>CM068979.1:29695219-30392139 GCA_035357415.1 Ophraella communa
CCATGAATTTCTCGAGTTTATTGGATGCTTGCCGCATCTCTTGGATGAGATCCATGACTGCCCTCGTGAGTTCTTCTAAGTTCACCAGCTGGTTCATTTCTTTGAAAAGCGAGTTTAATTTTGAGAACCCACCTGCATCATTCGTTTGTTTGGGTGGCGAAGCTGCTGTTGGCACATCTACTACCGGTCTTGTCGTGTTTGATGGTCCTGGCAAGGCAGGGAACTGTTGCTCATTGTTAATGGCGTATGTCGGTCTAGCTATTTCAATGAACTCCTTATTCTGGTTATTCCATGGATTGTTCGTGGGTATGGGAGCCTCCACGTACCTTCTTCTAATCGATTTGTTAATAAAAATATTAATTACCCAAAAAGCACAGAACTTTATCGAGTCAAATTCTTGTCTTTTGATAGTTATTATATATGTAACTTGTCAATACACGAAAAAAAGTCTTCAAAACACCTAAAATTTAACTAATTTTTCAACATAAAACACCTGTTGTTTTTTGTCCTATGCCCACAAATTGATTTATTACCTATGTGGTTTGGATTGCCATAAAGATGCCTATATGTTGTTTAAATTATTTAAAAAGAACATTAAAAATTAAAACTTTTTAATGTTCTTAGTTAGATGGAAGTCAAAGTTAATACATACAACATAAATATGTTATTTGTAAAAACAGTGGAGTAATGAATGTTATATTTGTTTTGTAGAATTTGTTATTACCATTTAATAAAGACATGAAAAGAAAATCCCACAGAAAAAAATATGTAACTATAAAAAATGTGAACGGCAAACAGATGAATAAGAATCTTTCAAAATACATGTCCATATTATGATTCTAATAACAATATTAACATTATTTGTAATATATTTATTAACTGATAACTTTTTCATATTTAATAATAATTATTGTTTTGTGTTACAGATGTCTGGTAACAAATGTGCCTATTATAATTGTGGAAAGTCCAGTAGAAATAATCCTGGTTTGAGAAAATTTACATTTCCTATTCAAGATAATAAAAGATGCATTGAGTGGATTCATAATTCAGGTAATTAACCTTCAAAAATAGAAGCTCTTGAAAATTGAAATATTATAAAATAATTTGCTCTACAATTTATTAATTCTAAGTAAAAATCATTACCATTTTGTGTTTCTGAATTTATAGAAAACATAGTTTCACCTACTATGCATTATATAGACTTTTGTATTATATTATTTGTACTAAAGATGACAGCAAACTGTTTTCTGTTTATTAGAGATTTATTTAAAGATTGATTAGAATAATAATTGTTTATTATTCATGCAATAAATGACATATTTTAAAAAGAATTTATATTTTTAGGTAACTTTGAACTATCAAATTTGAGCCCAAAATCCCTGAAGAAGAAATTCCTTTGTGGATCACATTTTGATAGAAAATATATGTTAAAGAAGGGTCTGTCCTTGACAGCTGTTCCTGTACCTTATATTATTGAGAATGTTGTAGTGGATAGTGGTAAATCCTATGCAGACCCTTCCTTTTCAGCAAATTATGATGAATATAACATTGCTTCTACAAGTGGTGGTTGCCATATGCAACCAATTGATGAAGTATGTTTTGTTACACCTACAAAAAGGAAGCGGGAAATATCTCCATTCAGCAATACATCCCATATAAGTGATGGGAATGACATCTGTACTCTAGAAGATAGTCCTGCAAGCAATAATGTGAAGGAGACACCAACAAAAAATAAATTAAAAAAGAAACTCAGTATTTTATATAAAAAGAATCGTAGTCAATCATCCCTGTTATCCCAATATAAATCCAAGAAACAAAAGACTGTTAGCAGCTTGACACCAAGGCATATTAAAACATTATCGCCAGCGTTGGTGCGCATGCAGCTTTTCCATAAAGCAAGAACACCATTTTTAAAAGATGAAAAGAAAGTTGCTATAAGTATGTATTATGAATCTCCAGGATTGTACAATTTTTTACGAAAAAACAAAGTTATTCTACCTTCAGTAAGAAGTGTAAAAAAGTGGATTTCTGATTTTGATGTTTTACCTGGATTTCAAAAGAAACTTTTTAATAGAATCAAGTTGAAAGTTCAAACTATAACAGTAGAGGAAAAAAAATGTATTGTAATGTTTGACGAAATGGATATTAAACAATTCTTAGATTATTCCAAAAAATATGATATTGAAGGTTTTGAAAATTTGGGAAAATTTGGTAAAAGTCAAGGTTTAGCTAAGAAAGTCTTAGTAATATTGGTTAGGGGTATTTATTCACATTGGAAACTTCCCATTGCCTATTTCTTTTCAGAAACTGCAATATCTGCTTCAAAATTGAAGGAAATTGTAACAACAGCATTAAACAAACTTAATGCTATTTCTCTATATCCTTTGTCTACTGTTGGTGACGGATCTACTACAAATCAAAAACTTTATAAATTATTAAATATTACAGTTGCAAACCCATATTTTATTTTAAATGATAAAAAATATTATGCACTATTCGATGTTCCTCACCTCATTAAATGTGTTAGGAACAATTTATTAACTGGTAATTTTTTGTTTGAAAATAACGTTATTTCAATGAAGGTTATCAGAGATGTTGCGAATTTGGATATGGGCAGTTCTACAGGAAAATCTTTAAAAATAACAGAAAAACATTTAAAACCAAATCCCTTTGAAAAACTGTCTGTAAAATTGGCTACACAATTGTTTAGTAATAGTATGTCAACAGCTATAAGAACTGCTGTTAAAACAAAAGAAGTTGACAAATCAGCTATATATACTGCAGAATTTGTTGAAAAAATTGATAAATTGTTTGACGCCTTAAATAGCCAACAACTTTATGCTGTAAAACCTTGGAATACAGCATTAAGTTTGTCAAATAAATATGCGTATAATGCCATATTGGATGGTTATAAATTATTTTTTTCATTAGTTAAACAGAGTCACAAAGATAATATACTGACAAAGCCTCCATGTTTCCAAAATATGTTACAGACAATAAATGCTATAAACCTACTTTTTTTGGACAGCCTTAAAGAAGGGTTTACATTTATCTTTACTCGTAGATTAAACCAGGATCCTATCGAAAACTTATTCTCTGTGTTTCGTCAAAGTGGAGGTTATAACAGGAACCCAACAGCAAAAGCTTTTAGAGCAGCTTTTAAAATAAATACTACAATCAACCTATTGAAGCCACCCCAATCAAATTGTGAAGAAGATGGAGATGTAATGTTGAATGATGATGATGAATTATCCTCAAATCAGGAGGCAGAATTAAATTTGTCATCATCTTCAACAAATTCTGAAGTTTCTTCTTACGAAAGTGATTCTGAATTTACTCTTAAAAATAATTCAGAAGTTTATTTTGCAGGATATTTATGTAAAAAGGTATTAGATAAATACAAGTGTAATTTATGTAAAGAATTTTTAGAAGATGATTTGAATCACATTCAGGATAAAAATGAATGTCTTATATTTTTAAAGAATTTTAATATAGGAGACTTTTCAAATTGCTATTTGAAAGTGCCTTCACCAATTTTAAAATCATTTACGAAAATAAGTATGTATTATTTTTCAAAATATTTTGTGGGGTTGATGGGAAAGTCAAATATATCTAAGAAGTTAAAAAATCAAATTACAAACAAATTTCAAAAGCACCTATCGGATTGGTTTGTTGAAAATGAATGTAAATTACATAGATCTTTTTTATTATCATTATTGATAAGAACATTAATTTTTAAGGATCTTAAATATAGATCAAAATAATATAATAATAATATTATAAATAATAATAATAATAAATAATAATAATAATATAATAAATATAGATCAGCTACAAAAAAAAAACAGAAAAAAATCTGACAAAATGACAATTATTCAAAATAAGTGACAGTGGTATACTTTAGATTATTACCTATGAACTTTACATTTTATTTTCAAATAATTCTCAGTTAAAAAAGTTAATTGTACATATCTTTGAATTTTTTGTTTTTATTTTATGAACAATGTAATAGAAACTAATAAAAATTTGTTATTTTTAATAAATGTTTTCTTTTAACAATAATCACCCAAAAAAGATAGTTATACAAGAAGTTCTTAACGATTCTATTAGGGTCGATAATAAATCCATTATAGGTATATAAATGAGTTCATCTATATTGTCCAACAAAAGAAACGTCCTTTTGACAATTTTTGTTTAAATGAAAAACTTGTGCATTAAAATAATTTGTGGAAAACAGTTTCTCAAGATATAAGTAGGTGCGAACGAAATGTAAAATACGTTTAGGTATTTAATTATCTCATTTAATTCTAAATTACTCCGTTCCAAGATATTTCATTTTATTTTATTCATTTTTTGATATCTGCCAATTAGACGAAATAAACTAAAGCGTACACGGTGGACCGGTATATGTTTCAACAGTTTAATTTCAATTCATAAATAGTTCAATTTAAACAAAATTTCAATTTGTCACAAAATAAATTAATGGTTTAGTATCTAAATTTTAGGGACTAGCGTTTTTTTATTTTTATTAAAAATCAGTTCAGATTCCAAACAGAGCAAATATTGTGAATATACTTTTCTAAGGCTTATTTTAAATCGGAATATCACTACTTATAGGATTATAGTAAAATAATACGATTAGCCGTGTACTAAAATAGTGTTTTATTTCTTGGGAAGCTTTCCCAAAAGGTAATAAATAATTATTTGCGTAGTATTATCGTACGCCTTGAGTGATTTTACCATAAGATTGCGACGTAATATAGGTAAACATATAAATCGGAAATAAAGGGTTATATCATACCTAAATATGATGTAGGTATAAACATGGAATATATTTATTTCAAAAATTACGAACACCATGATTGTAATGCCTGAACAAAACAAATATTAAAAGAGCATTCATCGGAATATCGAATACTTCTTTAAAGTTAAATGATAAATACTAGATAACTAATTGATTTTAATTAAAGTTTTCCTAAATGTAGAAATAATTATTGTTGTACTAGAATTTTTTATTATTGTCACAAATAGTTCTACTGCTTTTTCTTCTAATGCCGTTAGGTATAAAGTTGCATTACATGATGATGGAATGCTCAACGTAGCGTTTTACATAAAAAGGTAAAATTATGTTTGTACGTAAAAAATTTTTTTTTTACCTTTAGTAAAAATATATTTTTTATTTTGTTTAAGGGTTATTAATATTTTAAGCTGATCATGGTGCTACCTATCGGTCAATAGAATCTGGGCTACGCAAATATTTGAAAGTCCCAAATTTCACCGCAATTTAACTTAAACCGCCACCTCTCAGTATGTATGCATCTCTCTTTTTGGGGTCTCTGTTATACTCATGAGGTTGACAGACTATTTCTTTTTTTAGGCAATGATGCTACTATCATGGGTGCCCTAAGTGCTTCAAACAAAACGGAGATAACCCCCTACATGATGATCCAACAGATTGCTTGGAGAATCGATATGACCGCAGTCTAAATAAAATCAGGCATCTAAAAAAGAACGGGTTTAAGGTTATCGAGATGTGGGAGTGTAAATTTAAATTGAATAAAGGGATACAAGATTACACACATAATCACCCCTGTCTCCAAAACCTTCCACTAAACCCTCGAGACGCTCTATACGGTGGTCGAACAGGAAACTGTGTTGAATGTTTTGAAGCAAAAGAAGAGGAGAAGATCAAATACGTAGATGTTTGCTCTCTGTATCCTTTTATTTGTAAATACGGAAAGTTTCCAATTGGTCATCCTAAGGTATATGTTGGTAAAGAGTGTAAAAATTTACATATAAACGAACTATCCGGTGTGACAAAATGTAAGATACTTGCTAATTCAACGCTCTACCATCCGGTTTTACCTACCAAGATGAATAACAAATGTATGTTTGTAAACCGTCCAAAGTGTGGTGAAGGCTGTATTAAAGAAGAATGTCACCATTCTGAGGAAGAAAGGGCTTTAACAGGGACTTGGGTTATAGAAGAAGTCGTTAAAGCTGTTGAAAAGGGGTATAAAATTTTGGAAATTTTGGAATTGTGGAATTATGATACCATGCAAATATTGAAAGAGCAAGAGGGTTTGTTTTCTGGTATGATGAACAAGTTTATTAAAATTAAACAGCAAGCATCCGGGTTGCCTAAGAACTGTTCGACAGAAGAGAAGAAAAATCGTTATATTGACGAGTTTTTACGAAGAGAAGACGTTTTACTAGAATTTGGTAAAATAACGGAGAACCCTGGACTTTGTTGTCTCGCTAAACTTATGTTGAATAGTTTCTGGGGTAAGTTTGCACAGCGTGAAAACTTATCAAAGACTTCTATTGTACGAAACACAGAAGAATTCTTTACGATGATGGTAAATCCATCAATAAACGTAAACACCATAGTTTCCGTAAACAATGAAACGTTAATTGTGACGTGGCAACACAAGGAGGAAGCATACAATCTCTCTCTTACGGTTAATGTGGTATCAGCATCCTACGTAACAGCTCTGGCCAGGTTAAAACTGTATTCCTATCACTAAAAATGGAAAATAGGGTGTTGTATTATGACACCGATTCAGTTATTTATTTTTCTCTACCTGGTTTCCCTGACCTTCCTACGGGTGATTGTATCAGAGATTTAACCGAAGAACTTGGCGGGAGTTACATTACAGAGTTCGGTAATCACGAAAAAGCTATTCAACGCGCAGTAAATTCACTTTACTGGTGGCTTGAAGGCACTCATTCACCGTGAGGTATCTTTAGATACCATCCCGACCTTGCTTGGACCCAAACTGCACTCGGAACCTTAGAGCAACCCAAAATAAGACATGTTTGGGGAGAGGCATTCGAAAACATCATTATAGAAAGAATGTCAACATACCCCCTAATCGAAGAGTATCGTACACACGAAAGTCCAATGGTTATTGGAATTCACCTGTACAAACGTCTTCCACAACTCATCCAATCCGTTCTCAAGCCCATTGACGGCCAACGTCAACTTGGCATCGGTTTAGATTTTAAGAGCTTTGACGCATCCATCCAACCTTGGTTGATTGATGAAGCTTTCGCTATCATACGAGAGAACCTCATCTTCCTTACTTTCATGGAAGAAGCAGCATTCAACTACACCATTGCTCATTTCGCGAAACGACCAGTAGTCATGCCAGATGGCAGAATGTGGTTAAAACAAGTCGAAGTCCCTTCCGGCAGTTATTACACACAGATCGCAGATTCAGTTTGCAATTCTATCATCATTGGATACCTCCAACGTAAAGTATGGAAAACAAGTTTTAAGACTTACGTTCTTGGAGATGACTCACTCTTCGGAATTCCCGAAACATTCGAATATCCTAATTTCGAACACAGGAATGACCTACTCAAACCGTTAAGCATGACACTTTCTACTCAGAAATGTGTTGTCGCCACACGTTCTGAAGACCTTCAGTTCCTAGGTCACTGTGCCCACGGCACTCGCGTCACCCGCGAAACTGCCGATCTTATGCGAATGGCGCTCTATCCGGAATACCCGGTGTCGGAGCCGGCCCACTAACTTTCTAGTGTCACGAAAATCCTTCTCGATTCTGCTCTCACCAATCGGGAGGCACTCCACCTCCATCAGATGATGAAAGCTAAATATCGAAAAGTATTCACCGAACGAGACCCTGACTTTATCGGATCCGACAAAGATTGGTTTACAGCCATCGTCGGGCTCAAAGATAAACCGTCCACGATTGACACCATTGCAGCTTTTGCTGCAACTTAATGTAAATATTTATCGCTTTAAGAATTAATATTTAAGTTAATGTAAATATTGTATATAGAAAACCAAGAGCTCCGCCCCCCTCTGGTTCAAAAATGTGACCGAATCTTTCCAAAAATGTTAAAATAAAAACATTAACCAAGTCACTATATCTACGTACAGGTGTTGCCGCCAGCTCTAGTGGAGATGGAGGGGGTTCATAAAAAGAAATTTAGAGTGAAAAAAAAATAAACCAAAATGATGTTAATGGGCGCAAGGTAAATTTGCCCCAGACAACTACCTTTGCAAATGTCACTTCCAAACCTACCAAAAAAGTAACAACCAAAAAAAAACAATAAGTGATCGATTATCTAAGTTTATTAAATAGTAACAGTAGCCAAAATCAACATAACCATGAGTCAAACCTTGTAAACAAAAAAAACAAGCAAGCACAAATAAAAAATACAGACCCCCAACGTAGTGGGAAAATATGTGTATATTATGCTAATGAATTAAATGTAAAGCCGCGAAGTTGTATCCACCACCAGACTAGTGAATTACAATTACCTAAGCATTGATAATTTATATACTGCTCTAACTACCTATTAGGAAGCAACTGAGTATTTACTTAAACACTAATTATAAGTTATAAATTATAGGTTAAAATTATAAGTTAAAGTTAAATACCAAGAAAATTAAGCAATAAAAAAAATCATTAAAGATTTAAAACCACAATAGGTGCTGGGCACCTTTTACCACTTACATTTGATTACTCATTAGTACCTAAACTTAATGGATAAATTGTTATAATTAGGTACCTTAGCCCAAGGTGGCATTGAGTACCGAAATCGACTTTTAAAATAACATTACAATTTTTACGGAGTGTCACAAAGAATTTCGGACTAATTATGTTTTAGAATAGTAATAAGATAATAATGGTTTTTAATACAATATTCAATAATAGTAATTATGTACATAGTTAAATGTTTGTAACAATAAATAAATGTTATTTTTAACTTAGTATATAGATTTATGTGAAATAAAAAATTTTTAATTAATAAAAGGAAAAAAAAACGTTACAGCACCTCCCAGTGAACTCTTTAGACCGAAACTGAACACCATTGTCATTAATGATTACTCTCGGGACACGATAAACCAGAAATATCTTATTTTCGACCTTTTTACAAATGGCTTTAGCAGTAGCAGTTCTAAGGGGGTGTATTTACTTAAATAATCCGTCACCACAAACAAGTAAGAGTTGTTCTGTTTGGATTTGGGCAGAGGTCCCATTAAATCAACACAAATCATTTCCCATGGTCTTCTAACTTTCGGGTTTGACACTTGCTTGTCACAAGGAATTTGCTGAGCCACCTTATACGCCGCGCAAACTTTACAGCGACGCAAAACCCTAGCGACGTCACTACGAAACTTGGTCCAATAATATTTTTCTGCAATCCTTGCACAAGTTTTATAAACACCAACATGCCCAAATGTCGCAGGCTCATGAGCGGCGAGAATGATAGAAAGACGGTCTTTCTTTGGGGCAACTATCTTCCAGGAGTCTAAATTTTTCAACTGCCCACAACACCGCTTAACATTCTCGTTCCGTGGTTGAAAAATTCCGTTCCTGTCTTGTCAACAAACGACTAATATAAGTAATAACATTATCCCCATTTTGGTGAGGTTGACTAAGAACGGCTCCAATACCATGGCCAGAGGCATCTGTCTGAACTACAAATGGTTTTGAGTAGTCTGGACAACTAAGAATCGGGGCTGTTACAAGATGTTCCTTAATTTACCTAAAAGATGATTGTGCGCATTCCTTAACCTTTTCACCATCTACGTGAAGTCCATTCCGGTCTATGATGTACCCTAGATATCTCATCTCTGGACGACAAAACTGGCACTTCTCAAAACTAACAGTGATGTTGGCTGCTCTTAACCGACGAAACACCTCCTTTAATACCTTCAAATGATCCTCAAAAGTCTCGGTCACAATAACAGTTTCTTACAATTATCAATCAATCCTTCCTCTGCTGACCCTAATGACCTTTCTCCACTCACACCCGCACACTTTTTAATTGGCTAGTCATTGGAGGCCATTACAGAGCCAAGTCTCGTGGCTATTCCTGACAACAAGCTTAAGCAATTCCAGTTGTGCCAGAAGTTAACCGGACTATTGGAAAAGGTGGTCAAGGGAATATATTTCCCACTTGCAACCAAGAAGTAAATGGACACGCTCAAACCCTCAAATCCTCAAACCTGGTATGTTGGTCCTTATAAAGGAGGATAACCTGCCTCCACTCCAATGGAAATTAGGCAGAATAACCGAAGTGTCCCCTGGCAAGGACAACATCATCCGAGTGGCTTCCGCCAAAACTTCAATGGGAACTTTCAAAAGACCTGCAGTGAAGTTGTGTGTGCTTCCGAACCAATCTTTTTAAAGCCTCATCGGGAGGCTTTCAAGGGGGGCGATATGTTTAGTTTTATAAACATTTATTTTATGACTGACTTGGCAACCCCGGACCACCTACAACCCCGACGTGAAGGAAGTGAGACGAGAATCAATAGCATTCCTTTACATTTGTTTGTCGAGTAAAGATATACATACATGTACTTATTATATACTTAAAATTATCGTATAAATTAGTTATTAAAATTTATTGTTTTATTGCGTTGCGCAACCTACAAAAATAAAAGAAAGATATGTCTTTCTAAACATGTGTTGATAACGGCCACTATGAATTCCTTAGAATGCCATTTGGTTTAAAAAATGCCCCATCCACTTTTCAAAGAGTCATGGACGGAGTACTTAAACAACTTAGAGACAGAATATGTATGGTGTATATAGATGATATAATTATTTTTAGTACCAGTCTCCAAGAACATATTCAAAACTTACAATTAGTCTTCTTAAAATTAAGAAAAGCAAATTTCAAAATGCAATTAGACAAATGTGAATTTTTACATAAAGAAGTTGAGTTTTTAGGGTATGTAGTAACAAATAATGGAATAAAATCAAACCCAATGAAAATTAATGCTATCAAAAATTTCCCAATACCTCGTACGCAGAAACAAATTAAATAATTTTTAGGATTGTTAGGATATTACAGAAAATTCATTAAAATGTTACTAAAATTAGTGATGAGCGAGACTGGTCTTGGTCTTGGTCTTGCAGAAAATGCAAGACCAAGACCAACTTCAGGCTGCAAGATCAGGACAAAGACCGAGCAAGGCAAGACTTATGCAAGACCAAGACTTAGCATTGCAAGATATACGCAAGACCAAGACCAAGCCTGCAAGAGTCTTGCGGTCTTGCGTCTTTTAAACATATAAACCGAAAAATAAAGCAGCCATGGATTATTTTAAACTCTAAAGCTTTGGTTTCCTAGGATAGCGGTGCCGTAATAAAGCGGCCGTAATTTGACGACCGTTCAAGACGGCCGCTATCGGTGAGCACAGATGTAAAGTAAGAGTTTAACGTTATTGACCGCCTAAATCCATTTTTGTATTTGCTTTCGTTTTGTGTGTTTATAGTTTGTTTTATATCTTGTGTTTAGTTTCATTATTTGACAATAATTAGAGTGTTTCTGTATTAAAAGCAAAAAATGGATGATTTGGACTTGGCAATGATGATATTTTTGGAAGACAAATCTTCATCGGAAGAAAAAACGAAAAGGTCGGAAGAAAGTAAGATTTTTAAGAAACGGGAAACTAAAGGCGTCTATGAAATCTTAATATGTTGTCACCTTCAAACAAATGATAAAAAATTTAGACAATATTTTCGTTTGACAACAGTATTGTTTGATTATGTTTTAAATCATATAAAAGATGATATTGTTTTAAAACCATGCAATAGAAGTAAAAATCCAATAACTCCTGAACAAAAACTATGTTTATTTCTAATATAAGTTCATGGATAAGCTTTATTAATGTTTATATAATAAAAAAATTGAACAATGTTATGAATCATTTGGAGAATGAGGCATTGTCGTACTCCGGTAGTTTTGAGGGTTATAATTACTGCCGGTACCATAACAAGCAGAAATTTATCGGCTGTGGTTCTGTTGCTGAAGACATCTAAATTGCGCATTTCCCATTTAAAAATCAAAATTTTTGTAAAAATGGACCCCAGTAAATCTAAAAAAAAAATGCAAGACTTGCAAGAGTCTTGGTGCAAGACCAAGACCAAGACTGGACCCTGCAAGAACAAGACCAAGACCAAGATTGCTTATTTGACTGCAAGACCAAGACCAAGACCTTGCATTTGCTCATCACTAGCTAAAATCACAAAACCGTTTGTTTAAAAAAGGATAATAAAGTAGAACATACCCCAGAATTTATTAACTGTTTTAATATTTGTAAAGATTTATTAACTTCCTAACCTATATTAGCTTATCCTGATTTTACTAAACCATTTGAGTTAACTACTGATATTTCAAATTATGCTATTTGTACCGTATAACCGTAACTGTAACTTTTGATCATTTAGATCAAAAGGGTCAGGATTATCAATATGGCCTTTTATTACTTCAAATGGAGTAAATTTAGTTACAGAATGAATCGAAATATTGTAGGCTAAGATTGCATATTTCATTAATTGATTGATATTGAGATTTTTATTATCTCCTTTTAATCTTTGCAGAAATTTTCTAGGTCGTATTTTTTGAATTCTGTACCGCAATCGAAGGTAATTTTATAGGGGAGTCCGTAATAACTGACGAAATTTAGGAGGTTGTCTATGACTGATGTACCATTGATACTTGGTAACTGATAAGATTGTCCATATCTAGAAAAGGAATCGATAATTGTTAAATAGGGTTGATTGGAAAAACGAGAGACATCTATATGAATATGTTCAAAGGGTTTTGATCCAGTTGGGGTGAGATTAAATTTTATGACAGGGGGATTTCTAACGTATTTATTTCGAAGCCAAACTTCGCAATTGTTTATTAATTTTACGATATCTTAGGACATTTTGGGCCAATAGTATTTAGTACTAAGTGATGTTTTGACTTCGTTTATACTATGACCTTGTTTTTAAATATGATAATATTTTATTTTCTTAGTTTGTTCCTCTAATGTGAAAACATCTTCCAAAATTACAGTACCATGTATTAATTTCTAAGCAGAATGTTTAAAATATTTTTTAATAGTTGTAATAAATATTTCAGGGGTAAGTGGGGTTCTAAAATAAATAGCATAAACTTTATTAGGATCTACAAAATCTTTCATAAATTGAAAAATTATCTGTTCCAAATTTCTTTCAGGTAAAATAACAAACAAACGTGTATTTTCGAAAACTCTTTTATTTTTAATTTTGATTTCATTTATTTCTCCGCTTGTAATAATTATTTGGTGTTTATATGTATTTAAAGATTCTTCTATAATCGGAATATTTATAATTAGATTTTCTAAAGAAGTATGTACTGTTTCTAAGTCTGATTCATTATCTGGAAAATTTTTATTTTTATTTGGGGGTTTTATTCGAATGTCTGAAATTAAATTAATCTTTCTATTATTATTATTTGGAGGTTTTAATTGAATGTCTGATATTAGATTAATTTTATTTTTACTATAATCAAAAATATCATCTAATTGAGGTAAAGTTTCTATATTTTCTTCTAACATTGGTATATTGGTTAAATTATCTATTTCTCCTTGAATTATTTGATCAATATCGTCTAAGTTAGCATCTAAAGATTCTGTCTCTAAAGCATTTAAATCATTACTAATTTTTATTCGCGATAAAGAGACTGCGGCTAAGTTAGATTTACCTTTAACGTATTTTATTGTATAAATATATTCCTGTAATTTTAATCGTCATCTCACAAAACGTGAATTAGGCTCTTTTAAAGAAAACCACTGCAAAGGCTTATGGTCAGTGAAAATGATAATTCATGACCAAACAAATAAAGTCTAAAATATTTACTCCAAACTATAGCTATAATCCTGACCCTTTTGATCTAAATGATCAAAAGTTACAGTTACAGTCACAATGAAAATCACAAACGGGCCACAAAATTAATATATGATAAAATTCGAGAACGAAATGCAGAAACCAAACAAAAATTAAATTGATTGTACTAACCCTTACTTTTTGAAAGTCCACCTTATTAAGAATAATAAAAAACTCTTCGTTTTAACAAAACTTTCACTATTTTAAATATTTATTTATTTATTTTATATGTAGATAAGACGTAATTGTAACAAAAATATATAAGTTATTGTAAAGATCAGCATTATATAGTTTTTTCCTGGTTTTTCTATATCATTGCACAGTTATACTGATCTTAGAGGAAAATACATCCAGGATAATCCCTTAGGGCTAATAACATCTAGGCTTTAATATTGTTATGTCTTATTACTTCCATACTTGGTCTAGCCTTATAACTACCTAATAAACATCAGGTACCTAGCTACAAACAAACAAATAGTAACTGTTTTTATGTTTGTTTTTATCCACTGCTTCAAGAAGAAAGTAAATACTTAGCTACATCCTCCTTTGACTCTCAGAAGAACTTACCTCTTCCAAAACTTCAAGACCAATCAGCGTATTTTTTTTATTTTCGCCATTCGCAAGAGGGCATACACCATTTTATACCGCACTCGAGGGTACACTACTGCTAGTGGGCGAGTTTATGAAATACTTAATATGTGCTCTGGTTTTAAAGCACTGAATGTTGTATCTGGATGTTACAGCATGCACATTAACATCTACCATTTGGCGATTGTTTGTGGGTCATCAAAAGTCAAACTTAACCAAGAAAACGTTAGATCCTATCTTTGGGCCGAAATAGATCATCAAAGGAGTTCCAATGAAGTTGCGTCGGCTTAAAGAGTATTAGCAATTCCATTTCATACCATCTATATTTTTTTATATCTAGACTAACAAGATGTAAAGGTAGTTATACGTATGATAAAATAGCTGAACTACTATATGGCATCAGTTCAGAAGATGAAAAGCTAGTATCAACGATCACAGATAATGTTTATAATTTTAATGAGACATTTGCTGAATTTGGCGTTTGAATCAATTTGTCTTGTGGGAATCTTACTGACAGTACTGCAATTGGTGGTAGTGTTACATGTTAATAATTTTAAACAAAAAAAATATTAACCTTTAACGGCCACACAGTGGTCTGCCAGATACCTTTTTCCATTATTTTGAAAACCCTTAAGTGATGAGAGGTGGGGGTGTATGTACCTTTCAGTCGGTGGCGTCAGCTGTGATTTATTATTATATCCCAAAGGTAGAAAGTGGGCTGCTAGACCACAGCGTTGCGATTAGGTAGGTTTTTTTTCTGATTATTTCCTACTATTGCACTAGAACCTCAGGGTAATAAGTAAACATAGAGTAGGCATATTCCCTACTACTTGTCGTCAAGACAGATTTGTTTACCAGCAGAGCATTGCCAGACGTTGTGTTTTGTAAGGACAAAGTAGAAAACAAAAACGTAATAGTATAATTTACAAGAATTTTATTTTACTTTTAAGAGAAGACTTTAAGACAGAGAAAATATTCTTTAATACATTTTAATATTCACTTTCTTACCTTTCGATAATACTGATAAAAAAGCTCTGCACCAATTGTATCAAATACCCACACCGAAAATTTGGCATCAGTGCCTTTGTTTGTTATTGTCTAGAGGTGATTAGCGCTTTGTTCGATTTTTCCTAAATTTTTGTGTATTTAAGTGAACTTTATAAAGTGTTTTTATTTATTTTCAATATTGAAAATGGTGAAAACCCGAAAAGCGTGTATAATTTGTGGTACTTCGCAAAATGATAATCTAACCTATCACCGGTAAGTTATTCACTTCATTGGCGTAGAATTAGCAATTTTAATTAAAATTTATTACAAATAAGAAAATCAAATTAATAATGAAAAACCTATTATATATAAACTAGAAGCTAAAAGTGGAAAGTTTCTTTTAAATAGTTTTTTTTTGTTTTTTTTTTTATTTAATTAAAAGAATTATTTTTAATGTGTGTAAATTATTTAACTAACATTTATATATTAAGATGATACTCTAACCAATTACACGCCACTGTACCGCTGTGTTTACACACACCTCTAGATGTCATTTTTATTTTCCATCTCTCTCAATTATAGGTTCATTGCTATTGACTACAAACTGTATGTTATTGTGTTGTTGTGGCACCTCTATGTTTACTTATTACTCTGAGACTAGAACAATATCAGCGGCTATTGCACTAGAGAAATAGTCACGTCAAACATAAATGTCAAATATTTATCAGTTCAACAACGGCATTATTAATTATTGTTATAATTTTTCTGTAGAAGACTATTAAACAACTTTAATTTTTCAAACAACATAAATTTTGTACTTTTTAATTAATATAATAAAAATTTTTGATAATATGGTATATATTTAACTTCTACATATTTTACTCTTAAATAAGCGCTCTCTATTACCCGCAAATTTCTATATTCCTTTCTTACTTGCACTCACACGAACATGTTATTCGCTCTGGCAGATTGTTGGTAATGGAATTTTGTTCTGGCATTGTATAATTTTTATTGTTTATTTTATTTATTCTATTAAAATTTGAAGACTGATAAAATGAAAAAAATGATTTTTTTTATAAATATTTAAAGCGTTCTGTCAACAATTAGGAGGGATGCAAATGTTCTGACAAAAATTCTATGGCTTTTAATTTACACTAGGTATAGAGGATTTACTGACTTTTGAAATGACCACCCAAAATTGGTGACTGGCTCTTGGTCTAATAAAGATGTTATGGAACCAAGTTTTCAAATTGGCACCCATCAGAAAAAAAAATTGGTGGATTTGTTAAAATGTATTGCTACCTATACTTAAGTATATATTTAAAAATATACTTCGTTACAGGGTTCAATTTTTTAAAGATGCCTAGACTTCAGTTAATAAAAAAAGCCAGGAAAGCGTAAGTATTTATATACTTTAAATATTTTTTAAATTTTTAGTCTATTATATATCACTAACAAAAAAAACATTTATTGTTATTTATTTAGTCACTTATAATATTTATTTCTATTTTAAAGTTCATTTTCTTTTGACAAAATATAATATTTGTTCATACCTCTTCAAAGAAAATGATTTTTTGACGTTTATTTTTAGCTCTGCAAAAAGAAGATGGAGAAAACCTTTGAGTGCACTTCAAGACCATTCTATCCAAAGTTCCAGCAGATAAGATAATCTGCTTGTTGAAGGTAAAGCTAAAACTGACGCAACATATTATGGTGGAAAAGGAGATGACACTATGTATTACGACATTGAGGTCGAGTCGGCTAATAATGAAGAATGCATTAAGCCGAATGGTCGCCGAATTGTGGACATTAGTTATTTTTGGGAACAATTAAAAAATATTACCCACAAACCTTCTTTCGAATGCACTCTTCAAAACTGTGATATTGTTGGTGAAATTAGAAAAGGATTTCGATCAAAATTTAAAATCTCTTGCAATATGTGCAACGAAATAACGACAATAAATTCAGAACCTGAAGTTCCAGCCGATATTAATATCCTAACCGTTCTAGGTATTTGTTCAATTTTTCTTTTTTTCACTTTTATAATAATTGTGTTTTTAGGAGCTGTCTCAGTAGGATCTGGATATTCTCAAACCTTTGAGATGTTTTCTATTATGAATATGCCACCAATAAATGCCAAATTATATTCAGTAACTCAAAGTTACCTTCAGAAAAATATACATATAACGCTCATGAAACAATTGGCAAAAGCCGGAGAAGAAGGAAAAAGACTGGCAATTGAAAGAGGAGACATAGATACAGATGGGATTCCGTTTGTTACTGTCATTGCCGATGGGGCTTGGTCCTATAAGACCAATTATAGTGCCCTTTCGGGAGTAGCTGTAATTATTGGTGAAGCTACCAAAAAAGTTATATTTCTTGGAATTAAAAACAAATTTTGTATTATTTGTTCAAGAAATTCAACTAAAGGGATACAAAGCACCCATGTGTCTGCGAAAAACTGGGACGGATCCTCGACTTCTATGGAGTCGACCGTCATTTTAGAAGGTTTCAAATACAGCATTTCCATGCATGGAATTAAGTATTCCAGATTAGTAGGTGACGGGGACAGCAGTGTAACAAAAAAACTTCTTTTAGAGAAACCTTATGGCCACTTACTGGTTCAGAAAATAGAATGTACTAATCATTTTCTGAGAAATATGTGCAATAGGCTTAAAGAAGTATCCAAGTCGGCAAGGAGCAATTCTAACTTTAAACCTGTACCAATTATTTTAAGGAAAAAATTAGAAAGTAATATTTTAAAATTTAGGATCGCTCTTACAAAGTCAGCTGAATTTAGACGCCGCATGTACTCAACAATTTCTCTTCAAATAGAAAAATTCAAAAGTGATGTTTTGAATATTCCAAACCATATTTTTGGCGATCATCAAAGTTGCGATAAATATTTTTGTAACCACGGGGAAAATAAGGACAATGAAGAAAAAGAAATTAATTTAGCTCCACATATGACTGAATGCGGATTATTTCAAGATATCATAGCTGCATTAAATAGAATTCTATGTTGCGCCTCTTCATTTTTATTAAATAAAAATAATAATCCTGCGGAGCACTTTAATGGACTTGTGAACAAATTTGTTGGAGGAAAGCGGGTAAATAGATATTCATAGTGATTATTGTTTCTACCCTTACTTGGTGAAATATCTAAATAATAAAAAATTAAAATAAAAAGTAAATTTTCTCCTTATGAAATATAACATTTATTTATGTAATAGTTGTTTCAGAAATCTCAAATTTCTATCACCAGGAATTTATAGAAAGTTAAATTAAGTTTTTAATGTCAAATCATAACTTGATTTCTCGAAACAATAAAATCGTTATCGTTAATTATTAAGATAAATATTTTTACTAACATATTTGATTTTATATTTTATTTTGTATATTTCATTGGTTTGGTAAATATTTATTACATATATAATGATTTTGTATGTTATTTAAATAAGAAGTTATTTTTTCACATAAATTTTTCTGGGAAAAGTTCGTATGAAATGAGATGTGAATGTGCAGCTATATCATTTAATTGTAAAGAAAATTATATTCTTGAGATTTTAAAAACACTGGGTGCAGAGCCTCGAACTTTTACGGATAATTTAATTGAAAAGAAATCATTAAAAATAAAAAGAGAAAAACTCTATAGAGAGAATCAAATTAGAAAAAAATTTAAAAAAAAAAACCTAGTTTAGGACCTGATGAAGACTATGGAGATGTTGAAGAAATAGATGAACAAGAATTTGAAATTAGAAAGAAAAAATTAGAAGCTATATAAAAAAAGCAGATTTAGACATAAAAATTTTAGAAAACGAGACAAGAGGTCTCACATGGTTGCAGGAAAGAGCGTTCAGAATAACAGCTTCCAATTTTGGGGCTATTTGTAAAAGGAAAAGGTTATTGGTAAAAAAAATTCTATATGACACGTTTTCTGGAAATAAGAGTACCAGGTATGGAACCAATCTTTCTGTTAAGGAATGTGGACTATTTATTGGATCTGGAGAAGAGTATTTTCTGGGAGCTAGCCCAGATGGAACAATTGAGTTTGATAACTCAATTATTAAAATTAAATATCAATTTAATTTAAAAAATTTAGGCATTAAAGATGGTATTACTAACAAAAAATAAATTACCTTAATTTTGATTAAAATAGTTTGGTAAGTTTGAAAGAAAACCATAATTATTATTATCAAATACAAGGGCAGCTACATTTGACAAAAAAAATTTTGTTATTTTATGGATTGGAGTAATAAGGATTTTCATATTGAAAAAATTGAAAGGGATGATGATTTTTGGAATGATAAAATGAAGAGTCAATTGGAAACATTTTTTAATTCTCACCTTTTGCCAGAAATTTTAAAACGACCAATTTAGTTATGTCAAATAAATTATAGATTGTTATATTAATATTATTATTATCCATGTCTACACCATATTTTATTATTTTTTCATAACTAATTTAAAGTAACATACATTTCATGATAAGTTTTCATTTTTGTACAAAATGAGGCTAGTGGTGTCAATGTTTCCAACTGTCTCCTTTTAGTATACTATAACTGCTTTCGTTTTACAGGGAAGGGTAGTTCCGAGTAACACCGATTCACTTAATGAGTGTTCCTTTTAACTGGGGTAAAATGCAACCCTGCAAATGTCATTTAATTTGAGGTGAGGTTACGTTGGTTGTATCTGATCGTAAGTTAGAAGTTCTTTAAATCCATAATGGTGCAAATAAACGACACTTCACTGAACTTGTTATTTATTTCAAATGGCCTCAACTCTCAGTGCACGAAATTTCTGATCAAAATCAAAATAATATAATAACAACAACTTCTTCTATTCAATTTGATTGTGAGGTTATAAAGGGAGAAACAATGTGTTTGTTTTAGGTGTTGAATTTAATCTAAACTGACTGAGCCGTTCAGTTCTAATTACCCTTAAAGTTTTGCAAAACGAAAGCAGCTTATATTCCATAATAAGAAGTCATCATTGTGTTCAAGGCATTCGGCCTAGCCGGTTCCTATTTCGTTATTCAAGCTAACGAAGCAAGGTACTGGTCACTTAGAGCTAAGAACACCGGCAACGCTACTAGACGATTTAGCATAAGAAAAACATTGCCTATATAAGTAAATACTGATTTGTCAGTCTGGCATGGAGTATAGAAATCAAGAAACAACATATCGTCTAGAAAACAGTTACCGGAACTAATCAGAAAAGCACGATGGTGTAGAAACACTTTTTAAGTTATCTTAATTTTTTGATCCTATATATACCTATAATACACTTTTAATACTTTATTTCAGTTTATTAGGTTAGATTATGTTTTTTGTGTATTTTATTTCATTTCTAACCTCTTAATTGGATATTTCTTTTCGTAATAAAGTTTTTAATTTTCAAACCACCTTAAAAACTTCCTTCCTACGTTCTGATTTCCCCAAAAACTAATCAGATCCATATTTTTACATACATTTTTATGAACATTTTGTAAAAATCTGGTCAGCCGTTTTTCCTAAACCGTTAGCGAAAATTATTACCACACACATCAGCTTAGGTAAACACACACAGGTACTTTTTTTAATAACATGTTTTTCTGACTAAGGTGTGAAATATGAAAATAAAAAAATAAAAAAAATGTAAGAATGTTTCTGAGAAATATTTAAGTATTACGATTATTTTGTCAGTTCTTCAAAAAATATTTTACTGAAAACTTTAATTTTCTCCTGTATAAATTGCGAAATTCACTAGTTTATCGATAACATTTAGAGGTAATTAAAATTTAACACTTAAATTTTGTAACAATAAATGGTTTCCTTTTTCAATTATTTTATTTCTCCATACAATAGGTAAGTATGAAATATTATTTTGAACTTAAATGTATGCACAATGATTTTTCCATTTTCTTAACGAAGTAATTTTAAAATATACGTATTGCGAATATAATAAATTCCGATTTGGGTCTCCAATTGTACTTAGTCCAGCCTCGGGCTAATTTTAAACGGTAGTGGGGTATCGGAACCTCTCTCTTAGAACTTAAGTTTCCCTGTCATCAGTTCGCGCCACATTTAGGCGTATTGGCTCTTAACATTCAAATTGATCCCTTTCAAGGTATTGCATTTCAAAGTGCAAGAGACGCACGAAATGCGAAAGGCGTGAATTACGGAAGATTCCAGAAAAGCGAAAACAAAGCTCAACAGTTTTAGAAATGAAAAAAGCCCTGATGGCTTGCAAAAGAAGTTTTACTTTATAGCTTTCATAGAGTTGGCATGGCGGGGAGGTGAAGGGGTAAATTGTTTAACAGATCATTCTAAAGTAGAATTTAAAAAGAACGGAGTGGTGGCAAAAAATGTGCCGAACTCAAAAACAATGGTCATTCAGCGATGAAGACATTCTAAATGTTCTCCAAGAAAAAGAACACAATTCAAACACACCATATACTTTCAAGGAGAATCAAAATGTCAAAACTTTAGGCATCAGATGAATTTCGTCAAATGGCAAATTGACATACGCGACAAATATACGCAAACATAACTTGTTCACTAAACGCACAGTATTATCGATAATAAGTCAAATATTTGATCCTCTCGGGTTAATTAGTCCGGTAATAACAAAGGCTATACACCTCGAACTAGTCAGTGATTTAACCACTGATGGATTTTTAAAGGTTTTGAAACGTTTCGTCTCCAGACGAGATCTCTGTAGCGCTGTTTACTCTGACTGTTAAAAACACGTTTAACAATTTGCGATCACCCCGTAAACTAAAAAGTTAGTTCGGCAGTTCGACGGGCCACGACTCCCCGATCGAATATGCTAGTTTGGCGGTATAGGTACCAAAATTCTCGCTCTTGCTAACGAACCTTCTCAGAGCAATGTAGGGTTAGTTACTAGTCTTCTATTTTTCATTATAAAGATGTAACAGTGTAGAAAATCTATTAATATTTTTAAAACTACAGCACAGTGCATTTCAAAACTAGTGTAGTGCCAATTGAGACTGGTAAGAAATATAAAAACAACTTTTTTTATAATAGTTTCGATCACGTTTTGCCGGCCGTTTTAGTAGCGGTGTTGCCTAACGTCGTATACTCCGTAAACAATTATTCATGTACTTATATGTATCATTTATGTATTTGGTAATGAACTTTGTATGCGGTTGCCAGACATTATTTTATTGATGGTTGGCGCTGCTTACTTGTGACGCTCGTTAATGTTCTGTTATATTAAATAAAACTTAACTTAAAAGATATAATATTGACATCAATGATTTGATAATTGAAGATGAAGAAATCTCTTCAATCATCTCATTCTTGCCAACATTATCGGAACTGACAGAGAATATTGTGACATATATAGCAGGATTTGTTGTCAAATCTGTCAAAAAAATCAAGTGCAGTACTTGCTTATCAGAAATCGAAAATATTCATAGCTACAGCATAGACGGAGAGCACTTCAAACTTTTAAATCGAAAAAATAGAGGTGGTCTTATCAAACCTTCATCAGATGTAGTTAATGTATGTATCTTTACAGAAAAGAAAATAAATACTTCATATTACGAAGAACTACATGCCCCATGAAAAAAAATTCCTTAAAACATTCATCCTAAGATTGTCTCTGGTATTATTTCAAGATCCAAAAATATTTAAAAACTTGGAGAGAATACTTCAATTTATGAAGAAAATCATAAAATGAAATTAATAAAACAGCCATTCCATGGAAAAGTAAACCCTGAAGTTAAATTCAATTTTTTTTTAATACTCAGAGTTTATATGTTACTGTGAAGAGAAAGGTCTGAAATGACAAGTTCAGTATAATTTTTTTATTAATTTTGTGTTTTTATGGTTTTATAAACGTAAAAAATAAATGTTCAGGTAACAAAGAAAAAGTTCAAAAACGCCATATGGTAATGAAAGTGAAAGAGGCCTACAGCCTGTTTACAGTAGAAAACCCTGCAATTTCTCTGAAAAAGAGTAAATTTTATGAACTCAGACCTAAGCATGTGCTTTTAAGTTCTTAAATGCCACACAATGTTTGTGTGTGCAAACTCCATGTACACTTTAATTTCATTACAACATTGTCTAAGACTTTAACAGATTTTCCAAGAACGGGCAAGGAGTTACTGATTCAGATTTGCTGTGACATAAAAAATGAAGAATGTATGACTGAAGGTTGTAAAAAATGCCAAAATAAAACTGTTGAAAGGTTATGTTTAAATGAATGTGACCTGACAAAGGAAGTTTCATGGAAGCAGTGGGGAGAAGTAAATAAACGTCCGATGCTAACTACTGTGAATGGTACGGTTGAAGAGGCAATAACAATGCTCCAAAATATGTTGCTTAAAGATTAAACAGTCAATTGCTAGTAACTTTTCTTGAAACAACCTTTGCAAAAGTGAAGGTTGAAACAATTTTAACATTATATGATCATGTATTTTGTTTTAGGTTCCCATTACTACTAAAGAACTTTGCAGTTCAATGCCAGGAACATCAAATAATGATGTATGTATATGTCATTTGTGTGTGAATATTTTCTAACTAAACATGTTTTTTTTTTGTTTTAGGTGCCCACAATTCCTGAAAAAATACCTCCAGTACCTCGAACATCAGCAACTGGCAATAGTAATGTATGTATATAATATTATGGATATTATTTATCTCTTTGTGTGTATATATTTGCAAAAATAGGTAAAAAACAAAGGATTGAACAGTCAATTGCTAGTAACTTTTCTTGAAACAACCTTTGCAAAAGTGAAGGTTTTCTTGACATTTATCAATAGAGTTTGCCTGTGATTATCAAATTGTTAAAATTTACTATTTTTATAGATTTTTATACATGATAAATCGGTTCCTAGAGAAAGGAAATTGATGAAATTAATTTCAAGTAAACAATCCCATCTGAGGAAATTAAAGAAACTTGCTAAAGAAAGAGCAAACAATATTAAACAATTATGCAACCTTAATGAAAGTTCAATTGTAAAGTACCTTTTTAAAGATATGTCATCAAACACAGCAAACTTTCTTTTATCACAAATAAAAGCATCCAAAAAGCAACTAAAAGGAAGACGTTGGACAATTGATGATAAAGTTTTGGCATTGTCACTACTACAATTTATTAAGAAAAATTGTTCCAATGCCATCTAAAAAAACGTTATTAAATTTACTAAGGCAGGTACCATTTGAAAGTGGAATCAATATTCATATGCTAGAGCATATTAATGTTTCACTAAAAAATATGTCACATAGAGTTTGTGCCATAGTTTTTGATGAAATGGACATTAAAGAACATATACAATATGATTACCATACTGACAGTATTAGTGGATATGGACAAAAAGGATTAAAACCAGCAAATAAAGCACTGGTATTTATGCTAAAAGGGCTGCATTACCACTGGAAACAATCCATTGCCTACTTTTTTTCAACTGGTCCAGTTAGTGGTACAGAGCTTTCTTTAAAATTGGTTGAAGTTATAGAAACATGCCAAAGAGTTGCAAATGTCAATATTGTTGCAACAATAAATGACTGTGGAACAAACAATACCAGTGCTTTAAAAAAACTGGGTTCTTCTGTGTTAAACCCATACATAGTTGTAGGAGGGAAAGAAATGTTTACGATTTTTGACCCTTCTCATTTATTATAATGCTTTGTAACATTATTTAGGAAATATGATGTAGAATTAGAGGTGGAAAGTCTATAAAATGCATTGCTACATGCTAAATTTAGTGATATTCGCAAGGCTCATGCAATTGACTCATCATCACCTCTTATTGTTAGAGCTATGCACAAAATAAAAGCTCACCATATGGAACCAAAATTAAAATTTGCCATGAAAGTCAATTTAGCTGCTCAAATAATGAGTCGAACAGTCTCATCATTTTTATATACATTACTATCACGAGGTAAGATATTGGAAAAATGTATTATTTATTTATCACTGATATTGATAAAAACTACATCTTATAAACTTAAATATTTTGTTACAGGTGAATTAGAACAAAGATCGATAGCAACAGCAACTTTGGTGTACCAAGTGGATGAGCTGCTTGATAGTTTTAATGGCAGCTCTAAACGTCCACCATCTGGAAAAAAATTAAAATGTTATATCTCTAATGAATCTTCCCATGTTATTTATTGGCCAAAGGCATACAACATGGTAAATTTATGGAAGTTTTTAAGGAAAACAAAAAGTGGTGGTTTCAAATCAAGTAAACCACCATCACAGATTGGATGGCTTACCACAATAAAAGGTATTGCGGGATTGTGGAATTATCTCCAAAGCAAAGAGCATTTTCAATCGCTGAAGCCCCGAATATTGAATCAAGATGCAATTGAAAATTTATTTGGGGCAATCAGGTCTGGTTTGGGGTGTAATGACAATCCCACAACTTTGCAATTTGTGGGAAGCTTGAAAACGCAAGTTTTAAATGGATTAATAAACTTTGGAGCTGGTACTAATTGAGAGGAAGATGATGGCATTCTGTTGTCAAATCTAAGACAATACCTCACAATAGATCTGGTCCAACCAGAGATATTAAATGAGGAAGTTGTATATGGACAGCAGAATGTGGAATTGTTGACAAGCAATGTTGCTGATGCAATTAGGACCTGCTCCACAGGCTCACTATCAGTTGCATACGTGGGAGGATTCATAATAAAACATATTCTACAATTATTTGTTTGCCAAATTTTTAAAAATGATCTTCTAGGAGATTCACAAGCTCCCCAAAAGGTATTTATTGCTTTTAAAGAGAGGGCTGATAATGAAAGCCATTTGATATATCCAGCAGAAGCTCCAATAGTTGCACTTGGGACTGGAATAAGCCTGCTTGAGAATTTTCTTGAAGCCCACTCTACTATGTCAAATTTAAGTAAATATAAAGAAAGTATGCTAGAGCAAAAAATACATTTTGGTTGGATTACATCGATGGTCTAGCTCACAAATGTGATTTTTTTTAGAAATTGAGTTATTGACGGTAAATCATATATCAAGTACCAAAGTTTATTGCGCGCAAAGATGCTAAGTGATAAATTTAATTTTGAAACCTCTGGCGCCATCTTTTAATTGGGCTAAGTACTTTAAACCCACAGTTTTCTATAACAAAAGTGCCAACAGCACTTAACACATTTGTGTTTTATTAATCAGAATTTCAAATGTGTCAAGTGGGTACTTCCCACAGTTGTGTTTTGACATTTTTGTTTACATTTTGAGGTTAATACATGATTTCGCTAGTGTCTGTACGATTTTAGTGCTTTTGTCTGGTTTAAAAACAATAATAGAAGGAAAAATAACATCACGTATTAAAAGAATAATGCAAGCATCCTTAAAAGATAAAAATTTGCAAGAAGGTAAGTGTAATAATTATTGTTTTCATTATTTTTCCCTCTTGTTTTCTTAAAACATTTTGTCAGTAAACTAAAACTTCATTTTTTTATAGATGTGTCAAATAAATTATCTCAGCAAACAAATGCGTCAATATCCGCTGAAGAAACTATTCAGGTTAAAATACCTACAGGAGCAAATTCTTCGAGTTTGCAAGAGAGAAATAATAAAAGTGCTTTAGGTAATTTTAAATAATGTAATTCTAAGCTTGTATGTAATGGGTAGGGCGACCAAGGTCGCACAAACAGGCCCGTTAGGGCCCCTTTTTATTTTTACTCAAATATATTTGAGCTCTTTAATGGAAAACACTCCCATTCAAAGAAAGAAAACTAACCCAGTCACAAAAAACCGGAATACTTCTAGAGTGTACTATTTAAATGAAATTGAAGGAACCAGACAAAGAGTTTGCCAAAAGTTTTTCTGTGCCACATTTTCATTATCACATAGAGTCATAGAAAAATGTGTTGAATCGATGAGCGAAACCGGCCTGTTTATTGGTTACGATAAAAGAGCAAATTCAAAAGCTCACAACGAAACTAAAGAAATAGATAAACAGCTTGTAGTGGAACATATTAATTCACTTTCAAGAATAGAGTCACATTATTGTAGGCGAGATTCTACAAAACAGTACCTCTCTCCAGATTTAAATATTTCTACTATCTATCGCTTATACCGAGATTTCTGTGCCAGTCGAAATGTATTACCTGTGTCTCTATTTGTTTATCAAAGTATATTTCACAAATTTGATCCAGCCCTGGCATTTTATAAGCCAAAAAAGGACCAGTGTACCGTTTGTAACGCGTTTGAAAATTCTAAAGAAAAAGAGACTCTGAAAGAAGAATAAGAAAATAACAAAAGACGGGAAAAGGAATCAATAGATATGAAAGGAGATAAAAACGAGCTCTAAAAGAAAAAGGGGCCACGTTTAGAGCAATAACTTTTGATCTTCAAGCCATTTTGCCAGTACCATACGCAGGTGATTGTCAGATATACTACAAGTCACACCTAAATGTTTATAATTTTACAGTTTTTGATAGTTCTACTCGTGATGGCATCTGTTATATATGGGATGAAACCCATGGCAGTAAAGGCAGTTCAGAGATCGGGTCATGTCTCCTAAAATATTTGCAGAGTTTACCAGTAACTGTCGAGCATGTAGCATCATTTTCTGATACCTGCGGTGGTCAAAACCGAAATAAGTTCGTTGCTACTGCCATGCTCTTTGCCGTAAATACAATTAAGCACCTCAAAATTATTGACCTCAAATTTTATGGAGTCCGGCCACTCTTACCTTAAAGCTGATTCCATGCACTCGACTATTGAGAGAGTTAGAGCACATAAAAAGATTTATAGTACTCGCGAATGGTGCTTGTTGTGCTCAGCTGCAAGAATAAGGCCGAAGCCGTATGATGTAAATAATTTAAAGTATTCAGATTTTTACGATCTGCAGACACTTACTGAGAGCATGGTTTATAATACTGCTTCTAACACTAATGGAGAGAAAGTATTCTGGATGAAATTTAAATGGTAACGTTTGCAAAAATGTCAGCCCAATATAATTCAATATAAGTATGACTTATCATCAGATACATTTTAAGAAACTGATGTTTCAGAAACTAAATGTAGGTCGGGGCGTAAACGTACTTGGGATTCTGCACAACTGAGTTGCAAATATAATAGTCGCATTTCAGTGTCAGAGAAAAAGAAAAAGGATCTCATATATCTATTAAACAAACAAATTATTCCAGATGACTACAGTGATTTTATACTTAACATCCCAATCACACATAATGGCTCTGATCTCCTGGTCCACGCTGATTCAGATTAACTAATGGTACTAGTTATTTTTATTATTGTTCATGTTTAGTTGCAGTTTTTATTTTTTTTAAATTTTTTTATCGGCACAAATGTGTTATTTCTTAATATTGTTTGAAGTACAAATGTGTTAAGTAAAGCAGATTTTTTGTTTTTTTGAATTATTTCGGAAAACTTTTTTTATATAGTTAGTTTTATGATGTAAGATCAGAAGAAACTTATTTCCCCTCCATACTGTGCAAAAATAGATTTTTTAAAAGGTTAATAAACAATTTTAATTTTCCTCCCAAGTTTATTTTTCATTTTGTACTTACAACCTTTGTGCGTTAGACCATCGACATGTTCAGTACATAGGGAGTTGATAATAAAATCCTTTATAAGTTTGGAAGATCGGTATACCTTGGTGGTGTAAAAGAAAAAATAGAGAGTTTGTCAAAGAGAAGCAATTAACAGTAAATAAAAAAATAAAAAAATTTAAACATATATAAATTTTCATAACCAAGTATACAAATTTTAAAATTTAGTGTATTTAGGCCCAATAATAATTATAAAATAACTAAATTTAAAACTTTTTTGAAAATGTAATATAATATTTGTTATTGACAAAATAAATTGTTTATATTATCTGACTTTTTTTATTGATCATTATCGTTTGTAAGTCACCATATTTACTGTGAACATACAGCTTGTTTGCATCTTGTCGGTACAATGTTTTTACTCCAGTATTGAGAAAACTGACGGTTGTAAAACAAGTATGTAAATGTACACAGTAAATATTGTAAAATTTGATTTATATTTTTTCTCATTTGAATAGCAGCATAGTGCATTTTAAATTTCCCGCGCAAATGTACATTTAAATTTCCCGCTCAAATGTACATTTAAACCTAACTGTTTTATTAGATATAAAAAGACCATTTAGTATTAGAAGAAGACAATACTAGCGACATCTACGTTACCCTCCCACACAGTAGGTCAGTTAAGTTGTAACGAAAACTAAAAATTAACATTGAGTTACCCGTCTCGTTGGTTGTCTCTGGTCGGTATACTCTATAAAACTTAAAATTTATTTATGAAGACTACGGAGTTACTGGAGAATGGGCATTTTTCGCCACTTCACATGGTAAGGGCGCAGTTAATGGAGTGGGCGGCACAGTGGTCTGGGGAGGTTGGTCTGAGAAAAGTTAATAACCAGACAGGTTAATGTGTCCTCAGCAGAAGAATTCTATAACTGCTGCAAAAATATTTGTACATCTGATGAAATAAAGATCATGTTCATTGATAGCCGAGAAATCAATGAGTCTATGGAGCTGCTAGAATCTCGGTGGTCTTCAGTGCAGGCAATACCGGAAATTCAGTCAAAACATTACTTTCGGGCTTCTATTTATGCTCGAAGCATTGTAGCTGGACGAACTGTGAATTCAGAGTTAATTCTCTCTGAACTGTGAAAGGACAATGAAGAGAAAGAGGCAAACCAGCCCGACAGCGAACTTGAATTTGAACACCTCTCCTCAATCAAGTAGTATGGGTCAGCCGAAGCGGGTTAGGTACTCGGAAGTATATTCAGATTCTGAGGATGAGAATCAGTATCTCTTGGCTAAACCTGTGCCTAAGAGTAAGCTGAAGGCAAACCAGTTTATTTTAATTGAACTTGTCAGTGTGAAAAAGGGAAAAAGGCAGAAATATGTGGGAATCACTCAAAGCTGTGTCGACGATGATGACAATGTCGAGGTTATATATATGAATACTGTTTGTGGAAAAAAAGTGAAAAATTATTCAAGATAGAAGAGTCAAAATCCTATATTGTTCCATTTGCAGAAGTACGTGGAGTATTGAAGTCCCCAGAAATAAAAGATACAGGAAACAGAACATTTTATAAGTTTGAAAAGCCAATCGAGTAGTAATTTGAATGAACAGACTATTTTAAGTTTGAAATGATATAACCAGAGACATTTAGTTAAGCTCAAATACTGTAAAGTATTGTTAATTTTACTTTGACGATTAAAAATATTAATTATTGTACTTTTTTAATGGGTTTTTTATACATTATCCTAGGTGTCCTGTCCGTAACATGTACCTTGCGTTAATTAATTTTTTTTCCTGATTATAAAGATGCCAAAGTTCAAACCTACAGTATTATTTAATAGATAAAGGTCAAAATGTATCATTCACATATTCTATAAAATTTAATTTCAGTATGTTTCACAGAGAATTTTACATTAAGTTCATGTACTTTATCCTTTATCTTTTTCGTCCCGTCTGTAACGGGCCTTTAAAAGTTCTTGACAGGTTTAAAAAAATTTATGTGGCATACAGGTTACAATTAGTATTTAGTAGACACTAACTGCTAGCATACAAGCACAGTTTTAGTTCAAAATATATATGTGGTTTCTTGATATTTAATAGCTAATCCTTCAGGATGTCCCGTCCGTAACAATGGAATGGCTGAAAAATGATTGTGAAATTGAATTCAAAAATAAGATTTTATAATATTGCAAAAAAGCAGACTGAAAATATCAGAGGAGAGTTAAAGAGAAAAGAGCATTCAAAGCTAATTCTATTTTGTCATCAGTGATAGCTTTGCATCACTGAACTAAATTAAATAATTAATCAGTGGTTTCATTTTATCACATGCGGTGTGCATTTTATATACTTATAATATTGAATTTTTTTAAATTTTTTTTTGTTTCTTATTAGCATAGTTCCTCTTGTATCTTGTTATTTTTTTAACGAAATAAAGGTAAGTTACTTAAACTATTTAATTATTGTGTTTTATTATATTCCATCCATAAAATGGGCCATTGGTGGTAATACCAGTGTGACTGAAATAGAACTGACTGCTATCTCCATAGCCGCAAAAGAGAAATCACTGGTACTAGCTCTAAGCAGGCCACATATCACTTCAGTTCCAGTATTAAAATATCACATGGCCCTGCAACAACAATGTGGTCACACTAGGTTGAATCAAAGGTCATGGAAATTCAAAAGGCAACTGCATATCTGAGTCACTAGCTAAGAAAGCTACCTTCCAAAAACTTTTGGATGGGACGACGAAAGAAGCTGCAGGCTATTAAAGAAACTGAAATATCCACATACTAAAACAGCCATAACTAGAAAGGACCTGCATATGGCCACAGGCATCTTTATTGACCATTATCACATGCAAAAGCATCTGAACAGACTGGGGATATTTGACACCCCACTATGTATAGAATGTGAACTAGATTAGACAGTCGAACATGTCCTCTCTTATAAGATTCTCCATCTTCGGCGAGAAATGGTTAATACACATCAACTTGGAGAGAGCTTCCTACTTTAAATATGTAGGTTGGCTGACGAACTGGTTGATAGGCTCAACCTCAGAAGGACGCACAAAGTGGCCTAAATGCTGTGAGGCATTCCACCCTTCGAAAATTACAAATTCAGATATTATAATATTTGCATATAGGAATTATAATTATATTATATTGGAATAAATAATTCTTATATTATTATTAGTAACTACACATTTCTGTGTAAATCCAAAAAATTAAACGTCTGTATGTAGATCAAAGAAAAAAACAGAATTTTGGAGACCGGTCCTGACCTCAATTGAATAACGCGGTATCACTGTTGCATACTGCGCAAACTCAGATGTGGACGTGCGCGGATTCAATTTGGGTCAATATATTGTCCATGCATTGGCATTCTAGGTTATTATATATTTCTGTGATTTAGATACGATAAATAAGAAAAACTCAAATTCAGAAGGCAATCCAGGTAAAATGGTCGATATAATCTTTTATTGTAATAATTGCGAAGGTCAGAATAAAAACAGATTTATTTTCTCGATGTACCTGCACGCAGTAATAGAGTTCCCTAGTATTAGGTCAATTACTCATAAATACCTAATTGTTGGCCATACACAAAATGAGGGTAACAATGTACACTCGGTAATAGAAAACTAAGTCAGAAATGCAAAAAAATCTGGTCCTATTTATATTCCAGAACAATATAAGTTACTTAATTCAGTTTCTTTTAAAGCATTAAACTTTGCTATATTCGTTAAGTTTAATTTGTTCCTTGAAACCATTTTTTAATTTTTTTCAACTAATTTGGTTATTAATACTAACTTAACAAGGTTTTTTACTGAACAACACGTTTAGTATGCTAGTTTTTGACTACAGGAAAAATTATTCCTTTACAATGTTTAGTTTTCAAAATTAGTTATATTTCAAAGCATTGTTCTTTATTTATATAATTTATAAAAATAATTTTGTTCCTTATTAATTTAAGTTTTCGTTTTGCTTAAAATAAACATTTAAAAATGCAAATGTGTCTTTTTCATCAAATATTTTCCTTATTCCAATAACTACAATATCTGGTAAAGAGTCATAAATGCAGAAGTGTCTCTTTTAAATAAAAATTTGATATTCTGTCAGAACATTTTCTTTGTGGAACAAAAATAATTTTCTTGAATTTTCCAGGAAATTTTCTTTCAAAGTTATTTTAAAAATTAGGGTAAATCTGACCACAGTATCATGATGATGGTTAAATAAATTTAGATCTCTAACGCTAAAAATGAAGTTGTTAATATACAATTAAAATTTTTCTAAAACTTAATTTGCTCCTTATGAAAAGTTGATGACTCATCATTTATGTTAGAAATGAAAGCTTTGCCCATACAGTGGCGCCCTCTGGTACAAACAAAAAAAAGGTAAACATTCATGATTCTCTGTGCGACGTTGAAATTAAGAACACGTGTGTGTATCATATTTTGTATCTCTGTGTGAATAATAGTTTTAGAAGTTTATTTTGAGAATTATTGGAGCAAGCCATCCTTCCTTGACTTCCACAATATATATATATATATATATATATATATATATAAATCCTACAGGTTATGGGCTCAGTCTAGGACTAGTTTTTCTTTTTGAAAAAGAAAGGAAAAGGGATCGGCTTTGTGCAAAAACCACGCGGTGTGTCAGGTTATTGGAGGTTTTAGAAGTGGAACCACAATAAAATTAGTAAGTTTTAGATGCTTTTTTTAGATATGCAATTAGATTGAAATAAAACAATAATAATAACCTTCATTTTTTATACACATAAGGTATAAAAGTGTAATTGGTGTTTTTTATTTTTTTTAAATAAAGTAAACTAAGTGGGTAGATGGTATTTTTTATATATCTATGTATTGAGATCCCACTTACCGATACAGATATTTTAGATGAAAATAATATCTTGAAGAAAATTTGAAGTAACAACTGTGTATTGAGGTTTGAGGTATAATATATATTTACTACATAACAATAATTTTTTGTCGTCTCAGAGTGAAGTCTGTAGTACAGTACATAATTTTGTTTCGATTTTACAGTCGTTATTCTAAGCGTGTCGTTGGTGTGTTACACATGTGCGTACGGCCATCCTCGATCGTTTCAACGTGTTGTGCCATGTCTCGAGGTGGGAGGGAGCACGTGTGGCATATTGCGGCCTGCGGGAGTAGCGGCTGATTTCATTCTTCTTGCAACTTGCAGTGCGGTTGTAAATATAGGAATGAAATACAACAGGCCCTGACAAAATTTGGTTCGTTTCAGATTTCTGAAGCTTAGAAGATTAGATGAGCGAGCAAAACAATCAATCACTGCTCGTTAATGCAGAGCAAACAGATACTCCACAAAACACGTCAGCTGACCAAGTGAAAACAGGTATTACTTTTTAGAAGTTATTTTTTTTGCTTACTGTTGCAAAAGTGAGGTTTTTAGAAGTTGCGAATTATTTATTATTCGTAAGTTAAAAATCCAAACTAAAATATTTAAGTAATGACAACTACTTCAAACACCACCACAACTAATACATTAATAACTATGACATCAGTCAAACTCAAGCCCTATTTCAGTGACTCCTGATCAGACAGGACCAACACAATAAACTTCTCGGGTGAATGATGAACTTTTACATTATCTGCACCAACAAAAAGAAAATATTGAACTCCAAAACAAGGGTTTCGAATCGATGAAAATCCTGATGCAACACATTCATCATGCATCTGAGAACTTTCTCGCAGCCGAGCGGCTTCGTATCTCAAAGGCACCGGGGAATATGTTGAATTCTACCTCTATAATAGATGAAACTATAATGCAACAGAGGAACAATTCAAGTGTAATTCAAATTCACAAGAAATTAATCTAGAAGTTACCAAAGTACTAAATGACTCACTAACTGTCTTATAGAGCTCTATTGAATCAAACAAAAAATCACAAAATTATCAAATAGCAAGAAACTACGTCCTCAACCAAAAAGGGGACATTAACATTTGGATGGATAAATTAAAATCAGAATTAATTTCAAAAGATTTGTTAGATGTCATTGATTCAAGTATAAGTGCTCCAACCAACTTAGATGAAATCTCAATGGTTAAAAGACAACAAGCAGTTAGAGAGATAATCACAAGTCATCTAGATGATAAATATTATAAAAGAGTCCTTAACATTAAAGACCCTAAGATGACAATACAGAGTTTAAAAGAATCTAAGAGAGTAGAGAACAATGTAACACATACTTCGGTTAGAAAAAACTCTATCAATTGAGAATACAGCAAAAAGAAAGCATAGACAACTTTTGTAATCGGTTTGACAACATAGTAAATGAATATGAAAGTTGTGACAATGCTGTTCCTTTGTCAGACGAGGAAAAAAGTCAGCATTCTATCAAGCTGCGTGCAATGCAATTCCAGAGGTTAGAGTAGCTGATCTAATACACAGGAGGATCACAAAAAACTCAATGACCTTGAAGGAGTTGAAAGCTCACTTACTAGAAATAGAAGCCGACAAAAAATCAGAAGTTCCTCATGAGGGTCAGCCAAGTACTAGCGCAAACCTTGCAAAAAAATTCAAACCGAATCACGATAAATGTTACAAATGTGCCCAGACTGGACATTACAATTCCAAACAAAATAAATTTACTAATTCTTTAAAATCACCCCGATTACTTTTCTCTGGACCCCCTTCATCATCTGTGCTATTGTTATCGGTATCTTCGTCTTCCTTATAACATTTTTTAACCTCCCTATGTCCTCTTAAAGCTATGTCCTGGCGGGCACAAAATAACAAGCTTCTAATTAGTGTTTTTAAAGTTTGTCTATTTTTTTCAACAGTTTGAGCCATATGCTCATTGATTTTAATAGATACAGAGCCCGATTTTTGGGAATCCAACCATCCCTTGTATTTTGTCAGACAATTTTTGTGGAAGTTTGAGTTTTCATGTTTTTCTGCCATTTTACTTATATTTTTCTCATCATTAAAACCTGTATTAGTAAGGCTTTCCCTGTTGTGGTTTTCACTGTGATTGGTTTTTTCTCTGTCGCAGAGAAATGACGGCAGAAAAAACAAAATATCGCATCATTTTTGACTGAATATTCCATCCAGGAATACTTATCGTACCAAGTACTTTGAAAAGAACGTTGTTTCCCACCAATATTTCGCCTGGGGTAATTAACTTTTGGTTGTTTTGGTCCATCTTAAATACTAATGCTAAGATCAACGGTTACTGGTGCTATCCACCGAAGTGATTTTGAGGGTACTTCTCCTTTCAGCTTTTTAGGATTATTATTAGCTTCTATGTCGATGTCGTTGACACTAGACGTAGAAGCCGCATTGATATTCGTCTGCTGTTCGTGGCTTGTACTGCTCGTACTAGTATTCTTTTTCAAGTTTTACTAGAAACCTTTTCATGGCTTTATACTATAGCTTTACAGTTCCTTAAACACAAACCTGAATTAAAACTGGATAAACTGTCAGCCTAAAAGTTTATAACACGTAACTGCACCACTGCACCGTAATACTGTACTCTAAATGAAGTTGTAGGTAATAACCACCACAGACGGCTGGTTCCCGGTCCCTGTCACTCACTGAGAGCGTGGTTGTGGTGGTGGCGGTGGCAGCACTGCTAGCAGACGTCACAGCAAGCAGTGCTGTGCTGCCAATGTAGGCTGTTTAGTTATTAAAATTGCATTATATATAGTTGAGACTGATTAATTATGAGAGCTTTGGTTTTGAATCATTTCATTTAAAGTGTTCTTAATAACACTTAGTATTAAGTAGTCCTAACTAAATAATTTCCAAGTGAATTGTCCTATTTAAATAAATGGCAAATTGCATGTGCTCGTATTTAAATACGTAATTTGCCATATATATTTTTGAAAATTTAGGGTAGGCCCGGGCCTACCCGCTGGAGCCGCCACTGCATTACAGCAGTAATTGTCCTTTAAAGGCAACTAGTGAATGGTACTGTTACATATGCAAAACTATAACAAACCACAATGCAAACTTGTGCCCACAAAACAAGACCCTCAAACAAAATTCAGAGCAGTTTGAGCACATTAGAAGTAGAGGTGGTATTAGAGGAAGAAGTACTTCCAGGAGAAGCTTCACTAGAGGAAAGTTTAGAGGTAGATCCAGATATTCAAAATGTAACCCTAGATCCTTTGAGAGGCAGGTCATTTCGTCGAAGAACGAAGACAAGAAACCTCATGCACGAACAGCAGGTATGAATTTGAATAACATAGATATTAGTAATATTACTTTCGTTGCAGACTCAGGCGAAACTGAGCACATTATAAATAAAAGCTTAATGTTAAGTAATTTTAGATGTTGTACAGGTGAGGTTATAAAAAGTGCTAACAAAAATAAGTCAGCCGATATCGAAATAGATGAAGTCGGTGATCTTTACTTAAGTCAAAACACAACAAAATAAAATTGACAAATGTACTATTTGCAGAAAATATAGCAAACAATTTAATTTCTCTTAGACGTTTTGCAGATGCTGGTTTAGGAATTTTTTTAAAATTGCTGAGAAAAACATTCACCCAATTAAAGCAATCAAAATTGACGAAGGCATGCTAAGTGTTTAGAAAGCTTCATAACCACTACTAGAAATTTATTAGGCAAAAATAAAAAAGTTTGTTACATCAGAACTGACAATGCTAAAGAGTTCACAGGAGGCGAATTTTTAGATGTTATGCAAAAAGAAAAGATTGAAACTGATTATGCACCTTCATATACTCCAGAGTTAAACGGTACAGCCGAACGATTTAACAAAACAATACAACAGAAAATCAGAGCACTGTTGTTTGACTCTGGGTTACCCAAATCGATGTGGATGTTGGCGGCCGAAACAGCTGTTAATATGTACAACCGTACACTACACAAAACCATTAGTTTTGTAACACCACTAGATCAATCTCTTGGTAAGTTAATCATAAAATACCAAGGGGTTAAATTTAATCTCTTTGGTAAGCTTCTGTTAAAATCGAATTTGTTAGATCATTCAATGTTTATCCTTTTGGTACGACGTGACATAATTTCTATCAAAATTAAATGTTGGCATTTCTGTTTTGTAAGTGTTTTGTGTTTTATGCTGAGAGTGTTGTCAAAATTCAAAATATTTACCTATTGTAATTAATAATGGAAAATATTGAAAAAAAGAAAAAGGGTTCAAATTTTTGTTTAAATATTCAGACATTATTGAAAACAAAAAAAACGGATGCTTTAACTTGGAAGCAGAAAGAGGCGCTAATGATTTCAACAGTAAAACCATAAAAAGTTTCAGACCTTTAAAAAGTTTAAAAACACAATACGATGGTTTTAAAAAAGATTTAAGGAAAAAAATAGCGAGACAAAAATAAGAAATATTTAAGACAGGGGGTGGTCCTTGCCCAAAAACAGACCTTACTTCAAATGAAGAGAAAATATATAGCCTTATAGCAGTTAGAAAAAGTTATAAAAAGAAAAAAAATTCTCGAAACTGTGGAAAAAGTTACAGTGCTGGCACAGTCAAAAAAAGAATTAATTGACCTACAAGTGGAGGCTGTTAAGAAAGAAATGGTATTCAAGGACAAAGAGTACGAACTAAAATTGCAGAAGCTGCAAGATGATTTAAAAGGAGCAGATATGGACGTTGAAATAAAACGTATCGAATTAGAAATTAAAAAAAAACTCTTGCAACAAAACGTGCAAAAAGTGCAATTTTAATTTTTTGTTATTTAATTTTTTTTCAGTTCTATTTTTTAGTTAATTAACATAGATGTTTGAATTACATAAATATTATTTTGTTGAATAAAGACCTTATAAAAAATAAAAATGGTTATTTATAATTTCGTCTCGATGAGACACGTTTTCCCCTATTTGTTCTTGATTGGCAATTGGAACCACCTCGTTGATCAGATTTTCATTTTCTTCATCTACATATAATTCCTCCTCCTGCAGTTCTACAGCAAGATTATGTACAACAGCTGTTGCTACTATAATATCTTGAACTATAGTTAAGAAAACACGGAATCCCAATGCTAGAACTGGAAACCTTCGTTTCTCTATACAATTTCGTGTTCTAGTCAGGGACTCATTATATAGCTGCTCTTTTCGTAAGATTGGATTTTCTAAAGGAGTCATTAGGTACTTTAGTGTTGGATAACTACTATAACCTATAATTAATGAATTGCCCATTCCTTCATCAAATATTCTCTTTAAGGCTGACTTTAGATATATTGTACTATCGTGGGTAGAACCTGGTCACCTTGCTACTACATTTTTTATTCTGAGGTTACTATCGCTATCAATACTCCTGGAATTATCGGAATTTCGTCATCTTGGGAAATATTAATGTACTGTTTCCTTAATAAACATATGGCTTGGGTAACTCTTCTTATAGCATTTGTCATAGTGGTTGCATGTACCCCTCCAAAATCTCCAACTGCCATTAACATATTGCCAGTGGCATAAAACCGTAGTGTAATTAATAACTGTTGAAGTGGGGTTAAGCAATTGTTTCTGTAATGGGCGTTTCCAGTCATTTTCAGAAAAAATATATTTCGATAGAGTGCATTCTTATGTAACTCCTGTTAAATTCTCAATTTTTTTTGTCATCAATTTATCGAGATAAAAATTATTGAAAACGCCAAAATAAACTACTGAGTTCAAAAGATTAAGAAGAGCGGGAGCTGTGACGTCAGTGTGCGAGTGACTCTGATTGGTTATACTCGTCATGGCCTCCTTGCAGATAATGTGCCTGACAGCGTTGCCACATCGCAAAAAAATATGATTTGCCAGAATAGACTCTTTCACGTTCGTAAGAATATCATGGAAAAAATAACCTACCTGTCTTTCTCTGCTCGAAATCTTGAAATATTAGCTTGGTAATTTGGGATTATTTATTTTTAATTTGTGTTCATGGAAAATTACTAACATTTCCAGTGAAAAGTGCAAATAGTGGTGCGATTAATTATCAACGTGACAACTGTGTATAATATTTCAATCTGTTGTTGATAATGTTGACATAACCTATAATACGTTGTAGCTTATTCAATTTTATGTGTTCATTCGTTCAAAATGAGTGAAATAGATGAAGGATTCGAAAAAGGAGGATCAGACAATTTGCCAATGTGAATTTTATCAGTGCTGAAGTTCGCAATGTGAAAACGCAAAGGTTAGTTGTTCATGTTAACTACCAGAAGAGTGGTGAAACTAAACTTGTTTCTGTACTTTGGTAAATATTCTAGGTGATATTGAAGGTTATTTTATTGTTTCAGATCAACCAAGGAGACTTATGGTGATAAAGCCATATATGTTCAGTTGAAAAGGAATGGTGATATCTGTACAGTGAAAGCAAAAATCACTCCTGAACATAAGATTCACAAGAAAGCCTACAATGTCATCGCAATTATAAATGAAAAAGAGGAACAAGTCATTTCAAACGAATGTTTAGACTGCCCTGCTTCTCAAGGTAAAAACATTACACTAAGTCATTTATTTTTACAGATGTTAAAAAATCTTAGTTCTTAATAAAATTAATATATTTTTGTTTGTTTTCAGGAGGTTGTAAACATGGTGTGGCTTTTTTATTATGGATCCACCGTCGCAGTGAAGAACCTTCAGTAACTTCCACAGTATGCTATTGGAAAAGCTCGTCTTTATCAAAAGTGGGCAGGATGGATTTTAAGAATAGTTCTGTTCTTCCTGGACAAATAAAATGGGACTCTACAAATCCATCATTCCTCAAGAGAGTTGTGGAGCAGTTTCCATCCAACAATGGAAGTTTATTCAAATTATTTCATGGTGTGAAATATGGCAATATTTCTTTACATCAGTTGGCTTTGACGTACAGAGAGATTGGTACTCATAGATGCTTAGAAGAATTCTATGAAGTCAACAATATGACTGATGGGGACTGTAGAGAGGCTGAACTCAATACAAGAGGACAATCCCTTTGTCTAGATTGGTTTGAACTGCGATATGGTAGAATTACTGCATCGGTACTGTATGAAAGTGCTAGATGCAAAAGTGAGGCAGGGTCACTGGTGGAAAAAATTTTAGGAGCAAGTCCACCAGTAGAAACTGAAGCTATCAGAAGAGGAAAAATGTTAGAGCCCCTTGTAATAAAGGAAGTTTCTAGACTGAAACAAATTCAAATAAATAATGCTGGGCTATTTTTAAAAAAAGAATATCCTATTTTTGGAGCATCTCCTGATGGAATATCTACAGAATATGTTTTTGAAATGAAGTGTCCGTACAAAGAAAAGACTGCTCCTCTTTTGTGATCAATTCAAATTGCCAGATGAAATAAAATGTCCTAGTGTAACATACACTCAGTTCAAACAAAAAATCAAGAGATGCTTCGCTAAAAGTAGCTTCTATACAATTGATGAGTTCCTAGCTAGGAATAATTCAGCATTACTGTGTGATTGACTTCATGTCTCGAAATATGTATAATACATTTTATTCTGTGATTGTATTGTATTCTTGTTTTGAAATTATTTTAAATTAAATCAACTAGTATTTTCAATATATATTATTCTGTGAGTCACATTTTATCCACATACTTTATGTAACTCTTTTAAGCAATTTTTTACTATGTTGTGTACTACGTTTTATTATGCTGTACCTTTTTTTGATGACTTGTGCTATACACTGTAGTGTCTGTTGCATTAATAAATTACTTACTTAATACAAAATATATTTTGGCTTTTAACAAAATATTCAGATTTCAATCTAACAACTAAAAATTGTTTCTAGAAATTGTCAGTCCTAATTCTTGTTGAACTTCAAAATTGTTATACTGGAGTTTTATCCGAATACCAAACCAATATTTTCCTCACCTCGAAACGTGTTTCAGTCACCAAGTGACCATCTTCTGGAGGAAGAATGAAACTGTAATTTTTCCTGTTGGGATAAAACTCTAGTGTATTCACTACTACACCAAAGTTTCCAAACAGTGCAGTGCAAGTACTTCAAAATTAGTTGAGTCTCTCACCATAATACAAAGCTGACGAAAGAAAGCTTAAGTTTTCATCAATATGTTCAGTCACATATTTTGGAGTAGGTCGTAAATAAAAAGAAAAAAAATCCGATAAAGAGTATACAGTGAGTTTCAAAAAGTTTGCACCTGGGAAACTTTTGTATTTGCATTTGGCAAAAAAATTTATTCTTCATATTTTTCATAAACCTTGGTGCATTGTGGAAAACTTGTATTTGAGTTATAAAAATTCTGAATTTCCAAACGGTGTACAGGGGAGAACAAAAAATAGTAATATTTATCAAGAGTAAACTACCTTTATTTTCAATCGATTAAATAATACAAATCTGCAACTTTAAGATCACTTTAATCATAAATGTGATTTTTTCATTTTTTAAAACAACTTTTATCAATAAACTTTTTCGATAATGTTAAAAATAAGGATAGTTTACACCTGTATACTGTTTAGAAATTAAAAATTCTGACAACCTATATGCAAGTTTTCTGCAATACCCCAAGTTTTAAGACGAATTAAATTTTCTGACTAATGGATAATAAACAGGTATTCCATATGGTGCGAACTTTCGAATCTCACTGTATTAATATTTATTATTTGCTATTATCACTGTTGGATGTATACATTTTATGAGTTTGTTATTAACAACAGCATGAGGTTTTAAAATTTGAAACTCTCTTATTCTTCGAATAACTCGTTCAATGTGTATTCGTAATAAAGCTATTTGTTTGCATTCATTCACTTCACTCTTTGAGCTTTTCTGATTCGAACTAACAGAAGGTGGTCTAATCAGTTTACATTTCTTTTGTTCAAGTAATGTACTGATGTGCTTGAATCCTCTGTCTGCCATAACGTGACATTCTGGTGGTAAGCTATTCAGAAAATTGCTTTGCAATACAATATCCTTGTCACTTATTCTCCCAGCAAAACACTCTGATATAAAATTGATGAATCCATTTGGAGTACTAGATATCAAGAATTTCACTGTATTACAATGTTTATATTCAGACCAGGTGCTGGCTTGTGCCACTGGATCGGAGGGTTTTTCAATTTCTATTTCAAAACAATCAATTATACATTGTACTTTGGCATATCTGGCTCTGAAAGGTATTGGTAATAGTTTCATGACAGTTTGGGCACTTGGGAAAAAAAATAGATTTTGTAATACACTAGCAATTTTTGAAACATTCTTTACAAAAATTTGTTGAATGCGTGAAACACTCAAACCAAAATCTAATGCCAAACGGAAATAAGGATCATTCAATCTGATTTTTTTCAATGTTATGAAAACATGTTCTATGGGCACTCTTCACTTATCATTTCAGTAATTTTATAGGTATTCTTTGGGACACCTATGAAACATTTCGGGTACTTCTCTATAAGTCTAACAGTAGTTTTGAGTCTCTTTTATTTTATCTCACTTTCATCCGTAGAAGTACTGTCTGAGGAACTAGGTATATATTCCACTGTAGATATTGAACTTCTAGAACTTGTTGGTGATGGAGAATAGGTAACATTTGATTTTATATGTTTTTCTTTAAATAACGGAGAACTTGCTTCATCAACCATATTCTCAGCTTTGAAACGGACTTTCTTTGTGATTGTTGATACACTTCGAACTTTCACTTTACTTCTCAAGTTTACTTGAACACCTAATGAACATGTGATTCTTTCATATGAATGATGCACTTGAAATGAACCAGATGGAGAAGGTACATCAGGTTGTATCATGGGTTTTTCCAAATCAGGTGATTTTTCATCAAAGAGTTTTTTCACAACAGCTTGCTTTGAAGTTGACGCCACTGGACGGTTCATACGTTGATGGCAATAATCCACTAAGGTGTCTAATTTTCTTTTCTTTGTCGACTCACTCAAATCACTAGGCAAGTTAGTTGGTGGTGGGCTTTCCAAGTATTTATGAGGTACCACCCCATGTTTTATAAATAACCTTTTGCCGATGGTTTTGTAGTACATCCAATTCGCTGCATCTTTTTCTAGCTGTAAATTATATTGTGAACACAACTGAATAATTAAGACTGATAATACTTACATCAAAATGGTCTTCGCAGGCAACATAGTTTCTAGTGAGATGAATTGTTTCTGGAAGTTTTAAAGCTATCCTCCAGTTATTTTGTACGCCTGAATTTCTTGGCACATGGACAAATATTTTATTCGGAGTATCCGTCGTATTCTGACAAATCGGAACTAAACATTTTTTTGCGACCATTTTCAAAATCACAACCCAAATTCACAATAAACGAACAAAATTTTCAAACAATATGTCGATTGTCGAATGTAATGACTAATAAAGAGGTTATGTTCTTGTTTTGTATACATGGTTGCCATCAGAGAAGAATAAATTCAGATCACGATGTTTTCATAAGTAATAAATTATTAAAAATGTAGTTCAATTTGTTATTACTCTTAATTTATCGGAGATTTTGCAAGGACTTGGCAACTGCGGCCTCCCTCCGTCACTCTCGGCTTTGTCCGCGTCATCACAAACTTCAACCAATCATATTACAAGAAACTTCAGCCAATCATATTACGAGACAACACTGACGTCACAGCTGAGGAGCGTTTGAATTTATGGATACTGAAATCGCGTATTCAATATTGAATAATAAATCAGTTTTTCAAAATTTAGAATAAATAAATAGTTATACACTGCCCTCCTATACGTCATGTAAAAAAAAGTGCATATTTAGATACTAGACATCCCCATTACAAAAAACTAAAGATTTTTAAAATATCACACATAAATCAGTATTACCTTCTTGTAGGAAAGCCTATAGTATTTTCAATTAGTTGCAGTAGAGCATTTGCACTTTTTTGCTTAATCTAAGCCTAATGTTAAATTCACTGTCATCCCAAAAATTCATATGATCCGGTCTATCTCTTACAGTGTATGGCTTTTTTAAAAGAACCGCAAACAAATCTTCATTTTCATCGTCACTATCGCTATCGAAAATATTAATATCTTGTATAATATCCATTTCAATTTTTTTGAAGTTCACAAAAATGTCTCAATTATTAGAGATTAAGGTTATGAATGTCTTGGTATATATGTAACAATAAAAAAAAGTGGCTGGTAGCTTAACTTCTTGGTAAAGCCATTTATCCCCTTGGTAAATTATACCAGTACATTGATATAACGATTTTGACAATTACCAAGAGGTTATTTTTACCAACCACTGTACCAATCGATTGATCTAACGGCCCTAAATAAACTAAATTCAAGAGTTAGTACACATTTAAATAAAATTAGAAGGTTTGGTTGCTTAGCTTACGCTAAACTTCCTATAACAGAAACTAAGTTTTCAGAAAGAGCAATAAGAGCCATACTAGTCGGTTATTCACGTACAGGATATGTGCTGTGGGAACCAACTTCTGGCAAATTCTTAAACTCCAGGCATGCCAAGTTCAATGAAAAATTAGTCTACAAAGATGTTTACAAAATAAAGAATTTAGAAGTTGAAAAGCAAACTATCCTAGACATAGATGATAATTCAATCAACGGTAAAACATATGACGTAGACAACTCAACAACCGAAGATCTAGACAAAAAATTGTCTAAATTAGACAAAAAACGTACATCAGATGAAAACATACAAAGTGACACAACCGAAAAAGTTGAGAACTTTAAAGAGAACACCAAAGCCTAAGATTGAAGAAAATTTCATTTATACCAAAACAAAAGCAAAAGTTAATCATTTAGAACAGGGATGCACAGACCAAGGCCAGCGGGCCGCATGCGGCCCGCGGACGTAAATTCTACGGTCCGCCAACGATTTACTTAAAAGGTAGGAAAAAATCCAGCTCAATCGAATGACTGTTCAAAGAAGAATCACAGCGATGTCGACTAATTTAGAACAGCAATTAGCTATAAAATCAAAAGCTTTTGAGTTTTTTTATGTGGCACTCGACGAATCTACTGTCATTAGTTCTACTGCTCAACTTTTAATATTTTCGCGAGGTGTAACGCAAGATTTTGAAGTTAGTGAAGAACTAATTGGTTTGAGTTCTTTGTCAAGTCAAACCAAGGGTAGTGACATGCTCAAAGCCCTTTTGCAAAAGTTCTCAAAAATGGACTTAAAATTATCCAACGTATCTGGAATAACTACTGATGGAGCTCCTTCGGAAACAAATCTGGGATAGTTACTCTTTTAAAAGAACATTTGCAAAATCAAAACATAAATACAGAAAATATAATGCAGTTTCATTGCATTATTCATCCAGAGGCCCTCTGTTCAAAAATATTAGGATTTGAAAACGTGATGAAAGTTGTTGTAGGACCAACAATAAAGATATTAGACTGTGAATATGGCGATCTCGTGTTTTATACCGAAGTAAGGTGGCTAAGTCGTGGGTTGACACCGTAGCGGTTTCTTAATTTCATTGAAGAAATCAAAGTATTTTTGACGGAAAAGAAGAAGGACGTTCCTGAACTTAGCAATCCTGAATGGATGTGTAAAGTAGCTTTACTAGTGGACATTAAAAGTCACCTGAATGTCCTAAATACGCGTCTCAAGGGCAAGGACCAACTGATTTCGCAGCTATACGCTCATATATCTTCTTTTATGTGTAAGTTGAGTCTACTCAGGTCGCAAATAAGTTCGTGCATTTACATGGTTACAAGCATTACAAATAATATAATATGACGTTTAATTTATTTAAAGAATTGTGTAAATTATAGAGAGTTGTTTTTGTATTATTTAATTATAGTTATCATATCGACATTTGTGTAGATTCAGGTATGTTACCATTGTTTATTAATGAATTCAAATTCTGTAAATACTTTTATTTAATTACAGTTGATTACTGCATCACACATGTTTGAGAGTGATTATCCTCCAAAAACCAAAATATTATAAGTTTCTGATTCCGAAACTTATAAATATATCTAATAATTTATTTTGCAGAAAAGGAGTAACCATGCAAAGCTGAGTTTGCACTGTGCTGTAGAGAAGAATTAAACTTTAATTTGATTAAGAATATTTTTTAAGTTCATTCTAAATAGAATGAACTTAAAAAATTGGTATGGCCTACCTAAAGTTCATAAACCAACATTATCATTAAGACCAATAATTTCTTCTGTTAATGCACCAACTTGTAAGATTGCACAATATATTACAGATGATCTTACTAATTCGTACAATTTTAATAATGACTATTATATTAAGGATTCCTTTGCTTTTTCTGATTTCGTGCAAGGAAGGCAATTACCACAGAATTATGTAATCATCAGTCTAGATGTTGTCTCTCTTTTTAGCAACATTCCTTATCAACTAGTCAAGCATAGTATTACCAAGCATTGGTCAACAATAAGACTTAACACAACACTAAATAAAACAGCATTTTTTGAATTCACAGATTTTGTTAATATTAATACTTACTTTGCTTTTAATGATAAACTATATAAACAGGTTTTTGGTACCCCCATGGGGAGCTCAGTTTCACCAATTTATGCTCAGTTTGTCATGGATGACCTTTTAGAAATGGTAATTCCACAGCTTTCTTTTAACATTGCCTTTTTGAAAAAATATGTTGATGACATAATTTGTTGTGTTCCGGAAGATGCAATACAAGAAACACTGAATACTTTTAACTCCTACAATCCTAACTTACAATTCACTGTTGAAAGAGAGACGAACAGAAGTGTACCCTTTTTGGACACCAAACTCATTAGGAGAGACAATAACTCCTTAATAACTGATTGGTATGTAAAACCTTCTAGTTCGGGCAGATACATTAATTACCTTTCCTTTCATCCTATAAAAATGAAGATAAATTTAGTGTTAGCATTAAAAAATAGAATAACCAAGTTGTGTCATCCAACACTAAAAGATAAAAACCTTAAAATATTATATAATACTTTGTTGGAGAACAATTACCCCCAACAATTCCTAAAAAAACTCATTTTCAACACTAGAACAGAGGTCATTACTGATGGGGGAGCTTTGGTTGGTATTACTGAGCCTACTTCTAACATTAAATTTGGTTCCATCCCTTACCTAGGGAACTTATCCACACAAATACAAAAAATGTTCAGGGGTGAAAATATAAAGATTGCTAACAGAAACATCTTAACCATCAACAAAATATATTCTAGACTGAAACAAAAAGAAGAAACACAGATGCTGACCAACTGCATTTACAGCATTCCTTGCATGAACTGTGAAAAAAAGTACATAGGACAAACCTCCCGCAGTCTTCACCAACGCTTAACACAACATCAAAGTGATTGTAGAAATGAAAAAAGATCATGTGCATTGGCAGAGCATAATATTGATACAGGTCACATAATCAATTTTAGAGATGCTAAAGTTTTAGACATTGAACATAAATATAAAAAAAGAATAACATTAGAGTCTTTTCATATTTACAATAATCAACCCAATATGAATAAAAAATCTGACACAGATAATATTAGCCAAATTTATAGTTATCTTTTAACAATAAATAACGGTTCCTTGTCTAATACTTTTGATGATACAACAATTGATAATTGAATTGTTTTGCCTTGTTAACACAGTATAGTTGTTGAATGTTTCGGACGGTTCGAATTGTATAATCAGTCAAGTCATCTTTTGGTTCTGGAGTTACAAAGGTGGCAATTGGCTTTCTCCAGACCCAACAGATACTTCCCTGTACAGTTAATTTAGTGCAATCTCAATAAGGGAGGAGACAACTGGCAACTGTCCCCTGACTGTTTCATCTACCTATAAATAATGCAATTTTGTTGTTCGATTCATTCTTTGGTTGCTGTTTGTTGATATTATATTGGTAATGTAGTGGTGGTTTTTTACTTGTTTTTTACTTTTTTTTAACAATTCTACCCTTCAGGTGGTAACAGAAACTTTTAAATGTAATTAATTTTTCTTTTTAACTATTAACTTTAATTGACTGAATTTTCCGTTTACCATCACTGTACAATATGTCAAGTTATCTTTTGGTTTTTGGGGATGCTAAGGTGGCAATTGGTTTCCTCCTGACCCGACAGATACTTCCCTATAACAATTTTTACAAACACAACAAGGGGGGTGGCAACTGGCAACTGTCACCTGACGTAAAAAATTACTTACATATTAATTTGTGCAAATTTTGAGTAATACGGATACAGTTCAGTTAATACATAATAGAGCAGTTTATTTAATGTTTTTCTTTTTTTTTTTAAAGGTTGACATAAATTGGGGAAACAATGATATGTTTTCCATTTTGAAATTGAAAAAAATTTTCAAAAAGTAATTTTAATGTGTAAAAAAATTTTTTTAAATTATTGAATTTTAACTTTAATGGAGGTAAAATTATACAATATGTCAAGTTATCTCTTGGTTTTGGAGGTACTAAGGTGGCAATTAGCTTTCACCAAACCCAACAGATACTTCCTTTATAATAAATTCTAAAAATAACTACAGAAAGGAGGAGACAATTGGCAACTGTCACCTGACATTAAACTATTACATCGTTTTTGTATAATTTCCATTTATTTGAATTTTAAATTTTTCGCGCTCAAGTTGTGTTGGTACTTAACTTTTGATTGGCTCTTTTTTAAACTTTTTTACTTTGAATTTTTTGTAAAAAACAAGTTCCATTAAAAATTAAAACTTGTTAAGAGCAACATTTACGAGTTGTACACATTGTCTGAAAAGAACACCATGTAAAACTTTATAATTTTTATAACTGCAATTATGATATTTTTAGAAGTATGTTTTTGAAATATTATGGCTTTAATTAAAATTCGCTAACTTGTAAGTACTCAATTGTTTTTGAATCTAAATGTTACTTATATGTAATTACTTTGTAGCCTTGAAAAAGAAATTAAACAATTTCGAAATATTGGTAAAGTTAAAAAGAGTTTCTCTTTCATATAAACCCACTACAGGCTGTTTCCCCGTGACTATTTTCAAAAATATATATATATATACATCCAACGATACATAGATCCTCCTAGCTAAATCCAGCAATAGGTCTTCCGTTAGAACCAATGAATATATATCCAATTTTCGTCATGTATATATCATACCCATCTAATACTGATGCAAATCCGTCGAAATATCAATTAAAAAAAAAAGTAAGTTTCATATATTCTACGATCTCTTGATCCTCCAGCGAAAATCCGATTTTTGTGTCCTCCGCTTGTATTTTTATTTTATGTATTCACAGCATTAGGGCGACCGCAGTATAAGAATCATTCAAACTGCGGTAGATAGTTCCTCTGGCGTATACCAATCTATACAACTAACAGTGGATCAGTCCTCCGACAGTGTTGCCATGAGTTTTATGAACCCTTAATATAATTTACGAAATAATAATCTCAGTTGTGATATTTGTGGTTTATCTGGCTTGGTGAGAACATGTTTATATGGTACGTGCAGGAGAAACCAGGTAAGTAGCGAATTTAAATTTGTGATTCTGATAGAAGTTGATGTGTAAATTCATTTCACCATGATATTTCCTTTTTCAAATATAACATAGTATGTTGATTTACAATAATTTATTTGGTAATGAACCACGTGTAACGTTGCAGTACTGAATGCATCAGTTTAAATAAGCATACCTTGTTTTATTTCATTTAAAAAGTAAAAACTAGTAGAACTCAAAGAATCATAGGAACTTAATATCAAAAAAGAAATTGTATAGCTTTTCAATGTAAATTCAGAAATTATGTATAACAGTGGCGGCTTCTCCTATGAGGCAGGCGACTAATTTATTTTTAGATTCATTCGTACACCGACTTTTGGCACATGATATTTTTAGATTAAGGGTTAAAAGTTAAAAGTGCACAGTGCATTTGACTTTTACGCTTTTTTATTATAGTTTTCGGTTCGGTGAGCAGTGAATCTCGGTGGTTTTTCTAAAATATTACATTACTTTTGCTTGTTTCAATATAGTTTTCGGTAAATACGTCTGTGGTTTTCCGTACTGATTTTTGTTTTGCTTTTTTTAACAGTGGACAGAGAATTAAAATTTTTGTTAAGTTTATGTCAGAATCTATATTTATTTATTTAATATCTTTATCTTTTCACCAATCCCTTTTCCTCTATTTCTCTCAATCATATCCTTCCCTTCCATGGCAGGAATGCTCTACACCTCCAAGTTGGTTCTTGCTGGGCGGTTGTGAAATAAATATTTCTATAGGAACAAATTGTTCGATAACATAGCCCTAGCTTTATAAACGATTTTAATTTTTTTAAATTTAATGTTATATTATATATTTTTTTACAAATGGTATTACACAACTGACGAAGTAAAGTAACCACTAGACTAACTTTAAATTTTAACTTTGCTAAAAAAAAAATTTAACTGTGCCTCACCACTTTCAAATACCACGAGCCGCCACTGATGTATAAACATAGATCATTATTTCGAAATTTCAGAGGCGTATAAATCCGAAATGAATACACTTTTCACAAAAACTTCTAATATTATTTTAACGTTATCTTCTGGGTCCCGAATTTTTGGTAATAAGTTCCTGTGGACACTTTATAATGATGCCCACATATGTAATGGGCATTCCACACTCAGCTTTTCATCAGAAATCTATATCACGCTCTCTATGAACTAAATTATATCCGTTTAATTTTGTAGCATGGCACAAGAAACTTTTCGATTCCCGGCGGAATACGTAAGTTGTGAGATTGTGAAGTGAGAAATATTTTGTTTTAATGTTAACTTTTTATAGTATGAAGTTTGTTCTACAAATTACAGGAGCAAACGTAAAAATCAATGGTTTTGCAACAGAGCTCCTTCTCCTGAAATACAACAAATACCTTTTGTTGAAAAAACATCTTCTGATCAGGACGAAACTATAACATCATCAGATGATTCTGTACAAAATGGATCTATTATTATGGATGGGAAGCAAAAAACAAATTCGAGTATGGAAAGAGTAAGTGATCTATAATCTAATATTATTCACCCATTCACCCACAACCCTCTAAACGAATGTGTCAATAAAAATATAAAATAGAATAAGATAGCTATCACAAATTTGGCCATATTTATGACATTAACATTAATTTTGACTTTACTTATATTTATTAACTCGCTTTTTTAACACGATTTTATATTAGCTTCCTAAGAGTTTAGGAAAGGTTTTTTTTTTAGTTTTAGGAAGGTTTAAGTGCAATTTTAATGTTCTCGGTACAGAAAAAGTGGAAAATAAAGATACATGGTGGGTTAAAAAAATGAAGTAGGTATACTATGGGAGAATGAAAAGTTTGGGAATGTTTTTTTTTAGTTTTAGGGAGGTTTAAGAGGAATTTTAAGGTTTCGGGACAGTAAAAGTGGAAAATAAAGATACAGGGTGGGTTAAAAAGGATATACACTCGAGGGGAGAATGTAAAGTTTAGGAATATTTTATTTTGTTTTTGGAAGGTTAAAGTGGTTTTTTAAGGTCCTCGGGACAGAAAAAGTGGAAAATAAAGATACAGGGTGGTTTAAAAAAAAATAAAGTATACAATGGGAGAATGAACAGTTTAAGAATGGTTTTTTTCGTTTTAGGAAGGTTTAAGATGAATTTTAAGGTTCTCGGGACAGTAAAAGTGGAAACTAAAGATACAGGGTGGGTTAAAAAAGATATACAGTAAACGAGGGGGAGAATTTAAAGTTATACGAGGGGAAAATGTAAGGTTTAAGTGAAATTTTAAATAAAAATGACGAGATTGCGAAATGATTCGTAAGAAATGCCACATTTCCATAAAAAACTAATTGATAAATCGAACTAAAAAATGAAAAATAAATAATCGTTTAAAAAAACCAAATAAACACGATTTTTTTACTAACCGAAGTAAAAAGTAGAAAATAATTTATAATTACAAAGAGTTTATATTTCAGTGGTAGAGAGTCGAACAGTCGAATTGAAAGAATAATTCTATTCACAGTAAAAAGCGTGTGGTCCATTTTACTACATTTCATAATTCTCCCTCATAGATAGTTACCAATAGAATAATATTTAATATGTTAGCACCCCACGCTTTTTACTCTGAATTGAATTATTCTTTCAACTTAAATTTTATTTTCTATTTTTTAGTTCGGTTAGCAAAAAAGCGTGTTTTTTAAACTTTTATTTCGTTTTCATTAATGTTTTGTTTGCAAGATTTTTTTTCCATTATAGAGTTTATTAAAATAATTTGGAGTTCTCACTTCAGCGCTGTATAAGTTTCATACAAAGGTTTATTGTATTCAAAATATATAATAATTCATCATAATATTGTATGATGCTTTCCAATATTTTTAATTTGGCACCATGTTATGAAATTCATGGAGATTCACAAAAATTCACTTTTATTTAATTAGCAATAAAAACATTATATTTATGCTCTAATGCCGTTTTTTTTTCTATTTCAGCTTTCGAATAACGAATCTTCATTTGATGATGTTGAAGCAGATTCTACCTATATTCCATCTGAAAGTGGTAGTTCTTCCGTAAGTGAAATATTTGATATTCTCATACAATATTAAGAAAAAATATTTTTCAGGAGATGTCTTTGACTTCCCCTCAACTGTTTTGCACGCCTCCCTCTTCCGACACTTCTCATCATCAAGAAACCTGTGAAATTGGTTCGGATTGTGAAGATAAAGAAGTGTCCTATAATAATAGCAATATATCCATAAAAAAAGATGACAGAGTTTCATCAGAATCCACAAAAGCCATTAACGATTTCAAGAAAAAAAGTGTGTTCTGTTTTTTTTGTGAATCAAATGTACTCAATTTTCCACTCATATTACAAGAAACCATAAAACTGAAATGGAAGTACAAAAAATGTTAGCCCAACCACCACGGAGTAAAAAGAGGAAACAGTTGCTAATCGCTCTTAGGAAAAAAGGCAATTATTTAACAAGCGTTGAAGCTACGAAACCTATGAGGAAAGGCAATGAAAATACAAATTATCTACCATGTATACACTGCTTGGGATTCTATTCAGCACGGAATTTATGGAGACATAAAAAAAAATGTGAGGAAAATCCATCCAAAGGAGTTACCGAGAAAAATTGTCAGCCAAACGCACAAAACTTTTTATTACGTCATCTCCGAGTGGACCTTCAGTTAAAGGACAAAGTTTTTCCTCGTATGCGGGCTGATCAAATATCGCTAATTGCAAAAAAAGATCCGCTCATATGTGCATTTGCAGCAAGATATTTGAAAATCCATAGGGAAAAGCATTTCATTGCAGTTGCTTCTAGAAAAATGCGAGAATTGGCACGACTGTTGATGGAGACAAAAAAAATAAAACCCTCCATAAAAGATCTATTCGGAGCACTTAAAGCTGAAAATTATGACGTCTTAGTATCTACTACAGAAAATATTTCAAAATATGATAGGGAAAATCAACGATATAAATCTCCCACACTTGCCCTAAATATGGGTACAACTCTAAAACAGTGCTGCAACATAGCTCTAGTACTTACTCTAAAGAAATCTGATTCATTACAAGCAATAGAAGCTGGAAATGCTGAATGTGAACTGAGAACTTTGATTCAATTGATAGAAGGCAACTGGAAATTTGATGTCTCGAGTCAAGCTGCAAGTGATTTAAATCTACAAAAGTGGAACAAAGTGAGCTTAGTACCCCTTGCTAGTGATCTTAAATTACTGAAAAATTGTCTTCTTAGTAAAGCCAATGATGCACTCTCAAAATTGCAGCAAAATACATCAGACACAAAATCGTATGTTATCCTGTTGGAAACAATATACTGCCGATTGGTTTTATTGAATAGGCGACGCCCTGGAGAACTACAAAGACTTTCTCTTGAGACCTTCCAATCTGCAATTCTAAATAAGAATACTCAAGCATATGAAGAATTCTCAGAAGCAATTTCTGAAACAGAAAAAATACTAATGAATAAATTTAAAAGAATTGTAATTAGGGGAAAAAGGGGTCGTGGTGTACCAGTGTTGATAAGTATGGATGTTCAAGAGCATTTGGCTGCAATTTTAAAATATCGTCCTCACTTTTTCAAGAAAACTAATGATTATCTTTTTGGAAGTCCGTTAACAGATACCCCTATTATCGGTTACAAGGTGTTGAAAAAATACGCAACGCTGTGTAATGCCAAAAACCCTAATGCTCTTACATGTACAAGATTAAGAAAGCATTTAGCCACCCTTACTCAGTTATTTAACATGAACGAAAACGACATGGAACAGCTAGCATCATTTATGGGACACACACTAGGCATTCATCGATCATCATACAGATTACCCGATGACATCTACCAAACCGCTAGAATATCTAAACTACTTATACTAATGGAGAAAGGTGAAGCTGGCCAATTTAAGGGTAAATCTCTGGATGAGATCAACCTGGACCTGGACGAAAATATTATGGAACCAGATGAGGACATAGAGCAAAGAATTCAAGATCTATCAGAAGAAAATGAGATTAATGGCATAACAACTGAGCCAGCTGATAATTGTAATAAAGAACAAAAGAAAAAATTTATAAAAGAGAAGAGATTACTGATCCCATGGACGAACCGAGAAAAACAAGTGGTCAATTCATACTTCAAAGAGCACATCAAACAAAAACGACCTCCGAAAAAAGCTGAGTGTGAAGATCTTATTTCAATGAACCCCGAGTTATTAAAAAACAGAAACTGGTTGAAAATAAAGGTATTTATTCAAAACCAATACAAAAAACATTGAAAAGGTTTGTGTTCGTCATTACAAAAAATTGTTATTTTAGTTCAGAAATCGTAACGATATTTTTAACTGTCTAAATAAATAAATTGCCACAGCTATTGTCTTATCATTTTTTATCCAATCAAATTAGAAGAAATATTAGTATATTATAGAACGCTGATTGACAATGTTCAATAGTTCGTAATTTCGTTGAGTGATATTATATTTATCACTCAACGGTAATTTTCAGTTATAGGTAACATAAAGCGTTGAACTATGGAACCTGAAATTTCAGAGATTTCATCAAATAAATTTATAATTGTATAAATAAATATCAGAAAAAATAAAACCGCACCAAACTGATGAACATTTATAGTCTATTTCTATTACATTACAAGTACACACAGCTCCATACAAACTTTGAGTTGACCTGTACCGAACTGACGGTCCCTAGAGACGCTTGACAATAAGAACGGATTATGATGGATCGGTTTTGGATCCATCTGTCCACCAAGGAGAGTTTGCCCCTCCTACAGGCGAACTGGTTTCCCAGTCATCTTTTTTGGTATATTTACCATAAAAAGGTATGCTTTTATTTTATGATATAACTTTTCTTGGTCAGTACCTTGCCTCCAGCTTATTGGGGCCTGACCTTGTATTAGCCGATGTACTACTGACGTAGCTTTCCCTTCAATATCAATATGCAAAGGTGGTAAGCTTAGTAAAACCTCTAACGCTTCCGTTGGGGCCGTTCTAATCTCTCATGATGCTTAGGCATTTACTTATTTTACACATTGTTTAAATTGTATTGTTGTTATGTTTGTTTTAAGACTTAATAATTATATCTTCTTATTTATAGAATAAAATATTTTTATGCATTTATTACGTATTAATTTAGAAATTGTTAAAAAATATTAAGAAATTTGAAATATATTTCAATTATTTCAAATATTTCAGTAATATTTCAAAAATAAATATTAAATTATTCAGAACGGAAACAATATTGAATTGAAGACGTTCAGGAAGCCAAAAAAATGTAGAAAAGGCTAAGATTACAGTTTACACAATTTGAGCTTTGACTGTAAGCTAATAAGTAGTTGACTTGAATCTTTTGCAAGATTTATAGAAAATTAGTTGATGAAAACAAATAAAAGTCTTTCATGGGGTGGTAATCAATAGAAAACGCTTTCTAAATATTGGGCGCGTTCAGCCAAGCTAGCGTTACACAAGCGTTGAGTAAGCGGAGGGCAAATTTGACCACTTAGTGACAGCTGTAGCTAGATATTAGTCTATATAGTATACTAGATATTAGTCAGTACTAGCTCCGTTTTACTTACTTTTTGTAGCTCGTAAAAAGTGCCTAGACATCCTTACATTCAAAACATTCCTACCGGCATGCATGGCACAGCTAGACGCTTGTAAAGTAGCGCGCTGTTGCCAAATTATTTATGAAATAAAAAGTAATACAAGAATATTTCAAATATTTCAACAATATTTCAAATATTTCAACAATATTTCAAATATTTTGAAATAATTTCAAGTGGGATGTACATTATTTCAACGTATTTCAACCCGTGTCGGCCCCCTCGGTTTATTACAGATATTGATATGTATTTAGTGTAGTATATTTAGTATAGTATTTAGTATTTAATGTTTGAATAAAATGTATTAATATATCTTTAATTGTAATTTGAATAATACAAATGCACAAACAAGCTATGCTTATGTGACATGTATTAAGAATTTATTTCAATAAATTCTACTTATATTATAATTGTAAAGGATTTCGATGTAGTGGGGGTGTTAGAAAATACATCTAAATGCTTATTGTCATCAGTGTTATCTATTAACCAAAGTATTAAATATGTATGTAAACATTGCAGTTTCCAGCACTGTCAGTGAATGTGCTGCCACAGTCTATCTGTATAAATAAAGTTAGTTATTATGCAGAGTTTGTTACCTACTATAGACGAAATCACTGATATAATTGGCCCATAGACTTTATAACCTAAAATCTATAAATTGGCCCCATGGTATAATTGTCATCTGAAGAACTTGAAATCGGTTCATTGTCCCAAATTCGCAATAAAATTTGCTATTGTCATATGTATTTGTATTAGTTTTAGTTATTTCAGTGTCCTGTAAAATTAAATAAAAAAGAAGAAGTGTTGTTAGCTATCTAAAAAAATTAACATATATGACTCACCAATTGCACATTTATAGAATGATATCATGTTCTATTAACATATAGATGCTCAGGAAAATTGGGATCATTTGTTTTTGGAGGAAATAGAGCAACATGAGTGCAGTCAACGCATCCAATTATTCCAGGTACATTATGTTTCAAAAAGAACCTGAAACATTTCAAATTTATATTCATTTGAAAATAAATCAGTAAATGTTTACTTACTTCCTTCTAATATCATTTAACTCAGGAATTGTTTGGGGGAATTTTATGAATGCATCCATAATTTCCTGCCTATTGAATTCGATTTAATGTATTTGCTATTTGTATCCATAATTGGTTTTTATTATGTTTTTGTCTTCAAATTGTTTTTCCATATTTTTTCTCAATTCAAAAAAGTGCTGGTTGCTACATCTGCCTCTGTAGGTTGTTTTTTTGTAGTCCATGTTAAATCTGTCCCCATCTGACCACCACCTTCTTCGTTATCGTCACAAAATTGTTTCTCGACCAGTTGCAGGTATTGTTTTGCAAAATTAGGATCTGAAAAAATATTTCTGTATAGGTATTCTATTTTTATGCTGGATGTATAAATACACAAAATAAAAATTAAAGAACCTACCTTGCAAATTTTTATAGGTGTTTGCATCCACTGTTAGTAGAAATTTTCCAATATTTATTTGAAACATTCCTTACTCTATTATTTCTTATTTCTTCGACACAAAATTTTTATCAACATCAACAACAGAGACAACTATCCAACAACCACAAAATACGGACTCCTGCACTCCTGTCTGTTTTCTGTGCCAACAACCATGAAAAACACAAAACACGTACTTTGAGCACTGAACACAAAAAAAAATTATTCTTTTAAACGTCAAATATCAATAGGGCAATTTTAGCGATGATACCATTGAAGCCTCAGCTTCACTTACCGTTGTCGGTATCGTTGTATAATTTGTATTTGAAACTGAAACCACCAAGCAGTTAGTTTTAAAACTGACAGAGAATGATTTTAACAATGACATATATAATACATATTATAATTATAAGTCATTGGCACTTTGGCAGAGATAAGTTAACCGAATTAGGTTAACTTATCTCTGGTCATTGGGTAAATTTTTATAATTCTTGGTCATTGGATTTTAATAGTTGTATTCATGACACGTGCCACATGACCATTTGTATCATGCCACAGGACCACTTATCTTTAGCTGGTGACCTATGATGATCTTTAATAGGTTAGTGAACTAGTGGTTTGTTGTGAAATAGTAACAGACCACATACAAAATTGGGACTGTCTATTGGTCCGGGCGCTCGGACCAATAGTAGACTGCACTATTCGTCCGGGCGTATATATATGCCCGGACGAACAGTGTATTAGACTATTAATCCGAGGAAGTGAGTTTGTAGGTAAGAACTTAAAATTAACAAAATCTTTGTCAAAGTTAAACTGTGGTAAGTAATAATAAATTATTTGCATGATTGGCGTCATAGCTTTATATCTATTTTCTTGACTTATAAAGCTAATTCCATGTTGATGTCTTATAGATCATAGCTTTTATTAATACCTACTCTCAGTAAATATTTTTCATAGGGATTGAATTAGATATTAACATGAAATGGATATAGGTACTCAGGCAATGCAATCATTAATACAAGAAGAAACTTATCTATTTTAGATGGAAATTGAACTGAAAACTACCTTTAACTCTTTTAAAAAAGTTGAGGATGCTATTAAAAGATATGAAGACAAATTTTATATTGAGTTAGTTCGAAGAGATTCAAAGACAATTGAAAGTGGTAGGAAAAAGTATCATAAGAGGTTAAAAAACTGTAATTTGGAATTACAATATTATAGTCTAAAAAATACATGTGTTATAAAGGGGGAAAAATATAAAATGGTGAAAGGTTCACAGAGATCATATTATTGCTAAATAAGTATGGTATACTTAGTGTAACATGTTTACAGGCATCTGGAATCCAGCACAATATGTTATTTCTTCTATTGCTAATATCTACCAAATTTAATAATTTTTTTTACTTCTCATATTATATTATAGTCCCTTGAAAACACTTTTGCAATCACTATAGAACAAGAACAAGAAGAGTAAACTTTTTTACATTTTTAGGCAGTATTCATATTTTATTTTGTACATTACAGTACTGTACTTAATAATATAATATGACATGATTATTTTATACATGTGCCTCCCACATTGTTCGTCCGGGCATATATATACGCCCGGACGTATAGCGCAATCTACTATTTGGTTACTTTTTCCTTGCACTTTCAATTGTCTTTGAATGTCTTTGTACTAACTCAAAATAAAACATTTCCTTGTATCTTTTAATAGCCTCCTCTATTTCTTTAAAGGTTGCTCCCAATTTAATTTCCATCTAAAATAGGTAAATTTCTTCTTGTATTAATGATCGCATTGCCTGAGTACCTATATCCATTTCATGTTAATATCTACCTCAATCCTCATTAAAAAGATTTATTGAAAGACATTAGGTAGGTATTAACAAAAGCTATGAGATATCAACATGGGATAAACTTTACAAGTTACAAGTCCAGAAAATAGAAAGAAAGCTATGACGCCAATGATGCAAATAATTAATTATTACTTACCACAGCTTAAGAACAAAAATATATAACAAAACAAATTAAATTAAATAAAAACTTACCTTTGACAAAGGTTTTAATACTTTTAATTTCTAACCTATACTAACTCCTTCGGATTAATAGCGTTATACACTGTTCTGCATACCCCAATATTACTGGTTTCATATATATATACGCCCGGACGAATATTGCAATCTACTATTCGTCCGAGCGCCCGGACCAATAGACAGTTCCTACAAAATTTGACATTTTGTAAGTAGAAAGTGAAAGTTTTCAATAAAAAGATAAAATAGGAAAATCATGTAATACAGGGTATAAATAAAAAAAATTAATTTTAAACATACAGAAATTTAATTTAACATATCGTCGGTTTAATTAACAAACCTCGTAACTCCAAAAAATTCAATTTTCTGATTTTTAGGCTAATGTGTAGCTCTATGGTTACTGCTCATAGTATTAAATTCTCGTAACTCAAAAAAATATTTTAAGGGCGAAAAAAATAGAAAAACAAACCTCGTATATTTATGGAGGGAAATTTGTTTTTGCAAAACAAGTAACTCCCATTAGTGGCAGTCTGTCTCAATGCAAATGCACGTGTGTGGTGGACACTGCAATGATTCTTGTTTTTAAACATTTGTGTTACATTTTAGCGATCCAGTGATATACTCAATGACATGTAAGTAGTATAATAAGTACTATTCAACCTTAAAATTAATTCTAATCTGGTTAATATATTGATGAAAGTAACATTTTAAAAACTCTGTCTGTTACGTGCTTTGTTAAAGTAGTAAACTTTTAGGTTAGGTGACTGTAAAATTGGAGTTACGTGATTTGTTTTAGAGCTCACGTGTATTAAAGATTTTATGTTTAATTTGATTTACTACTGAATGTATTTGTTTACCAGGTAACTTGACACCATGTAGTATTGTTAGGTACCGACAAGTTTCAATTTTTAATTACCTGTATTCTGGTATTTTGGAGTTATGGTGTTTGTTAATTTCCTTTTTATTTCCTGACCACTAATTCTTCTTTTTTTTTCTCTTTCAGCTCAAAAATGTCTTCAAGAACAGAAAAGATATTACAGCTAGCAAAAACTGTAAATATTATCCAGAAAAATCAAGAAGGAAAGTCTGACTCTGCTTTATCACTTGAAAATGAAACAACTCGACATAATAGACCGATTGGCAATCTAATAAAAACAGGAACATATTTGGTTGATGAAACTGGTGATTTACTTGAGATTTCGGAAACTGATTTAATCGATTCAAGTTCCGGTAATGCTTTTTCTGAAAGCTTTACCAATATTCCTGAAAATTTAAATGTTTCAGAGGCTGAATTATTAGCAATTGAAAACTTAGAAAATTTTAATTGTTCAGAAATAAGGGAAGGAGATCTTGATAATAGAGTAAATCAGGAGACTAACTTTTTAGAAGAAGCTACAGCATCTGAAAACTACAGTGTTTCCAAAATCAGTGGAGAAATGCACCACGACATAGCTGGGGAAACCGTTCCTGAAAATGGTGCAGAATTTGGAGAAGGTCCTGAGGGTTTAATATTAGAAGTTGGATCTCCGGAAATTAATAAGAGTACAAGCCTAGTAAACGAAAATACAAACGTTTCAGAAGAAGCTTTAGCACCTGAAAACTATAATGTTTCCAAACCCTGTGAAGTAATGCACCATGACATAACTAGTGAAACTGTACCTGGTATAAATATAAACGTAGCAGAACCTGAAGAACATATTAGTCCTGAGGATTTAGTAATAGAAGGTCGATCTGAAGAAATGAATAATACTGGCCTAGTGAATGAAAATACCCAGAAACGTAAAAGAAAGAAAAGACATCAAGTGACAGAAAATGAATGGGAATGTAAAAAAGCAAAAATTTTGCGTGAACAAGGCAAAGAATATAAAGGAAGAAAAGTTATTGGAGGAAAAGTGACAGGCTTTGTCAACAGACCGGAAAGAAAAATGGGAGCAATTAACTGCAAGTGTAATGGCAAAACTTATCATTGTAAATCATTAGAAGAAACAGAAAGACATAAAATCTTCGATGAATTCTGGAAATTAAGCTGGGGAGAAAGGAAGATATTTGTAAAAACTATGACTGATATCAGCTTAACTCAAAGATCACGAGATAGAAAAACAGAAAATTCTTCTCGTCGGAAATTTTCTTTCAAGTTCTTTTTGAATTTAAATAGGTCAAAGGTCAGAGTCTGCAAAAAAACCCTAATGGCAACGTTAGGAATTGGTGAGTGGATGGTTAACCATTGGCTGAAAGACAGTGAAGACCAGCGTGTTGAAATAATGGAAGAAGACGTAGAAGTCTTAGGCTTAGAAGAAGTAACTGAAAACAGAAGACTCTCAAAGAAGGTATCGAGACAAGAGGAGCTAAGTAAACGATTAGCTACATTGAAGGAATTTTTACTCTCCCTCCCAAATGTCGAATCCCATTACTGCCGGGCATCTTCCCAAAAACTATATTTAGAGTCTAACTGGACCTCTAAATCTCAGCTATACCAGTTCTACTGTGAAAACTGGTGCAAACAAAAAGGCTGCACACCGTTATCCTCCTGCACATTCTACAAAACATTTGAAGACCTTAATCTATCATTATATCGCCCAAAGAAAGATCAGTGCGACGTGTGCAGGGCATTTAAAATGGAACAAATTAGTGAAGAATTATACAATGAACACATTCAGAAGAAAGAAGATGCAAGACAGGAAAAAGAAAACAACAAGAAGAATGAGGAACATGTTTATACGGTAGATCTTCAAAGTTTGTTGTTATGCCCGAAATCTGATACGTCTGCCCTGTACTACAAGAGAAAACTCTCAGTTCATAACATATGCATATACGACCTTAAGACTCACGACGGATATTGCTACCTATGGAATGAGTCAGAGGGACAACTAACTGCAAATAAGTTTTCGAGTATTTTAAGCAGCTTCATCGAGTCCCAATTACCCCTTCGAAACAATTCCAAAAAAATCGTATTCTTCAGTGATGGTTGCAACTATCAGAACAGAAGTGCAATCTTGAGCAATGCACTGTTGCATTTAGCTGTCAAACATAACATCACTATTGAGAGTAAATACCTCGAAAAGGGTCACACTCAAATGGAGTGTGACTCGATGCACGCTACTATAGAGCGTTATATGAAACATAGAGATATCCACGTACCAGCTGACTATGTAGACATTTGCAAAAATGCTAGAAAGAACCCTAGACCATATAAAGTGACCTATTTGGAGCATTCTTTTTTTAAGAACTATACCAAACCAATAATGTACAAATCAATACGCCCTGGGTACAAAAAAGGGGATCCAACGGTTGTTGACATCCGCTCTTTAAGATATTCAGATGATGGGAATATTCATTACAAATTAAATTTCAAAGAAGAGTACAAACTTTTACCGGCTTGTGAGGAAAGATCCAAACAAACAGAGGATGCCACAAGAAAATCAAAACGAAAAAGCAATGTTCAAAAACCAGAATCAAGAAACTCATCTGACAAGACCGAAGAAATCAGAGAAGCAAAGTTTCTACGCTTATACGACAACAGGTTAAGCATCGATGAAGGAAAATACAAGCACCTTCAAGACTTGAAAATGTCAATCCCTCAAGACTACCACAGTTTCTATGACAATTTATTGTTTTCATCTCTTAAAAAATGAAAAATCCATGTTAGGTTTGATTGTTTGAGAATGAAAGGTTTCTTAATAATTAATTAATATCTTTGTTTTTTACTACTTTTCCTGGACCACTTAACTCCAATTGTGGTTCTAACAAACCACGTATCTATCATACACACAACATGTAACTCCTATGCAAAGCTAGTTCAAACCTCTTAACTCCACTATATATAATAAAATGTTAAAATATGCAAAAAGTTATATTTTAGTTATGTTACAATCAATAAAAATCATGTTAAGAATATTTTATTGTAAAAGTACAGTTTGTAAAACAAAAATAAATCAGTTTTTTGTTCCCCTGTAAAAAGTGGAAAATGTGAGTTACGAGGTTTGCTAATTAGACCGACGATATGACGTTTCTAGAAAATATTAATTGCATTTCTGAGTATATGGGCATGTATCATTTTTTACCAACAAATTATAGGTTATTCGGTAAGATATAAAAAAAATAGAAAAGTAAGTAAATCATATCTGAAGGAGGTAATTTTTTCAAAAATACTACAGTAATATTACCATAAATATTAAGGTTTAAGTAGTTACATTGAATTGGATAATTACCAACAATGGCAATGAATACAATTCTTAAGTAGTAAACGTTAGCATCTCTTTTCAATAATTTATTTTTAGGAATATGAAATATTTTACATGGTGATCCAGAGACAAGAGAATTAGCTTTAGTTTATGAATATGGAAGGATACATTTACTGGCAACCATTTATAGACAACCATGTAGAGGTAAAGTATAGTAAAGAAAGAAACAATTAAGGCCAAGTTTAAAGAGAAAATCCTTTTTTTTTAAATGTTCAACTATTTGATTTATCTTTTAGATCTTGGGAGATCCATTATGGCAACTCAGCACAATGTTTGGCCTAGTGTAACAATCAGTGTTTATAAATTTCACAAAAAATTAAATTTCTTAGATTAATTTACAAAAATAATTTAGAAATAACTAACATAGTTTAAACATTCTTCTGGTGTCACTTATTAACAATCAAAAAGTGTTAGTCTAAGATCCCAGGGCCCCCAGACGTTACTTATTTTTGAAGTAACGAATTTTACGGTGTAGACACTCTTCTATGTGTTTAAGAGTGTGTGTGTACTAACTAGTTTGACTAGGCGGCCCGTTCACAGGTAGCAGGTAACAAAGGTAGACAAAAACATAACTTACTTTTGTTAAATTCGAAGTGCTGATTTTTATATGTCACATAGAATATTATTAAAAATAATTATATCATATTGGCAGACCGTTTCTGTGGGCGGTAATTTCTCCCAGACGCTTGAAACCTCATAAAAAAATTACCGAACTTTTGTTATATTCGAAGTCTTCTGCTTTATATATGTTGTTTGGGGGGCTATTTTAATACCTTTTGTGTACAGCCAGACCAATCCGAAGGGCCAAACATTCTCCCAGACGCAATTAAAATTTTTTAAGCTCCCCGAAACAATTAATTTTTTTGCCGACAAAGGGTTTGTTTTCAACAACAAATTATTGAGTTAAATAACAATTTATTATTATTATATTAATACAAAAATATAGAAATGCAGTAAATTAATCGAACCAATCCTGGATTTCAATATTCAAGTCATCAGCATCGTTATTATCTTTGTTCGAATCTTCTGAAAATACAAAAAACATTATTGAAGGTATGAATTGCTGTGCATATAAAAAATGAATTTGATGTGAACTTAACATACCTGATTCATTTTCGAGTAATTCACTGACAAGACTTGGTAACTGATCGCCATAGAACCAGTAAAATTGATATTGGTTCTCATCCAATGTCCACCCATTATTCTCTGGACTGAAATCAGGTAAATTTTGTGTATGTGCATTATTCCATATACCTGCGATGTAGTTTGCTCGACAGAATTGTTGGAATAGTTCACTTTTACAGGGTGGTAAATTACATGAATCAAAGTTTCTCACGCTTTTCCTATTAAATTCTTCACTCACGTCAGATACTGTGTAAGTCTGGCAGCATCCACATCGATTATTCCGGGAACATTGTAAACATCGCAAATAAATTTTTGTATTACATCGAATACTTTTTGTTTTGTGTCGTTATCCGTAAATAATTTTTCTTCACCGAATTGGAGAAACGCTTGTTGATATTCTACATTTTTTATCAATATATTGAAAGGTCTTTGTTTTCCTCTCTTGAAGAAAGCAGGGTTGTAGTCACACCCTGTGAAAGCATGAAATCCTGGCAAACTTCTGCATAGAGTTGATCCCAAGTGCTCATAGATTTTTGTTATTTCTACATATCTTTGCTTATTTCCAACACCAGTTAATATCCAAACGTGTGAATTATCATGTTTCATGTGATGCATATTTCCCAGTATTATTGCTGCAACGTCAGTATCAGAACATTTAACTACAATGTTTGCCTGGGTATTAATGTTGCAGAAATGATTAATTATTTTCGTGTCATCTTCTTCGTGCTGTGGACACGATAATTCTTCATTTATATTAGTCTCTATCATATTATTATTGACAATAAAAGAAAGACATTGCCTGAAATTAACATTAATCTGCTTATTGCCAATAAATGGTATCATCTCATTACTTGCCTAGTGCAGAATAAAAAAGTCGACAAGTGCTTCTTTAAACCGTGAGTTTTAAAAATTCTTTAGCAAAATCAGCAGGTCGAACTTGATCAGGTCCGGTTATGGTAAAATCAAGTTGTGTACATTCCTGTCGTAGTAATCTCTCATAATTTTTGATGGAGGGTGTAAAATACTCAGTGGCGCAGCGTGAACTAATATACACGTGGGCAAAGTCGCACCGGCGAGGCCCCTTTCCGGTCGTTCCCAAAAGCTACCCAAAAACTTTATCTCATATTATTACACCATGGTCTTAACAAACATGATTTGACATCATACCTATAGTGAAAAAATTATGGGAAATTCCCAGCAGTTCATAGATGAACTTTCCCTGAAACGATCGACTCACTCACTCACTCGAGTCCCACTCCCACCACACGCGCCAAGTTTGAAATAAGGAAAAAGCTATCGTGTTAACTTAGGGTTTAGGAGTTGTTTTGTTTGTAAATACGAGTATTTCAGATACAGAAGAGTGAGGCCAATATTTTTCAGGCTTCTATTTAATTTAAAAATAAACGATTTTAAATCAGGTAGTGCGAGGCCCCTTTAGGTGCGAGGCCGTGGGCGTAGGCCCACTTCGCCCATGCCTAGTTACGCTACTGAAAATACTGATCGAAAATTACTTCATATGTACTTGCATTTAACTGTGTTACCATTTGTAACATTTTCTTGGAAATATTTCCAAAGGTTTAAGGCACACTTTTCATTGTATGAAGTAGAAAAAAACCGTCAATAATTAATACATCAATGTATAATGGTGGATGATGTTCGATATTTTTCTCTAATGATTTCATTAAAGCAGATTTTTGAGTTTTACAAACGGCATTATCAAAATGGCACATGGATAGTGGCACTGGAGTTATAGGATAAAATAAAATTTTCGATATGTCGATTTTATGATCCAAAAGGTATTAAAATAGCCCCCCAAACAACATATATAACTACACAATTTTAAAAATACAGATTGCCTTTCGTCTATTTCTTGTGAATCTTTGGAAGAGCCTGGAGCATCCCGTGTTAAATTTAGGTAACAATTCAAATAATATTTCCCTTCTGCAGCAACTAAATCTATTGTGTTACTCAAGCGAATTAGTATTTGCTTCCCTAAATCGTCCCTCCTATTTTCGCATATTTTTACTAATTTTTCTTTCATTTTCAGTTCAGTAATATTCCTTATTTCTTGTCTGTATTGCTTGGGTTTCTTTTTCTCTTTTTCGAGACAAATAGGCTCAGCACACACCAGACAATTTGTTTTAAAATCAAAACCTTTTACAGAAGATCTCAATGTTTGTTCATTTTCACACATACCTGAGGGGAGTGGTAAATTTTTTCGTATGTATTCTTTTCTAACATAGTTTTTCCTACAAGATACATGAACTGTGATATTCGTTGAGTCTTTCAATTCCTCAAAAATCTTGTCACATTTCTGTTTACTTGCAAATAAAATTGACTGAAGTCCCTTTGCACCCACGTTAACAGTTTTACTTACACTTAACACTTTTTTACAAAACACCAAACATTTATGTTATCCATTTTACAATCCTTTATTTTAATACTAATTTTATGAAAGTTTTCAATAATTGAAAGGTAATTCCTTAAAATATTTATAGCTTAGTTACCGAAAGCTTACACTAAACAAGAAAAAACTTGTTACGTGGCAGAAACTAATTTACAATCCACCTTCTGTACGCCGCGATGTAAGTTCCAGACTGCGTTAGATATATTGATTTAAAAAATAGCCAAATAATCTCGTAGTGGGGGTGGTGATTAAGCCACGTGCCATGTATTGTTTTAATGCATTTAATTAGACTTACCTTAATTTGGACAATAACTACAAGTTATATTAAAGATATAATAAATTGAACTAGGTTGTAGAAATAAAAGATTTAAAAAATCCCGGGCGCCCATGTTTTTTTTAAATGGTGACTTTAGCTCAAGTCAGATTTTTTGGGACTTTTAGATTTGCATTGTATTATAAAAGAGCTGTCGTTCTCAACAAAAAAATAAATGTTCGCAAAAAATTCACAATTACGGTATATTTCGTTAAGATTTGCCTGGTGTACTGTCATTGTGATTTAAAACCTAATTTTTTCAATTAAACTTAGCGTTAAAACGAAGATTTTTTTTATTATTCTTACAAATTTATATATTATACATACAAAGTGAACTGATATTAAGCATATGAAACACATTTTAAGTATTCTAGGAAAGGAATGACCTTTTATCAAAATTAAATTCAAAATTTTCAAATATTATTTGGATTTATTTTTTATGTAACTTTTCTTTATTTTGGATGTTTGATCAACTTGAAATTTTTAAAATATTTTAATAAATACATATTTAGAAGGATGTGTGGAATAAAATTATGAATTAAATCTGGAATGAAAGGATTCACATGCATTTGCAATACTGATATATGATATACCAGAAAAACGAGTCATTTCAGCTATAAACATTATCTCAAATGATTTCGATTTATTTGAAAGGTATTCATCTTTTATTAAATTACAGAGGGTTACAGCATATTGCGTTCGTTTTATAAAAAATCTAAACTTAAAAGAAATTATCGCCAGTATGGGGAACTCACTATTTCAGAACTTCAAAATTCTTTAATATTATTGATTAGAATTTCTCAATGTCAAAAGTTTCCTCATGAATACAATAGTTTATGCAATGAAAAACCAATTAATAAACGAAGTCGTCTCTTGTCTTTGAATCCTTTTATAGATGAAGAAAAACTAATTAGAGTTGGTGGTTGAATAAAAAATAATTCAATTTATGATTTTGATAAAAAAACATCCTATCATTCTTGATGCAAGTCACAAATTAACCATTTTAATTTTATCTAATGAACATTTACGATTATTTCATTGCGGACCACAGCAATTGTTAAGTTCAATACGCGAAAAATATTGGCCTATTTCAGGGCGAAATGTATCAAAAAAGGTAACTCGTAATTGTATAACATGTTTTCCAGCAAAACCTACTAGTGAAAAATATTTAATGGGGAATTTGCCAGAATTCCGTATAACTGCGTTTCATCCTTTTTCTCATGTAGGCATTGATTACGCAGGTCCTATCTTAATTAAGGATCGTAAATTAAGAAATGCCAAACTAATTAAATCATATATATGTCTATTCATATGTATGTCAACAAAGGCTATTCATCTTGATGTAGTAACAGAATTATCAACAGATTCATTTATTTGTGTTTTAAGACGATTTATTGGTAGAAGGGGTAGACCTGATCATATTTATTCGGATAATGGTACAACATTCATAGGTGCTAATTCTCAACTAAAAGATTTATTTAAATTTTTTGTTCATTCAAATAATGACATTCATAATAATATATCCAAGGAAAATATATATTGGCATTTCTTGTACTGTTGGCTCTCCTCCTTTTTCTCCTGGAGCCACCACACAAAATGAATCAAGTGAAGGACATCTCCAGACTACTAATTCCGGCGAGCCAAATATGCGAACTTATTATGAATCTTTCAAATAGTTGTTTAGAACACAAGTTTAATATTATTAAGTTACACGAATAAGATATAATAATGTTTTTTTATTTTCGATTTAATAAAAGTTATAAGTAACCTAGTTTTTACCTATATTTCATATTGCAGTGCTTTTATTAAGGCCGCACAAACTTCAGGCACAATATTAGAAATAAGCTGAGGTGAGATCTTGAATAAATAATGCAGGTTTTTAAAGCTGTCTTCCCTAGCTAGAAATCGGAGCGTCAACGCTAAACGCTCTTTTGCTGGAACTGCTTTTCTCCATTTTGTGTCTTTTTTGGAAATATCCTTTCCGATTTTATTGAGTAGAATTTCAAAATCTTCACAAGACATCCTACAAAAATTTTCAAACAGTCCAGACGGCTCCTTCAACAAATCAGCCATGAGCTGTGTTCCACTATATCTGGAAATGAGAAAGTCTAATTAAACAATACCTACCTGTGGAAATTAACACAATAGGTAAGTAATTATTATTACAAGAAATGTCTTGATAGAACTACTGGTTGCCAATTTATTTTTATGCGGCTAGTTTAGCAGATAAGATTTTAATAAACGTAGGTACTGATTTAAATGTTTATTAAATTTAATGCTCAACTATACTGTATGTACATACCTTTGCCTGTTCCGATTAAGCGAAACCATCCACCATCTTCTTTGCCTGGGCTTCCTTTTCTTTTTTAATAATAAATATGCACTACTACACAAAATTAAAAATAGTCCTGCAGATATTTCTAAATCGTCCATTTTCCGACCCGCCTTTGAAAACGATTCGCCTTTTCCCGCTAAAAATTAAAGATTGGAGATTTGACGAATGTATGGAGCAATGTGTTTGTAATTCAGCAAATGATTTGCCGAATAGTTTGCCAAATAGCAAATGTTTTAGATTTGCCAAATACCCCATGTGTGGTGCCGGCTTAAAACATCTACAGCCTGATATAAATAGTTCCAGTTTGTACGAATTTATAAAAAATTCGTACAATAGTGGTTCGATTTATTTCAAATCGACCGGGTCATAATTATTTCAAATCTCCCGGGTCAACCCGAGCAGCGCCCCTCTTGGGCGCGAAAACATTTCCATATTGGTAGTAGTTCACCAACACTCATGCGAGACAGGTGCATGAATCTCATCACTGCTCAATAATGCACGTCAACTGTAAAGTTTCACTTTGATTTTTTATTAGTTCTTTTTGTGTTAACTTCAACATCAAACTGTAAGTTTTTCCATAACTTTAATAAACTGTTCCAATGCCTAATTTGGCAATAATTAGAAAATTAATATAATTATTTTAACGCGACGTTGCCGTTTTCAACCACAGCCACCGTCCGTTCGTTTAATAAATGTGTCGGTGTGTAACTTATTAAAATACATCTCGTAAAATATTAATCTATTTACATTTACAATTTGTTCCTCTAATTTTTGTTCCTACAAAAGACTTGATAACTATTTGTGCCGATTATCGTATAGATAAATTTTGTATAATAAACTTTGTATAAAAATTGTGACGGAAGATAATATAGACATTTATTTTAATAACTTTTTTATTTATATATTAACTGTTAAATGTATTGGTTATTCCTCTACCCATCAAAGGTATGAATAACGAGGTCCGGTACCGCAATACCGGTGGTCCTTCGTTCCTTGTTCAGGGAGCCAACTAGAAAGCTATTGGGAGGCTTTCCTTCTTTAAATAGAGGAAGTTTATTCCTACACAGTTGTTTTCCTTCACTATCCAGAATAGAGCTTATAATCATACGGAGACTGAGAATTGGCCATTCTAGGTTTACCCATGAGTATCTTATGTCCAATGAAAATCGACCTATATGCAGGTATTGTGTGGACGTTCCACTCACCATCGATCATGTACTAGAACATTGTCCACATCTCCAAGGGGCTCGTACGCAACACAAGATCAACACAAAAGCAGTAAAACTATTAAACACTCAAAGTCAGTTTAAAAATATTATTAACTTTTTAAAGACTGCACACCTGTTTAACTTAATTTAGATAAATCTAAATCATGTTACGTAAATATTTTACTATATTGTTTTATTGTTTCCATTATGTATTTATTTTTAATCTGCTAGTCCCAATGGTTCGAAATTTCAACCAATCCGTACGACTATGGCATTAGTACCTACTGCCACCTCGTTGAAATCCATTAATAATTAATTTAAAAATATAGCTATCACACAAAATAATAGAATTTTAGGTAAATTTAAATATAGATGTCCCAACAAGTCCACTGTCGTCATTTAATTTTTTGTTACTAACTTTATCGAAGCTAGATAATGAGTTCTGCCAAATTTTTCGTTCTTTTATGTTAAAATATTCTGATAGAAAAGTAGTGGGTTTATTAAAAAGTTGTGTTGCCGTTGTGCCTTTTCAAGAAATTGGATTATTACACCACTATTTTGTGTTAAAGAATTTAGGCCGTGCCCTAATTATACTCTAAAGAGGATTCAGCTATCAGAGAAGTCCATCTTGGTTTCATTTAAGACAAAAAACCCTCTTTTATTTAGAGGTAAGATTTATAAATTTACTTTAAAATTTCAAATATTACAATCCGTCGTTTCTCTTTCCTTATAGGGTTCTTTTTACCGGTTTCTTCTTACTGGGATTTCTTTATTTTTTTTATTTACGGAGCCTTGAATACACATTTGGCTAATTTATTCTGGTTTGGACCACTGTTACAACATTGGAGTCCGGGTTCAAGTAATTGGATGGTGCTGGAATTGCCGGTTCAGTCTTGGGACTACCAGATAAGCATTTCTAATATTTTATTATATTTTATTCAGTCACTGTTATTTGATTTTTACTGTGGTTATATCTATTACGGTAAAGTTTGCCTGATAAAAATTACAACAAAACCATATTATTGTATAACTATTTAATATTATCCCGATACAAACTGATATTCAATCTTATATATATGTATCTCGTTACGACATTATAAACAAATTAATTTACCATCATTGGTTATTATACATTTTGTGGAGCATTAAATGTAAACTCCACGTGTACACGTTGAGGTTAAAGCTTCTTGTCTAGGTCAATAATTGTAATTGGTTCTTGAAGTTGTTTTTTCTTGTTAAACCTATTTAATTATATAGGTATTGGGGTAAATTTGCGTTTTATTTTAACTAAACTTTTCTTGTTACTTTTGGGTGGGGAAAAACCAAAACCAATAACAGCCGGAGGCTTCCTGACTTGGGCCTGTGGATTCAAAGTCAGTGGCGCCCGTTAAAAAAAAAATTAAATAATAAGCGTACCCACGCCCCTACTGAGTTTAGCCGAGCATTTTGCTCGTGCTCCACTTCTGGTTATTTCCCTTAAAAATTCAATATACAAAAAAAAGCACGTAGCAAAAATGGCGCCCAACGTAATTTAAAGCTTAGACATTTGTAAGGTTTTTGGGTCTTAACTGCAGTAGACATGAAAGTATATTTTTTTTTATTGATTTTGATGGCATATATCTTAAATTTTTTTTTTGGAAATTTAAATAACTTAAAAACAAATCTTTAGTGTACTAAACAGTAGTAGCTTTGTATCAGGACATTAAAACCAGTAAATTGACTACTAGTTTTTAATAGCTAGTACTTAGGAGAATAAAAACGTTTGTAAATAACATAGGATATTTACTTGGAAATATTTTAAAATTGTAATTTATTAGTGCTATAGAAAATTTTGAATGATTAATATTTAAAAATTACTTTAAATACTTTAAAATATTTTGATACTCTTGTAGTTATTCGTATTTTGGGATTTTATTAATGTATTTTCGTACTGTCATTCATCAATTTTATTACTTCATAGTAATAATATATATAATTTAAAATAGTTCAGACTTTAAAACAGTTCTCTCTACCCTATTGGGTAGTAACTTTAAAAATATTTTTTTAATATATTTGCTTACGGTTTAGGTGGTTTTTTATTTTCTCTGTGTAGGCTTTTCGAATTTGATTCTTTATTTTCGTTTATTATTATTTTTTTTGGCTTATTTCGTTACATAATTTTGTAAATATGGATGGGAAGATAGAAATTAATCGGTTAGAAAAAGATGAGCTTAGTTATGAGTTAGCTGTTAGAGGTGTTACAGATAAAACTACTGTCAATGATATGCGTAAATGTTTACGGGCTTATTACAAATTGCAAAGAAAAGGGACAACGGTACAAAATCCTGTATATCCGTTTACTTTTGCTGAAGATGCTGCTTACTTAAATTTATTTAAACTTGAATTTAAAGACTTAATTAGTGATTTTTCTTATATCGAATGTAGTTCAATTTTTTTAAAGATTAATACTAAATTACTTCACTCATTTCAAAGAGCAGAAAGAATGGTAGTTAAAGACGAGGATGAGGGAGCAGTTAAATCTAAATATCTAGTAGAATTTTTAGAGTTACCATCAAAATTAAAATCAAAACTGCGCAAATTAAAAATTAAAGCTTCTGAGGTTCCTGTTGAGATTAGTACTATACTTTCTTCTACTGTATTATCGGAAGATTCGGAATATTCATCAGATGAGGATCTTGGGAACAATTCTAGTCATGTAACTACCGAAAAATTACATACGTCACCTGATTCCATGTCTAAAGTAATTCCAATTTCCAAATGGAATATGGTTAAATTTTCTGGAGACTCTTCAAAAATATCACTTAATGCATTTTTGGAAAATATTCAGGATTTGTGTATTTCTAGAAACGTATCGAAGGATGATCTCGTTAGAGCAGGGGGGGATTTATTTGAAGGAAAAGCTTTAATTTGGTTTAGGTCAATTCGTAGTCGAGTTCAATCGTGGTCAGATTTGGTAAGCGAGCTTAGAACTGAATTTCTTCCTCCTAATTACAACGATAAGCTTTTCCAAGAAATTAAAAATAGAACCCAAGGGGCAAATGAAAGTTTGGGTATGTATTTAGCAATTAAGGATAATCTGTTTAACAGTTCCAGTGAACGAGGCGAATCGATTGAAGATTCTTCTTAGGAATATTTCTCCCTTTTATCAGTCAGTTAGGTCTTGTTACGGTTAATTCTGTTTCTCATCTTCGACAATTAGGGCGACAGCTAAAAACTAGAAAGGAGGCTACCGAATCATTTCTTCCACCACCAGATAGTCGTAATTCTCTTATGGAGCCAGATTTAGCTTATGTCTACAAAGATTCAGTTCCGTCTACTTCTGGAGTTGTTGCTCAAGTTGATGTTCCAATCTGTTGGAATTGTAAGGCTTCTGGACATAAAGCAGCAGAGTGCACATCATCGGTTAGGAACAGGTATTGCTTTAAGTGTGGAAATCCGAATTATACAGTAAGATCTTGTCCAAAATGCAAAGATGGTAGATTCTCGGGAAACGGATCTCGGAGATGATAGATGACCGGCTTTCATTCTCCCAAAAACAAATGGCAGTTTTGGACTATATATTTTCACATCTACAGAATGATGAGCGTCCTTTTCTTAATGTTTCTATTTTAGGGTTTAATATGTTAAGTCTATTAGATTCTGGTGCGTCTCAGACTATTTTAGGTGGTCCTGGATGGATATTAGTTAGTAAGTTAGGTTTAAGGTTAAATACAGATAATATTTCTCAGTGTACTGTGGCTAATGGAGAAAAGTGTATGGCTATTGGAACAATTGACATTCCTTTTAAGGTTGAGGGTCGAGTGAAAATAATAAAGACATTGGTAGTACCGTCAATTTCTGTCTTTGATTTTGGGAGTCGATTTTTGGAGATCAATGGAGATTGTGCCGAATTTACGTCGAGGTGAATGGCTTTTTGCTAACGAAACGAATGTTAAGGTTTCCTCGGTGGCGTTACATTCTGGAACGGATTTATCAATAACGCAACAACGAATGATTGATGAGCTAGTAGGAACGGCGTTTACAGAAATGGGTGATCGATTAGGTTGCACCACTCTCGTAGAACACGAGATTAAAACGTCGTCGTCCCCAATAAAGCAGAGATACTATCCAGTCTCTCCCGTAATGCAGGGTCATATCAATAAAGAATTAGATAAATTACTTGAGGAAGGAATAGTATAACCATCTACAAGTCCTTGGTCATCTCCCAATATTTTGGTGAAGAAAAAAGATAATAGTTACCGGTTTTGTTTGGATTATCGTAAAGTAAACAATGTTACGGAGAAGGATGCCTATCCTATTCCCTATATATCTGCCACCTTAGACAAGCTCAGAGATGCTAAATTTTTATCCTCACTGGATATTAAATCGGCTTATTTCCAGGTACCACTATCGGAAAAGTCTCGTCCCATAACGGCATTCACAGTGCCGAATAGGGGGTTATTTCAGTTTCGGCGTTTACCGATTGGTTTGTCGAATTCACCAGCAACCTTTCAAAGGCTTATAGATCGGGTATTGGGTCCTGATTTAGAACCACATTGTTTGGTTTACTTAGACGATATTATTGTGGTCACACCAACTTTTGAGATGCATGTGGAAATTTTACGTAAGGTTTTCGCCAGGTTGAGAGATGCAAATTTGACAGTAGCCAAGGAGAAATGTCATTTCTGTCGTCCAGAACTTCTTTACTTAGGGTATGTTGTTGATCGTCATGGTTTAAGACCAGACCCAGAAAAAGTAAAGGCCATTGTCAATCTTCCTGTTCCAACGAATGTCTCGGGAGTACGTCGTACTTTAGGTTTAGCATCCTGGTATCGTCGGTTTATACCAAATTTCTCTAGCTTAACTGCACCCACTAATGTATTGAGGAAACATCAGCGTTTTACGTGGTCCCAGGAATGTAACGATGCCTTTATAGCTCTTAAGGAACGCCTTATTAGTTCCCCTGTCTTGGCTTGTCCAGATTTTTCTTTGCCGTTCGTTATTCAGACTGATGCATCAGGGTATGGTGTAGGGGCTGTGTTGACACAAGAACACTCCGATGGAGAAAAAGTCGTCTGTTACCTCTCTCGATCATTGACTAGATTGAAGCGTAATTACAGTACCACTGAACGAGAATGTTTAGCTGTCTTGTGGGCAATTGAGAAATTACGGCCTTATATTGAAGGCCCCAAGTTCACCGTAGTGACAGATCATCATAGCTTGGTGTGGTTGAATCGACTCGAACATCCTACAGGTCGCTTAGCACGTTGGGCTATCCAGCTTCAACAATATGACTACACGATAGTCCACCGAAAGGGCAAGGAAAATGTCGTTCCGGATACTTTGTCCCGTTCAGTTCCTTTGGTTGATGTTGTTAATAAACTCGTGCAACCTTCTAATTTAAACCTTTCTGTCAACAATGACAAATGGTATAATCAATTATGGGAGAAGGTTGTGACTAATCCGAGGAAATGGCCTTCCTGGCAAATTAGAGATAATAAGTTATTCAAAAATGTTAATCCGCGTTTCCCCCACCTTTCTCATCCTTCCGATTACTGGCGTCAAGTTGTTAGGAAAAAGGAACGTCGCCAGCTTATTGAAAAGGTTCATGATACTTTATGTCATGCCGGAGTTTATAAAACCTACCATAAATTAGCAGATACTTATTATTGGCCGAAAATGCATGCAGATGTTACAACAATTATTAGGCGTTGTGTAACTCGTATTGCCAGCAAACCACAACAAAAATTTCCGGCAGGATTGATGCTCAGTTCCCAACCAACCGTATCCCGTCCTTTTGAACTTCTTTGTGCAGATTTGGTAGGTCCCTTACCTCGGACTACATCAGGATTTCAGTATATTTTTGTAGTAGCGGACTGTTTTAGTAAATTTTCGTTATTGTTTGCTTTAAGAAGGGCTACTGCCTTGGGAATTACACGTGTCTTAGACAACCAAGTATTTCCTATATTTGGATGTCCAAATTCAATAATTGTAGATAATGGAACCCAATTTCGGTCCAAAGAATTTGTTAAATTAATGAAATCATATAATGTAATAATAAAGTTTACTCCGTTGTATCACCCACAAAGCAATCCCACTGAAAGAATCAATAGAGTAATTAAAACCATGCTTCGAGCTTATGTGTCAGATAATCATAGGGTGTGGGATCAAAAATTAAATAAAATAGGTTTTGCCTCAACACGAAGTTACCGGATTTTCACCAAATTTTGTTGTATTCGGTATAGAGATTCCTATAATAGGGACTTCACCTACTGGGGACAATTATATTAATATTGATAGATCTTCTATTTCAAAAAGACGAGATGAAGCGTTTACCGAATTGTACGATAATGTAAAAATTCGCCTAAAAGAGGCATACCAAACAAGTAAGGATGTTTATGACCTCCGGGCCCGAGGGCTGGGTGCCTACCGGGCGCGTCCCCAGGTGGCGGATAGGGGATCCCCAGGAGAGCCGCTGAACTGCTTAAGCAGGTATAACACTGCAATTTAGCAGGGAAGCGGCGAAGCTGGGGGTGTGCGTCTATACGGGTGGCACGGTCTGGTATGAGCAGCTGATAACTGCAAGATTGCCAGATTGGTCATTCCTAAGGTCGCACCGCGGACCAACCCCCCAATTCCAAGGTGTAAGGTAACGTGCCGAAGGATGGATGGCCGCTGGGGTATAAGCGGTCTTGTATGTAGCCTTGCTCTGGCATGCGGGGCTCTGCCGGAGTGGACCGACATTCCCTTGCTACTCGTGGGAACAACCATGGTAAGAAAAATGGCGGGAATTAATATCGCTCAGATAAACGCCCATCACGCCAAGGGATCATCGGCGGTTATTTCAAGGACGTTTATCAGAAACCAAATGGGATTAGTATTGATCCAGGAACCATGGGTCCGTGATGGTCAGGTGAGAGGACTCGCAAGTAGGGAAGCCAAACTGATATACAAAGTGAGTAATGTAGACATACCCAGAGCATGCATCTTAGTAAGTAACAGCATTGATCACTTTTGTGTGTCAGAGTTCATGACGAGAGACCTCGTTCCGATTCGAGCAAACCTCGAGTTCGAGAATAGACGTCAAGAAGTCATGATAGCATCATGCTACTTTGCAGGGGACGGGACTGCACCGCCCACAGAACTGCAAAGGCTAGTCGAGTACTGTAAACAGAAGAAGCTGCCGCTTCTCATAGGATGCGACGCTAACGGTCACAATACCATATGGGGAAGCACAGACACCAACGATAGAGGTGAGAAAATTTTAGAATTTATACTTAATAAGAATCTTGTTATACACAATATAGGGAATACACCTACGTTTGTAACCAGAACAAGAAAGGAAGTACTAGATATAACACTAAGTACACCGAATCTTCAGGATAGGGTGAAAGATTGGAGAGTATCGAACGAACCATCCCTCTCTGATCATAGAATGATTATGTTCAGGTTAGAGTGTAATCCTCCTGAGCCAGCACTCAGGAGAAACCCCAGGAAAACTAACTGGGAAAATTACAACACTAACCTGAACATAAATCTTGCAAATCTCAAGAATAAAAGAAATGCCAGGAATCATCTGGCATTAGAAAACGATCTCATAGAGCTGAACGAGGCAATACTCGATGCCTATGAATCCAGTTGTCCCCTCCAAAGGACTAGAAAAGCAAAAGATGCGATATGGTGGAACAGTCATCTGTCAAACCTAAGATCCGAGACGCGACAGCTCTTCAACAGAGCCAAACGTAATGGAGATTGGCAGAGCTACACCGAGAAACTTACATCATATAACAAGGAGATTAGAAAAGCTAAAAGAAACAGCTTCAGAAAATTCTGCGAAGAAATAGACGCTACACCCTCTGCAGCAAGGCTACACAAAGTCTTGGCAAAAGGAAAAGTAGACACTGTAATGGCACTACGGAAGCCAGACGGAAGCTTCACAGAAAGCGAAAAAGAACGAGCTCTGCTCCTATTAGAAACTCACTTTCCCGGAGGAATTGTCCCTTCGGGAACAACAAGTGAGAAAACTAAAAGACCTACCAGGGAAGACACTGCAATGGCAAAACACATATGCAGTGAGGAACGGCTGAGATGGGCTATGAACAACTTCCAGCCGTTCAAAACCCCTGGAACGGACGGAATATTTCCTGCCCTACTCCAACAGGGCCAAGAGGCAATAATTCCACACTTGATCCGAATTAGTCGGAGCAGTCTTGAACTGGGATACATACCAGAAGCGTGGAGAAGGGCCAAAATCACCTTCATCCCAAAAGTAGGGAAACGGGACACTACGCACCCCAAATCCCTTAGACCGATCAGCCTCACATCGTTTGTTCTAAAAACGATGGAAAAAGCTGTAGACAACTACATTAGAACAGAAATCTTGGAACAGGTGCCATTGCACCCTCGTCAACATGCGTACCAAGCGGGAAAGTCCACGGAAACCGCTTTAACACAGTTGACGGACGAAATCCAAGACGCACTGAACAAAAAAGAAACCGTGGTATGTGCCTTTCTAGACATAGAAGTGGCCTTTGACAATACGCCACATGAGGCAGTCAAAAGAGCATTGATTGAGAAAGGAGTAGATAGAACGACTTCCAGTTGGATGTCGCAACTGCTATCTACAAGAATCGCAGAAATGGAGGCAGGACAAGACACTATCTCCATTAATGTGACCAGAGGCTGTCCACAGGGGGGAGTTGCATCCCCGCTTATGTGGAGTCTCACTGTGGACAGTCTGCTCTGTCAATTGACTAGGGAAGGCATACCATGTCAAGGGTATTCCGACGACATGGTTATCCTGGCAAAAGGGAAGTATGAAAATGTCCTCTGTGATATTGTTCAAAGAGGATTGAACATTGCGGAACAATGGTGTGACTCGGTGGGACTCAGCATCAACCCCACCAAAACCACACTAGTAGCCTTTACAAGGAAAAAGAAACCTAATCTAAAAATCATAAAAATAGGGAGAACATCGTCGAGTGGAAAACAGAGGTAAAATATCTAGGGCTAATCCTAGATAGCAGGTTACTCTGGAACAAACACGAAGACGAAGTAATACACAAAGCAACCAAGGCCCTCATGGTGTGTAGGAACATTGCAGGGAAGAACTGGGGATGTAACCCACGTATCCTGCAATGGATGTACACAGCAATAGTGAGACCATTAATCACATATGGGGCAGTGGCTTGGGGCGTAAGGGCTAATCTGAATACGACGAGGAAAAACCTCTCGAAAATTCAGAGACTAGCCTGTTCATGTATCACTGGAGCAATGGGAACTTGCCCCACTGCTGCAATGGAGGTGATTTTAAACTTGACCCCACTGCACATTCTGCTAGAAAGTGTAAGGAAGAAAACAATATATAGAATGATCAAAGAAGGAATTATCAGGGAAAAACCTCGATCACTTCACTTTGATCAAACTTGGGAAATGCCCCAAGATGATATGCCAAAGAAATTCAACTTTGTGAGAAAATTCATCACAAAGTTGAGTAATAAATCTGAATGGGATGAAGACACCATACAGAATTTAAACCAGAATACCATAAAGTGGTATACGGACGGTTCCAAGCTAGACGAAGGAACTGGGATAGGAGTTTTTGGACCGAGAGCCAAATACTCAGAAAGCTTGGGCACATACCCGAGCATCTTTCAAGCAGAAGTCCGCGCCATCGAAAGATGTGTGGAATTCAATATTGGAAGAAACTATCGCAGACAAGAGATTGTGATCATGTCGGATAGTCAAGCAGCTATCAAAGCGCTGAGTTCAAATATAATCAGTTCGAAGATGGTTTGGGAATGCCTAGGCAAACTAAATGAACTAGGCCAGAAGAACACTGTCACCCTCCTATGGGTCCCGGGACACATAGGAATAGAGGGGAATGAAACAGCAGATAAGCTGGCAAAAAAGGAGCTGAAACCCCACATTTGGGACCAGAACCATCTTGTGGGATCAGCAGTAGAGTAATCTTAGGAAAACTAAGGGAGGAAATGGAGAAAGAAAAATCCGAGTACTGGAATCAGCTGGAAGGACTGAGGCAATCTAAGATACTACTGGGGAACTATGACCAGAAGAGATCTCTTAGCTGCCTCAACCTCAGTAAAAAAAGGCTCCGTATTTTAACGGGAATATTAACCGGGCATTGCCGGTTAAGAAGCCACATGAAGAAACTAGGGTTAGCAGATGAAGCAAAGTGCAGATTCTGTGAGGAAGAGGATGAAACCTCAATACATATACTCTCAGAATGTCCTGCCTTGCAAAATTCTAGGGCTAGATACCTAGGAGCACATGAAATAGAGGAAGGGGATCTACCTGATTTGAAGCCCGACGATGTCCTAAACTTCCTCAGGAAAATAGGACTCGAAGAGCTGCTATAAATCTGAGAAAACATCAGAACATGGCAAGTAAGGGGGGACACAATAGATCCTATGGGTCGCAGTGTAATCATCACCCCTAACTCATTCATACATACATACATACATACATGACCTCCGGAGACGCGACGAACAACTCTTGCCAAATCAATTGGTGTGGAGGAAAAACTATGTTCTATCAGATGCATCCAAATATTATTCGGCGAAACTAGCTCCAAAATTTGTAGGTCCTTTCCTTATAGCCAAAAGGTTATCACCTTGGACATATGAATTAAAGGATAACAACAATACATATTCAGGCATATGGCACATAAAAGATTTAAAAGCGCATCCTCCGGATGAAAAATAAAAATTATTTTATCACTTATTTTTTTTTGTAAAAAAAAAATCTTTTAAAGTGGGGGAAGAGTTGTTACGTAAATATTTTACTATATTGTTTTATTGTTTCCATTATTTATTTATTTTTAATCTGCTAGTCCCAATGGTTCGAAATTTCAAATAATCCGTACGACTATGGCATTAGTACCTACTGCCACCTCGTTGAAATCCATTAATAATTAATTTAAAAATATAGCTATCACACAAAATAATAGAATTTTAGGTAAATTTAAATATAGATGTCCCAACAAGTCCACTGTCGTCATTTAATTTTTTGTTACCAACTTTATCGAAGCTAGATAATGAGTTCTGCCAAATTTTTCGTTCTTTTATGTTAAAATATTCTGATAGAAAAGTAGTGGGTTTATTAAAAAGTTGTGTTGCCGTTGTACCTTTTCAAGAAATTGGATTATTACACCACTATTTTGTGTTAAATAATTTAGGCCGTGCTCTGCACCCTAATTATACTCTAAAGAGGATTCAGCTATCAGAGAAGTCCATCTTGGTTTCATTTAAGACAAAAAAACCCTCTTTTTTTTAGAGGTAAGATTTATAAATTTACTTTAAAATTTCAAATATTACAATCCGTCGTTTCTCTTTACTTATAGGGTTCTTTTTACCGGTTTCTTCTTACTGGGATTTCTTTATTTTTTTTATTTACGGAGCCTTGAATACACATTTGGCTAATTTATTCTGGTTTGGACCACTCTTACAACATTGGAGTCCGAGTTCAAGTAATTGGATGGTGCTGGAATTTCCGGTTCAGTCTTGGGACTACCAGATAAGCATTTCTAATATTTTATTATATTTTATTCAGTCACTGTTATTTGATTTTTACTGTGGTTATATCTATTACGGTAAAGTTTGCCTGATAAAAATTACAACAAAACCATATTATTGTATAACTATTTAATATTATCCTGATACAAACTGATATTCAATCTTATATATATGTAACTCGTTACGACATTATAAACAAATTAATTTACCATCATTGGTTATTATACATTTTATGGAGCATTAAATGTAAACTCCACGTGTACACGTTGAGGTTAAAGCTTCTTGTCTAGGTCAATAATTGTAATTGGTTCTTGAAGTTGTTTGTTCTTGTTAAATCTATTTAATTATATAGGTATTGGGGTAAATTTGCGTTTTATTTTAACTAAACTTTTCTTGTTACTTTTGGGTGGGGAAAAACCAAAACCAATAACAGCCGGAGGCTTCCTGACTTGGACCTGTGGATTCAAAGTCAGTGGCGCCCGTTAAAAAAAAATTAAATAATAAGCGTACCCACGCCCATACTGAGTTTAGCCGAGCATTTTGCTCGTGCTCCACTTCTGGTTATTTCCCTTAAAAATTCAATATACAAAAAAAACACGTAGCAATCAAAAACTGAAACTAACCCCGGTAATATCATTAAGATTGAAATCCCCAAATATGTATGTACTCTCTACGTCTACTATCTGCTCCTGCACAAAGTTAAAGACGGATTCATATACCTCATTTGAACTATTTGGAGGGATATATAAAACTATAAAAGTAAATATTTTGTTACTTATTTTTAAATGTACTGATAATGATTCGAATGTAGTAGATTTTTTACAGTTTTAATTAATTTATACTTCTTGGTTACTGCCATAAATACTCCCCCTCCTCTTACTTTATTTGTAAATTTTAGATCTCTATTTGCTCTTACCAAGTGATACATATTTCCCCATCATTTACTTCATTTTGTAACCATGTTTCCACAGCTAAGATGATATCGAAGTTATTGTCTAAAGAACTTTGGAGAAAATCATTGGTTTTATTGTTCAAACCTCTGCAATTCTAAAAATACACATTAAGAGTATTGTTCATATCAAATAAAATGATTTTAGTGAGTTCTATTTATTACAATTTAATTAATTTAAAAAGTGGTTCTCGAAAATTAAGTAAAAATGCCATATAAGTACTAATTCAAATGAATCAAAATTAGTTGAGAAATATTATAAATCAATAATGCAAAAGAAAAATTCCTACATGTAAAACAGGCCTAATATTAACAGTTTTGTAGTAAAATTAACCAAAACTAAAATGCTTATCATTTATTTATGTTTTTTTCTTCAAGCCACTAATGAAGATCACTTTGTTGATTAATAATCTCTACATTGTTGCCACGTTTCACGTATATTTGGCAGTTATGCCAAACTTTTTCCTTGCTGTTTGGAGCAGCTTAAAACGCGAGTCTGTCAAATCTTCATCAACGAAACCACCTTTTCCTTTCAGATTAGTTTTGGACTTTTTGGACTAAATTTCATTTCGCTTGATATATGAAACGAAATCTACTATAACAGAACGCGGTTTAGTATAATTTTGGGAAAATTTGCCAATTCTAAATACCTTGTTTATTTCAAATACACTGCACTTGATTTTCAATTCATCATTGAATAAATTTAGAACTTTTCATTCATTTTCATTCTGTTCTTCTTTTATGCCAACTAACCGGAGACTATTTATTCTGGATTTTTTATTTAAATCATCTAATTTTTTGAGTTGACTTCCACGATTTTCTTGTCATTATTTTGCCCAACCTCTTCTAGATGACATAGCTTGTCTTCGAGGGATTTTGTATATCTATGGAATCAAATCTAGTTGTCATTTTTTCTAAATGCTCATTTATTTTATTTAATAATTTTGAGGATATTTTTATAATCATAGCTTCTACTTGGGCTTCATCAATCTGATTTAGAGTTACACTGGTGCTACTTGTTTTAGTGGAACTCATGTTGAATAGTCAAAATATGACAACGTTGTCCGATTATTACAATTAAATTATTACAAAAAAATACCTTTCCAAGTGCAGTTTTACCTGTATATTCACTAATTAGGCACTATTAACCTGTGTCAAAAGTATTTACTATTTATCGTGCATTTGTTTTCAAGAAAAAACCACTAAAATCTTTGCGAATTTCGGAGCTCACTAAAACGTGGTGTTCCCTCTAGAACGGTCATTATCATTATATGCAATACACAATTTGTACGGCCGTGAAAATGAAGAAAATATCGTCGGGAACTAATATAACGATCACGTTACGGTGTCGGCGACACGGTTTGCACTGACACGGTACTGCGTCGGGCAGATGTGAATAGGTTCCATCAAAAACATACGAGAATAATTTTGATTTCACACGTCACGTCACTGCTGTATGAGAATCGACCTTAAATGATATGATAACAAATTAGTTTTGACATCTAATTTTGTCGGCACTGGACAAATGGATAGCTGCAGAAGATGGGATAAAGTAAGAAAAGAATACGTAAACATTCCTAGACCAGAAGCAGTAAAATACTACAATAGCAATATGGGTGGAGTTATTAAACTTGACCTTTTACTCAGCATATACCGCTCCTGTGCAAGATCCCGAAACAGAAGCACCAAGTTCTTCTAAAAAGGGGTGCTATGAAACCAGACCCTTCCAAGACATGAGATATGATGGTTATAACAACCTACCAAATTATGAGGAAAAAAAGATGGAGGATTGTAAAAGAAAAACTCATATATTTTGTACAAAATGTAAAGTTCACCTTTTTATTTTTAAGGGTTGAAATTGTTTCAATAAGTTCCATACCCGTTGAATTTTTTTGTACCTAGTATCTAATAATGTTTTTGACGTTTTTTTTGTAATAAAATATGTATATTTTTATGTATACTGTTTTAATTTTTTTTTGTCCATAACCTCCATTTGTCCCTGGTGGGAGACATTATGGTAAAAAGGACACAAAGTAAAAATTAATTTTCTTTCAACTAAAATACCCTCACAAAGGCCTTTTAAATTCGTAGTAAAGTTTTAAAACAATTATTTTTAGATGTGATAGTGAAAGGGTTAAAAGAAACCAACAGAGTTCATTCAATTTTTTTTTCTTCACTCATCTTACGCAATTGGTACACAGTCTACAATTAAACTGGAAATTTTTCTTATACCCTAAATATCTAAAACATTTCAGAGAACAATCTTTTAACTTTTATATTTCAAGTTAAAGCGTAAAGCAATGATTGTTCCACACTTATTTTCTTAGCAAAAGAAATTTAACATATTCCGGAAATAAATATATAAAACTATAACATTGTTGCAGAAAAACCAGCTACTGAAAGTTGGTTTTAAATTTAAAAATTAGTCAGTATACCAAATAAAGAAAACGAATATATATTAAACTTAGTTAATTACTCGAAATAGTAAGCGATGGCCACTCATCATCTTTTTTCCTAATATAATGAATATTAGGTGAAACGCCACAGTGATTTACCGAAGTAATTCCAGTGAATTGAATCAGAAAAAGTGTTTGTTTTTACAGCAACTTCTTTAACAGCAATGTCACTAGTGCAATATGCTACTAAATGTTGTGCTCAGGACGGGGATCAAAAACTATGTCGGATTGTTAATAGATGGTTTTCGTCGTAGAGTTCATTACATAAGGGGGTTACAGCTTTCCACCATTTGTTTTTAGTAATTTAAAATAACATAGCGTCGAGTAAAGGCTGGTAGCTTCCAAATTCATATTAATACAGAGATACGAAAGAGGGCCCCGTTTGCAGGAACAGACTTCAATTTGCAATACAAATTAATTGGGAGGCGGTCGAATGCAGTGGAATTTTTTTTACCGACGAGTCAATATTTTTCCTTTACCATTCAAATAGACGCGGACAAGTTTATCGATGACCTGGAGACGCTACAAGTCCATATGCCCATTAACGGCAAAACCCGACACATCCATTGATGCAATGAATTTGGTAAATCGTGTCTATCAGTAATCTATTTTGCCAATGGGAAATTGAGAAGGCAACTAAATTGGTACCAAAAACGACAACAAGCATCATTAAACTTTAGCGAATTTATAATGATACTGTAGGTATGGACGAGGCGTTAAGGGTGGTAGGGGATATGTAAATTAAAATTTTTGCAAGAATAATAAAAAACTCTTCGTTTTAACACAACTTCCACGTTTAAAAATATTAGGTTTTAAATGCAATGACAGCTGTTTCGCTAGAATGAGCATAATCAAATTGACATATTTAAGTCACATGTTGTTTGTTTGTAACTACCTGATGTTGATTAAGTAGTATTATTAGCATTATCAGCATTAATATCATTTAAAACACAAAGTAATGTTTGTACAAAATTGTTAAATGTAAAAACAAAATTACCCAAATTAAAAAATCTGGTGTTTATAAAATTAATTGTCAAAAATGTAATGCTTTATATATATATAGGTCTAACACCAAGAAATTTTGAAGTAAGATTCAATGAACATATAGAGCATATCGAGCATATAGATAGAAGTCTTTGTATCGATCAATCGCGTCCCGTCCAATATTACGTACGTACCTACAGTTTGGTGTTGCGTTATAATTGTAAAGTTGATAGTGAGCGCAGAATTTTTCAGTCAAAATGGGAAATTGCGTTTGATTTGCAAGCAAACTGTTGCGGTTTGTAAGGAGTTTAACTTGAAGAGACGCTTTGACACGGATCATAAATCAAAATTTGACTATTACACTGAAAAGAAAAGAATGGACAAATTATCATGTTTAAAATCTAAACTTCTGGTCAACAATAGATATTTGCTAAAGCTAATACTGAGAGCGAAGAGGCTCTGAAATCAAGTTTCATTATATTAGAAATTGCGAAGAGATCAAAATCTTTCACTCACGGTGATTTTATTAAGGATTATGTGTTGAAAGTTGCCGATGTATCGTTTCCATCTCAAAAGTCAATAATTCAAAATATTTCGCTGTCAAGAAACGTTGTTGCTTCAAGAATAAGTGATTTATCTCAAAATTTGGTTCTTCAAATGAAGGAGAAAATTAAGGAATTTACCAACTTTTCGCTAGCTGTTGACGAGAGCACTGATACTGTTGATACAGCTCAACTTGCTGTCGTTATACGAGGTATTAATAGTAACTTTCAAATAACTGAAGAATTATTGGAGAGCGTTCCGTTGACAGGTACTACAACAGCAAATTATATTTATTCTGCAATGGAGCATTTGATATGAACTCGACTGAAATATATTCAGCAGTGTTACTACGGATGGCGCTCCTACCGTGGTCGGTAAACATTCGGGCGTTGTGACTAAATTAAAACAGCAAATATTAGGGAATTTTGTGGAATTTCACTGTATCATTCATCAAGAATCATTGGCATCAAAATATTTTAAAATGGACCATGTAAAATAGTAAATAGGAGCAAAGTACTAAATCACCGCCAGTTCAAGCAGTTTTTACAAGAATTGGACGAAAAATTTTCTGATGTGCTGTATTTGACTGAAGTTCGTTGGCTCAGCCAATTTTAAAAGCAACAAATACGGGCTCACCCGGTATAAGTAAATTTTATTCAAAAGAATCTATGTGGCATTTAATACAACGAAAAACATCGGATATGTTTAACAAAAACTGTTTACGAAAAAACAAAGTAATTGGAGCCTTAGCCAAAACATTTACACTGTAACAAAGAAAAATGTTAAAGTAGGAATTTCGAAAGACATCAACACGTGCGTAACGGGCACGGCAATGTTTGCTGACGAAGGAACCACTGCGTGCTGCAATCACGTAAGCCAGAGTGGAAACCAAAAAGCCACCATGGAGACCAATGAAAAAATTAGCAGGAGCTCGGCTACCAATTAGAAGCTAGCTACCTTAGTACGACATGGGGTAGGAGACGCTTCATGGAGTACCGAAACGGAGAAATGGGTTTCCTGGGAGCCAAGGAAGAAAAAAAAATACTTCGGCTCGGAATGGTTTCCAAGACGGAAGCCAGTCGAATAAAGTGCGATCGACACTTAGATAAATGCCTTAGTGTATAGTGTGGTTTCAGGGATCGAGTGCGGGTATAATTTATAATTTTGTTCACCCGTATAAGTGAGTGAGTTATTCTCCCATACATCGGTAAGTCCGATTTTAAATATACTAACCACTAGATTATATTATTTTGTTGGCAATTTGGATTTTTGTGATCAGGTATTTCTTACTTGCGGTGGCACGGTTTAATTTTTGTCTTGAACGAACTAATGCAATAAAGCAGCTGGTCTCTCCTCAAATATTGCTTGCGTTTTTTTTGGTAAATTCAACCCTTTTACAGAGCCCTTCAGCGCATCCCTTCCAGCTCCTTCACACCGGCTAAATAAGACCTTCCGCCAACAAATACTGCGAAGGCCGAACCTCCCGCATCTTTCAGCCTTTAGGTACCGCTCGGCTAAAGCTGAAAGAGGAAAAAACATCTAATAAATAGTATACATATTTTTCCGCTTATTACACTATATGTGTTGAGCAACTTGATGATGAATATTTAGTTTTAAATTTATTATATTACCTAATCATTTGAGATGTGCCAGTCACACACTCAATCTCTTGGGAACAACTGACTTTCATAATGATCTTAACCCAGATAACCCTGACGTCCTACATATAGGACGCTAATTTCAATGATCTCTGAACGCGGCCCTGGATGAAATCTGGCAATGCCGTATGTCAGAAAATGTTACTCAAGGATGAATAATCCCGTTATTGTTTAGTTTGTTTGTATCGCTTGAAGCGTCTACTTGTGTTGTTGTAGAAAACGTAAAATATGGCTGAGTATGGAATGAGATTTGCAAAGTAAGAAATAAATATTATACTTTTGGTAAAATGTATTTTTTTATGATGTTATTTATAAATAATTGTTCATTTATCGAAATCGTAAAATAATTTTATACAAAACGTTTGCTACATGGCCGCCAGGTGGTGATAAATTTGACCGTCCTACATGTAGGACGTCAGGATTATGCACTATTATGGCATGAAAATTATAAGTTTGAGTAATTATAGTAATCAATGGCTTTGTTTGTTTATTTCACTTAGTATTGATCATAAAAGAGTTTGTTGATAGTGTTATGAACATACTGCTTTTATTTTTTCAGTGGATTTTCTTTACATGAGGCCTTGGAAATGTTGGAGGAAGATGAATTTTCCCATTCTCAAGCTGATATAGTTCTGTTGCCTCCAGTAGATGCTGCTGAAACAGATGAGAATTCTGGCGAAGAAGAAAACGTGTCTCCGGATAACTTGCCTTCAAATATGTGGAGAACAGTAGCTGAAATCCATGTACCTAGTGCGGTTGAGTCCGACTCGGATGATGATATTCCAGTATCAAATTTGGTCAAAACTAAGGATGTTTCAAAAATTCCACGGCAAAGATCTCAGAGGAAGCAGAAATACTTGATGATTGGTCAAAGTATAATGATCTCAATACTGATACAAATGATACTCCTATAGACTGGTTCATGAAGTTGTTCAACGAGGATATTTTTGATTTACTGATTGTAGAATCTAATAGATATGCAAGTATGAAAAATAAGCCTATATGTATTGAAGAAATGAAAGCATTCGTAGGAATTCTTATTCTTAGTGGTTATGTTCAGTACCCAAGGAGGATGATGTATTGGGAAAAGGATAAAGACGTTTTCAATTCCCTAGTTTCTGGAGAACTTTCTAGGGATAGGTTTGATTTTATTATGAGCGTTCTGCATAGCCGATAATAATAATAATTTGGACCATTCTGACAAATTCAGTATGGAATGCATCTAGAAGACCCAAATAATCGGAAGTGATTACTGATTAATTAGGGTGTAACTTGATGTACCCGTGCCCTACACGTTGGAACTCCTTATTTGATCCAACTGACAACATTTAAAACAAAGATCAATTGAATGAATTGAATTGCAAACTGGGTTTTAGTGTATTTAAAGAAATAGAATTAAAGTAAACACTGCAATCACAAAATATTTATCATGTAGAGTTTATTTTAAAGCCTGTTTTAAATAGTCTCCATAAACGATGTAAAGTATTCTACAATTTACCTGTAGGAGCAAACGTAGCAATTTTATCAACCTGTTTTCACGCTCTTTTTAAATTAACATGGCTGCCAGGAATTATCAATGGTGAAAGAAAGCGGATACAGAACTTATGTATTCATGCTATGGAAAAAAATTATTGACAGCAAAAGTAGCGACACAGAAGTAGAAGAGTTTCTAGTTTTTTCTCCTAAATCGGAGAAAAGGGAATTTTCAAATAAAAAATTAGAGCTGGGATCATATTTTAGTGTTAAAAACGAAGACATTATAAGATATAATACAAGTATCATCTCATCAGCTCCCGTTGAACGTCTATTTTATTATGCAGGTACATTTTTCACAATTTGCATTAAACAAACATTGTATATATTTTTTTATAGGATTTATCAATTATATAACATGCTGGTCTTTTAGAGATAGTTCTTTAAGAAAACTTGTTTTTTAAGAGGCAATCAAGAATATTTTTAAATCCATACATTATCATTAATTTTATTAATTTAACATTTATAATTTTAACTACATTATGATTTGAATGTATTTTGTATTTCAAATACTGTATTTTATATTTCCGGTTTCAAATAAACGTCAAGCTTTTTTTCAATAAAATTATATTGCGCAACGGTGAACATCGAAATAATACAGTTTAGGATTGTAATAAATAATCAATTATTTACTTGTTCTTTTTTTAAATAAACATTTTAGCTTTAATAATAACGGTTAATTTTTATTAGAAAATATTATAAAATCAAAAAGAAAAATGTAAAACTAATTACGGAACAAAAATATAGCACTTGGTGATAAAATTATTTTTGAGGGGTGTATAAAAAGATCTACGTAACATTTTAGGAAAATCTGTTATTTTTTATTTGTTTATAACATTGTCTTATAATAAATAACTGGCTTTAACCTAAAACTGTTTTAAAATGTATTATATTAGATAGTTATTTATTAGTTATTTAAAAAAGATTTATATAAATATCACCAGCGGCGTAGCGATGGGAGTGCGGGCGGTGCGGCCCGCACCGGGCGGCATGTCTTCAAAGGCGGCAAAAACAAACCCAACAATTCTAAAATTGCCGCCCCTGTCTTAAACGCGACTGCGCAATGCGCAAAAACAATTTGCATTTGCAGCCATCGAGTATTATTTCATTTCACATTTCAGTACAGCGTACAGCATCGAATCTGGTACTGGAGCGCGCATCAGTTTAAATCTTTTAGTTGAACGTTACGCTTACGACGGTACCCAGGTAGAAATAAACGTCGGTCTGCTTGGGTATATATAGAGCTCTAGTTGTACCTGGGTACCGAAACGTGCTTGCTTACATGTTTTGAATTTTGTGCGGTTTAAAAATCGACTCGGTTCAAAATGAAGCGTCACAGAGAAAGTGGAGCGGCGTATAAACGAAGACGAGAAGAAAAAGAGAAAGAAGCAGCTAAATCACGGGATTCGCTGTTGAAATACTTCAATCCTAATCCTAACAGTTCGCAGTCTTCTAGTCAAAGTGTTGAAGTCAATCCGACAGAACTTAGTCCACAACAAGTCATTCAAGACATTCCTGAAGTTGCCGATGTGATACCACAAGTTAGTCCTGAAGAATGCAGTAACGAAGAGAATTCAGAAGAAGAAAGTGCAAACGCTATAGGATCTGAAATCTCGGCTTTGAACGAACTTACTTGTAGCTCAGAATCCCAAGATTTTATCGAAGTTCGCAATTCAGAGGTACTTCAGAAAGTCAATGTCGACGTGGCGGTGGCGGAAACCAGCACTCAGAGCAACGAAATTCCAAACGATGCGGGACTGTGGCCAGAACTAATTTCAGACGAACTGCGCGTGTACTTGGTGAAACAAGGTCCGGATCAAGTGCGCCATATGAACGCAAAATTTGCTTCTCAAACAAGACCAGCATCAGAGAAAAGTAAAGGCCTTGTCAGAAATTTGACAAAAAATTGGTTCTACAAAGTTCTAGAGAACAATCAAAAAACTTTGCGAACCTGGATGCTATATTCACCTGCTAAGGGATCGCTAGTCTGTTTCTGTTGCAGATTATTTGATAGAAATTCTTCCCAGTCTTCAAGTTTCAGTAAATCTGACGGTTTCAAAAATTGGTTGAAACTAAGCCCAAAAGTTGACGAACATGAAGCAAGTGCCTTGCATTGCAGTACCTTTTTTCAGTGGAAGACTTTGGAAATTGGGCTGATGTCAGGAAAAACTATTGATTTCCAACATCAAGAGTCAGTTTTACGAGAAGAAAAGAAGTGGCGTGACATTCTGAAACGCATACTAGACGTCATCTTGTTTTTGGCGCGACAAAATCTTTCCCTGAGAGGTCACAGGGAAAGTTACAAAGATTCGTGTGTGGAAAACCACGGAAACTTTCTCGAACTTATACACTTCTTATCCAACTATGATTCAGTTCTAGCAGAACATCTAACTCGAGTTAAGCTGTCCAACAAACTTACGCCAACGTACTTATCTCCCGAAATTCAAAACGAGTTTTTTAATTTGCTTGGAGACCATGTTCGACGTCGAATAATTAGTGATGTGAATGATGCCAAGTACTTTTCAATTATATTCGATAGTACACCGGACATTTCTCACAAGGACCAAACCAGCCAAGTCATTCGCTACGTCAAGATCAGCGGAACAGAAGTCGAAGTTGTGAAGTCCTTCATTGATTTTATTGAAACGCATGGAAAAACTGCTGAACAAATTTCATCGATGATCTTAAAGAAATTGGAAACTGACGGTTTAGATATTCAGAACTGCCGTGGCCAAGCTTACGATAACGCTGCTACAATGGCCGGTATTCGCAACGGAGTACAATCTAAAATCCGGGAGATTAATCCTAAAGCAACGTTCATTCCTTGCTCGAACCACAGTTTGAATCTTGCTGGCGTTCATGCAGCATCTGTTTCGGCAAGTTCCGTTACTTTTTTCGGAACACTAGAACGTATATTTGTATATTTTTCGTCATCGACACAGCGTTGGGATGCTTTACTTCAAGTGACAAAACAAGGTGTAAAGAGGCTCATTGACACACGCTGGAGTTCTCGACACGACGCTGTTGCAGTGATAAAAAATCATTTTGAAGAAATTCTGGAGGTACTGGAAAAGTTGAACGAAAACCACAATGAAAACGCCAAGACTCGTTCAGATGCTGGAATATTGCTTTGCTCCCTTCGAACTTTTTCGTTTCTCGGGTATCTCAGCCTTTGGAGTACTGTTCTTTCAGAAATAAATGATACTCAAAAATACTTGCAAAGACAAGGTCAAAACGTTAAAAATTGTGCTGAAAAAGTTGCAGCTTTAAAAATTTACTTAGAGACAAACAGGGAGAAAATCGTTACCAAAGCCGCCGAATATGCAACCTTGATGTGTGAAAAGCTCGATATAAGCGTTACTTCTAAACGTACAAAAAAGAGAAAGCAGATTCACGGAGACGGATCCGAGGGCGTTTCGCTCACCCCAGCACAAGAGCTTAGTCGAGAAATGTACGGAGCTGTTGATAGAATTATTGAAGAAATAACGACTCGATTTCAGCAGTTGGACGAAATTCGACAAAAGTACAGCTTTCTTTTTCCGGAATCGCTGCTGGACCCGCAGAAAGAAGACAATTTTGATTTTGAGCTTCCCGATGATGTGAACAGGGAAGACTTCAATGAAGAGCGTGACCGCCTTCGAAATTTTTGCAACGCTGCTAATCACAAAGTTGAAACGTTTTCAAGTGATCCTTTAAGTCTTTTGAAGTTTATCCAACGTTATCAACTTGAAATTTCCGTGCCGAACATTGTTATCATGCTGAAAATTTTCCTGTCTTTTGCTGTTAGTGTTGCATCGTGTGAAAGGAGTTTTTCTAAGCTGAAGCTTATTAAAAATTACCTTCGTTCGCAAATGTCTTCTTTGCGCTTGCGAAATTTAGCGATTTTGTCAATTGAAAGAAAGTTGACAAATGAAATTGACTTTGACGACCTTATTAAGGAATTCGCAGCAAGAAAAGCCAGAAGAATTAATATTTAGTTTTAAACGTTAACGTTTGTAATTATGATGACTTGTACTGGTACGTAATACTCTAAAGTTTGTTTCTTGAAATAAATAAATATTTATTTCTGACATATTATTTCCGTGCACTATTAATAATTAAATTGTAATGTTACGTAATATAACCTTAAGACAAAATTCCAAGAAATCCTTGAGACGAGGGGCGGCAAAATCTTACTTCCGCACCGGGTCAAAATCACTGACGCTACGCCGCTGAATATCACTATTAATATAAATAAAAACGCCAACAACAGTTCACAGTGTAAGACACCACTGGATGAAAATAATAACTTTTATGGATTATATCGTAATATAAGTATTTTGTATTTTATATTTGAAATACACTCATAGATATATTTTGCCCAGCCCTGGGCATTACTTCAGTACCGCAATATACCATTAACAGCCGTTTGCACAGACTCCTCTCAAAACTTTCACTTTTGTTAGTATCACTCACCAAAGTGTTAGTCTAAGGATTTAATTTAGTTGCACCATCCATTTTTAAGTTTCACTATATAAAAGTCGACACACATATTTTAAGAACATAAAATTAAAAGAAAAAGAACACAACTATACAGGGGGTGAAAAAACATTGTTGGGACTTACAAAGATATAAAAGAATCAAAGAAAACCAAAGCAATCACTTGGCGAGAAAAAGAGGAGGCATGGAAAAAAGTTACTGCTTACCCGAGTCCCGAGACTGTTACCTCTGATCCAAATACAGGGAAAATCCTCAGTATCATAAACGAGAAAACTGTATTTGGATTGGATAATCCGTTTGATGATGATCTGCCAGATGATACAAAAATTCATCAACAAATTGAAGAGGAGGAAAATATAACGATTGAAATTCAGGTAATTTTTGGAATTTACAAATACATTTCATACTGATAAGATATCATATTTCTCTAATGGCTAGTTTTTTTAAATTAACTAAATTTGGGACAAACAAAAAAATAATATTGATTTAGGCCAATTTTTGTATGAAGATTAGCTAACACAATTTGCTTTTGTTTCCTTATTCTAAACCTAATAAATTTTGATACAAGAAATTACTAGATTATCAATTATTTGTATTTTGTAAAAATTGGGAATAAATAAATATAAATGTGTTTTAAAATTTTGATGAACATTTGGGTCCAAGAAATATATTTGAAGAAATTAATTTACTGACAGGAAACAATGAAAATAAAACTGCACAAGACACTCCAAATTCTACCCGACATCCACCATCTCGGACTTCAAGAAATCGACCAGTTATTATATCGACCATCAAATTATACAGATATATAAAAAAGTATTCACAATTAGCAGATTTAAAAATAGAACTTATATCATGTGAATTACAATAAAAAATAAGAAATATTGAACAAGAGAGTATAGAGTTGGAGCTCAAAAAGAAATCTTTAGAGCTAGATATAAAAATTAAAGATGCTTATTTGGCGGCAACAAAGTCTAGCATTGAACTCAAAAAACTTACACAACATTAAACAAGGACATTTGAACAAGACTGTCATGATTTATTTAAAAAATAACCTTTTTAGCTCAATGATGACTGTTTCAATACAATATCATCATCAGATTGACATATTGAAGTTACATAACAATATTAAAGCCTAAATAATACTACATAACATGAGCACTGCTTCTAATCAGTCTATTTAATTCATAATATTTTCTTTATTTTTTTTAATAAATTATTACTTAATATTACAAATTATATGAAGGATGATAATCAGTACCAATAAAAAGAAGAAATTCCAATGGAACATTAACGCTTAAGCATATAGCAAACAAATTATATGCATATGTTTAGGAATTATAACTTTTATGTACTTTGTTTATACTTACGGACAAAGGAACAAAAATATTTTTCTAAGGCAGTCAATTATACATTTTTCTTTGTATGTAGTTAACCTCATTTTTATCATAGTAGACTGTGAAATGATTGATATTGTATTTCACTAACAAATGGATGAAATTTTATTTAAAACTCAATAAAAATTATTTTAATTTAAGATATTTGCGGGCACATTTTGATTGGCACCTCATTGTAAGGGTATTTTGCATCCGTGTCTCACACCTGTAATGAAACCTGTAATGAATATTAACAATAACTGTTTATCACTTTTCAAATTACATTAATTTTATCTTATTAAACTAAATTCTCATAGAAGTGAGAATACCTATCATATAAGATTATTTTATCATTCCAATTGCAACTTGCAACATTCAGAGGTGGTTAGGTTAAGGGGGGGGTTGAGTTTTGTGTTAAATTATTACTAAAATGCGTAAAAAAATTCCAAGATCTGATAGACAATCAACTGCTTTTAGATTAGAACGATCTAAAAAAAAAGTACCTCCGCATAAACGTAAAAACGAAGGCATTTCAACAAGTAGCTCGTCAGCTAAAAAAATCAAAGTGACCGTTGAAGATCAAGTTACGGAGGATCTTGAAAAACATTATAGGATAATTGATTTTTTATTAGTCTTTTTAACAATTGCTACGCTAGTGAAATGTGATGGAAAAGTAAATTTTCAGTCGACTACGAAAGAAGGCCTTGGATTTAACATCAAAGTGTCGTGCGAAAGCTGTAAACAAATTACAAATATGTTCCATCTAGTGTAAGAATAAACTCTGGTTTTTTCGAAGTTAATTATCGTGATGAGGATATTAGGCCTTGGATTAGTTGGCTGTGAAAAGTTCTGCGGCTTGATGGATCTGTCCAGTAGGTTTTTATCAACACTGGCGTACAATAATCACATTCAAAAAATGTGCTCGATTATAAAAGAAGTAGCAAATCGATTTTTTTCATCTGCTACAAAGGAAGAAAAAGCAGCAACAGCCGAAGAGAAAAATACTAAAGATGCTGACGAACTTACTGTATCAGGCGACGGAACATGGAAAAAAAAGAGGCTTCTCATCTTTATTCGGCGTCACCTCGTTAATCGGTTACTTTACAGGTAAAGTCCTTGACATTTGAGTGAAAAGTTCATATTGCCATGAATGTAAAACTTGGAGCATAAATTAAACTCTGCCGAATACGAAGGGTGGCATAAAGCTCATGTAAATACTGGACAGTTTCGGACAAATCATACTGGTGCAGCTGGAAATATGGAGGTCGAAGCGATAAAAATCATGTTTCAACGCTCGGTAGAGAATGGTATACGATATCGTAACTATATCGGCGACGGCGACGGCGACTCTAAAGCTTACTTCGGGTTAGTGAATTCTAAACCTTATGGTGATGATTTTTCAATAGTGAAGAAAGAATGTGTAGGACATGTTCAAAAAAGAATGGGCACTCGTCTACGTGCAATAGTCAAAAATACCGTTGTAGATACTGAAACTAAGACTGGAAAGAAGATCAAAAGAGTCTGTCTGGTAAAGGGAAGCTTACGGCCAAAATGATTGATAAACTGACGGTATACTACGGTTTGGCTATTAGACGTTACTCCGATTCCATAGAAAATATGAAAAATGCTATCTGGGCAACATTCCTACACTACAGTTCGACGAACGAGAATCCACAGCATGAGAAATGCCCGAGCGGCGCAGACTCCTGGTGTGAATGGCAAAAAGCTGCAGCTGCTAATTCATTAGATTCGTTCAAACACACGTACAGTGCTCTTCCCAAGGATGTTTTGAATGCCATCAAGCCTATATATGAAGATCTGAGCAAAGATGCCCTCCTAGAACGATGTGTCGGAGGCTTCACGCAGAACAACAATGAGAGCTTGAACCAACTTATTTGGAAAATCTCACCAAAGCACTTGAGTGGAACCTCTGTCATCGTTGAAATTGCAGCTTATGTGGCAGCCAGTGTCTTCAATGAAGGTTCTTTTGCTTTACTAACCTTCATGGAAGGTATGGGAATTAGTAGTGGACCAAGTGCTCATGACTGGGCGCGATCAATAGACTCCATACGATCAGGAAGCTCAGAGACAAACCAAAGAAGGCGCAAAAAGATGCTTTAGACATCATGGATGATAGCAACATCCTTTATGGACCTGGCATTGATGATTCAGTGTGAGGTAAGCCGATAAAATTCGCTTATAAACGTTTTATACAAGATTTTTTAGTGTTCAAAACTTTAAAGCGTGGACATTATAACTTCAAAACTACTGCACCGATCGTTTTGAAATTTTGAACAATATTTCTGTCCATCATTTAAGAGGCTCTGACGAAGAGTTTTTTCAAATTCGTTGTTAATTGTTATTTTACAATAACAAATTAGGGGACTTTTTTCTCGAAAAATCGCGTTTTTTCCTTCAAAGTACTCCAAAAAAGTGAAAAATTTAAATTTCGAAAAACCCCCACGTCACCTGCTGGAGAAAACTGTTATCTAACGAATGAACTTTGATTTTTTGATTTCAGATGATCCAGCACCAAGTTATGATGTCCACCGCAACTCTCCTTTTTTTTCGAGGCACGTCGGAATACTTGCTGCCATTACCGTATTTGTTAATATTTTTTTTTTTTTGAAAATTTTACAGAACATTCTTCATCATTGGATTTAATAAAGAAATTTCAACTGATTCCTCACAAAAAATTCATAAAAACATGCCTTTTTTTTCAACGAATTAACTTCACCCTCCCCCCCCTTAAGGTACGCGTCTATTTGAGAGAAAATCGCGAGAGTTCCTCTCGATAGTTACTCTCAACTGCCTGTCTACTTGAGAGCATACAGTAAAACTTTCCATTCATATTGTTATTGAATAATTGAGGCTTTAATCAATAATTTATCGTTTTTGACTTAGTTAGCCTTGGATGAAATGTCAAACCTTTAATTGTCAAATAAATTAATTATTGAGTAATCTACCTATCAGTGTAGTATAAGTTGTGCAATAATATTTCTCTCTGTTATTTGTTACTATTGTTTTTTCTATTATGGTGTATCTAAGTGAAGGAAAACGTATCGAAATTTTAATTATGCGAGGATATGGAGACAAACAGCGTTCTTATAAGGACGTTTTAAACCTATTCAATGAAGTTAATCCAGATCACCAAATCACAAAATCAACAGTTGTGAAAACTGTAAGGCGTTATTTACTAACACATCACATAGTAAATGAACCCAAGTCAGGAAGACCAAAATCCGCCACAAATGACAATGTAAAGTTGGATGTGTTACTATCACTTGAAGAAAATCCACAAACATCAACTACCCAGTTAGCTCTTGACTTTGACATAAGCCAGACTTCCGTCATGAACATAATGAAATCCGAGAAATTGAAACTTATTGCTGCAAGTGCCGAACGAATTTTTGCAAAATTCTTTACGAGAATTTGAAGACCGTTTAGGATATTGTCAAATAGCAGAAGGGCGTAATTTTGAACATTTAATATAATTTTGTTAATTTTGTGTTATTTTTTGTTAAAATAAATAAATTGTTATGTTGCCAAGTTTTTAGGATGTTTCCATAAATTAAGTTTGCCTTACTCACCATTTGACATTTCATCCATGGCTAACTAAGTCAAAAACGATAAATTATTGATTAAAGCCTCAATTATTCAATAACAATATGAATGGAAAGTTTTACTGTATGCGGAATTTCACAAGGAATTCAAAGATGGAAAAATATACAGGGTTTTCTATTTAAAATAAAAAAGTTGATATGCATTTCCGGTTTAAACGCAAATGGTACATTAAATTTAATAGCATTTTTGAATTCCTTGGATCTTCTTAGAAGGGGATAAGTAATTTCATTTAAAAATATCAAACCGTTGAGGAGATACTTAGGGGGTTCCATACTTTATACTAACCCTGTAGATCATCTTCATCAACAATGCGAGAAGCAGCTCTTCGAATTTCACTTTTTAATCTCCTTTTATTGAAGTCAGATCGTAGGCCTCTCAATTCTATTGCCACGTATTGACCGAAAAGGTCATACTCGTCTGGTAGTTTTTGAAGAACGTTTAAAGCATGCTTAAGAACTTTATCATCATTGTCGTCATCTCTCTGTTTCCGTTTAGTAATTACAGTTCTTTTAGTTTTTTTAGAATTGCCTTTTTCTTCGCTTTCTTGATTATTTGGCATTTCTCCTGCGGCTGCGGCTTCCTAAAATACAAAAACACAAATTAGGCTTATCATTTTGAAACATATTCACAGACGTGACTTAATCTTCCTTTCTATTCTACATGAAAACATATATTATATACGAATGAGTAACGCAAAAAACTGGTTAAATCTTTCCGACGATTTTAATGATCGATGGAATTTCCCTCATTGCCTAGGCGCTATTGACGGCAAACATGTAGTAATACAGGCACCTAGTAATAGTGGAAGTCATTACTATATTGTTAGAAATCACCAAAAATTAAAATTATTTTTCATTCAAATATATTTTACATAAGCCGCTGCCGGTCAAAGGGATTATTGGATGTGTCGATGCAGATGTTTTGGTTTCCAGGTGAAAAATAATATTTGGAATGGTCGGCATTCTAATAATCTCGGTGCTAGGGTTGACATGCCGCTTGAGTGAAGTATTGGTGTTGTATTTTAAATTGAAAGAAATATAAGTTATAAGTTGAAATCTAGTTGATTTTCTTATTAATTCTAACATCAGAAGTGGGATAGTGCCTTAACACCAATTGTGGACTGTTGACTGGTGTTTTGAGTGGTAAAAACCCTTTCGTTTATGTGCTAAAACATTGACTTAATAAAGTTTAAATATTGACAATGGCGTCTAGTGATGGTGATAATTCTACTAACGCAATTTTGTTGGAGTTAGTGAAAGCTTTGCAATCCCAGAAATCAAGTGACCAGTTAGATTTACCGTACTTTAGACCTGAAAATAATGATTCCCGGAGATGGGTGAGTAATGTTGAACATATTAAAAAAGAACTTGGATTATCTGATGTACACATTTTATCAAAAATTGGTCGCTTTTTGTTAAATGATTCTAAAAGATGGTTCGAACGTTGGGATCCAGATAGTAGGGACTGGGATACATTCCGGAAAGAATTTTTAGAAGCTTTTCCTTCAAAAAAAAAATTTAGGGCGGTTATTGGAAGACACAGTTAAATTCGCTAGTTCTAATGTTAATACTTATGAGACTTATGTTCATGAAAAAACAAATATGTTAAAAAATTTACGTGCGCACTGGTCCGAAGCTGATTTAGTAGAGTTAATTATTGATGGTATCTCTGAGTTAGATGTGCGAAATGCAGCCACGAATAGTAACTGTCAAACTATTTCCGAGTTACTCGTATTTCTCTCGTCATTTTCTAAACCTTCCGGTAGTAATATTGCCCACAATAAATTGATTACGGGTGAACATAATTTCCTGAAAAGAAAGCTGCTCACAACCAATCATCATACCTCTACTTCTCAAAAAATAAACAAACAATGTTACCAGTGTGGAAAAACAGGGCATGTTAAAGCTAATTGTCGTTCTAAAAGAACTAAAACATCAGGTGAAAATAACCCTATAACTTCTAGTACTGTTTTACCTTCAACCTCACAAGGCAATAACGAGATTTGTGATTTTTGTGCCGAACGGGGTCATAATGTTTCCAACTGCTTTCTGAAAACTGCGATAGGTAAACGTCGCAGTATTAATTTTTGCTCTACCGGGAAATCTGCTGGTGCTACCGAAATAGTTGTGAATGGTCATCAATTTTGGGCTCTTGTTGATACAGGTGCGGACTTGTCCTTAATGTCGGAGAAATTTCTTCATCTGTTTGGAGAAAAGGTCATCTGTTGTAGCATGGTGATTAAAGGAATTGCAAAAGCTACTATTACTGCTACTAAAAAATTCACAGAATTCACAACGATCTGTGGAATCGAAATCCCAATAACATACTTTTTTGTTTCTGACACGTGTCTGGATTATGACGTTTTAATTGGTCGTGATATTCACGAAGATCCAAGCCTGGTTACCATCACCGATCATCGAGGTTCTCTAATAGAACGTCGACAATTGCCTGGAGTAAATAGAATTTTGGATACGTTTGTTTCGGATAAACTTGATGTTGTGGTCCCTTCTGAATTTCGAAATAAGCTTGAAGAGGTACTGAATGACTACAGTGGCATGATTACAATTGGAAACAAAGTAAGTGCAGTTAATAATGCCACTTTAAAGATCCGAATGGAAAAAGATATTGTGATTAATCGACCTCCATATCGATTGTCAGCCAGTGAGAAAGAAGCTGTTCGTGTAATAATCGATGATTTATTGGAAAATAAAATTGTACGACCTAGTGAATCCCCATTTGCTAGCCCCATTTTACTAGTTAAAAAAAAAGTGGCGCCTATCGTATGTGTGTGGATTTCCGAGAGCTTAATCGAGTGACTATTAAAGACAGGTACCCTTTACCTCTTATCGAAGACCAGTTGGACAGGCTAGGACAAGGCAGATATTTTACGTCGTTGGATATGGCTTCAGGGTTCCACAAAAATACCGATCCATGAAGAATCTATTGAGAAAACGGCTTTTGTCACTCCCGAAGGGCATTACGAATACCTAAGAATGCCATTTGGCCTCGCTAACGCTCCAGTCGTATTTCAAAGGGCGGTTAACCATGCTCTTGGGAAATTAAAAGATTCAGTCGCTTTAATCTACATGGATGACATTTTGATCCCTAGTGTCACAGCAGAGGAAGGGATACTCCATTTACGCCTTGTTCTGGAAGCGCTTAGTAGTGCTGGATTTTCATTGAACATGCAAAAATGTCGATTTCTTCAGCCTACTTTAGAATATCTTGGAAGAGAAATTTCTGGTGATGGTGTCAGACCGGGAAAATCAAAGATAGAGGCGCTAATAGAATCGCCGGTACCAGGAAACGTTAAACAGGTCCGTCAGTTCATGGGCCTTGCAGGATATTTTAGAAAGTTTGTGCCTGATTTTGCTAGAAAAACAGCATGTATAACGCGGCTGACCAAACAGGATGTGCCATTCCGGTGGGGCGAAGAACAAGAGAGTGCGCGGCAGTATGTCATCGAGCATCTAACTTCCAGGCCATTGTTAGCAATTTACAACCCAGAGCTTCCAACGGAATTACACACAGATGCAAGCAGTTTGGGTTATGGTGCAATTCTTATCCAGAAACTTGAAGGTCAATGCAGAGTGGTTTCTTATTTCAGTAAGAGGACTACCGAATGTGAATCAAAATATCATTCGTATGAGCTAGAAACTTTGGCGATAGTTCAGGCAGTGAAACATTTTCGTACTTACTTGCTTGGTGTGAAATTCGTAATAGTAACCGATTGTAATTCCATTAAAGCTACAATGACCAAGAAAGACTTATTACCCCGCATCGCTCGGTGGTGGGTGTATTTGCAAGATTTCAATTTTGAAATAGTTTATCGTAAAGGTAGCAGTTTACCCCATGTTGACTATCTCAGCAGAAATCCCGTTGTTCGGAGAGTTGCCAATCATGATTGGGCTTATATGGAACAAAAAGGCAGCGAAGAAATACAAAACCTAATAGAGCAGCTTAGAAATGGTGATCTAGACTCGAACCAGTACGTTGAGAAAGACGGTATGTTATATCACAAGCATCCTAACCCTGATGGAACAACAAACATGCAGTGGTTTGTTCCTAGACAAAGCCGCTTGGGGCTCCTTCGAATTTTTCATGACGAACAATGCCATGTTGGCGATCAAAAAACGTATGATTCAATCGCCGAACACTTTTGGTTTCCTCGCATGCGACTGTTCGTTAAACGATTCACTAAGCATTGTGTGGTATGTGCGGTAAAGAAAACAAGGACTGGACTACTTCAGGGCTTTATAAATCCAGTGGAAAAGCCGAAAGAACCGTTCCATACTTTGCATATGGATTGTTTGGGACCATTACCCGTATCTACTGAGGGTTTTAAACATATACTTGTTATTGTCGACGCGTTTACAAAGTACTGTCTTTTGTTACCCTTAAAAACGGTCACAACATCAGAAACACGCGAGAAACTGCAGAATGTCATAGCGTTATTTGGAACACCTATGAAAATTATAATGGATTGTGGTACATCATTTAAAAATACAACGTTCCCTAAGTATTTGGAACAGTGGAACATTGAACACCATTTCGTAACACCTGATGTTCACCGGGGAAATGGTCAGACAGAGCGTTATATGAGGACGATCAGAAACCTGCTTAGAATTGAAACGCAGATCAAATCAGAATGGTCCAATGGGTTATGGAAAATACAGCTGGTTCTAAATACAACAACGCAAAAATCTACCAATACTACACCATTGCAACTTTTATTAGGAATACAACGTTCAACGCCATTAATTCAAGCTTTGTTAAATAACTTGTCCAAAGACCTGACACCAGTTCGGAATCGCAGTTTGGACAGACAACGTGTAGCCGAGAAGCTTGCTTTAGCCTCCGTTTTGGGAACCAGGAATCATAAGCGTAGAGATAACGTTACCTATTCTCCAGGAGACTTTGTTCTGATGCACAGAGATTCGCAGATGCACATTAGCAAAAGCGAATATGAGTTTCTGGGACCATACGAAATATTGCAATGCCTAGAAAACGGACGTTATGAAATTAAGAAGCTTGGTACAAACATTATAACCAAGGCTGCAAAGGAGCAACTTAGACCATGGCCCTTACAATGGACCCAGTCTTGTGATATGCAAGAGATACTAGATTTTATGGAAAGAGATGATGAAAATAATCTCGATCAAGGTCAGTTCATTCCCATTTGTTTTTAATTATGTTGTTTTATTGGTCTTTGTCTCGGAAGTAGCAAAGCCAGGTGTAAGGCTGAGGTCTTCACAGATATAATTTGACTTTATTTATTTATTGTTTTATTGGTCTTTGTCTCGGAAGTAGCAAAGCCAGGTGTAAGGCTGAGGTCTTCACAGATATAATTTGACTTTATTTATTTATTGTTTTATTGGTCTTTGTCTCGGAAGTAGCAAAGCCAGGTGTAAGGCTGAGGTCTTCACAGATATAATTTGACTTTATTTATTTATTGTTTTATTGGTCTTTGTCTCGGAAGTAGCAAAGCCACGTGTAAGGCTGCGGTCTTCACAAATATAATTTGACTTTATTTATTTATTGTTTTATTGGTCTTTGTCTCGGAAGTAGCAAAGCCAGGTGTAAGGCTGAGGTCTTCACAGATATAATTTGACTTTATTTATTTATTGTTTTATTGGTCTTTGTCTCGGAAGTAGCAAAGCCAGGTGTAAGGCTGTGGTCTTTACCAATATCATGGAGTGGAAGTCCCTACTTCCCGAGTTGATGTGTGCTGGAGATGTACGTAATTGTATTTTTACAGGTCTGGCCGATAAGGAGTGACGTCGAGAGCGACGCCCATGTCAGTATGGCCGTGTTATAAATCACCAAAAATTAAAATTATTTTTCATTCAAATATATTTGTTTACATAAGCCGCTGCCGGTCAAAGGGATTATTGGATGTGTCGATGCAGATGTTTTGGTTTCCAGGTGAAAAATAATATTTGGAATGGTCGGCATTCTAATAATCTCGGTGCTCGGGTTGACATGCCGCTTGAGTGAAGTATTGGTGTTGTATTTTAAATTGAAAGAAATATAAGTTATAAGTTGAAATCTAGTTGATTTTCTTATTATAAAGAAACCTACAGTATTGTTTTGCTTGCTGTGGCTGATGCAAAATATAGGTTTACTTATGTCGATGTAGGGTGCAATGGAAGAATCTCTGATGGAGGTGTTTTTCAAAATTGCTCATTATATGAGAGATTGGAGCAAGGTACATTGCATTTACCTGAACTGGTGCCCTTACCAACAAGATATCTAGATGTACCATATGTTTTTGTCGCTGACGACGCATTTGCAATGAAATCATATACTTTAAAACCATATCCATTCCGAGACCAACCGGCACCGCATCGACTTTTCAATTATAGACTAGAGTTCGTCGCATTGTGGAATACGTATTCAGCATAGTTGGAAGCAAATTTCGCGTTCTTCGAAGACCTATAACTCTAAATCCTAATACGGTGACAGATATTATTTTGGCAATATGTACACTTCACAACTTTTTATTATCAACAAAGAAAGGATGTGCAAACTATATACATCAAGGATTAATCGATGTGGAAGATAATGAAACACACGAAATAATACCAGGACAATGGAGGGACGAACCGCTACCTGAAAATGTTTTTAAGAGATGAATTTACAGAATATTTTATGACACCTGCTGGCGAGGTTCCATGGCAGTATAAACATATATAGTTATGTGATTATAATAATAACAAATTGACGTTAATATGTGTATTCTCAACTTTAACTACTGTAAACACAGATAATAATAAAAGCCATGCATCATAAAGAATTGTTTTTACTTACCACATCCCTTAATTCCGAAAACTACGACGACTGTGCTGTTATCGAGGAGTTTGTTTGGTTTACTGTTAATGCTGGTACTAAGAATTGTAGGCCTTTAAAGTATATCCAGTTACTCATGTAACTGTCATCAGTTCCCTCTCCGCTTTTCTTCTTTTTAATTTTTTTTAATTCCTGTGACACCTGAAATTATTATATCTTTATTATCGCTTTTATTATTACAATTTTTGTATTTAGATATATTCCTTATTATACTAGGTGATCAGGAATAAATGTGCTTCTCTGTGAGAGTTGGTAATTCTGACTATAAAGAAACTATATTAATTGCAATGCAAGTTTGGGAATTTTCATTTCTAGCAACTATTCCTAATCACCCGGTAATAAATTACCTGATTACGCAAATTGTGTAATTTGCGTTGTATTTCATCACACGTGCAATTAAATTCCCATGCAATATTATTTAATACGCTATGTTTTGCCATTTCCTTCATACACGGTAATCAACTTTTCAGTTTCTTCTTTCGTCCAGTCTTTTTTCTTTTGCGCCATTTTTTCACTTGACTAAGCGAGAGCACTCTCATCAATTCGAAATTGTTTCATATTATGAGAGTAGCTAGCAGACAGCAGTATATTTTCATATCCACTTGCGAGCAAGTCTCAACGTGTTTACTCTCCGAGAGTTTACACCTGCTGCCTGACAGTTCCTCTTAGCAATGTATCCACTAGCGAGGAACACTCTCTAGAGTAACTCTCCAGAGCATTACTCTCAAATGGACGCGTACCTTTAGAGAAAATGGTAGTTTTATATGTCTTCTACTTAAATTTAAATAATTAGAAAAAATGAATTGCCTTAATTAAATTAGCTTGTAAAAACTATTCATACAACTTACAAATTAGAACTAATTAGTGTAAGCAACTATGCAAGTTACGGTTCCTGGAATAAAGAAGTTATTATTTAAAATTACGCATTTATTATTACGCAGTAGACCTTATGTCTAGACGCTAAGCTTTGCTTAATTGTATTGTAATTTGATATACAAGTAAATATCACGTATTAATTATTAAATAAAGAAGAAATATTGTTTGTGACAGTCAGTATTAAGTTAGTATCTATTAGTTAGTAATAATACTGAGTTAATTGAATTCAAACCTTTGTAATTTCTGTATAAATAAATTTGTTAGTTCCAAGTGAAATATTTGTTTTTAAAAAACAAGTTTCTAAACGACGGAACATAACTTGCTTATGCATAATATAACCAGCTTATGATATTATAAAACAGTATTTTCTCTTTAAACTTGGCCTTATTTGTTTCTTACTTTACTATACTTTACCTCTACATGGTTGTCTATAAATGGTTGCCTGTAAATGTATCCTCCCATATTCACTATAGCTAATTCTCTTGACTCTGGATCACCATGTAAAATATTTCATATTCCTAAAAATAAATTAATGAAAAGAGATGCTAATGCAGTAGAATTACCATTTAAGATTTGTATTCATTGCCATTGTTAGTAATTAAGTATCCAAATCAATGTAACTACTTAAACCTTAATATTTATGGTATTTTAAGAAGAATTACCCCCTTCAGATATGATTTAAGTACTTATTTTCCCATTTTCTTTTATGTCTTACCAAATGATCTATAATTTGATGGTAAAAATCATACATGCCCATATATAACTCAGAAATGCAATTAATATTTTCTAGAAACATTATAAATATGTTAAATTAAAATTTATGTATGTTTAAATTATTTTTTTACTTATACCCTATATTACATTATTTTCCTATTTTATTTTTTTACTGAAAACTTTCACTTTCTACTAACAAAATGTCAAATTTTGTAAATCAAATGAAATTTTTTTATGTGTCTCAGCTTTATTAAATTGAAACATCTGTTATATTGTGATTGTTTTGTTTGTAAAAAGACATTTAATTAAGCTATTCATTTGGAAAATCAAAATAAAATTCTAATTACCCAACAAATTGTTTTAAGTATGTTTGCACCAGTTCTGAATATAATTTAAACATGCCACTTTTATAGTTGAAAATTGTTATAAAGTGTAATTTTATATATCAGTGAGAAGCTAGCCCCTAGCTCCTCCAAAATTTCATTCATGGAAATCTTCATTTACCCACCAGCTCCAAAGGATATATCCGAATTTGCGTTAAATATTTTTTTGAATATACCAGATAAAAGAGAATTGTTTTTTCTACCTCTGTGGAAAACTTCATTCATGAACATCTTCATTTACCCACTAGCTCCAAAGGATATATCCGAATTTGCGTTAAAAATTCACTTAAAATCCATTTTTTGCCCACTCGGAACGTTTGTAAGTAATTTTTGAATAGACCAGATGAAAGAGAAATGTTTTTTCTTTTTTTCTTCATTCATGAACATCTTCATTTACCCACTAGCTCCAAAGGATATATCCGAATTTGCGTTAAAAATTCACTTAAAATCCATTATTTTGCCCATTTGGAACGTTTGTAAGTAATTTGTGAATATACCAGATGAAAGAGAATTGTTTTTTCTACCTCTGTGCAAAATTTCATTCATGAACATCTTCATTTACCCACTAGCTCCAAAGGATATATCCGAATTTGCGTTAAAAATTCACTTAAAATCCATTATTTTGCCCACTCGGAACGTTTGTAAGTAATTTTTGAATATACCATATGAATGAGAATTTTTTTCTACCTCGGTGCGAAATCGATTTTACCGTTTTGGAGCCAGGAGCCCACTTCTCACTCGTATATTATATTAAGGTGGATTTATGCAGGAGTTCTAAGTCTTAGTCATAAATCATAAGTTTTATGTAATAAGTCATAAGTCTCAAGATAAATTCATTGCATTTATGCAGAAATGTCACATCATAAGAAGACTCCCATTCATATTAGTTTTAAACACACATTACTTCACCTGATACATTCATCACTTCACAGATTGTTTTCCATCCATTATTTTTGTGTTTATTATTTAGGAAGTCAGCATGCTTTATATCATAAAGTACTGAAGAACTGCCTCACCAGTTCTATTAATTGGCCATCATCTGTATCCATTTTAGTACCTATTTTATATTGAAATTGAGATAAATGAAAAAATTTCCCAAAATGGCACAAAGCAAGATACAAGGTACAACTCGGTAGGAGGTCATGTTATGTTTTGAATTTCTTTTGAAATGCAATTGTTAACAGAAATGTGCAAAGTGAATTTATCATAAGAGATTAATGTTGGCCAACTTTTAAGACTAAAACTTAAGACTTATGACCAAGTGTATAAACATTTTAATTGAAAAGCAATTATTGAACTTTCTTAGGACTTATTACATAAAACTTATGATTTATGACTAAGACTTAAAACTCCTGCATAAATCCACCATTAGTGATAGATATAGGTTAAGCATATAGTTAACTGTTAACTTTAACTCTACATGTACTAATGTTTGTATAAAACGACTTATCTACTTGATGAACACACAATAAAGACCTAATTTCTAGAAGAAAATAGGCTTTTAGATACATTACTAGATGAATTTAAAAAAAAAATGCAACGTAAGTTATTACGAGGAAAAGTAAGTTTATTGGTACCATAACTGCATTTTTAAAATACAACCACCGTAGAGCATGTCATAAATTATGTACCTAAATATTCTAAGATCTTGTCAAATTTGTATTCAATTTTAAATTAACAAATATCTTACCTTCATGTTATTTATGCTTGCGCTAAGCATCATTTATTAGATCCATATTTTAATATTGTTTAAGTTGACAAGGAGTTGTCTCTGGTACTTCTTTCTGACTACTTCATTAACTTCATAGATAAGACTGATAAGACTACTTCCTCTTCCTATATAACACCATATAAATACATATCACCACCAAATAATATACCAACAATCAGAGCCGTATGGAATGGAACCGTATTCTGATCACAAAATATTAACTAACATTCTGATTCTGGAATAATTCCAAATAATTCCTACGAGAGAGTCGTTTGTCGTTTCCATAGATATTATAACCTAAAATGGATGTGCCTTAGAAAGAGATAGTATGGGACCATAGCAACCAGACAAAGATAGATAGAGAACAGTGGCAAAAGGAGCGCGAAAGCATTGTAAGTAGTGGGCTTATTTGTGCTTTTTAAATTTTTAACGTGCTATTCCGTAAATATTACTCAATATTTTCACATCGCGAATACATAGACTTATTAATTATATACGTGTGTATTGAATTAAAAAAGAAAAAATGGTGAAATCATGTTCAGCTTACAACTGCACGACTAGATTTACTAAGGGAACTGATCATAGATTAGAAATAAGAAGTTTGAACTGATATAAAGTTTCACCAGTAAGTACATAACTGTTTGTAAAATTTGAGAATATATTTTGAAATTGTATTATTTTGATGCCTTATCAAAAATATGTCACCATTTTTAGTTTTCCTAAAGATCCGAATCATCGCAAAAAGTGGATTTTGGCTTTACGAAGAAAAAACTTTAAAGCAAGCGATTCAGCTGTTCTTTGTAGTAAACATTTTCTTCAAAGTGATTACTACCAAACTGTTATGGAAAGCTTTTGATTGAAAAAAAGACGCTGTTCCAACTATTTTTGATTTTCCCGTTCATTTAAAGAAAAAGGAAAGAACACGCGAAGACCTTTAAGAAGTGTAACCACTAGTGTAAATGGGGGGTAATAGGTGCTTTTTTTTATTTCATTTTCAAATAATTTCTTTTTGCTTTTTACATTAGTAGAAGTTTCCCCAATTTTTCATGTGTTTCTTACTTATCCAATAATGTCTGCTTAAGTGCTGATGTTCCAAGATTTATGGTTTTTCTACTGATGATTCTTGGTAAGTTTGAAGAAGTCTATAATTTTTAAATTTGATATTTAACATTTAAAATTTTTTTATATGTTGCATTGCTTTGTTTAGTCAAGTTAAAATGTTTATAGTGTTCATTTTTTTGATCAGTATTTTGTTACTTTACTTCCCTCAATATTATATATTTCTTATTATATATTTTTCTTAAGTACTTTACTCTTCTCTTGTGTTTTGATGTATCAATTAGTAATAATGTTGATTTATCATTACAATATATTGTATTTTTTTATGATTTGCTTTGTATAATTAAATTTTTTTTAAAAAAGTTATTAGAGAACTTAAACAATATTATCATTTTGCCTGCATGTTTTATATTTCTATGCGGTGATCTCTTTGGAGATTTTCATATGTATTAACATAATTTAATGTTGTCTATTTTATGAGTTGTAAGTTGATAATTCACCTACAACTATTTTACTGTAGTCTTGATTTTTGTTTCCATCACATTAAGTCTTACTACTGTCTTCCTTTCAATTGACATTGTATTGTATTTTTAGCCTGATGATGGTCCTGTGGACCGAAACTAGTTGCAAGTAACTTTCATTATTAAATTAAAATTGTGGGATCGACTTTGTGTTTTTCTTTGAACCCTTAATTTTTTATAATTTAATTGTGGAATTTCTACACTTATTTATGTTGAGAAAATGCAAAAATAAATATTTACGCTTGGAAAAGTTATTTTAATTCATTTCCAAACCAAACTTCCTAATAACTTTATAGTGGACAAAATTAATTTGAATTTTGTATTTATTTTACATTGCCCGCTCGCGTATTTTGCCACCGTTCTATATCCATCTCTCTCGCACTGCTAGTGCGACACATGGTAGTATACGCTGTGTATTGACAGGGCACATCCATTTTAGGTTATAATATCTATGGTCGTTTCTCATTCTCACTCCTCCGAAAATAAAGAGAAGGATACAAAATACAAGAGTTTTTTGTCTTTTCGTATGAGTGACATATGACATATATAGATTAGGTGCGTTCTTTTTGACTGAGATCTCAGTTAATCTCAGCTCACATCGGTAATGTGCGCGTTCTTTTCGATTCACTCACTTCGAAGTGAGTTGAGATTTTTCCTCCCCCTTTACCGATGCTGAATGTGCTATACGGGGGTATCAGTTAGAATTGAGTCGGAAATAAAGTGGTGGGGAGAAAGAAATCGTAGGTCGCGCGTTTGTCGTCAAAAAGAACGCACCTATAGATAGATATGTTTTCGTAAAAGCACAGAACGGTGTATTCTGTGGTAAAAGTGAGAAATGATTCGAGAATACGGTCCAAGGACCCTATTCTCACACAGTGACATATTTTGTCGCATGCGAGAAATCCTCTCTGTCGAAGAAAATCTGAATATCCTTATTCTCAAATGTCGCCTTCGCAAATTTTTGGTAGACAAATTGTAGAATGGTCAAAGGTATTCGACAATTTATGTCGAATGCGAGAATTTCATAACTTTCGAGGAGTATAGGTTATCGTTTTACATGTCCAAAGTCAGAACACTCAAAAAATTGTTCAATTTTATTTTTTCAGACATTTTTGTAGAGAGAATATGGCAGCTTTATTAATTGCTATAGAAAATTTAGAAAATCAAGAAATGTATCAGCGGCCTCGAGAGAGACGAGGAATATAAGAAGTGCTTTTACAATTTTATCTAACAGAAAGTTTAATAAAACGTTCAGATTAACTAAAGAATTAACTAGAGAGTTAATAATTCAATAACTTTTTTTTACTTTCACCGCCATAACATAACAAGTTTTTTAAGTAATCTAAACAATATAATAAATAGCAAAACAATAAAAAAAATCAACACAAGCTTCAAAAAACCACAAATCTACCACACACAAGCTATAAAACGTACCTTTCACTCTCACAAACGGCATAAAACATATTTGAGAATCGTTAAATCGGTGTTGCCAGCTCCTGCTATTCGACAAAATATGTCGCATGTGAATTGGAAGACGAATCCAATCGAGAATACTACAATTTGAAGTTGTGCGACAATTTTTATCGACAAATGTCGAATGCGATATATTTTGTTCGACATTCGAGAATAGACCCCCACAAGAAGCGAAAATCTGCGAAAATCCTTTGTTGTTGGAGAATCAAAAATAAATAACCTTGAAGTCTGGCATACACTGAGAACCTTAGAACATACTGAGAACTGAGAAAATATAGGTCTGTTCGCTATGTCCATTAATTACACTATTGTACAGAAAAGTAGAACGTGTACTTTGAGCATATATACTAACGTTCTAAGGTATATATCTTATAGCGTTTTCTTTTGAGATTAGTAGAAAGTGAACTGAGTGCGCCCTCGGTGAGCACTGAAATTGCTCTTGCACTACCCCAGTTTTTACTGTGCACTGGCAACGGACGTTTTCAGGGCGAACTGCGTGTTTTTGACATTTCAAAAGAATGCATTTGATATAGTGCATTTTTTTGGTTAGGTTATTATTAGTACTTGAAAATGTTTTCTGAAATTACCGAAGGCGAATATAAGTTGAATGAGAACTTAAGGTATAGAGCGGTTTTGATTCTCTCTTTTCTTCATATTCTTCTGAAGATGAATATGAGATTACAGGCGTATTAAAATAAAATAAGTACAATAAAGAAACGTTTTATACATTCTGCAGAAAGTCCTATTTACCTCCTCCATAGTTACCAATGGATGAGTTCTATAAAAGGAAAATGTTTCCAAATTAACGAGCAAAAAAATACTGAAAAAGGTTAGTCGCATAAGGAAGCAGTTTTTCCAATATATTTTTGGTTTTTCTTATGTATTTTGGGCCCCTTTATCACCCGTGTTGTACCCGAAAGATATGGAGGTCTTTTAACATATTTTTAGTTTGTAGTATTTTACTTCTTACAGTTGACGAAAAACTAAATGTCAGCTGTCAACACATACACGTATCATTAGATATTGTCCTGTTATTATTTAGTATTGTTTGGCTTCGTGTTCTTGTATTACTGATTTTTTATTCTAACTTTATCTGTTAGTGATTTGTGTTACTCTGATCTGCTTTTATTATTGCAAATATCCTCGAGAAGAGTTAGACATTTTACAATCTTTCTAGTCTAGTATCAGTTAGACATGGATTCTATAGTGCTTTTACCTAGAGATGTACCCGGGGCAATGTTAAAAGAAAATTTAAGTTTAGAGGACCATTCTGTCAACGAATTAAAACGTTGGTTGGAGTGCAGATCCTTTAAACAAACGGGGTCTAAGGATGAACTAATTAAGAAGTATGTCGACTGAATGAAACATGATTTAATGTCTATTGTTCTTGATAATGGAGGAAGAAATAAAATTTTTCTAGGCATAGACCAAGGAAAATGGTATGACATGAAACGAAGTTTTCTTAAAAATCCAAGTTCTTCAAAGAAGGATCCAATTAATGTATTTGAAGAAAATTTGATTTGGTCAAGATTTCCATCACGTCCTTTGCCTCAGTATTTCAATAAAGGCCATATATTTACTTATATACTGAATGAAAGTATTGAAAACGAAAACCCGGAAGTTATTGAAAGAGATAATGATTCCATTGTAACAGTAAAACCATTTAGAATAGGTTCACAGTATGTAGAGAGTGATCACCTCAATCAAATTTACGATTCTCTTGTTAGGTATTATTATTATTGTAAGTGTAAATGTCAAGCTTCATTTGACAAAAAAGCAAAACATGATGTTATAATATGCCTAAATAAATAAATAAATAAATCACTAACAGATAAAGTTAGAATAAAAAATCAGTAATTCCAAAAACGAAGCCAAACAATGCTAAATAATAACAGGACAATATCTAATGATACGTGTATGTGTTGACAGCTGACATTTAGTTTTTCGTCAACTGTAAGAAGTAAAATACTACAAACTAAAAATATGTTAAAAGACCTCCATATCTTTCGGGTACAACACGGGTGATAAACGGGCCCAAAATACATAAGAAAAACCAAAAATATATTGGAAAAACTGCTTCCTTATACGACTAACCTTTTTCAGTATTTTTTTGCTCGTTAATTTGGCAACATTTCCCTTTTATAGAACTCATCCATTTCAACTTGATCATTGAACGCTTGAACCTAACCTATTCGTATTGTCCTGTCCTGTAAATTTGTTGTACCAAGGTATTGCCCTGGAGTCGAATAGTCATAGCGTTTTCTTTTGAGACCAGAGCAACGCACTGAGTGCACACTGAGAGCGAGTTGTGTGTTCTATTGAAATGTCATTAGGGAGAGCAATCTGTCACACATGTTCTTTTGAATAGACTGCTCGCTCTCGATGTGACCTGAGGGCACCAAAAACTGCTCTGACTATTCGACTCAGGGCAATACCATGGTACAACAAATTTACAGGACAGGACAATCCGAATAGTTTGTGCTGAATATATAAAACGCTTCTTTATTTTATTTTATTTTAGCACGCCTGTAATCTCATATTCATCAAAACAGCTCTATACTTTAAGTTCTCCTTCAACGTATAATCGCCTTCGGTAATTTCAGAAAAAAATTTATAGTACTAATAATAACCAAAAAAGTGCACTATATCAAATGCATTCTTTTGAAATGTCAAAAACACACAGTTCGCCCTGAAAACGTCCGTTGCCAGTGCACAGTAAAAACTGGGGCAGTGCAAGAGCAATTTCAGTGCGCACCGAGGGCGCACTCAGATCACTTTCTACTAATCTCAAAAGAAAACGCTATCAGAGCAGTTTTTGGTGCCCTCAGGTCACATCGAGAGCGAGCAGTCTGTTCAAAAGAACATGCGTGACAGATTGCTCTCCCTAATGACTTTTCAATAGAAGACACAACTCGCTCTCAGTGTGCACTCAGTGCATTGCTCTGGTCTCAAAAGAAAACGCTATTATAGCGTTTTCCATTCGTCGCACTGGGGCAGAACTCGCGCCAGTTTTGTGTTCCATTCGTTGAATTTTTTTCATTTTTTTGTGTTCCATTCATGTGTCACTCAAACTCCGAGCGAGCCAAGGGCGAACCGAGGGCAATAACTTGGCACTAGCTATTTGATCAAGAGTTACGGTAGTGCAAAACAATAATGGCGGATAGTGAGTTTCGTAATCATTTGCAAAGTCGAGGAAGAAAATTTCATTGTATATTTTCATTATTAATAAATACATTATTATAAATATGTTTATAACCCTGGATAAATAATAAATGTTTACAACCAAATGACAAACCACACCTAGTTAAATAAAATCTACACTCTACAAAACAAAAAATTCAAGTCTTTTATTACTGTTATCAAATGCCAATAAAAACAAACAGTCCGGTCCGGGTCAAATCAATTTTCGTGTTCCATTGGTTTTGCCCTAGAGCATGCATTTGACAGCACTGGCCTTGAATTCTCTAAAAACCCAGTGCTGCCCGAGTGCGACGAATGGAAAACGCTATTAGACAAGGAAAGAGAGTGGACGCGTAACCCGAGTCGTGAAACTGTTACCACCTTAGAATATAAAAACTAAGGAAGGAGACTAACACCTTTCCCAAGTTGGTAGTTTACGACGGAAATTACGTCACAGCGGCCATTTGCAAATACCATATATGATTCATCATTATTGTTATTGACGGTTTTTTTGACATTTGAGACAGTACTGTTTTAGTGTTTAAGAAACTAGAATTCAGAAACGTACACATATGCAATTTATTTACCTAAGTGATTTACTGAATGTGCACAGCTATGTAATATTTATATATGTATTTAATAAAAGTGTATATAGAAATATGGTTTACAAAATGTATTACGTTTTAAAACTTTCTTACATGAGTATTTTTATTTTTGAAATTGATACAACATTTTATCAGAAATTAAAATTGATACGCCACTGACAAACCAGAAATTGCTGACGCCATTTTTAAACACCATCTAGGACTATTGGTGTTTATGTATAACGCTCCTTCCTTCGTTTTTATATTCTAAGGTTACCACTTGCCACATAATCGATGTGGTCAGTGGCGTAACATAATGTTTACAATACATTTTTCCCACATAATAGGTAATAATTGTATGTTTGTTAGATACAAATAATAGGTTGGTATCAAAGGAAGGAAGTGAATAAAATTCAGCAAAGGTACATATAGGTACATTTAATAGGTATGATAAAACCAAAAAATCATATTTGTATTATAAAATACTAACTATATTATATTAATCAAGAAGTATATAAATAACAAATAAAATTTACTATTAATTATAAAAAATCTTTATTTGTTATGAAAATATTAACATAATTAATATTAAATAAATACTTAAATTAAAACTGTTTATTTGCTGATATTAATAGTGATGTTTGACTATAGAACATTTTTGTTCACCATTACAAAAAATAGCCAAGTGGAAGCTTCCATGTGTCATTAATTGCAACTATCATTAAAACAACAGCTTCTTTGGCTAATTCATTTGAATCATCATCCAATCAACCCCAAAATTGACTAACTGTGGAAACTTTTACCATTCCATACCGAGTGCTGCCGAATTGACATCTGATCAATGATAAGAGAACAAAGTAATGGTTTATTTGAATTTTCTATAAGTTTACTCAGAGTATTGAATTATTCAATTGTGAAACCAGGAGCTGCATAATTTGCAGCCATTTCTCAATAGTGTTTCTATGGGGCAAACACGTTTCAAATACTGTCCTGATATACTTGTAAGCTTTATAGGAGAGAAAAAATTTAAAGTCAATGCAAGTTTTCGTAATTCAGGTGGGTATTTTTTATTTTTAGACATTGCATTCTTTGTAACAATTGCTTATTTACACTACTCACATTTTCTAATAAAATGGTTTTTTCATTATCCATCAAGTTCTTATTTTTCAAACTGGTTATTAATTGTTTAAGGGAAACAACTTCTCTTTTTAGCCTGTTTATAGATTGTTTTAATACCCTAATTTTTCTAGTCTTCTCTTAACTTCTAATAGTTTCTAGAAGTAACTTCCATTTCAGTATTTTTAACCAGGACAGTCAGCTGTTGGGTTTAATGACTGTGTTGAGGAAGTAGAAGGACCAGGTTCTGTACTCTGAATATATTCGAATGGTGCTCTCTATTTGGCCTAGAAAAAACAATATTTTTATATAAATATTTCCAATTCACAAAAAATTTAAATTATGTTTTACTTAGAACTGCCAAGGTGTTTTATTGTTATTAGTTATGTAGGTATACCTTCCTGGGTTGCAGGTATGTGGGCAACTGATGAAAAATTATTGGAACAGCTTCATGGAGCAAATGTAGTCTTGAATTTACATCAGTTTTATATAACCAACATTCCTCAAAGTGTTTTGACCAAAGCCTATCATTTTTAGTTGGTTCCCAAATCCATAATTTGCGTTATTCTACATCTGTAGGAAGGTTGTAACAAAAAATAAAAAGTTCATAAAATACCTACATGTTTTTCTAGTGAAAATTCTCCTATTTTACAGTGAATAATTCTTTTGTCGTTTTGAGTTAGTCCTTTTTGCACTCATCTCCTATTGAAATGAATAGCTAGATTTATTTGGAGAAACTTAAAAATTGCTTACCTACGCCATTGGTAAAATGGCTGTTTTGAAGCAAGAAAATATATTATTTATGCAGATTTAGAATGAATATTATTAAACCGCGTTATTCAAACACTATAATTAGATGAATTAAAGATTGAATAATTACATACTTAAATATAATTACTCAGAGATAACTCTTTTATCTTTTAAAATAAGAAAAATCTACAAAGGTCATTGTATACAATCGTTTGTTTACCTGTAAAATGAAATTCCTGTCTCCTTTTCTCGCTGCGACTTCGATATCCGTAAACACAACAATTCACCATTATTCAGTTCAAAAATAATTCACAATCTCAATAATTTTCACTTATAAATTCACAAATGAAGCTCACGCTGTATTTGCTTTGTTTGCCACATAAATAATGGCGTCTGCTAAAAATGTGTCAGAGAACGCAAGGTCAAAATAAAGCGAAGTGCGGTATCCATTATAACCAACGAAATGTAGGAAATGACAGAACTAAGAATTTTTATTTTGGATTTTTGTTCTGTGATTGGCACACTTAATTTCTGTCTTGTGCTCTGTATAAAACGTTTCTTTATTGTACTTATTTTATTTTAGTTAGCCTGTAATCTCATATTCATCTTCAGAAGAATATGAAGAAAAGAGAGAATCTTAAGTTCTCCTTAAACTTATATTCGCCTTCAGTAATTTCAGAAAAAATTTTCAAGTACTATAGGGAGTTAAGAGGGGCGTTTCTAATTTGGTAAGACTGCCTGAATTTAGTGAAAAATCTGGTTATTTTTAAATTACAAGAATGTAGAGTAGATGGCGATAGTGGTTTCAAATTAGTATTTTTATTATAAATTTGAATATTTTTAGAGCTTGTTGACTTTCTTTATCTTAGACAGAGATGAAAATATGAATTTTGCTTCGTAAATCTTTGAATATTTTCACGACATACATTTACATTTGACCTTGAAACAATAAACAGATGAAAAATACCTGTATATTTTTTATAATTTCCTATTTGGATATATTTTGAAAGTTTGTTGTGTTTCATAGGCGTAACAAATTAATTGTTTTTAGGATTTAAAATATCGATATATAAAAAAAATAAAATAAAATAAGATTTCGGCATTCCTAACAAATAATTAATTATTGAAATTTATTGTACTAACCCCAGTTGGGTCGGATATTGAAAAAAAGTATCCGGAAACGGATACTCAAAATGTATCCAGATACTTTTTTAAAAAGTTCGAATACTTTCATTTAAAAATGTATTCGGATACAACTATCCGGATATTTTATTCGGATACTTCCTAGAATACTTTGAAGTATACTTTTTTTAAAAAGGACATAAATTATTAGTATTAAAACTATGTGATGTGCATGCATTTTTAATGTAATATATAATAATAAAAATACATTTAATGATGCGAGCTAACGAAAAACTTTTTCGTGTCACTGCCTGAGCTTTTGATATTGAATTTGGCCAGCGTCGGACCAGCCGAGTTTTCAAACTTTTTGGGGGGTGTACTTATTTGTACTTGTAGGTACACTAAAATAAAAATATAAATATTAGGTTGTCCTTTATTATAATCCGAAAAATAATTTCTTCTATTAATTATAAATACAGGGTACAAAGGAGTTCTTGAAAAGAGAGATATAGAAAATATATAAAATAAATAACGTACTTATGAAACTTTATAACTGATTTAGAATATATAATAATATATTATCACGGTGACCAGTACGAAAAATGGGATTTAACATGTTAGACACATCTGAATTAAAGGAAGGGCAGTGTTGTGCCTACGTTAGGTGCATTATCGGAGGGCGATAAATAATATTTAAAAGTATCCGAATATCAAAAACAGTATCCGGATAGCGGATACTTTAAAATTTGGTCACGGATACGGATACCGGGTAAAAAATTTAAAAGTATCTAGATACAGCTTTCGCGGATACATAAAAAGTATCCGGATATTGTATCCGTTAACAGAAGTATCCGGATACTACCCAGCTCTGGTACTAACCCTTACTAATTAAGGTATTTATTAGAATAAATATATTAATTATAATAAAAACATATTACAGTTTCTGAATATACACACATCAACATGGTCTAAAGAAAAATTGAAATAAAGTGGAAAGTATCTAATTACTCATACCTTTTTTAAAATTGAGATTGAAATGTATTGGCAACAATGCAAAATTAAACGAGGGTAGTTTGATCAGAGATTATTTTATTTACTTACTGATGGATGTATTATTTGAAGGTGTTGAAGTAGATGTAAATTTTTAGAATATATTTGTGGGGAAAAATTTAAATACTTTTCAAAAACGTTTGATGATTATTGCAAAAGTGTTACTATAATGTTTGTAAACATTAACAGTTTAGTCTGTCTTCAATATGACTTCAAGGAAGTACCTTGCTAATTACTTACTGCCTAAATAAATAAATATTTATTTTTTAGAAAGTATTGGACATTTCTAAATTACCACCCAGATCCATGATTTAATGAAAGCTTACCTATAGTTTATTTCTATTTTGAGAAAGTGGCGCAAGAAAAAAAGATTTCCATGTTTTCAATAACCTATGATAATAACTAACCAATCTAGTATCTATAGAAATACACTTTCTGCACCTGTTTTCAAGATACCTAAAGAATTGGGATAAGCTGACTATCAGCGATTGGCCAACAATACTCTTGCAAGTACTAAACATAATTGTTAATGTTATGGGTATATCTTAATAAAACTAATTGTATCATTTATGGCTATTAATTACCTATATTCCAAAAATGTCAACCCCTTACTTTGTGGAATCAATTGAAATTAAAATGTATCCAATAGGATTGTAACTTTAATTTTTTAACTGGTATCTTTCACACAAATGAAAAAATCATATTTATTTTATAAAGATCCATATTTTATTTACATTTGAAAGCACTCTCCATCTAGTAATCAGAAGTGATAACAGGTAAGTTTTAATGTGTTTATTTACTAGTTTAATTTTTTTACAACTAATAGGTATTATTTATTTTATTATCTATGATTCAGATCTAAATATCAAATTTAGTTTTAAAAGATGTATTGATATAGGTATTTTGCATATTAGATATATGAATTTTCTTCTTTTTGAGTACCTACCAATAGTATCAGCCCATGTTGAAGTATTTTCTTTGGAAAATTGAAATCAGTGGTATTTTGTGTACTACTGCTACTGTGTGCTTATTCCCCTGTGAATTTACCTCTTGATACTAAATAATCAACATTACCAGAGAAGTGTTAATGCTACTCGTCCTTTGAGCCATCCTTTGTCTACTTTAAATACTAGGATAGACCAGGAAGAATATTAGTATCATTTTCTAAATCAAAACTTTTTGATTATTTTATTAGGTAGAGTAAGGTAAACAAAATATTTCTGTAAGATTCAATAGGTTACTACTTTTCTAAAGTATTTCAAAAAATGCCCTGATAATACTATTTTTAGCAATATACTTTTTCTGGCAACCATATATGTTATTTCATCTATGTTTAGATAATTAAATTGTTGGAGAAATAAATCAAAATGGTTTTCAAAATATATGCTACTCTTTCCTCAAAAACTTTGGACCTCAAGTAACTGCCTACACTGGTTGTATTCTGTTAATAGTAAGATTGACAAAATGTGTAACTGAGTTATTAATGTTATGAATTATTTTATATTTTATTTCTAATCTTAGAACTGTTTCCTCAAAAACTTTGGACCTGAAGTAACTGCCTACACAGGTTTTATTCTATTTATATTAAATAATTTTTACTGTTAATTCTAATTTTTTATTTTTTAGAACTCTTTCTTCAAAAACATTGAATCTGGACCCTTATAGATCCCATGTTTATTTTAGGGTTCAGTTACATATTACATTTTAAACATTACCAAATAACATCTGCATATTATTAGTAAATAACAAGTAAATGTTTTATGTTTTTTTAGGACTCATTTTCTCAATTATATGTACCAGTTCACCATATTATGGAAATATATGAACTTCATTCTGACATGATTATGGAACCCTTTGGTCTGTTTTATCATTTACCAACAAATTTTCAATGGTGAAGGGGATATATAGAAAGATAACAGACGTATCCAGTATCCAACCCAAATTTGTAAAACTGTTTTAATAAAAATATTACATATTTGACTGTAAATTTTAATTCTTCACATTATCTAAAGAGAAGGCTATTATATTTATGTATATTGAACTTGTAAATAAATATTGTAGAAACCCTTACTTTGTGGACATTATGATCATGCCTATTTAGAAAAACAGTTTAACACTTAGCTTTTAATATTTACATATGTGGTTTAAATTTATAAATGTAACTCCCTTAGGTTGGGTTTAGTTATTTAACAAATAAAGATATAAGATAATGATTAGGTAACTCAAAACTCACATTTTTACAAATTCGACTAAAAGTAAAAAGTAATTTATGAAATAACAACGGTTCATAACACTAAATTCCTTGCACATATCACAGTTGGATAATGCTATAAACGATGTAAAAACCAACGCAAATTGTGAAAATATACTTTAAAATTAATTTTTTAACTTCTGGTAAATTATAAACGAATATTAATATAGACACTTATATATTTAAAAAGCAAAAACACCAAAATTAATATATTTTGACGTTATAAACGAGAAATAAGGTTAGGTTGGTTATGTTAAGTGAAGTTTGGATTTGGAGAATTAGAATAGACATACGTCTTTGAAAAAAGCGCCACCAAAACTGTTGAACTAATTTGACAGATTAGTGCAATATTCAAATTTTGCGTGCAACAAATCTCAAAAAATACACCTTTCTTTAACTTCATATTTTGCTAGTCGCATTCTCTATGCTTTCTTTAGGAGTTAAGCTTCTGGCGTTAAAATTCGTGATCACAAATTGTCAAACTTTTTAAAAACATACCATCACTTAAACACCAATATCTCTTTTATAACAATATAAAACTTAACTAAAAAACCTTATCTCCTAGAGAAAGGTCTAAGCTATATCCTGTTAAAATTTGAATACGTAATTTAAAGGCGTTCTTTAGATTTGTTGTTTACAAAATGATTGAAATTTTGGGTACAATTCAGGCTTGCCACCCGTTTTCAGCTGTCACATTTTTGACGCCCCTCTTAAGGCTGCACATCACATACATACGTAAACGTATCTAATGACAGCTACGCATGCGCCGTTTAAATTTTCGTTACGATACGAGATACGTTCGACGTAAAGATACGGATTCCTACGTGGACCCAAGAACGCGGTAGTATCGACCCGATACACGCCGACGATATCCGAAACGCTGCTAGATATCCCGAACTGCAAAATAAAGAAACGAAAACGAAGAAAAATATGACCATCATAATATGTTCTTATCTGTATGATCACAATGCAAGTGAATATAATTCAAAGTTACTTAATGAAAATCATGGGGAAATTCATATTAAGTAGAACCTTGAAAGATAGGGTGAAAAATTTAGTTAAGAAATATATAGACAAGCATAGGACATTACAATTTCATTACACATTTAATCTAGTGTACACATTTAATCTTTCTGGGCTGGTTTTCATTCAAAAACACAAATTATTCTAACCAAAAAACCAAACAAATATTTGTCAGCTGACAAAAACAAAACATGACGTTTGGATACGTTGCGTTACCTTTTGATCTGTGCCTTAACTGTTATATTTCTCATCCTCGTAACGACGACGTAAAGTGGAATTGGTACGTTTACGCGAAAAAGATACGTTTACGTACCCTGTGTGCCTTAACTCCCTAATGATAACCAAATAAGTGCACTATATCAAATGCATTCTTTTGAAATGTCACAAACACGCAGTTCGCCCTGAAAACGTCCGTTGCCAGTGCACAGTAAAAACTGGGGTAGTTCTACAAAAAAGAATCATAAAAATTATTTATAATAGAAAATCCAGATATGATACGAATAAATTATTTTCTGAATCCCAATTGTTTGATATTAGACAGATATACATTTAAAATCTTTTAATGTATACGTATAAGAATAAGAATCGGGCAACGCTTTTAAAATTGATCAGTCACGGTTATAAAACTCGCAGCAAAGTCCAGCTTATGGTAGAAACACCTTTGGTCCAAAAAGCAATTGGGCAGCGGGCATTTACTTATTTGTACGGCAAAATTTATAATTTTCTTCCTGGCTGCGTTCATAAAGTTTTACTCCGAGTAGAGTTAAGGAGAGTCGGGTTAAGTAAGAGTTAACTCTATGAGTTTACTACTTTGGGTGTCTTTATGAACGATCGGAGTAAACAGTGGTAGACATTTGAATTGACTACTATTATTTAAAATTATAACCTAAAAAGTTGAAACTAAAAATACGTAATTTTAGAGAAATGACAGAAAACGTGAAGAACAATTTATTTTTCTGTTTTTTCTTTTACCAAAAGCTTATTGCTGAATATTGAGGTAAGTATTATATAATGCTTTAATATCTGTGCTTAATATCATAATGAAACTTTCTATCTATAGGTTATCTCATACCTCACAGAACACAAATTATCTCGTGTTTTCGTTAAAATAAGTAGATACTCATCACTGCGCATGTCGAGTTAATTTCTACTCACCTCTTTGATATGAGTTAACAGAGTTAACTCTAGAGTTAACTATGTTAAATTTATGAACGCCGTACTCCGAATTACTTCCGATCATACTCAGATTTCTGAACGATATAGAGTTAACTCTGAGTTAAAGAGTAAACTTTATGAACGCAACCCATATCAAAGAGGTTAGTAGAAATTAACTCGACATGCGCAGTGACGAGTATCTACTTATTTTAACGAAAACGGAAGATAATTTGTGTTCTGTGAGGTATGAGATAACCTATAGATATGGAAAGATTCATTATTAAAGCATTATATAATACTTACCTCAATATTCAGCAATAAACTTTTGGCAAAAGAAAAAATAGAAAAATAAATTGCTTTCTTCACGTTCTCTGCCATTTTTCTAAAATTACGTTTTTATAGTTTTAACTTTTTAGGTTATAATTTTAAATAATAGTGGTCAATTCAACTGTTAACCAGGGATGTTGCAGATGCCGATATTCTCACATCCGCAGATGCGGATGCGGATGCGGAGTTTAGCAGGCTCACATCCGCGGATGCAGATGCGGATGCGGATGTATAAGATATTATGTAAATAAAGTCTATTAATGAAGAATTAAAACAATGACAACGTAATTATTAACATTTTTATTGTAATCAAACATAATTAAGTACTTATTTTTATGTTAAAATTAAGTAATGTATAATGTAAAAAATTTTTTAAACTTCACCTACTGTTTTTTATATCAGTAATTGAATTTAAAAATAGGAGCATTATACTTGATGAAGAGTAGTATTGCCGCCTTTTCTGATTCAAGTCTGTTACGCAGAGGTTCGTAAATTAATCCCGCGCTACTAAATAGTTGTTCGCTAGGAACACTGCCCGGTGGAGCAGATAAAAATCTTCGTACTATCGGCGATAATACCTTAAATTCCCCTCGATGTACACTCCACCAGTTTAAAGGATTTTCATTCACATTTATTCTTTTTTTAGTACGGTAAGCAAGTAACTCTTTTTTAAATACAGCTTCAATGCTACCATTTTCTAGCTCATCTTGACTCTCGTCTTCACTCGACGAATCTAACATCATAGCCAGGTCGTTTTGTAAGCATGGCTTTTTGTTGAAACCTGAAGTTCCTGGTCCTAGTTGTTCCGTATTATTTTCCGTGCAATCAGTTATTTTAATTATTTTAGCCCTTTTGGCATTGGTATTAAGAGATTCAAAATTGTCATTCTCAGTATTTATCATTTTTAAAATGTCATCTTTAATCTTTTCTTCAGTCACCGGTGTGAAAAATTTGTGTTTATAGCGAGGATCTAAGTAGGTAGCGATGGTATATAAATTGTTTTCTCCCAAGCTAGAAAACTTTGTTGAAAGTTCGTTTTTCAAAGTCGTAACAGCCTGACGAATCGGATCAAACTCTTGCGATCTTGTTAAATAGTCATCAACTTTTTTTTCAAGCATTTGTATTATCGGTATCACAGATGAAATAAGAGCACAAGAGCTGCTCAGTTCCCGCGTTGCTTCCTCAAAAGGTCCCAGTAATTGAATGAAACTTTCAATCATTTTCCATTCTTCTGGTAGAATAGGGTCAATTTCATTATCATTCATGTAAAGACTCAGAGCATCCTTTACCTTTGAAAAACGCTCGAACATGTAGAATGTACTGTTCCATCGCGTTACACAATCTTGAAACACTTTCAGGTGCGGTTGATTCAGTCTGTCCTGAATTGATTGCAGTTGTTTCTGGGCAATGGTAGAGTGATTGAAATGGGTCGAAATTCTCTTACATTTTTGTTTTAGTATTTTTATGTTTTCTTGAGAACCTAAACAACTACGGATAGCTAGTTGTATCTTGTGAACAGTACAGTCTATATCATTTAATGCTGCTAATCGCCCGGCTCTTTTCATATTAGACCCTTCATCTCTGATTAGGCAATGCAGTTGTTCTCTTTTAATATTCCATTCAGAAAGCATGTTACTGAATTTTTCAGCAATTATGTCACCAGTGTGACGGCCGTCAAATGTCTCACATTTCAATATTATCGATGATCTATCAAAGTTTTCTGCAATTCCATGGCAAGTCAGGCTAAGCAAAGAAGCGTTTGAGCTAGGATCCGACCAAATGTCAGACGTAAACGACATGTTATCAAAATTTTCGATTAACTCTTTAACTTTTTGAGCCACTTTGCTATATAATTCCTTGCATACAAAATCTGTAAAAAAATTGCGTCCCCTAAAGTTATATCTTGGTGCTAATTCTTGCATCAGTCTACGAAAACCTAGCCCTTCAACAAAATTAAACGGTAAATTTTGAAGTGCAATCATTTCTCCAATGAGTTTATCAATTTTTTTAGAATTCAAATTATTGACGTCCCACTTCTTTTCTTTTAGAACCACTTCCTCTAATGAAAGTTGTTTCTTTGCTTCTTGCAGAGGAGTGGTAACTTTATCTAAAAAATACACAAACGAATAAAAATTTTCGTTATAAAAAACTATTTACTTAAAAGTAATTAACAAATGAGGACATTTTAAAACACCAGAAAATCTTTCTATATATTTTTGTAAATAACTTTCAAAATCAATTGTCCAACTTATATTGCAAAAAATAAAAATAAAAGGAGTTTATACCTTATAAATATTTATAATAAGGAAGGATCCCTAATGTTTTCTGGCATTAATATAATTATAGCGTAAAGCTAAGCTACACTAAGAAGAAAAGCTACACTTTTCAATGGTGATAGAATTTTTGCAATCGTCCAAGTAGTTTTTGAGTTAAGTAATTCACTATTCATATTTTAACATCATATTAAAAAATATATATTTATGTTCAGGTTATTTTATATTGAAACGATTTCAATAAAAAAAAGTATTTTAAATAGATAAATGAATTACATATATCAGTCTTTTTACAACTGACTTTTTATATGAGAGCAATAAATAACTATAATATTGAGTGGAAACTTAGCCAACCACTTAACTTAACCAAACCACAACTAAAACTATACTTTTATTATACTAACCAAACAATGCCTCAAGTAAATATTAATTAAGTAATTAAAACTATAAATGATGAAACTTACTTGCGTCAGATTTCATCCGTTGTAATTTATTTTCTTTACTAATGTTCTCAAATGTAGAAAATTCTTCTGAGTGCATCGACTTAAGATGGTTTTTCAAAGACGATGTGGTGCGGCCCTTGCGAGAGTAGCTTTTTTTGCATATTTTACAATCAGCTTTATCCTGGTCTTCTTTATTTGGTTCAAAATAATCCCATACATTACTTTTGGTCGGTGGTGACATTATTGACTAAATAGTTAGATAAACTATCAATAACGGGAATCACACTGGAAAAATAACGAATTTCGTCATAAAACGATAATTTTTCCTACAATAAAACGTATTACCGGCGTAAGATAATAGAATTTACCTTGTGATCTTATGGACATTAGTCTTAAATAATATAAAGTTTTTTTGTAAACTCTTCTTATTTACCCACTGTATCACAACACATTAATAATACCTATCTATCTTTATGATACGATAAGTAGTTCACTTTCACTTCACAGCGCAAACAAACACTTGCAAGAAACAAATGATGCACTAGCTAGAACAAACAAACGTGTCGAATCTTGCCACCAATTTCTTCGCTCCCATTGGTTATTGTCACGTACGACCGGCACGCGTCAATCATCGGCCCCGCCCAATTTCTTTCTTGTCGCTACTTATATAATTTCGCATCCGCATGAACATTCGCATTGATTAATGCGGATGCGGAAGCAGATGCAGATGTCCAAATCAATGCGGATGTTCCGCATTTGCGGATGCAGATGCGAATGTTCGCAACATCCCTGCTGTTAACCACTGTTTACTCCGATCGTTCATAAAGACACCCAAAGTGGTAAAGTAAACTCATAGAGTTAACTCTTACTTAACCCGACTCTCCTTAACTCTACTCGGAGTAAAACTTCATGAACGCAGCCTCAGTTCGCACCGAGGGCGCACTCAGTTCACTTTCTACTAATCTAAAAAGAAAGCTCTTTATTCAAAACGAAATGTGAAATTAATAATGTGCTTATTTATAATTGTTAATTACAACAGTTTATTATTATGACAAATGCTTATAAAGCTTAAGGAGTAGTACACATTTTATGAATTTATGAAGATATCGTTGCTTTGACGATATAAAAATGAAACTGGAAATCAATCAAACATGGAATCTTTGCAGAGTAGAAATTTTCTCCAGTCAAAAAAGAAAATAGTAAGTGCTGCAATATAGTATAGGTATATTGATTTTAAATGTAGTTATTTTTTTTGTAATTTAATCTTCGGCGTACCGATCTAAAGATTTTCAATTTTTTATTACTACTATTTAAAATGAAAACTAAATAAAATAAGACTGTTAAGAACATAAAAATGTATTGCTTAAAATCATTAAATAATATTGCTTATATACTTATATGCTTATGTAATAGGTATATTAAAAAAAGAGAGATGCCCAAAACTACTTTGCATTTTTGTATGCTAATGGAATAATAGATATTAAGAATTTGATTTATTTTTTAAATTTAAAATTATATTTTAAACTAACTGATTGTAATATATTTTACAAAATAACTGCACAACCTTAATCAGTTGTAAGACAGCATAGTTTAACTAAACTTTAACTCCTCTTCTAGCATTTGTAAACAAAGGGAATTGTTTGTAAATTCTGAAGATGTACTTTCTCCAGTATGTATTAGCATGTTTGGAAGAGAAATTCTACGTAAAGAGGTTAGTCTATTTTTATACTTAAATTTATAGATACAACTAGTTTATTAATCTTTAACTACTGTAGTCTAGTCACCATGACAGATGCCTATTTGAACATCACTAGTATTAAGCCCTTCCTTAGTTGTATGGCCTTGGGTGTATTGGTACCTTCAATTTACTGCATTTTAAATAGGTAGCAGGAGTAGCCATGTGTTATGCACTTTTGTTTTTAAATTAAGTTAAAATTTTTTTTGTGGTTATACTAACCACTGCAGAGAATCAGTATTACTTATTCTTGCTGTGTTTGTTACCCATATTCTGGTATTCTTGGTATGCTCATCTTCAAGACTGAAAAGACAAACATTTCACTTGTTTTACACAGTGAGCAATCCAATTTGTGGTAAATGTTAAACATATATCTGGATAAATAGGCAGTGTAATTTTAAATTTTTTCACATCCTGTGATTTTTGTGGAAATTCCTTTTTTTATGTTTATGTTTTTTATGTCCATTTTTATGCAAGTTTACCTTTCTCCTGAGAAAAAGAGGGCTGACTTCATTTTGGAATTATTGGTTTTGGTTTAATGTTTTATAGTAGGTAAATAAAATGCGAGATAAAATGTCTAATTTAGTTAAAAAGAAACTGTCAACCAGGAAAATAAAATTTTGTCTAAAAGATACTTGGGATTTAATCTCGGATTTAATTGTATGTCACCATGACTGCACCTCATGTGTACTGTCAACTTGTACCACAGTAGTTAAGGGTTAATAATACTAATAAAAAGATTTATTTATATATTGTATCCAATATTACATTATTTTTAACTTGTCCTATTAGTTTTCATATTTTAATAATAAACTTTATACAATGATAACATTTGACAGAGCAAAAAATAGCTTTTACTATTTTTACATTTATAAGATCAATATTAAATGTATTATCCTAAAATTAAAACCTTACTTCATTTGTTTACAAATATATTTTAGTTTTTGTTCCATTCAACATTAATTTTGAATTATAAATCGTTAAGTAAAACTACTTTAGTGTTTCTTATTGTAAGCATGATTATTTCAAAATTATTAATAATTGTTTAACATTCTTATTTAAAATTATCAAAAGTTGAGGTAAAGGATATTTATTTTTATTTATTTGATTTTTATAACACATATATTTGTTTTGATGACATTTTTCCTGCTAACCTTTTACTCTGTGGAAGTCCATCTTATTAATGACTTTTTATTTAAAAAATAGCTTTTTAAATAAAAACTGGAAGTTTTGTTCAAAAGTATTATTTTTTAATGTTCTTAATTTGTTTTAAAGGTTTTTTCTTATGCAGAATCTAATAAATAATTCAAGAAATGTTCAGCTTTGTTAATCTTACTAAGGAGATTAGTGAGCTAATTTTTTGTTTTTAAATCAATTTTTGTATTAAATTATTTAAACCAACAAAAACACTATTAATGACATCTAAAAGTCAATATATTTGCGAGGGTGTGCCTTTAATTACACCAACTAATAGGCTTATTCATAAATGTGTATAATAGCCTGAGAATATTTGACACTATAACTGGGCTCAAAAGATAATTTTTATTATATACAGATAATTCTTATGTCAAAAGTGAGGGGTTAACAATTCTTATAAATTTTATAAACAATACTGAGTATATAATAAAGTATACTAAAAGAGACATATACCGGGTGTGTAAAAAGTGTAGCAATTGATTACTGTATCTATTAGTTTCTTACCATATCTGATAAGTACTGCTATATCTCCAATTAAATTCTTTTGTCTTATACCTTGCTCTATTTAAAGGAAAATTAATGAATTCATAAACCAAAATATGAAAACTTGCCATTTTGTGTTGTCTACAATTAAATTAATGTACTGGATTCCTTCCTGAAAATATCAAATTCCAAGTTATTATTTCTTTACATTGGGTGTAGGTAGAAACAATTTTCTACTTTTCATTTTTACCATTGACTGCACCTTGTATCTGAAATTATTTTCAGTATTTGTTTATCTTTTGATTTCAGTTACCTTTGATCTATTGGTTTGCAAATTAACGGTAGGATGGCGCTTTTACGACTTTATCATGGAATCGTGGGTTCACGGTTTATGTATTGGCGTAAAAGAATCATTCTGCATCCTGCTCTGCGGGATGAGAAGAACTACTTGCCTCGTACTGATGAGACACAATAATGTCGAAACCGGTCTAAGAATAGTGTTCTTCCCGTTAATTTGCGAATCGATAGAGGTGGTTCTAAGTATCGACGAAGTCGGTCGCCATCACGTTTTCTATTGAAATGTAATTCAATGTCCGTTGGGGCATATAACATATAGCCCAGGAAGTAGTTGTTGTTTCATGGAAAACGATCAAGCTTGGTATAGAAACTATTAAGTTTCTTTACCTTGGGTGCAGGTAGAAACAATTTTCTACTTTTCATTTTTATTATTTCTAAATAATAATGTGTCTAAAAAGATTCATGTGTGAATTTTATGCTTGGAAGTTTTAATTAATTATTTATACTGCACATATCTTTAACATTATATTTGAGAAATATTCAAGTTCTTGGTCAATAATATGTTTCAAAATTTCTCATAAAATCTTGTAAATGATGATCAGCAATTGCCCATTGCTGTTCCTTCATATTGTTAATAATACTGATTTTTATTTAGTGAATAATTTTGATCCATGCAAAATTTAGTTAAATGTAGGTATTCTATTCTAATTTTAACACCCAAATTATTCAAGATGAGTAACTGTTATAAATATTGCCAATTTTGGAACAGTAGGAAATAAAAAACTAACATCAATTGAGATTAGAGTTAACCCAGATTACCATTTTTAACTTTATTTATAAACTCTAATGAATTTTTTACTGAAAAGCTATTATATTTTATAGGTGGATTTTCTAACTCATTCTTATCTTCTCTTATCAAAACAATAGGTCTCATTGCTTTAACCTGTTTATATATTTTGGGAAGGCAATCATAGAGATTTGCCTATTTAGGATTACTATAAGATAATTTATACTATGATGGTTTGGTGACTAGGTTTTTACTGTGGAAATAATTTTACTAGCAGGTTTTTTGACATCTTAACATAAGGACCAGTCTTTATCAAGTAATTCATTCTTTCCAAAACAGCCTTGTTTGTCCAATATAACAACCTTTGTCAGCTTTGTCATTGTGAGTCAAACTTTTGACAAATTAATAATAAACCTAGTATCACCCTAGATAATTGTTAGGAAGGATAAAATAAAAGATCTGGAAAAATTGATATCTATAAAAGGTATGTTGCAATAAAAATATAAAAAGTATGTTGGGCAAACCAAAAGATCGTTAAAAATTATGTTTAAGAAACATTTAGAAAATTTAAAATAGGGATGCATAGAAAGATCTAGTTCAATGCATTTTAAGGTATAGAAATTAAGTGTAAAAATAGATTATATAATCACAAATGACCTATCTCCAATAGTCCACTTTATAGTTTATTAAAAAATTGATTCTAAAATTCTATTATATAAAATATAATTTATAGACATAACTTTAGTTTACCTCGTTTTTAAAGAAGATTAACTTGTTTATTGAGACTCATGTCAGACAGTTAAAAGTGTGTGTGCGGTAGTATAAAGTGTATTTGGCATTTATGAGTCATTGATGGTTGTATGATTTCTCTGATCTGTTTTTTTTGTTTATGTACTTTAGTGCCTCTACAATTGCAAAGTGCTGAATTAGAGATAGTCTATTTGTTTATGCAGCCTAAATTTTGTATAGTCAGATAAATTGTTTCTCCTACTTCAGCCTTTATTTTTGATGCATATCTGATGGTAGCTGTAGGATGTATTAATGATGACATGATTAATTATTAAGGCTAGTGAAACCCATCTTAATTCTGGAGAAGTTAAGCCTGACTCACTACATAGGTATATTATATATATAGCCTGTTTGAAATGCAATCAAGGTAACCATAGTTTTCTTATGACGTTTTTTTAAACATAGACATAGTCAATTATTGATTAATTCAATATTGTAAAAATTTGTAGAGTTTCTAAGATATCTGTAGAGTTTCTAAGATATTAAGTACCTTAAGATTTTTAATGTTACTTTTTCAAATGTTTAGCCTAGGAGTTTTACAAATCTCAGGATCTTACCACTTAACCTTAAAACTGGATTATTATCGTTTAGTTTTTATGAAAAGAGTATGCAATTCATCTTTTTTGCAGAAAAGCTAAGAACTGATTTATGAGACCGTTTCTGGTCATTATTTAATTTGCTTTGAAGAATTGTTTGGGTAGGTTGTAGCCAGTTTTCAGGTTTTCCTCCCATTTTATTCAAATATTATTTAAAATGTATAACCTACTGTAGAGTAACAAGTCTTTCTTTGGGTTTAATACTATCAGATCTGTTTTGTTTTATGATTTTTTCTTCACTTTATTCAGCAGTTTTTCAAAGAGAGGAACTGCCATTCTGGTATATTTAACAAATTGTTCTGGGTCCCATGATTTTATCTTTATGTAACTAATAATTGAAATTGCCAGAGGTTCTTTGTGTCCCACTGATGGATCTCACTTTAAACTTTCTTTGTCTCTGACGACTTGTTGATAGGTTGGCTGCATATGAGCCCAACCCTATGAATGTATAATTGACTGGCTTCAAAATCTAAATCTCTGTCTATTACTGCTACCTGTCAGGAGATACATTTGAAGTTCACCTACTGTAGCAGTTTAATAGTAATTATGCGCTAAGATAGAAAAGTGAGTTTCGAGGTCTTTAGTGGATTTGAGACAATAATACAATTTTCTACTGTGGCTCATAGCATTTTTTCACCACTGGTAGTTTATTTTTTAAATATTAGTTTTCAAAACTAATTTCCACGTTTACTTAAAAATATTAGGTTTTAAATGCAATGACAGTTGTTTCACTAGATTTAGCATCGTCAGATTGACATATTAATGTTACTTTTTGTTTGTTTGTAGCTAGCTACCTGATGTTGATTAGGCAGTATTAAGGCTAGGCCAAGTATGGTAGTAATAAGACATAACAATATTAAAGTATAGATGTTATTAGCCCTAAGGGCTTATCCTGGATGTAATCAAAGTAAACAAGTTCATAAGAAAAATGAATCGCGACCTTAGTACACAGAAATGGAAAGTAATAAGCAGTAAAAAACTTGGCCTGGGGCATAGTTGGACTTTCTTGGTCGACGATTCGTCTATGAAGGCGTTAGAGAAACAAAACTACAAGCCTTTTTTCGGTTTTGGTCAGATATCTTTTAGGCCAAAAGAAAAGGGGGAACCATCCTTTGTAGAAAATCAAATGAGATTAGGGGCGGTGATCGACTAAAACAATATGCGTAACTAGAAGAATAAACCGAGAAGTTTCTGACATAAAAATACGACCTCCTGGAGATGGGGAACGAGATCACCAGAACATGCTAGGATCCATTTGTATTAAGGTATAGTATTACACTATTGGAATGAAACTCAGGGACTTTTTTGAACTTGTGTATATTTTGGTTGTATAAATTTTGGATTTATTGTAATGCAACCTTTTTGTCTATTGTATGTGTTTAACTTTCTTCTTCTTCTCTTGTCAGTTTGAGGACGTGACCTGGTAGTGGGTAACTACTTATTCTATTTTATAAGCACCCATATTAAATAGTCAAGGTATGTTTAGAGCACAACAGATTAAGAGTGGATGTATGGAGGGTTCATCTTTCATTTAGCACTCTTGTTTGAGTCTACTTGGTACTTTAAACTTTAATTTGCAGTGTTCAATGAGAATTTATTCCAATATGCACAGTCTGTTTTCAATCAGACCAATTAATACTGACCTCTGGGTATAGTTTTTCAAGATTAGGTTTGCTTCCTTCATGCTTTAAAGGTATTGCCAATGCTGTTTTTGGGTTTACCACAATGAAGGTGAAGATTTTTTAGACCGAATTGTTACTGGTGACGAAACATGGGTGGCCTACTTCACACCAGAATCGAAACAACAATCCATGGAATGGCGACATTCATCATCACCCAAAAGAGTGAAGTTTAAGCAAACAATTTCTGCCCGGAAACTCATGTGCACAGTTTTTTGGGACAGAAAAGGAGTATTGCTAGTGGAGTTTCTTTCCGTAATGAGACAATTATTGCAGCGTCTTATTGTGAGACTTTGAACAATCTGCGTCGTGCAATCCAAAACAAAAGACGTGGCAAGTTGAGTAAGGGTAACGTTTTGCTGCATGACAATGCCCGTCCACATGTGGCTAATCGGACCAAAGATCTCCTCAAATCTTTAAAATGGGAAACTCTAGATCATCCTCCGTACAGCCCTGATCTGGCACCCAGCGACTACCATTTGTTCCTGCACTTGAAGAAATACCTGGGCGGTCAGCGTCTGCAAGACGATAATGAAGTCAAAACATTTGTGACACAGTGGTTAACAAGTCAGGCGGCAGAATTTTATGAGGAGGGTACCAAAAAACTGGTGCCACGTTATGACAAGTGCGTCAATGTTCACGGAAATTATGTTGAAAAGTAGATTAAGATACTGGCTTTCATGTAAAAATAAAATTATTGCGATATCTTTACACGTCTTTTTTTAATTCCAAAACGGTACTTACTTAAAAAACATGCCTCGCATAATGCATCTGTTTTTTATGGAATTTAATTTTCCTTTTCTCTAATCGCCCTTGGGTTGAGTTTTTTCAATGTTACTAAATTGGTTTTTACATGGATTGATAATAAATGCCATTATTTGAGAATATTCCCCTGGTTATTATTTGGCATGGTATGTCGAGATATTTACACAGGATCGTCAAGACGAGTAGAGTGCTTTGTCCTACTTTTTAATCGGCCATTCTTTTAGAATGTAGCTGTCACATTAAATTGGTTTTTACAATATCTATTTCTTTAGTGCCTTTGTGACTAATTCATAAGGCCTGTAAAAAAGGCACCTGTTATGTCTAGAACGACACAGACCACCGTTACAGTATTATCTGAGGTGGGCAGAGAAAAGAGGTCTCTACATGTGTCTCTGCCCTTGATCTTTTCCATCTTTTTTAAGATGAAAGATGTGAGGATAGGGAATTTAGAAATGATGGAATCATTTTTCCTTATTTTCGAAATTTTTCCAGATTTGCTTAGGCTTAAGCAATAAGCTTTCGAAATCGGTTATTAAATTTTTTGACCAATTATCAATGTCCTTGGGTTATTATTACCGAAAAGGGGTACAATTTTTGTTTACTAAGCAAGCCCCGATTATTTTTTATTTTTTTATTTACCTAAGAGTTTTTTTGAAATACTTTCTTCAAACTTTTCTAGAGTTATCTCTTCTACACTCTAAATGGTTGAAATAATTTAGTATATTTGGTAGTCCTTTCACTGGGAAGTGTGTAGTAACAAAGTAGAACTAAAAATATGGTTCTATTGTCGAGACTGGGGTAGGTAGAATTTATTTCTTCACAAAACTTCCTAAAGTTATTTCTTCTTCCTTTTCTAATTTCCTGATTATAGTCAAATGAATAGAACAGATATTCATTTTTGGTTGTTTACAGAATACGTAGTGCTGCACAGCATCCAAGAAAAGGAAGCAGGTGGTATGTAGACGTATGCTCCGGATACTATTCGAGTTAGCGAAATGTAGCAAACCCTAGGGTGGCACTGGAGTAAATCAAAAATTGTAAGCTGTTACAAATTCACACTTAGCAGCTTGTGTGAACAAAACCAGCGACGAAAGAGGTGAGTACCATATTTATTTTAATTACATAATTAATAACAATAGTGCATATTTAAAAAATATATAAACCTACATAAGTTGCTCAAAGTGACCTCCTCCAGCAACTATATGAATATTGCAAACGTTTTTCAAAAGACCTACAGCCGTATTCAGAACACTCGATTAAAATATAACGGGGCCGTTACATTTTAACGGAGGCGTTATATATGACAGTTCTCTCTGTTAAATCCATATAACGGAACCGTCAATATAACAACCCGTTATATGACATAACGGACCCGTTTCATGCTAAATGGTATTCAGAAATCAAATTTTTGTTTAACGGTTCCGTTATATTTTACATAATCATGCTAAAATATAATCAGTGCTCAACGACTGGTTAAATTGACATTATTTTCCAACTGTTGAAAGTTCTTGTTAATAAAAGCTTTATTATATTGTTGAATATTTCTGTTGAAAATACTTAAAAGGTAAATAAACATTAATTACTTTTTAACTTTTAATTTTTAATAAAATAAGATCTTTCTTTTCTATAAAATATTCAAATTTGACATTTCATTTAGGGATTTTTAAAGGTTAGAACGACTTTGAAATAAATTATCAAATTAAATACAAGTAAAACTTATTTTTAGATTAATAAAAGTTATTTGATTCCTCGCTACATTTTTTATAATGGATACAGACCTATCTTTCTTATCGGATTCCAGTGATAGAGAAGAGGAACCAAGATATCGAAGAATTCGATTTATAAGACCTCGAATTAATGCATTTGAGAAATATGACGATGTTGATTTTAAGGCCAGGTTTCGGTTCAATAAAGACATTGTGTTAAATATTTTACATATAATTGGAGCCAATCTGGAGCCAAAAGTTCATGGTAACCGATCCATAGAACCAATGCCCAACTACTACTTACCTTAAGATTTTATGCAACTGGTGCATTTCAAAATTGTATTGGGGACAATGTCAATATTTCGCAGCCTTCAGTGTCACGAATAATTAAAAGAGTTACGCACTATATTGCACTGTTGGGGCGAGAAGAAATTAAAATGCCATCGACTCAGGAAGAAATTCTTTAAGTGTGTACCCAATTTTATACGATAAAAAATTTCCCCAGAGTCATTGGTGCTGTGGATTGTACACATATTAAAATATTATCTCCTGGTGAAAGAGATGCAGAACTGTATCGCAACCGAAAGGGATATTTTTCGTTAAATATTCAAGTAGTGTGTGATGCAAATTTAAAAATAAGGCACATTATATCACGTTAGCCCGACTCAGTACATGATTCAACTATATTAAATGATAGCCCTTTAGTCGTTAATTTGACTCGTGGAAGATATGGCAAAAACAATTTTCTCCTAGGTGACAGTGGATATCCATGTAAACCATATTTATTAACACCTGTGTTAAACCCAAGAACTCCTGCTAAAGAAGAGTACACAGAGCCCAAATTGCCACAAGAAATACCGTGGAGAGGTGTTTTGGCGTTCTTAAACGAAAATTTGCCTGTTTATCTGTGGGTTTAAGGACGTACGTGGATACCTCAGCAGCAATTATAGTTGCTTGTTCTGTATTGCACAATATTGCCATTGATCTTGGGGATTTTTTTGAATATGATCCTGATGAATATTTTGAAATCATTGAAAATAATGATGTTGCGCCCATTCACCAACAAAATGTAAATACAACAGTTAGAAATGCCATTATTGAAGGTTATTTTACCTGAAGATACTTTTTTGTACACACTATTATTGGTTTTTAAGTTTTTATGTAACTATGACATATTTTAGGGCAAGATTATATTTATTATTATAGTGCCAAATTTATTTAATCTAATAAGAAATTTAAATGTATTATAATAAAATCTAACCTTAAAATCATACGTAGGTTTACTTATGCGAGATCAGATCAATACCACAAATACCTATCATATAGGTAATCCGCCATCATCAACATATCCTATACAAACAGTATAATTTAAGTATTGATTTAGTATTAAGCTAGTTATAGATTCATTATGTTAATATTTAAAGAATAAAGATTTTTTTATAATTACTAGTAAATTTTATTTTAAGGTCGTGGACAAAGCATAGCCATATAATGGCTATTATATGCTCGTTGAATAATATACTATTGCATAAGTAAATGAAATAAAACTTATTTAATTATCATTTTTTAATAATCAGTCATATTGTTTTTTTTTTTAATTCTTAATTCCCACATTAGACTTTGTCTTTGTAATTTGAATAAATTTTTTTGCGTCATTGCCTCATACTGGGCATTCCTCAGTTTTTGCTTAAAATACATTTTTTTTAATGCCTCGGAGGTAACATTTTTTTGGGTTTTCCTTTTATTTTGAAGGGCACGGAATACAGGCTTTGACTTTGGGGTTGGTATGTTCAAAGGGGTTGGTTGTTCGGGTGGAATTGGCATGGAGATCAGGTTAGGGTCTACAGAAATTACTTCATTCAGTAAAATCGGTTCCATGTCTGAAAAGTTAAAAAGTGAATACAAGAGTAAAAATATGGATGACAAAAATAATTTTTATATATTTATAATTATTGGTGAGTATTCAGCATCTGCAAAATAAATTGGTAATTAATTAGTAATATTTATTTAAAAATAAATTTTGAGCAAGTTTTAGATATAAACAATAATTTGTAAATATAATAAATATTCAATACGTTACCATTGTAATAGTCAGCAGCTGAATCATACATGTTGGCATTAGGCTTAATATTGCCTCCCATTATGCCTAGTATCTGCTGACTAGTGCAACTGATCTCTGAAACAGAGCCACCTCCACCTGTTTTGAAAATTTCAATCTATAAAAAAAATAAAAATTGGTTAAAAAAATTTCAAATGTTACCTTAATAAATGTATATTAAATTAGTTTTGATTTTCTTTACATAGACAATGAAAAAGATAGGACAAATTTATTTCAAATGTATTTATACAAACAAGTGTTAACTCATTTAAATACATAAGGCATTTTCGGAAACCTACTCCGGGTTACCAACTCGATCCACTGAAGTCCCGTGACGGATCACCATCGATCAGTTACCCACCAACCATGTTTACGAATATCACAAGTTTCAGATCGGAGTATTCAATATGCTGTCATAAGTCATTCAAATTATCAACCCTCTAATTCATAATTGTCTGTAACTACTTGAACTGAAAGATATCAGAATCTAATGGTGTAGATAAATTATGTAATAATATTGATATCAAAGTTTATAATTTACCTGGAGATTTTTGAACTTGCCTCATGTGTCGTCGAAAATTAGATTCTTGGCTAATGAAACCACAGATTTCACACCTACCCAAATTTTCTATTATCTCCATTTCTATTTCATCAACGTGAAACATTAGAAAAAAATTGATCCTATTAAAAATCTCAGAAAAGAGATTATGAAGAAGATACTGAATTCCCGCGCTTTTAGAGAATGACAAAATTTAAAAATGGTTCAAAATGCGCATGCGGTGTCTGAACCGATATGAACGACCCTGCTTTTCGATAGGGTTACAGTAGATCAACCTGAGTCGGTGATCGAGTTAACAGCTCTGTGGTTTACGAACACGGGTAGGTAATTCGGGTTAGGTAAACGATCGCGTAGGTTAGGGATCGGGCCAACCCGAGTAGGTTTCCGAAAACGCCTATATTGTACAAATTATACAATTTTTTTGTGAATATTGTATTTGTAATATTGAATTGAATATAGTAAATAAAGTTATATAGTTCAATTGTCAGAAATTATTGGTGAAATATTGTAACCATATTATGACGTTGGGCGTCAATTTGTGATATGATTTAAATGTTGAGAGTGAATTTATAGAAATGTTTAGTTAATTTTTAAAAAATAACAATATACCAAAAGAAAACATGTAATTTACAATAAAACAACTATTAATCTTAATTTCATCTTTAATTAGTTGTAAAAGATATTTCAATAATTAACAAAATTTATAAATGTTTATCACAGCAAAAATTATGATAGTTAAATACCTCGGCTAGGGGTGAGTAAGTTCATCAGCTCTGACTATAGTACAATATTTGTTTCTTTAAGAAATTATAAGGGCGCCACTGAAATCTTTTTATTTTTTATGATACTAATGAAGAAAGTTATTTTAAGCTGAGTTATTTAAATAAGTATCATAAGATGACAGAAAGATGTCAGAAAAAACTGTCTATGAAGATAAAAAAAATGATATTTATTTATTAATATCCAAACAGACACAAAGGTCTAATTACATGGATAAAATATCTTAATTAGTACAATAACAAAAAGCAAATAATCAGCAAACAACATGGATAAGCATAAGCATAAACACTGTTACATAATATACATGCATACATACATATACACATATACATATATGTATACTCGTACGTGTCCATACAATTTCTTGAATTCTCATCAATTATTAAAATTTACCAGCAGACTTAATATATCTCTTCGAAAGTGAGTTTGGGAAAATGACCAATCCAAATCACTCGGTGAGTTGTAATGGTTTGCCAATCGACACATGGTTGCAAGAGGCGCTTTATTGGTAGTTACCGTAGGAACATCAAATAAAAGAGAAGTACGAGTTCTTCTAGGAGGCACTTTAAATCTAATGAGGAAAAGTAATTCTGGCGAGTTAATTTTATTATTTATAACTTTAAATAAAAACGTCAACACAGTAAGTTTTCGTCTATCCTCTAATGACAATATTTTAAACTCATTTCTGAGGCGACTAGTCCTCACTGTGTAGTAGTTCGAATAAATGTGATATTTCTTATAAAAAAGATATCTTAAAAATTTGTTTTGCATTTTTTCCAGCTCAAATAACGTGGTCTGATATTCACTAAACCAAATGCAAGCACCAAACTCCAACTTGGATCTAACTAAACTGTAATAAAGCACTTTAAGACTATTAATATTAGTAAACGTATTGGTTTGTCTGACTATGTATCCCAGCATCTTATTTGCTGCATTGGCAATTTTTTTAATATGTGCTATAAAAGAAAATGAGTTATTATACGTTAAACCTAAATCTATTACTTCAAGGTAACGTGTCAGAGCCTCTTGTTCAAATCTATATTCAAATATTACAGGATCCTTCAGACGCGGTATTGTTAGAACATGACATTTGTTAATATTAAAACATAATTTATTATCTATACTCCATTTATAAATAGCATTTAAATCTTTTTGTAGATTAACACTGTCTCTTACCGTTTGAATCCGTTTAAAAATTTTGAAGTCGTCTGAAAAGATGAGATAGTCTGAATATTTTACTACATCTGGTAAGTCATTAATAAAAAGTATGAACAGTAACGGTCCCAAATTGGACCCCTGAGGTACTCCAGAATTGGCCTCAAATTTACCGGAAGAATTACCAGCATGTTTAACAATAAGTTGCCTGTTTTTTAAATAGTTTTTTATTAATTTAAGAAAGTTATTTGACAGTCCATACTTATTTAACTCAGCCAAAAGTACGTCATGATCTACTGTATCAAAAGCCTTACGAAAATCAGTATATATCACATCTAACTGAGATTTGCAATCAAAAGTTTCATATACATGATTGGTAAATAAAGAAAGGTTTGAATTAATTGATCTGTTTGTGACAAAACCGTGCTGTTGAAATACAATATATTTCTCGACATAACGATATAATGATGTATAGATAATTTGTTCAAACAGTTTAGATGGTGCACACATAATCGAAATTGGCCGATAATTTTCTATGTTCATTTTATCGCCTGATTTAAAAATTGGAGAAACTGTTGCAGTTTTCCAAAAAGCAGGAAAAACGTTGGTTCTGATAATCAAGTTAAAAATCTGTAATAAAGGATATCTTAACCATATGAAAATGTACAAACAGATAAAAGATAAATAGATTTCCTTGGTGCTAAAATGAATGAAGTTGAGAATCCGTTACAAAAAAATAATCCGCAAACAGTTCTTTACAACTACTTACTCTAATACAGTTGACGATACGAAAATGATTTTGATATTACGTTTAAGAAATAAAGATACACGAGACAGCTGTATAATATTATAAATGCATTTATTTACGTTGGTCGACTTATCTTTTTTTTACATTTGATCCATTGGTTAATCAAGTGAAGGGTTGGTCTGATGAACAGTCCACCAATGTAGAACCAATCAGCGGTAATTCGGTAGTAACCCAGTAATGTCTTTGAAATTGGGATTGTCTTTGAAATTGAAATTTGTAATGTCTTTGGTATTTTATATTCCAATGCTGTGAAAAATTTTTAGCATCAGCCACGTGTTTGTTTATTTTTTTCCGTACAAAAAGTACAAAACAGCATATTCCGAAATCTACATTTATCATTAGGATATATTACAGAAAATACAGTAGTAACAAAAGATAAATTATAACAATTAGAATTCCAAAAAAGTACTCAACTCGCCATTTTGTATTTTTTTATAAAAAAATCTACAATTATTACTTCTAAATTGCCCTCAAAATATACTTGAAATAATTAATGTGAAAATTCTCATCTGATTATATAGTAGGTACTGTCAAGATTTATAGAAATTATATTTAAAATCTTTTACCAAAAATTAAAATCAAAAAACATACCTGTGTATAACACCAATGGCAATAAAAGAATGAATCGTGGTTTAAGGTATTGGACTTAAAGATCGTTTATAAAGTTGGAATTACTGACAGGAATCGTTTATAATAATTAACATGTTAAGAACTCTATACAATAGATGGTATTAGTGTTACATGTTACAATATATTAGGGCACTAGTCTACCTAATACTATTGTGCATATTTACAAAATATTTCTGAAGCAAAATGTTGATATACTTTGAAATTGTAAAATAAAAAATGTACCACCACATAGAAATTGAGCAGAATACTGTTTACTCTCATTCTAAAAAATATTAACCACACTTTAAAATTGGTCACATATTGTTTTCTTACCTTTTGAAGCCTAGCTTCTTTTTTTGCAACATGTATTGCTTGTGCAGCGTCCTCTTCAACATCAACATTCATAAGTACCTCATATTGTGCTCTCTGCAAAAAATCATAAATGGGTACATACTCATTTAATTATAATAATATGTCTTTACAAATATTCACACCTAAGTTTTCAACAAAATCAATTATACAATCCATAGATACAGAGCAGATAAAAAGAAAATTATGCAATCTAAAGCAAAACATTTTGTTATCTGCAATTAGATGTTTTCATTATAGGAATTAATTACAAAAATTCATTAGCAGTCAATTAGAATTCTATTTTAACTCTTTTAGGTAAATAAACCAATAAGTAAATAGAGAATTCATTTTAAAAAGCAAAAATATATTATTTTAAAGTTATCCTTCCATGGAAATAGTAAGTAATTATCATGTAGGACTTACATTTTTTTCCGCAACATCCTTCCTAGCTTTTCTTTTACAATTTTCATACAATGTCTTCAACTGCTTGACATCCCTGCGCTCTTCAGCAAAAGCATTGAACTGTTCGGTAATGCTTTCCCAAGCTTCTTGTTTTCTTTTTATTGTGGTAGCATTTGTTATTTTGCATTCCACAATATCTTTTTTCCTGTATAGTTGAGGAATATTATATTCCGAATATAGGAAATAAGATTAGGTTAGGAAAACAAAATGAATTTCCTTGCAGACATTGATAGGTATTTTTAGGTCATTTTTAGCATTTTGATTGTTTTAGGTATATTATAATAGGTTAGTAATATTTACACTGTAAATCAATTTGCTAAGAATTCAAAATAATCACACTGAAAAGTTGAGAAAATTCATAAAGTTCTTGTATTCTTTAACTACTTATAAAATTAGTTATAGATTATGTGCTGGCAATAGAGCTCAAAACAAAAATTTTGAATGTTTTATGATTAACTAATGATTCTCTATCTCAATGTTATACCGAATCCCTATTTCCTTAACACCTTAAATACTTACGATTCAACTATATTCAAAAACAATTGTTTTTCTGTCTCTGTATAATTTTTACTCTTGTTACGTTTACTAGCCATAACTATAAAATAACTTTATATAAAACAACAACATAAATGTTTAATCTAACTTACTGCGAACACACTTAGGCCCGGGTGTTAGAAACATAGATATCAGCATGGTATCAACCGACTAACAGATATCTCTCTGTTATGCTAAAATTGGCGTGTTACAACCGCAGTTATTGGTAAATCCTCTGTTACAGAGGCTTTAAATTTAACAGCGTATTTTTATAAAGTTACCATACTGTTACGGAGGAAACATGCGCAATAAACTCTAAATAATGAGATTTTATTTATAATATAGGTTACAACGTTACAACAGTATGATTTAAAATGTATTGTAAAATAATTGTTTGTGATCAGAAAGCAATGGTATCTAATTCGTCACCTGAATCATTAGATGAGGAAATTCTGGAATTTGTACAAGTGTTTCGACCGAGAATTTTTAGAGAGATTCAAGACCCGGGTGTTAGAAACATAGATATCAGCATGGTATCAAGCGACTAACAGATATCTGTCTGTTACACTAAAATTGGCGTGTTACAACCGCAGTTATTAGTAAATCCTCTGTCACGGAGGCTTTAAATTTAACGGCGTATTTTTATACAGTTACCATACTGTTACAGAGGAAACATGCGCAATAAACTCGAAATAATGAGATTTTATTTATAATATAGGTTACAACGTTACAACAGTGTTTTAAAGTTTATTGTAAAATAGGTGTTTGGGATTAGAAAGCAATGGCATCTAATTCGTCATCTGAATCATAAAATGAGGAAATTCTGGAATTTGTACGAGTGTTTCGACCGAGAATTTTTAGAGATAGATTCAATCCCATGGTTTGTGTTTAATAAACCCTACAAAATACAAATAAAATAGGCGGATGCTGCAAATGCAATACGCATATACACAGACGGCTCAAAAACCAAGGAAGGATCAGGATGTGGAGTCTACTCCAGATCACTTAGCCTAAGGATTAAATGGGGAATGGGAAAAAATACCAGCGTGGTTCAAACAGAACTGGCTGGTATCTCAATCGCCGCAAAAGAACTAACCAGAAAAGAAATTTCTGGCAAAAACATAATAATCTGCACTAATAGTAGACAAGCCCTACTAACCTTGAATAGACAACGTTTAATAATAATAACATCGTACTAAGGTGGGTGAAAGGGCACGACAGGAGCAAAGGTAACCGTATTGCTGACTCTCTGGCCAGGATGGCGGCTGGACTGAAAATTTTGGGACCAGGCGACACCCATGGTTTGACGACTTCGACAATTGCGGAACTAGCCAAACGTTACACCCGTACTCAATCCCTTAAGAGATGGGATGAAACCAAAGGATGCAGTTTTGCCAGGATTACCCTGGGCGACCCTGAGAAGCTGGATACGAATAAATATTTGGCGATGACCAGGAAGAACCTACGTTTAACAGTGGGATTTCTGACTGGACACTGTCAACTAAGGAAACACCTCCATATTATGGGGCTAGTGGACATACCTCTATGCAGGAGGTGTGAATGTCCGGAGCTATCGTGGATAAGAGAGTGTGTATCTTGGCCTACACCTGCCGACATTAAGGAGATGTCTCCTGGTGACCTGTCTTTCTTTCCTGGGTAGGGCAGGATGGACGATGTCCTAGGAGGGCGATTCCTTGGGAGGATGTACAATGGGCCATATTATGGCCTAAGTGCTGTGGGTCTATACTCATCCTTCCTACTCTACAGATACAGAATCCCATGGACGAATATGATGAATTAATCGTTTTATTTTATTTATATTACTGATTCCTGAAAAATATTTTATAGGTAGGTATATGAAATTAGTAGAAACCCTGACTCATACAACTAAAAACATATATAAACATTTTTTTAAAGTGTTTAGCATGAAAGAATTTTATAGTTATAAATATAATTTAGAATGTATAATATTGTATTTAATTTTGCCAATATTCAACAACTACCATTCACAATTCAAATATCTATTGGAATTTGATTACTTGGACAGTAATGTTAATAAAAAAACCTAATATTTTTTACTTAGTTATATTTAACGTTCTTGTCTTAACAAAAATAGATATATTTAATAATCACAATGTAAAATAAATGGAAACTTGAAATTCGAATTCAAAATATTTACTCCGAGCGCCAACGTCATCTATAGTCGAAAAGGCAAACGTTGCAAAATACAAATTTCAAGAGAGGTCTATATCTCGACTAGGTGGTATCAGGTTGTTACGTAGCGGTCAGATGGTTTTGTTTCTAACACGCCGAAATAAAATAACCGATACCAGTCAGGTACGTAACAGACTGGTACCTGTTGGTTTCTAGTACCCGGGCCTCAATCCCATGGACGAATATGATAATTTAATCGTTTTATTTTATTTATATTACTGATTCCTGAAAAATATTTTATAGGTAGGTATATGAAAATAGTAGAAACCCTGACTCATACAACTAAAAACATATATAAACATTTTTTTAAAGTGTTTAGCATGAAAAAATTTTATAGTTATAAATATAATTTAGAATGTATAATATTGTTTTTAATTTGGCCAATATTCAACAACTACCATTCACAATTTAAATAACTATTGGAATTTGATTACGAGGACAGTAATGTTAATAAAAAACGTGATATTTTCTACTTAGTTGTATTTAACGTTTTTGTCTTAACAAGAATAGATATATTTAATAATCACAATGTAAAATAAATTAAAACATCGAAATTCGTAATCAAAATATTTACTCCGAGCGCCAACGTCATCTATAGTCGAAAAGGCAAACGTTGCAAAATACAAATTTCAAGAGAGGTCTATATCTCGACTAGGTGGTCATATGGTTTTGTTTCTAGCACACCAAAATAAAATAACTATCAGTTTACCGATACCAGTCAGGTACGTAACAGACTGGTACCTGTTGGTTTCTAGCACCCGGGCCTTAAATATTTATAAATAAAATCTTGATAAGAACGTACTATATTATTAAATATATTAATTAAATATCAACCCAACATAACCATTAACCTTTAAAGTTTATTTGAATTTGAAGTATGATTGACAGTTACGTTACAGATTTACTTATCGATACAACGTTGCCATATTGTGTTGACTTGTTTTGTAACGGTGCCGTTATATCTCATCTGGTTAAGTTTTGAATACCAACTATTATCAAACGGAGCCGTTTCTTTGACGGGGCCGTTATCGAAACGGACCGTTATTTGATATTTATGAATACGGGTGCTATTGACATATATAATCATTTCATTGGTAGTTGACTTTAATTCGTTTTCTGTTCTAATTTTCATATTGTCTTGTGTTGTAGGGGGTACTTTGTAAACCTGATCTTTCACATAGCCCCACCAAAAAACTCTATTTTATTTAAATCTGTAGGTCTTACTGACCACCTTACTGAATCTGCTCTCCGGAAACTTTCCATTGGGTTGTTCGTTAAAAAGATCATTATAATGAACAGAAGAACCATCGTGCAAGTACCACATTCTTGCTCGTATATTATAAGGGACATCGTATAGTACAACAGGTACCTGATTTACAAGAAAATCCATATAGACTTCACAATTTATAGTTTCTTAAAAAAATTATGGACCAGTGACATCATCCCCTAAAATACCACCCCAAACATTTATCCATCTATTTTGACTAATAATCACAATAAAATACGGATTTGTCGACGAACAGAAATGGAATGTTCGTCGATTGACACATTTTTTATAAAAGTTTGATTCATTTCCAAAGAGAACATAATTGAAGAAATCTCTTCCCTCATTTTTTATTGCGCCCACTCAGAAAACATTAACCTATTTTGAAAATAATTTTCATTTAATTCTTCATATAACTGGACCTTATATGGATGCATTTTATTTTTCAACAGTGTTCTATGTACTGATATGAAAATTTCTTGTTCTCTCCACATACATATAAATATAGTAGACAGAGCTATTCATTTATACGAAATTATACAAAATGTTTACATTCCAACATGGTTAGGGTAAGGGCGATGAGGAGGCAAAACATGACCTTTGCTTCACTAGTAAATTAAAAATTGGGTAAAATAAATACAAACACAAGTATTTGTCATAATCGATAGAATATGGCGGCAACTTGTGCAGTTTGCTAGAGGAATTGAGTTACAATTATCCTACATAGTTGTAATTTAAATACTATTTAAAATATTCATACTCAACAAATAATAAATTTTCTAATATGTATGTTTCTATGTATTGAAAACTATATTTAGTTTACAAGGGAATATTAAATAATAATAATGAACATTAAGCATTACAAATAATTATTTATTATAATTGTAGATATTGGGCTGAAAGTGTGAATTCCATACACAACATCCCCAAAAGTTAAACGGTTGGTGTGGTATCCTTGGTTAACACATTGTCGGACCTTTCTTCATCACCGGAAATTTAAATGGTGAATCATATCTTGAGTTACTCAGGGAAGGGGTTGACCCACGTATTACAATAATAATAGAAAATGATGATAACCTTTCCGAAGATTTATCGGTATTACAACAAGACGGAGCTCCTCCACACTATGCTATGCCTGTCCGACAATTTTTAAACGAAACATTCCCCACTCGCTGGATAGGTAGAAGATGAAGTGGCCACCTAGGTCACCGGATTTAACACCCTTAGACTTCTTTTTATGGGGGTATTTAAAAACAAAAGTTTATGCTACCCAACCAGAATCTCTTGGATGTCGCAACTGCTATCTACAAGAATCGCAGAAATGGAGGCAGGACAAGACACTATCTTCATTAATGTGACCAGAGGTTGTCCACAGGGGGGAGTTGCATCCCCACTTATGTGGAGTCTCACTGTGGACAGTCTGCTCTGTCAATTGACTAGGGAAGGCATACCATGTCAAGGGTATTCCGACGACATGGTTATCCTGGCAAAAGGGAAGTATGAAAATGTCCTCTGTGAGAGGATTGAACATTGCGGAACAATGGTGTGGCTAATCCTAGATAGCAGGTTACTCTGGAAAAAACACGAAGACGAAGTAATACACAATGCAACCAAGGCCCTCATGGTGTGTAGGAACATTGCAGGGAAGAACTGGGGATGTAACCCACGTATCCTGCAATGGATGTACACAGCAATAGTGAGACCATTAATCACATATGGGGCAGTGGCTTGGGGCGTAAGGGCTAATCTGAATACGACGAGGAAAAACCTCTCAAAGATTCAGAGACTAGCCTGTTCATGTATCACTGGAGCAATGTGAACTTGCCCCACTGCTGCAATGGAGGTGATTTTAAACTTGACCCCACTGCACATTCTGCTAGAAAGTGTAAGGAAGAAAACAATATATAGAATGATCAAAGAAGGAATTATCAGGGAAAAACCTGGATCACTTCATTTTGATCAAACTTGGGAAATGCCCCAAGATGATATGCCAAAGAAATTCAACTTTGTGAGAAAATTCATCACAAAGTTGAGTAATAAATCTGAATGGGATGAAGACACCATACAGAATTTAAACCAGAATACCATAAAGTGGTATACGGACGGTTCCAAGCTAGACGGGGGAAGTGGGATAGGAGTTTTTGGACCGAGAGCCAAATACTCAGAAAGCTTGGGCACATACCCGAGCATCTTTCAAGCAGAAGTATGCGCCATCGAAAGATGTGTGGAATTCAATATTGGAAGAAACTATCGCAGACAAGAGATTGTGATCATGTCGGATAGACAAGCAGCCATCAAAGCGCTGAGCTCAAATATAATCAGTTCCAAGATGATTTGAGAATGCCTAGACAAACTAAATGAACTAGGCCAGAAAAACACTGTCACCCTCCTATGGATCCCGGGACACATAGGAATAGAGGGGAATGAAACAGCAGATAAGCTGGCAAAAAAAGGAGCTGAAACCCCACTTTTGGGACCAGAACCATCTTGTGGGATCAGCAGTAGAGTAATCTTAGGAAAACTAAGGGAAGAAATGGAGAAGGAAAAATCCAAGTACTGGAATCAGCTGGAAGGACTGAGGCAATCTAAGATACTACTGGGGAACTATAACCAGAAGAGATTTCTTAGCTGCCTCAACCTCAGTAAAAAGGCTCTGAATTTTAACGGGAATATTAACCGGGCATTGCCGGTTAAGAAGCCACATGAAGAAACTAGGGTTAGCAGAAGAAGCAAAGTGCAGATTCTGTGAGGAAGAGGATGAAACCTCATTACACATACTCTCAGAATGCCCTGCCTTGCAAAATTCTAGGGCTAGATACCTAGGAGCACATGAAATAGAGGAAGGGAATCTACCTGATTTGAAGCCCGACGATGTCCTAAACTTCCTCCGGAAAATAGGACTCGAAGAGCTGCTATAGGTCTGAGAAAATATCAGAACATAGCAAGTAAGGGGGGACACAATAGATCGTATAGGCCGCAGTGTAATTATCACCCCTAACTCATACATACATACAACCAGAATCTCTGGATGATTTACGAGAGAGGATAGAAAATGAATGTCGACAATTAAAGCCAGCCGTATTAAGTAATGTCAGAGAGGCATTTCAAAATAGATTATATATATATACCATTCTATGGAAGTGAATGGCACTCATTTTGAACAGTTATTGTAACTTCATAATAAATAGTTATAAAGTTTGAACTGTTGTACAACCCATTTTATTACAGACTAATAAGGTGAAAGTAAAAAATAAGTAAAATTAGTGCTATTAAAAGAAATAGTATATAACATTACTAGCAAGGTAAGAGGGTTTTTAATGGCGAATGGAGGATATAACTGACGAGTCAGTTACCTCCTTGAGCCAGTAAAATCCATTACCTTGCGTGTATTGTTTTATATTTTATTTGTTTCTCATTTGTAAAAAGGTTAGATAAATTCCAAAAAAATCTCAATAATTACCTTTTGAAATCTGCAAATGACAACTAAACGTCATATTTTTCAATAAATTTTTTAAGGAAAACAAACCTGCAAACAGGGGCATTTTCTTTCATTTCCAAGCAGCTTTTCAGCATAGACCATTTTGCCCATAAAGTATTAGGGCTAAATCTAGCGGATAGTTGATTCAAGTAGACCAACAAAACATCTTCAGTTACCCCAATCACACTAATATGAATAATACTACTAACTTGTAAAAATTTGGCAAGTTCACTGTCAGTTTTACAAGTTAGTGAATTGATAAAATAAACTTTCTTGATTAATATTGTGTTTTTGGAAACTGACGTTTACAAATGAGAAACAAATGAAATTGTTTATCTCATAAACTAACCACTTTAACTTACAAGTATTATACATTTTTGAAATCAGCTCAAAGAGGAGTAGGTATCCAAATTTTACATAAAAAATATGAGAAGTAATTAAAAAAAAGGGATGCTGCTAGGGGTGAGGGGGTGGCTTTTCCAGTAAGTTTAAATAAGCTATAATGCTTGCCCCTTCCTACATAAATTGACGTGTTTTTGGATTTTTCCTAAATACCAATATTACAAAAGTTATTAATACTTTTATCTGAAAAGCATTGTATATATATTTGTATATATACTTTTTCCATAGTTTTGACGAGAAACGAGTTTAGGGGGCGATTCTAATTTGGATCATCCATGCGACTTCTCCCTGTTTTGGGTATAAAAGCCACATTTGCCTCCTTCCAAACCTTATCCGAGGATAAGGCTGGCTTTGAAAAGCCACTAAAAATACGGCTGATGCAACTCGGCAAAATTCCGTCCTTACCAGACGATTAAAAATGTTTAAAGCTCTTAATTGCACATTTAATTTTGTTAATTGTAAAGATTTTATCAACCAGATGCATATTCACCCCGTTGAATCTATTACGAGACTCTATTAGTTGACACTGGTGGATTCTTCAGATTGTAACTGAGATCCAGGAAAGTGAGTCTGTATTAGAACTCTAAGACTTTCTGCTTGGTTTTCACTACATTCTCTATTCGACTTTTTAAGAAAGCAGAACCCGTTAGTGTGGTCTTTTGAGATTACTTTTTGTAGACGCTGTACAAAATAATAGAAATTCAAATATCTGTGCGGATACTTGAAGAGCAACTTTCACCGGCAAAACGTTTTCTTTTTTATCCCTAGTTGAAACCAATAAATGGTCAACCAGGGTTGCGTTCATAATTGCGAGAGTGTTACGTCGTTGTCGTACAGAGTGACGAATTTTATGAACGCTCATGGATTACTTTGTAATTTTGAAATAACGTCTTTGTCATATGTTCGTATTGTTTATATTTAAAACGGAAGTTTTACCTGAACTAACAATATTAAAAGACCTTTATATGCTAATATTTGATGAAGATTCTAGTTCTAGTAGTGACAGTAATAATGATGAATTATATTATTTAACCTTGATTAAAAAAAGAAAAATTTTTTAATCAATTAGAATAAAAATGTTTTTGGAGAGGACTTTACCAGGCGTAACAGGCGTAACCAAAATTAAAACGAAAGATCCTTATTGGTCAAGATATAGTTGATGTAGAAAAACAAATTTTGAGTGTTACATGGATATTAGCTACCCCAGATTCATACAGGTAATTATTAATAATTGAATAATAATTAGGATATAGCAAATATAAATTTTATTTAGATCTATAGGGGAACGATTTGACTTGGCTAAATCTGCTTTATCACAATGTTTCATTAGAGTAGTAAAAATCTTAAACTCATATATGACCCAAATCTGAAATTTCTTGATGTATTTGTGGGATATCCAAGGTCAGTTAGTGATTCTCGCATTTTCAGGAATAGCAATTTTTATCAAGCAGCAAGAAATAGCCTACAGAGGTATTTTCCTCAAAATACTTTTATAATTGGAGATAAGGCTTACCCTAATAAAAAATCTTCAAAAATGTTCTAAAAATAAAATAAGTAAAAAACTCTTAAAATAAATTATTATAATAATAATTTAATCTTTATATGTTTCAATTAACTTGTCAATTTTAGAGCTGAACATACTTATTGCCTCTTCCTTTAATTTTAAATTTTCTTTATGTCGCTTCTCCTTATTTTTTTCCCTTTCCATTTGTGCGTTGGTCATTTCGTTTAATATATGCTGTAATCCTGTTTATTGTTTTTTTTACGGATTCAGAAAACTTACTTTTTTCTTTTCTTTTGTGAACTAGAGGATGTTCATCATCTACATTTTCTATACTATCACCTTTACTACTTTACTACAAAATTAGTTTACATTAAAAAATACATTTTTAATATAATGAATACAAACCTAAGTCTCCTTGGATAGATGATGCCGTTGCAATCGGCTCTACTTGATGGTTTTTATTTAAAAACTCATCCATTACTTCAAAATAGGTATTTGAATTATTTAAAAAAACAGCATATTTTGTAGACTGCTCAAAAAGTAAGTCAACAATTTCTTGATTAATAAACTGCTCACACATTTCTACATCTGTTAGATCTGGACTAATCAGGTTCGGGAAAAGCTTTTTTATTTGGAATAAAATCGCCCTCGTTTATCAAAGTTATTTTTTCCTGTACTGTAAACAGCTAGCGTTACCATATATGGTAACAGGCGAAAAAAACGAACCTAACTAATTATTTGAAAATAAACTAGCACAAATTATTATTGGCCATCCTATAAAGTACATTTTTACCTATAATTTGTACGTATTATAAATAAATAAAAGTTAACGGAGGAGTTTGAAATTCACTTACTGTAATCGAAGGTCGTGATAATCCATGACTTGCAAAAAGAGTCGCTTTTAACGATGGCTCAATACGCACAACAAGCCCCTATGAACGTCGAATAACTCCTAACGAATAAATATACCTATGTATTACCGTATGGTAACGCCAGCCGTTGAATGGTTAAGTTGATATAGTTACAAAACGATTTTATTATTATATAAAAGATGCATAAGTTACCTTAGGAATGACTACCATTTTGTACAACCAATGTAACATTTCTGATGTGAATCCTTAAGTAGTATTATATGTACGCCTAGCAAACCAAGAAGCTTGCCTGCTTATAATAATATGCTGCATATGTCGGTTTCAGGTAAACTTTGGCTCAAGAATAGCTTCATCCGACATCCGACCCAGAAGCCTTGGCTCAACATATTTATATGCATACTAAGGATACAGAAGCTTGAAAGGCGATTTTCTCCCATAGTGCTCCTCAACCAAGTTTTTACTCTCTACTAATAGTGCTAAAGAATCTCTTAACAGTAAGTGTGATAGGTGAAACGGTTTGGTAGATAAAAATCATTTCCTGCAATTTGTCAAACAACTCTTATTGAAATAGTACAAGAACTAATTTTTTTCCATCAGTACGAAAAATACTTATCTACCAAACCATTGATCCTAAAAGATATCATGTGGCAGTATTTAAAATTGATTACATGTATTAGAGGAAGTGGTTTGAGCAAACATCTCTTGAAAAAATAGTACCAGGTTTTTTCATCAATATTTTAGTTTGTTCAAATTAACTTGATGCCTTTTTGTTATTGAGTTTTCTATGTACAGTAAATTCAATAAATATACTCAAACAAACAACTTAATTGTCACTTTGACGTTTTAGAAAGGCACGTAGCTTAAAATATTTTGTTATATCAATATCTTCTCTGGTACTAAGTACGCTTTTCAGCATTGAGTAATTTGACCAATATGTAGAAGCTTTTAACTTCTTTGATAAATCTGCAATCATTACATTTTCAGATCGCGAGGTTGTATTTTGTTCTTGGCAATAATCCATAAAACGTTTATAAGCAAATTCATATTTTGCTATGGATTTATTTGGCAATAAATTTAAATTGGCATTTGTAGCAGTATTTAGTAATTCTGGTGGTGTCCCGCACTTCTGGACCTCATCATCGCTGTCCATTTTAACTAACTAACACCAAACACTAACTGGCTTTTGTCACAATAATAAACAACCAGTGTTTTTCAAGGAAAAGATTGTTATACATTTATAAAATTTTCTTAATTTTTGTATTGATACGATTTCAGAAAAAATAGTATGTGCACCTCGGAGTGAAAGCACACTCTCAGACTCCAATGTTTGTTGGCCTCGGCCAACAATTTACATTGTCGTCCGGGAATGTATCGCTTTTACTCCTAGATACACAATATACTATTATTTCATGCTTTACCTAAAACGTTCCTTTATGTACTTGATTACAATACGGACAATAAAATTTTACCGGATAGTAGCACGTAATATATTTCATTGCATGCTACTATTCTACAATGAAATTTGGCAGGCTTAATAATAATAATAATAAAGTTTAATTGCTTCAAAAACAGGGGTTTACAGCAATGAGTACATGGAAATGTCTTATATTGATATAAACTATAACTAAGTACAAAAAAAATAAAAAAAAACTTCATTAATTGCTTTAGCAGTAGGTGGCGTTATATTTTTAAGTTAGTATATAAATGAAATTTGACAGGCTTATACACATATTAAAAACTAATAGACGCTCAGTTAGGTTTCAAACATATGAATATACATTTATTGAAATACAATAAACAGAACTTAAGAACAATAAACGAAACGAAACTGCTATTTCACTAAAATTAGCATCATCAGATTGACATAATGTAACTTCAATATGATGATCAACCCCGCTCCCCACTTAATCGTCTTACGTAATCAATAGGGACCTAAAGCAGTTTTAAAAATCACTACGTATCCGTATACGTATCGCAATGCGCATGTGCAGAAGCGATACGTGGGTTTCGTTACGTTACGTGAAACGTATCAATCCGTCACACGTATCTAACGTAACGTATCACATTATTGTGTTCCGTGATCGCGTTTTTCAACAATTTAGCGATAAAAGTGATGTTGTATGCTCAAAAATCATAACCTTATTTTCTGTTCATCAATCATAACAAACATTTCTGTGATATGCGATAATGGATTTAAAAAGAAAAAGATTATTTTACAGTGGTAATGACGACATTATTTTGTTAAGGTAGATATCGGGGCTATTTTTTTAGGTTAATAATTAAAATACATGAATGGTTACGTTATTTGGATTTCCATATAAATATAAGTTGCTTAGAAAATTGTTGCGATACTTCAATAACGTTTCAATATGTGCTTCAACATTATTGCTGAAAAGAACAGGAACACCACGCGTAGTGGCGGCGCTAGACCTTACTTGGACGTCGGCGACATTGGGCACGCGAGGCCTTTTTTTATTTCACAGTCAAAAAGAAAACGTTAGATTACATGAACTGAATTATAGTGAAACTAATGTATGAGTAGGTAAACGAGTTTTATTGCTTATCAAGTGATGACAAAAAATAAACAAATAGAAATTAAAATAGACGCACTTTTCGGCTTTTGGCCTCACTGAACTTTTTCAGGATTACGTCATAACTAATATTAGCCGCTATTTCAGCTTCAATTGATAGAACTGATAACGCAGATAGTCTCTATTGGCTCATCGTGTTTCTCAAGTAGGTCTTGATCAATTTTAACTTTGAGAAACTTCTCTCAGCGGAAGCTGTACTGACGGGAACTGTAAGCATAATTCTAATTGCTATGTAAACATTGGGATATATTTCTTCCAAATTATTTTCTAAAATGTACTGGATGAGTTGTTTCGCGTCGCTGACAGAGTCAGGTAAATTCGCTTTTAAAAGCTGGAGCTCTTCATATAGCTCAAAAGGCTGTATGTCACTGTCTTCGCCTTGGCGCAGTATTGTACTTAAATCATTGCAATGCTTGATGAGGTCCTCTTTTGATATCGATTTCAAATAACTGATATTATAAATAAAACCAAATTGTTCAAAATATTCATTGAGCGCTGTAAATGGGCATTCGGTGTCAACTATAATAGCATCCATCATTGTGTTAAAAAAGTTAACTCTATACTGCATTTCAGAAGATTGAATAGGTTCATCAATATGTTCATAATCAAACATTCGTTTTTTCCTAGATGTTCTTTTTTCTTTAAATTGAGACTGAATTTCGAAAGTATTTTTCTCCACAAACAATCGAGCTTGTTCAACACTGTTGCAAATGTTACGGAATTCTTGAATCCAGCTGCAAAATGAACGTAAAGTATCAATAGCGACTTTTAAGTTGACTTGAACCGATTGCCATAGTTTACTTATATTGTTTACACGTAGTAAAATCTCGTACCAGAGGTGTATTGCAACAATAAACTCAAAAGTTAACATTTCGTTCAAGACTGCTTCACAATCGCTTAGAGTTTCAGAATCATCACTTTTATTTTTCAGGTCATTTACGCATTCGATAACATCATCAAATTGCAAAAATATTGCTTTTATTGCTCCGATTCTACTCTCCCATCGTGTTTCAGACAGAGATTTTACTGTCAATTTTAATTTAGTTTTTACAATATCCCAACGTTTACTTGACTTGGAAAAGAGCACATATATTTTATTGATGAAGCCGAAAAATGTTTTGGCTATTGTAGAAGAGTTAGCTGCATCAATCAAAAGTAAATTCCAACTGTGGCATCCGCACGGCGTGAAGAATGCTCTTGGATTTATATTGAGTATTCTTTTTCTGACACCTTTATTAATACCCACCATATTGGCGCCGTTATCGTATCCCTGTCCTCGACAATTTTGGATATCTAGGCCTTTGCTTTCCAGTTCTTGTAATATTGAATTAGTTAAATACTCTCCTGTTGTTTCTGCGACGGCAATAAACCCAACAAAATGTTCCTCCATTGCTCCAGTTGCGGAATTGCAAAATCTTAATATTATTGACATTTGTTCAAAACGGCTGACATCCCCGGTACAATCGAGCAAGAAGGCGTAGTAGATAGTGTTGAGTAAGTTGCTTTTCTCTAATACGTTGCATGTGCTCACGTAGTGTCAGATCATATTTGGATAACAACTTAAATAAAACTATAAAATTACCACTGTTTCTGCTATCGTTTAATTTAAGAGATTCTCGATGAGCTCTAAATGCCAGATTGTGTGAGGCTAAATAGTTTATTATGTCAATCATTCTTTCAAACAAATTATACCAATACTTTTGCGATTCCCTAATCAATCCTTCGTTATCCTTATCTATTGTTTTTCCGTGTTTGATTCCTTTATAGAATTCCATCCATTTAATCATGCACTCCATGTGTCCTTGACTTTGTTCATGTCTTTGCAATATCCGACTTAAATCTTTCCAGTCACAACATCCGTCTTTTACCGTCTGTGTCTGCAAATGAGAAAAAAGTCTACATGGGAAGCAATAAACTTTATCTTGAAATATGGAGTAAACTAACCATCTGCGATGTTGCGTTTCACCGTTACTTAATTTTCGAGTAAAATGAAATTTAGAAAAATGTCTTTTATTTGCGTCTTTTGGGTAACTTTCATCAGATTTCTCTAGATCTTGATTGGGTCCGTTTTGAATTAAGTCATGACGCTGCAAATCGTTTACTGGAAATACCCCCGGATCTATGTCTATAAATAACTCTTTTATATTAACTGCTTGCTTCTGATATTTCGAGTCACACATCCTCTCAATTTCTAATTCTTCATTGGGCTCAGACATTTGGATCAAAGCAGATTCACCCGATGTTGATGGTAAAGCTGTATCAGAAATTTGACTAAAAGATTTATTTGACTCTGAACCTGGTTCAGAAACTAAACTTTCATCAGATGACTCTGAAGCTGTGACACTTGAAGTCCTTGAAGGTTTGTTAAGAAATTTCATCATACTGGAACTCAGAGCTTGGTTGGATATAACCGTTTCAGCTTTTCTTTTTCTTTTTGATGCACCGGATTCCCATTTCCTCCCTACGTCTCTGTCTCTGGTGGGTCCTCCAGACATGATGACCTAAAAATATGTTTTATTATACTATAAACGATTAGGACAAGTGGTGGGGCGCGGCTTCGTGGATGGCACTATCTATAATTACTAATAGTAAATTAATTTTCTCTATACTATTAGCAAGGTCTTTTTCTCATAAACATCTGTAGAGCGGGGGTTGGGTGGGCCGTGCGTGCCTAGTCTACATATACAGGGTGGAAAAAAAAGACCGTGGTTGGAGGAAAAGTACCCTTAATATTGACTGAAAGGAAACATTCCTTTATTTTCAAAAATAATCACAACCGCATTTAAAGATTTTTAAAAAGTCGGGAATCGAACCGGTGAAATGCGAAAATAAAACACCCTGTATTTTATGATACCAACCGAAAGAGTCTTTCATAAGGATCAATTCCTTTTAAACAACATAGTATCTCAAATAAAAGAAAGACCAAGAACAAAATTTTTTTTATTGTAAAGCTTACTATCTAATCCGCTACGTGTCGCCTTTTATATCGAATTATGGGGAATAATTAAAATATCAGTTCAACTTTTCTGTGAATGGATGAATGTACATACGCCTTAGTAGGTAATAAAACGCGATGAAAATAATATAGTTACCTATTATGAATTTGGACACATTATAAATATATACTCGAAAATTAAAAATTTCTATTAGAGAAAAAAAACAAGATAATTCATTTTGTGTAGAGAACTACATTATATTTTTCGTTCAACTTATAAAAGATTTAAGTACCTATAGATTTCGATAAAATCATTTCGTTAATATCATTATTCGACTTACCTTAGAAATATGAAATAAATCACTATCACACTAACACATCTAAATTGACACTTTTATCCAAACTGGTGATGATAATGACTTTACAACACAATAAAAAGAAACTTTGTGCATGCGAGTCTAGTTCTATTCACAGAAGGAACGTACGTATAGATAGCACGTATAGTCTGGGAAGGAATGATTGTTTACGTTACGTTCACAGAAAAATGAAATACAAATAAATATACAACACGGGGACGCCCCGTCCCGAGACTCGCGCACTTTCATAGTGTTGCCAGATGACTCTGGATAATACCCCTAAAGTACTACTCACACACTTTACTCACGCAAGTGTAAGAAAATAAATAAGAAAAAATAAATAAATTTTAAATAATTTGTAAAACTTTTGCGAGGCCCCCTCAGGTGCGAGGCCGTCGGCGGTCGCCGACGCCTAGCGCCGCCACTGACCACGCGCTCTTTTACCTTTTATAACCACATTTTTAAATCGGGGCCACGACATTTTCGAACTCTTCCTAATTTTGTGGTTGATTCAGAGATTGTTCATTAATGTGAAGTGGTAAATGCTAAGTTCGCCAGGTCTACGCCTATTCAGTAATAAAACTGCAGAAAATTGTTTCCGGTAATTTCATTCTAAGGTTTTTTATCATGCTCGTCTTTCTGCAATTTGACAACAGCAGCATTAGTTTCAGTAATTACCACGGTAATCTTGTTCCACTTTTTTAAATTAAGATCATTCGAGTTGAAACTTTAAAGCTCCATTCATTGTTAATTAATTGAATTATAGCCTTTAAATCTGCTTCTCTTTCTGCAATTTGAATGGTACCATGTACTTCCTTTTTTTTAAACCAAAATTGAAGTACCCATTTAGAGTGCAGCCGTACATGTATTTTTCTTCGTCATACTGAGCCGTAATTTTGGTTGCTAAAACAAGTCCAAGTTCGGGTGGTAATCCATCAAGCAAGTTTTGAATTGAAATCTTAATTGTTTTAATTTCAATCAGTAATCTAGCTAATTCTCTCATGTTGCGTCATGTTACATTTATAAAATGTTTATCCCGATGTGATTTCAAATAACAACTCCCATAGGCGCATGTTAACTTATCTGTTTTAGCAACTAATGAAATTTCAGCTGGTCGCCTTCGTGGAAATACTTTGGTACGAAGTTCTTTTTTGGTCGACTTTTAATTTTTCGAGTAGTAAATCTTGTCCTTTAACTTTATAATATTTATCACCGACTCCTAAACATCGCTTTCTATGTCGCCATAATTATTTGGGTCAAAAAATTCCTTACATTTAGTACAAGGTCAGATTTTGGAGCTGATTGAAGGTTTTCTCATTGGTTTTTGATTATTACTATTGTTTAGAAAATTTCCCTCCGCTTGGTGATAGAGCAGACATTTTTTGAATGTCCGTTTCCATTGCATGATTTCTAGTAATGATTCACAAAAAAGACAAAAAACTTTTTTGGTTGCCTTTTCATTTTCCCCCTATTTTCTTGCCAAAAATTTGAGAAAAAGACATTGTACTCGTTAACACTATCCAGTTTATTTTACTTCCACAATGGTTCATCCTAAAAATATAAATTGTACAAGCCATATTTGTAACCACAAGATTTTATAAAAAATACAATAATAATGTATTCACGTACAACGAAAAATTATTTCTTTCTCATTTAAATTTTTAACAGAGAGACCATCTTCATCTGAGCTGTGCTCATCTGAATAAAATCGGAATCATATTTAACATTATCTACATCATCATGATCTGTATGAGGTTCAATTTATTCTATAAATAAAAATAACAACAAACAAAAAACTATTGAATATACTCGTGGTTCCAACCAAAAATTCGACAGAAGCACGAACAAAGATAATTTATTTAAAATTTAAAAAATATATATTTAGTCAGGGACCATATCTGTTTAAAAATCATACCCACAAATGTAACCCTCTGCTGCCCTGCATCAACCTCTATTTATACTTACGAAACCGTCTTTTATTATTGTCTTTGATCGTTGACTGCAAACTGGGCATAAGTAGTTTTATATTCATTAGTCAAGAGTTTTTTAAGAACTCTTCTTCCCATTTGGAATGTTTATCTAGATTTCAAAAATCTTATTTAGTTTTTGTGATTTTCAAAAAACTCAATTCCCATTTTTTTCAGTAAATTGGAATTAGCCCTAAAATATGGCTTGCCCGCCTATCCCCCAAAAGTTTACAATGTGGCCCTAGAGTAAAAAAGGTTGGAGATCTTAGATATGTACAAAATGTTTTCCTTTACCCTATGTAACCAAAGTTTCGACTTGTAACTTAACTTCTTTAATACTCGTTTTCGTTGAAATGGGTAGGTATATTAGGTACTTACCTAGAAATATTTACACTAACATAACTATTAACATAATCACTAATAAACAAGTTTCAAATATTTGTCAAAATGTCTTAATTATATATAAAAAATGTGCACAAATTTAATAATTTCGCTATTTTAATACGCCGGCAAATAATAATAATAGAACTGCAATCTTACACTCACACAATATGGATAAAACTTGCATCCCCTAAGCACCACACACACCGATCGGTTCGCAAGGTTAGAGTATATTCGTCTATAATAGTTTATTTTTCCAGCTGGCCCGCTAAATTTTACACTTCATGGATTGAAGCACTTCGGCACGCTAAAGCACTTTAGGTTTGCGGGTACAGGAATTATTCTGTATGAGGGCGCTTTTATTAATAGTTCAAAAATTTTAATTTGATCTCTTTTTGGGTACTGTTTTTGTGTTTTTCTCCGTTATTTGGAGATATGCATGTTTAATCTCAGCTATTTTTTAAATTAACACAAATTAATTACCATTCGTGATCAATAACAAAATTATTTACAATTTACATATGCGTGAACCACGTACATCCTGAAAATTTTGGATGTTTTCATGGAATATTAACAAAGAAAGAGGGGTTTTTTGGATTAAAAGACAATTTTTCATATATTTATCCAATTATTTTACTTTATTTTGTGGTCTATTTGTGCAACTTCACGGGTGAACGAATTTGAAGTTAGCACATGCGAATTACTCAACTGTTTGCGGGTGTGGCTGTATGTTTAATAAAACTCCTGCTGGTTATTGTTGGCTAAATTGCCATTTATTTTCGCTGAATTTGCTAATACACTATTTAATTTGCACTTGTACATTCTACAATAATACTTCCAATCATTGATTTCTTTGCATATTTTTTATGACGAGTTATAATTTTTTAAATTATCCCTTACCCTTACTACCCTTACTTTTTGGAAGTCCATATTATTCGGAATAATAAAAAACTCTTCGTTTTAACAAAACTTCCAATATTTATTTAAAAAATTACTTTTTTAACCTTAATGACAGTCGTTTCGCTAAGTCTAATTTTTTTAATAAATATTGAAAGTTTTGTTTAAAACGAAGAGTTTTTTATTATTCCTATAATTTTTTAGTTAATACCCACGTGCTTGAGCACTTGTTGAACGTTTCGTTGTGGGGGCGAGAGAGAGAGAGAGAGGTGTGAGAGGGCGCCAACTCGACGGTTGCGCGGTTGAAAAATCGATAATATAGGGTTGGTGTAGCTCCAGTTTGAGAATTTGAGAGTAATTCTCAAACATACTGCCAACCCCGAGAATGATTCAAAAGTGAAATGTTTTATTTGTTGCTTGAGAATAACGAAAATCAAGAGTATGTATAAAGAGACTTGAAAAAGAGGAGTATCTTTAATTACTTGAGTAATTGTCCATTGTTTCTTCTGACGGGAGATAGACTAATTGGGTAATAGGATAAATGTACCCGTCTTGTAAGAATTTGAACTGATCGTACTTTCCGTCTTTTCCAGCAAAGACATGAGTAACACGTGCTAACGGCCAATTTAAAGGTGGAACATCTCCGTTTTTAACAAGTACAAGATCGTTGATTTTGAAATTGGGTTGAGAATGCATCCATTTTGGTGGGTTTTGTAGGCGGCTGAGATAGTCGGACTTCCAACGTTTCCAAAATCTTTGCTGAATCTGAGTACACAGCTGCCAGGTTTTTAGTCGATTTTCGGGAGTGTGGGATATATCTAGTTCTGGGTATGACAAAAGAGGTGACTGCATTAGAAAATGGCCGGGCGTTAAGGGCTGCAAGTCATTGGGGTCATCGGATAATGGAGAAAGCGGTCTCGAGTTTAAGATTGCCTCAATTTGAGTAAGGAAGGTATAGAATTGTTCAAAGGTATAATGTGAGGTTCCTATAATCTTTAAGAGATGGGTCTTTGTGCTTTTTATAGATGCCTCCCACAGACCGCCCCAATGGGAGATCTAGGAGGAATACATTTCCAAGATATTTTAGAGACTGATAAAAATTGTTGCAACTCTGGGTTGAGTGTGGTCAAACGGAGATGAACTTCTTTCAAGTGGTTGTTTGCACCCACGAAGTTTGTAGCGGCTGAAAATGACTGAGGGAAGCCCTCTTCGGGCTATGAATCGTTTGAGGCTAGCTAAAAAATAATTTGTCGATAAATAGGAAACTAATTATAGATGAATTGCCTTAGTAGCAAAACAGATAAATAGGGCAACGTATCTTTTCTGAAGTGGTGCTTTTTTCAACATTGAGGATTTCATCAAAAATGGACCTCCAAAATCTAGGCCAGTATGGGTGAAGGGTCGGGATGGAGTGATTCGTTCCTTAGGAAGATTGGCCATAATTTGATTTGCCGATGCTGCGTTGACGCGAAAGCAAGTTATACAGGACCTTGAAATTCTCTTAAGAGTTCTTAGCCCATTTAAGGGCCATTAGTGTTGGCGAATACTGTTTAAAACTGTGTGTGGTCCAGTGTGCCCTAGCCTCTTGTGTTCATTTTCAAGAATAAGTTTAGTGAGACGACTTTTTGCTGGGAGAATGATAGGGTGTTTTTGGTGATAGTCTAAATCAGCATGAACTAACCTGCCACCAACTCTCATTAATTGAGATTGGTTTAGGAGATTAAGTTCCTCTGTAAACAATTTGGATTGGACATGTCTTATCAGCTAGTTATCGGCTGTTTCCATTTCTGAGTTAGTAAGAGGTCCTGTCAGCCTTTCAGGAGATTTAAGGTTATAACAAAATCTGAGGACATAGCAAAAGGATCATTTAAGTTTTCTGTTTAGAAAACGGATGAATGAAACTAAGCCATTCATCTTTTACCGTGAACGAGTGCATTGAAAGATGTTCCCTTTTTCCAGGGAGATTTTTTAAAGGGTTAAAAGGGTTATAGAGAGACCAATCCTGTGTTTGTGTAACTAAAAACTGTGGTCCGTAGAACCTTAAAACCTTAAAGTCCACCGAAAATTTTCCTCTTGATAACATATCAGCGGGGTTTTGTGTGGATGGTAAATATTTCCACATGGCACCTTGAGTTTTTTCTTGTATGATGTATACTCGGTTGCCAATAAAAGTTTTCCTGTCAAGGAATACATTTCAGCTACTTCATCAGGCAATATTCGTCCAAGTATGTTCATACCCAGGCAGAATAGTGACGTCAGTATAACGTCGAATTAATATCACCCGACACGTGCATAACAACGTCTTTTGGCCGTTCATTATAGGTCACAATGTCAGATCGTTTCGACGTCGATAAGAGACGTAGAATGAACGTTGAATATAACGTTGCTTCAACGTTGAACATGACGTTGATTCAACGTCTTTAAAAAACTACGATCTACTTATGAACTACCTTTAAATTTTAAGGTGGATTTGGTGTGAAAGTAAAACATTTGTTTGAAAGAATACATTTATTATCCCTATAACATTTTAACATCTGGTACATAGGTACTAACTACTAAGACGAAATAATAACATAACAAAAATATGAACCAGTATTTTATAAAATAATATTAATAATTCCATCAAACTTTAAAAACAAATATTTATAATTATATATAATTTAAATATTTATGTGAGTACAATCATAAGATAATATAGATTCAACAAAAGCCAGTTCGCAACCTTTCAGCATGTAAAAGAGAGAAGGAAAGTCAGAGGTTAAGGCTGCCTTTCTCTAATGCATTCATACATAGACACAAACAAGTACTAAAAACCTACATCTGTCTCTTTCTCTGTCACCAGCTCCGACAGACATTTCCACTTTACACAGTGTCCTATGGTTTGTTGTGCATAAAATAATTTCAAATTCTGTAGAAATATCTAATAAATAATAAATACAGAAATATCTAATGAGCAAGAATTAATAGGATATTCATAAAAAGGTTGATAAGACTGAAACTTATTTACAAATAATTACAAATAATTTTCAAAGTGAAAAGCTGATATTTCATCAAGTGAGCCAAAAATCTTAGCCTCGTCACTCAAGTGAGTTAAAGTATGTATATTATAGACCAGATATTCTAATCCATAAAGAATTTTGCAATATTTAATAAATTTATTCATTAACTTTTGTACATAATCACAGCCAATATTTTCTATGTTTCTTTTTGATAAAAGAATAGTTGCAGCAACATGTAACAACAAAAAATGATCATATAAGGTTGGATCCATATTCTTGTTCATAACATAGGTTCCTACATATAAAAGAAAGGTTCAAAATTCAATAGCTTTAAACCTTGGAAGCTCATTAAGACTTGGAGGTTTTCTATTAAATTCATATGTAAAAAATGACCTGGCATCTTTAAGCTTTGATGATATATTGATAACGAATCTAATATTTAAACGAACTTTAATAGGATATCCACCTACTCAGGATTTTAAAAGTTTTTTCATTACTCCTAAACATAGTGAATGCATAAATATAGTCTATTGGAAATAATGTTGCCATTCCTATATTCAAACGAATTAATGGTGAAATTCCAGTATGATGATCATCATTTTGTGCTAAAAACGAACCATCTGTTCTTTTAGGAGCTAAAGTACTATCTAAAATCACTCACTTTACATAGTTTCCTTCCACTGTGCATTTATCACAACTATTGTAGCCACCATGTGATTTCACACATTTTATAAATGCACGTGCAGGGTAATCACAAACAAAGCTGTGAACTATGAACCCATAATGTTTATTATTAATAATTAAACCACTTCTTAGCAATACTGAAAGTTCTAAAATAAAATCTTCCAAGAAACTTGACAATGGAGTAGGTTTACTACTTCCACAATATACTCCAACAGCAAATGGTTTGGGTTTTATATTTTCAATGTCAACAATTTTCCTAGAATCGGTCAAAAAACTACAGAAGAACTTTTAAATAAAGGAATACCATCAATATTGAAAGACATTTTTACCACATTTATAACAAATTTATTTTCCATGACAAATAATTTTAAATAATTTGTTATTCCAAAAGGAATATATTCTCCATTATCCAACATTTTTTTAAAGCAGGTGTAGTGGGAGTTTTTAATAAGGTTTTAGCATTTAGTAGTAGTTCTGGATGTAAAGGGCGAAGTAGATGTAATAAGTCTGTCATTGTCGAATGTGCTACTTTATTTCGAATTGCAAATTCTCTAAGGTTAGTTGCTAAGCTATACTTTTCATCAGTTACACTATTTTCACAAGGCTCAATAACTTCTTGATTAATGTCTGAAGAACTATCATAATTTAAACTAATTTGTAAATTATTATCTGAATCATCTGCAATAAATGTGGCATCAGTATTATCTAATACTGAGTTTGTCACATCTGAACAATTGTTCACTGTTACACTAGTTTCAGTATTATTTAAACTATGTAAAAGTTCACCCATTTCATGGGCAATCCTGCAATACATTTGCCTCTAACCTATTACTTCTTTATCATACTTTGGCATTTTAATAACAAACAAATTTTACTTACTACACTAAATTAACATGAGTTTTATTTATTTAGGTTTGTTTTGTTTTCTCTGGGGGGCATGTTTTAGCCCCCCAGATTTAATACCTATTTCAATTTCATCTGTAGTAAAAGTGGAATTGCGTTTGACTGCACCTGAAATTTTCGTGATTTTAGTGATGGTGATAAAACTATTCAAATTCAAATGCACATTCACTTACCAATAACCACTGAACTTAAATGCAATTTTTTGAAAGAGTATTTATGAATCTCCTTGTCATTTCCTGAAGAAATCAAAACTTTTTTCGGAATAGGGGAGAGCGGGTCACAGTGGCCACATTTTTTGTTTATATTTTTTTTCTCTTCTGAAAAAGCCTTCAGTGATATGCAGTTTACGGGATATTATTGAATAGACTTTTGACTACTTATTCCAAATTTATTTGAAAAGAACAGATAACATAGGAAAGTGAAAATAATAATTTTCCGAAATCAAACTGGCCACTGTACCCCACATGCGGGGAACAGTGGCCACATACTTGAGGCACAGTGGTCACCCCACTGAAATTCAAAATATCGACGAAAATTTAAAGGAAATTATTCAACATTATAATCACTGAGGTCAATACCAAATGTGTATGTATTCTGTAATCTGGTGGTACTTCCAGAATGAGAATGAGGTGGGAGAATGGTAACAATGTCATTGAACGGTACTGTTCCCTCATCCTTAACATCAGGAAATACAAATCTGTTACCAACTTTCTTCAGAAAATTAACTGAGTATTCATTAAATTTCGTGTCAATATGGTTGACTTGACCAACAAAATATTTTATGGTTTTTTTCGTTGCGAACTTTACTAAAACAAATGATTTTTCCACAATTTTTGAACTATAAAAATTGTCTTCAGACTCTTCGGACAAGTCATCATTCGAATGGTCTGATGATTCAGACATCTCAATTTCACTCTCACTGGTGGTTTCCTGCAGTTCTATGATGTGTTTTTTCTTTAGCCTCCGGTCATCCTTCTCCAAGAATTTTTTCCGCTTCAAATTCTCCTTTCTCTTTTTTTCCATGATTTCTTCTTCTATTCTGTTCATAACTGGTGTGCTTGTCAAAACTTCTGCTCTCTTTTTCTTTCTTCCACCCTTTTTTGTATTCTCTTCAGTCCTAGCTTTCGGGTATGGGCGCAATACCTCTGGTGTCACAAGCTTATCTGGCATATTGTCCTTCCTGACTGCAACAGAAGACGCAATACTGGAGGCACTAGTTGGTGGTATGGCTTTACCTAATGGAGTTGATGGGCGTGAATTCTCTTTTTTTCATGAATCATTGATGAAGACTGCTCACCTTCTGTTTTATCGGTTACATCTGCTGCTAAATATTCGTCATCACCGTACACATATTTGTTGATTGGAAATATACCAGTGCCTTCGAAGGCAGACACGCAATTCTTCTGGGTAAAAGCAAGGGGGTAGGCGATCCCCAACAGTTCTGCTATTTCATATATTGTTATCCTCTTGCCTGGATGTGATGCTAGCCACGATCTGAATACTTCATTGTAATAGCGCTTCAAAGGGCCATAGACATACTTATCTAAAGGTTGTAGCTTATGGCTTGTATGTGGTGGAAGCGTTAATAGAACAATCCCTGTGTCCTTGGCCAATTTGATAGCATCATACGACAAGTGTGCCTCGTGGTTATCCATTATCAGAAGTAAGAGATCAGTAACAGTGGGTTTCGGAAAAGTAATAAAATGACGCATCCAAAGGACAAATATGTCGGCACTTATCTTACGTGTTGGAGTTGCGGCACCGATTGCGCATTCTTCAGCATAAAATCTTTGAAGTGCACTCTCGGAAAAATGGTGGCACACAGTTTCCCAAAGCATTAATAGCCCCACACATTGTGACAAGCGTTCCTCGTTCAGATGAAGTCACTTGACCAACCTGTCGCTGACCTTTTTCTGCTATTACTTTGGAAGATCCCTGTACAGTTGTTAGAGCGGTTTCGTCTACATTGTAAATTTTGTTGGGCCCCAGGCTAGAATATCTTTCATATAATGCCGTCAACTTTTCATAAAATTCATAAACTACTAGTTTGTTGAAGGCTACAGACCTGGCGATGGAAGTTGACTCTGCGGTTCTTAATGACACTGTAGGATTGCGCTTCAGAAAGGATGTGAACCATTCTTGGCCTGCACACTGATCTCTATCCCAACTTTCGGGTACCGTTTTGTTATTTGCCTTTGCCATGTCATATGCCAACTTCTTTGCGGCCCTAGGTGGCAAACCATGGTGCAATTTGCTGCACCGAATCAAATACTTGACCAGTTCGGCTTCTTCCTCATCTGTGAAGATTCTCCTCACCGTATAGTTGGGGCACATTCTGGGGAATACTGGCTCCTCTGTATTTATATTCTGATCTCGGCACTTTTGTAAATACCGTCGCAAGATTGTGCGTGGAATGTTATAACGGGTCGCTGCAGCCTTCGTAGACAATCCACCATTGAGAATAGACATGACAGCTTCTTTCATATCACTTTCTGCGGTTAAACCAATTGAAGATTTTCGCTGCCTATTGCGAGGCATTCTGCTGTCATAATCTGAAATGTGGAAATTTTGTTACTGTAGGTAGGTACGTACTAAAGATATCTAAATCATTATTAATAGGCATAGAATTTGTTCAAAAAAACCCTTGAAAATATGTGGGGCACAGTGGCCACTACTTAACCTTTGTGAAAAAGCAGTGGCCGCTGTGTCCTTATTCGAAGTGACCACTGTGTACGAAATTAACCAACAACAAAAAAGTAGCAGTCCCACAACTTCTCATGGGTTTCAATAGTTTTGAAATTAAACATGCTAGGGGACTAAGTGACTAATATAATGAACACACAGCGAAACGGAAACAATTGTAAGATTTTGATTTACACTAAAAACAAAACTCACTTTATTTACTCAGCACACCTACAAATCACTATCGACCATATAATTGACAAGTGTCACTTTCAAGACTAGAAATACACATGGCTCAATCCAAGATGTACTTGGACATCTCTCATCAAGAGGGCAGCACATGTATCGAATATTCATGGAAAATAATCCACTGTCCAATGTCCACTGTGCCCCTATGGCCACTGTGACCCGCTCTCCCCTACATGCAATAATGGGCTGTATTAAATTCCCACGAATACATTTCTATTGGAGTACTAGGTTTAAATTTCCTGCAATTGCGGACAAAATGCCACGAGATAGGTTTTACCTCTTGAGAGTCAATCTCCATGTTGTCGATGCCTGCATGGTGACAGAGCGAAGTAAAAAAAATAATCGTATGTGGAGAGTTCAGCCGATGATTGATTTGGTTAGAAATAGATGCCTGGAAATTAAGAGATACTCCCGAACTGCATTCTCTATAGACGAACAAATGATTCCTTTTCTAGGTCGGTGTGCTCTTCGCCAATATGTCAAGAATAAGCCAAGACCAGTGGGTCTCAAAAACTTCGTGCTAACAACATCAGACGGTACTGTCCTTGACTTTGAAATATATCAAGGATCAACAACCAATTTGAAACATGGAGAACTTGGACTCGGCCCATCAGTTGTTATGAGGCATCTACGGCTTTTGGCAAAGAACCAATACATGAGGTCAGAAGATGGGACAAATCTAGCGCTAGTTATGTAGAAGTACCCTGTCCGAATGTAGTGAAGATTTTCTATATTATTTTGAACCATTTCTACTGTGCTGTTTGTTGCAACCACTTCTGTTAATTTTTCAGTACACTCGTTTTTTCTTTTTCATGTTAACAAACGTTTAGGAGGAATGGGGTATGTAACAGTTGGTTGGGTTTTTTTCATTTTCATAGTGGGATAATCAACCGAAGAATCTGAATCTTTAGAGGGATATACTCTCTTGATCTTTCTTTTTCGTATGATGACTTCATCATCCGAGTCTAAATTGGAGGTATCCTCATCTTTTTTCAAGTGGAGACGTGCCTCATTATAAGTTTCTGCAATTATAAAGCACATTTTTATTATAACTGGTTTAAAAGATTAAATTAACCGTGACAGAAGTAGTGAAACTCAAAAGTTTATATAATTCTTAAATAACTTATTGTAGAGAAATAAAGGACGTACCATATCTTTTAAGAATTTTTATTTGATATTGTGGCCGTGATTCTTCGGAGTCAGCCCTTTTCTTTAAAAGTTTGTTTTTCATCTCTTCTGTGCGTACATTAGGGTAGTAGCAGGTATTGCCATGTGGGTTTATCGAATTTGAAGCTACTATTCCAGGAGCATCATGTTCATTTACAAATGTGACAGTAACAAAGCTTGGAGTTCAATTATGTTGAATCTTTAAAAATATATTTAACATTATTAAAAGTATCTAGTAAATGTAGTATACTTAAATGCTATAGGATTAAAGAATAAAAAATACTATGAATGTAACATTCTTTTAGTAACATGATCATTTTGGAAAGGAAGGAGTACAACTTTACCAACAATGTCACTAACTTCTTTTTCACATAGGTTCAATTTATTTTTTACAACATACATACATCAATGTATTTTTTTTCGGAACCAACAATAAACACTATTTTGTTTTATTCCCAGTGGCGGTCCTTAGTGTATTTTAGTTCAGTGAATGAATATTGTAATTCCATGTTACTTAACAAAGTTCATATGGTTACATTGTTGGGCAATAATGCGACCTTTCAAATGAGCTGTCACGTGACCTCGGTTTGCGTTTAAAAAAATCGTCGATGACGTCATTACGCCATCACCTAATGTCCAACACATCTATAGCAGTTGATGGCCATTCAAAAATTAAAATTGACGTGTTTTTAAGATCTTTTTTAAAGTCTTCTGTTTCTGAAATAATAAATTTATTCCATAAATTTGCATCATATCTACGTGTGAACTTTCTATTAATGGCGCAGCAAAAAAAATTTCTTTTGATGAAAACTCTTGACATATAACCATTTTTTGTACATTTGTTGAAAATACAATGTTGTGTACAGTCACATCTTTTAAAATACAGTGGGAATTTGTATGTTCAACTGTTATTTCAAAAGAATTAAATTTGACAGATCTGAATTGTTGGAATTTATCACAAAAGGCAAAAGTAAGCCTGAAGAATGAGGTTTTGAGAAATAGGGTAAAGAAGAAACATATGGTAAATATTTTTGATCCAAACATTACCATTACATATTTCTCCAAACCTTTTAATAATCTGCTGAAGGGGTCTGTCTCCTTTTCTGATACCTCTTGTAAAAAATTGTAAAAAGTTCTCAAAGGGAAAGGCAGAGCATGAATCAAGAGCTCCAAATTCGAATACATCATCACTAAGGTGTGTGGGACCATTTAAATTATAGGTGGCAAATTCTGGCCCATATAAATCTATGTAGTATTTGACAAAATGTATTGGGAGGTTCTTAGTGTAGTCATTGTATTCTAAACAATATTCAGGACTTAACAATATGCAAATTAAAAATGTAAGACTTAGAAAATTGTTATAATATGCTAAATAGTCAGACTTTATTTTAAAAAGTACTACTGGCCCTATAGGAGAAACTGACGAAATTCAGTTGCTTTCCATCTTCTCACATCATCCAAAGAACGTGGTTTCCTATTAAATTCTGATGGCATATGTTCAGCAATAGCGACTAGGTCAGTACTTATAGAGTTTATAATTTTATAGGGAAGTTTCAATGGTACTGGCCCAAACATCCATAAATAAAGTAGACTACGTACAACACCATGGCAAACAAGGTGCATATAATCCAATGGAAAACGTTTAATAAAATGTATGTGTAATGTGTACTTGAATTGTGAAAATCTTCATCATGCATCTGAAGAAATTCTTCATGGGTTCTAAGAGGTGCATGATATTCAGGGAATGTCATGCGGTTTTGCAAATATACACCAGATTGCTTACATTTTGTACAAGAATAATAACCAGTATGTCCCTTGACCCCTAATAAAAAGACTTGGCTGGAACATCACAGATAAAACCTTTTATACCAACTTTAATGTTTTTACTTCCAAAGTCCAAGCCAGAATTAAAGTTACTGCCTCAGTTATGAATTCCTCCATAAAAGATGTGCAGCTCTGACGCTTCTTAGAGCCACAATAAACACCAATGGAGAAAACCACATATTGTATTGCAGGTATATTATAAATTGATCCTAAAATTGGCCAGAACTCAGTTGAACTACTTTTGAATAAAGGTACACCATTCATGTTAATTAGTAGAAAAATTTCACTTATAGGTTCACTAACATAGTTATATATGCCTATATGCGAATATAATCGTGGTTCAACAAAAAGGGTTTTCGAGACATAATTAATCCTTCCTGAAAAAAAAATATTAAAAGCTTACTTAATATAAATCCGCCATGACTGCATTCAGTTATTAGAAAATCATTAATAAGATTGTCATTCTTTGTTTTGGCTCACTTGTAAATCTTGTTAATAAAATATGAAGAAAAGGCAGAGTGACATTAATTGAACTAAATTTGTAACGACTCCAAATTCCCATTTGTGCAATATCACTGTGACAATAAAATTTTGATGTTATATAAATTATCTACAACCTTGTTAGGCTGTGAAACATGGACTTTTCATTTTCGATAATATGTGAATACCGCTAGAAGCTACAAAAAATATAAAAGAAACTTACCTCAATTTCACCAAAACAAAAAGGATACCGCACTCTATTTAACAAGCACAAAACCAATCAGGTGCAAGCTGAATTTGGTTAATGTAAAAAGCTTCAGCTAAGTCGTAACAATTTGTTATTAAAACTCCAAGAAAATGATTAATATCACCGTATGCACCCAAATTACAAATGGGCTAAAATCCTAGACGAAAATCACAATGCCTAAATGATGTACACGGCCATCTGTTGCAATTGCGGCATTGCACGATTTATAAAAGTAGCTGTTACACCTATGCTGGTCTGCTTACACAACAAAGGATATTCCCTAGCTTCACAGTTTGCCCTCACAACGTGGCATCTACACTGCCCAAGTTAATTTTAACAGACAGCGCCACCTATAGCTAGTGCTGGCATCCTCGCGTCAAAGCGGGAAAAGTCAAGGCAAGACCACAAAATTCAAAAAGATAACGAAGCCTGGACCCGTAGTATTCTCGTATCATTCTACAAAGTGAGCTGTTTGTCACTGCTACGAAAATAAAGAGATAGATGCATGTTTTCGTGGGAGTGACATGTTAGTAAGACACATCTTTTTTTGGTAGGAATGAGAAATTATTCTCTCGCATAGAAATGCTTCGAGAAAACCTACGCGGTTCCGCTGCGGATAATTATAATTTTTCCTGTGCAATTTTATTTTTGGGTTCGTTTTTTAAGCTGCTTACGAAGAGCTACCCCAGATGATAAACTTTTTTCAAGAATTTTAAGTACTAGTTTATTGGACACATCAAGAGTTCTTAGAAAAAAGTCTACACAGCCTGAACCATCTAGCTTGTGTATGCAAGGTGCACTTCTATGTATTAACAGTTGTTGCTATTTCTTCACTTTAAAGTTCCAACGATCCTAGTTTCAAAAAATCATCCAAAATTACTATCATTCTTTATCCATTATGTTAGTATTGCACTTGCGTTGCGTGGTAATGAAAACTAGTCCATTTGCCACAGATATTTGTATAAATAATAATTATTTAACAATCGGCAAAACAATTTTGCAATTCTAAAAATGTTTGTGTTAAATACCCGGATTCATATAAGCAATTACATACCAGCTAATATATCAGTTTCCGATTGAGTGCGAGAAGGTGGGTTATATTAACTGATAATTGTACACTAAACTTGCTTAGATTTTAATAATAAGTAGATGCATGTTTTTATTTTTTTACCCTTGAACATGAGACTTACTCGTTGGTACTATGGTTAATCAGGCCAGATGTTCGGGGTACGCTCCATGATTAGTTTTTAAATGTGTAATAGTTGCTGCTGACTTCTTAGAAATGTTATACATAAATTGATGGAGTATATGTTGATGGAGGGTGGAATGGATCTTATAGTATAGTTATTAAAAAGTTTTCTCCAAACTTTTTATTATAATATGAAATACTTAATAATCGAACAATCAAATATGCGTTATGCAATAACTTAAAATTTTAAAGTTAATTATTGACTGTTCGTACTTGATATACCGAATATTTTGTTGCATCCCAAAATGTGTCAATGGTTTTAACTCTGAATTTTGGTGTTCTGTACAAATATATTTAAAATTAATAACGGTAAACAACTAAAAGGTTGAATTAAACTTTCACTAAATTATTTATTGCCCAATCAGTTGCTAATAATTCATTTAACACGTTGAAGGGAGCGACCAGTTTGATAAAAATTGACAATTAAAACAGTACCTATTTTTATAAGAAATGGAAAAGCATGCGGATTAATGTTATTTCTGACCCAAAAAAATATAAAAACTAATGGTTTTTTTTAAACTGATACGCAAATGTACAAAGTTACATTAGTTATTCATATTACAAATTGTGCCACTCTACAAAACAGTCAGGGCACAAAGCTGGATTTTCTAGACACCCTTTGCATCTGTAGTTAGTCTCCTTACGAATTTCTTTTTTAGAACACAGTTTGCATCTTAGAAACGGGAGTACCAGGATTTTTTTCAGGCCAGTGATCTACATTTTTTCTTCTTATGTTTAGAGTAGGCTGGCTGGATACATTATCAGTTCGTCTGCTGTCGTTCTTATGTCTTGTCATTAAATCTTTGATATCATAGCAAATGCAATAAAAACAAACAACCACTTACCTCTCTAAGAAAACAGCGTAGCAAATATAAATAATAAAGCACCTGTAGCACACCTTACAACAGACTGACACTATCACTACTTTGATTTTATTGAATCCATTTAAAACAGTAAGTTTGATGCTATAATATGTATTTTAAATAGAACCCCTGACACTGCGCAGCGAACTGTTGAGAGTAAGTTGAATGAATTGACGCTGTACAGCGTTGTGCCTTTTTCAACGTGTTAAAATGATTATTTTATTTAATTCGCTTTTCTTAAAATTCCTGGATTCATACGCTATAGGCATATCTAATCCGTTGTAATTTTGATTTAGTATCGCTGAGTTAAAATAAATTGCCTGAAGTTTTATTTCGTTTGTATCATTTACGTTCAAAATTCACACATAAGAGTTGTTTCTCGAAACAATGGCTCTAGCTATAAAAACTCCTGGAACGATTTCTGATTGTTCCACTACTTTATGTTGTCTTAACTGCTTAAAATGTTCTACTATGCGATACACCTTGCAATACCTGGGTGGTGTTGCTTAAATGTCATAGTCTGGGTTGTCAAAAATGTGTAACTAAATAAACTAGATTATTAAAAATATCTAACCTAACCTCTAGAGGTTTTAAAATTTCGATAATTTTTTTCAAAAATTCCCATTCTTCGTTATCAATGAGGGCTATTGTTGTTCGAATGGACATTTAGAGTTCAATAAACCTCTCTACCATATAATAAGTTCAGTTCCAGAGACTGTACGTTTTGTATAAGTTTTTTTGGTTTTCGGTCAAGCTGTCTTGACTGTGCTAACAATTTTATTAACACTTTACTCAAATTATCTTAGGGTATCACAAGAAATCAAATTAATCCTGTGAGCATAACAACCAAAATGCTTCAGGTGCAGATCATCTCTAATGCCATCGAAATCATCTTCGTGAAGTGCGTGGACGAGACGCGGACGGTAAACTCTATAGTGCATACGTTTCAGCATCCGTTGTAAAGAACGATCGGATATCTGAAGTTCTCCCGATAGCCGCACTGCAGATTGGTTCGGCTGCTCAACTAATGCTAGCGCCATTGTTCCCATATTTTCGTTAGTTGTTAGAGATACAGGTCGTCCAGAACGCGGGGCGTCGGCAACAGAGCCCGTTCTTAAGAATTTCTGGTACGTCTTCCACACTGTTGTACGATTTGGTAGCGGCGTGTTCGGAAATTGTTGTTGAAGTTCGGTAAACATAGTGTCGTAATCCGCGTTCGTCCGCAGATACGAGGTAACAAAAAAAATCTTTCTTGAAGCGTAAACTTCGGTTATTCATTTTGAAAACGTGTCTATTCGACGAGCACACAGACACAACTATCTGACGCACGAACATGTTCAGGGTCGATCTTTTTCGACAGCGTTGCCAGACTTATGAGCGTTGCCGGACATATGTCGAAATTTTGAGAGCGTTGCCTGACATATGCCGATCCTTGTATTTTTTTAAATTAAATGCTTGCTGATAATTAGTCTATAGTAATGACTTTAACAGATAATATCTACAAAAAACAGCCATAACTTACCACCTATTATTTATATATAAACGTTTACACAAATAAAAAAAAAACAATATAACAAGCTTTAAAATATTCTTTTGTTTATTTTATAAAATAAACTAAAAATAGCTGAACAAACACTTTCCACTACATTCACGTGGTAACTGCCGAACAACTTCCTGTTTACATCGCTCTTAAAGTTTAAATTGGAGCTCATGCGCAATAAAACGTCTAGTATTGACACATTGATCGAGAACCCCGACTGATCGACTTTACCCCAGTTGACGGTATACATTGGAATTATATATTCATACTGGGCTGGTAATAATGTCTTAGTAATTGTTTTTCAAGAGGGCAACTGGTACGACAAATTTAAAGCACTAACAAAAGTTTTAAACCCATAGTCTTCAACTAGAAATCATTTCCCAGACAAGTTTTCAATATTACATTTATATAAAGTGAAATTTGAACTGTAGCATATCGTTCATCCGGAGGAAGAAGGTTACATTTCGAAAAATCATTTTTTTCAGGAGAGCCATTTTAAGTTTTTTTTTCAATTTAAAATGCTTATTTCATTAAAATTACAGATTATCGAGTTACCATTTTCATTTCATTGTTGAGATTTTAAAAGTAGTTTAAGATGATCTATATACATATTTCAGGAAAATATACGCTAAACTGAGTTTGAAAGATGTAACTGTCTTCTCCATTAAACAAAGGTCTCTTTTTTTAAAATATTTGGTTGCATCGTGAACAAATTATGGAACCTTCTGACATAGCCAAAAAATACTTTGATATTGTATGATAAAATACAAAATTTACTTACAACTAATCGGATAGATAAACAGAATAACGCTCGACTGAAACTATTTTTTATTAACATAGAAAATCATAAAGTTAAGATAATAAAGTAGTACGCAATGTTTTTTCAATTAAGGTTAACAAACCTGTTGGGGACTTCCAACAATTAGCAGACGTACCTACCCTTGGTGAAACCCCTGTTTTGCTGTTTGGGCTGTTGTCGTGCGTCCAACGGCCCGAAGCTGGTTAGATACTCAGATACTGAAAGTATGATTAAAACAGTAAACATATACAGAGTGAGTTTTATGTATGGAACGCCTCAATTATCTCTGAAACGGCTTGCACGATTTTTATAAATTTTGATATTTGACGATTTTGTAATACGACCGAGCTTATGGTAGTGTTTACATTATTGTCGGATTTTCCGTTTTTCTGGAAATCTAATGAACTTTGTTATTTCAAATGGATCAGCCTGTTTATTTTTTTGTTATTGAAATCCCTGAAAAATACTGAATATTTTTCATGTAGTATTTTCTATACCTAAATGTCATAATTTCGGAGTTATAGTTAACTTTTTATTTTATCCGCTCAAGTTAAAATAATACGTTAAGATGGCCATGACTGCAACATTAATAACGTTTCAATAAGTCACTATTGTTGATGTTTATTGAAAGTCACAATGGATCGTTTATCTATACAGTTGCGCATATGGGTATCTTCATGTTTATTTCATTATACACAATTGAAAATAATTTCTCAAATGTTTTTCTGTACATACGGAAATAGTTGAAAAACTTTTCATCGTCATTTTGTAATCTCTCCAAAAGTGTGTGAAATACACCGTATGTTTCTCTTACACTCAGAATGGGATGCACCCAATACTTCCTCTTCTTTGCCGCTTTTCTTTCTTTTAATTTTTTATACATATAAAATGCAACAATTATTTTATTCATTTTAGAATTTTAGACTTTGGGTTTTTCATTTGGTTTCCCATTAGTCACATTTGAGATATGGATGGTTTACTTCGTTTATTAGATAATAAGCTGAATTTACCGGATACCCAACAATTACCAGGAGTGGACTGTGAATTACCATTTTGCTTTGCGTAACCTTTTGCTTAGCATAACCATTTACTTCGTCCATATGGAGGTAAAGAACTGGATGAAATAAAAAGAATTTTCAATTATCGGCTTTCTCGAGCAAGGCGATATATGGAGTGTGCCTTTGGAATTATGTCCAATAAATGGCGAATATTTTATCGACCGCTAAATGTATCCAAAGAGTTATCAATTGAAATTGTGAAGACATGCTGCATATTGCAAAATTTTATTCATAAAGAAGACGGTATCAACTTATCTAATGAAATTGCAAAATAAATCTACCGCCATCAAGAAATATTCGAGGTGGCTTGACAGCAAATGCCATTCGAAATAAATTTGCAAATTATTTTGTATCAGAGGAAGGCAGCATACATTGTCAAAACAGATATTTGTGATTTAGAGTGTGTTATTAATTATAATGAAGAAATAAACATAGATGAATTATAGATGGAAGTTAATATTAAATAATAAAACAATTACATTAGAAATTTGAATGATAAAACGTAAGTTTCTGTTCGTCCCTTCAACTGAATCCTGAATCATTTTTTTAACAACTTGACAAAGCAATGTTCTTTGCAAACCATAAATTCACCCTTAAAATTTAAGTTGATTTTAAGTTTTTACAACATATTTTACTCACCAAATTCACCAATTAATGTTAATAGCACGTCTATAATAAGTCGCCGGGCCTAGAAACGGCACGCCGAATAAAGGCGCATCCACATTATGCCATACCTTGCCGATCGGCAAAACCGATTGGTGTCGCTGGTGTCCACACAATATTTTTGTAGTGTGTACGTAGCAGTTGTACAGTGTTGCGTGTCAATAATGAGTTCAGAAGAGGATGATATGATTCTTGCGGCTGCAGCTGTTGTAATAATTGCCTCTACTTCATATAAACGTCCCAAGAGGTTTTGGGTTCGCCCAAGCCTCAGAAGTCGTAATAGGTACAGTGCCACGGATCTTATGAAAGATTTGATTTCTGACGACGCAGATGAATTAAATTTGGAATATAGATGTGACGCAGGATTCAGAAATTTTTTTCGAATGACCAAAACAGATTTCCAAACATTATTAGATTTGATTGGACCTGTTATTTCAAGAAAAGATACGTCATTTAGAGCAGCAATTCCTGCCTCTGAACGACTTGCAGTTACGCTACGTTTTTTTGCCAGTGGAGATTCCTACCATTCTCTCATGTATACCTTCAAAATATCTAAGCAAACTATTTCAAAATGTGTTGCAGAGGTATGCAAAGCGCTCATAGATGCTCTTCAAGATTACGTAAAGGTAAGAAAAAATAACTATTCATCGTAGTTTGTTATATATTTAAAAATATAAGAAATTACAACTGCAATAAGAGAGTGTGAATGTCCTCATCTTGATTAATAGTAGAAGTTGATGTCGAACTCCGACCACTTAATGTATTGAGGTAATGTCCTGAAGATGGTATTGAATTATGGGCAACATTGAATGATTGCAGTGGATGTGATTGTGGAGTAGATGGATGAGAATGATTTATGAAATGAGGATTATCGTATTTGCCCATTTCTGCTTCAAATAGAACAGTATTAATTATATTCTGAACGGAAAATCTAGCAAATGGCGACACAATTTTTCGAAGCTTCATTGCAACTTGTTCACCAAACAATGAAAATTCATCCTTTTCAGCCCTTTTATAATTATTTAATAATTTTTGTAATTATAATTTTATATATGCAAACGTGGGATGTCAGGGACGAATATCGGACGGGGGCGTATTCAACGATTCATATTTCAAAGAGTGCCTTGAAGAAAATACCCTAAACCTGTTGTGATATTACGACAATCATGGTTACTATTTTTTGTTATGTGAATTGTATTAAATGATTTTTGATTGACGTTATATAAATCGTCAAAAAAAAAATAAAAATATAATTGTTCAAGTCGTATCATTCAGTAATTAAAATGTACATATAAGATTGGCAGACCAACAGGTTATGGGCCTTACACAATAGAAAGGAAATCCACAGAAAATAATTTATTTGAAAAAATAAAGTTTGTACAGATTAACAGCTAACGTCATACCGACATGGATGGAAAATTATCTATTAATGTTCCTAGGTTGAACAATGAGAATTATTCCACATGGAAGTTTAAAACTGAGTTGTTGTTAATAAAGGAAAATTTGTGGTATGTTATTAGGGATGAAACTCCAACGGAACTAAAAGAAACCTGGAAAAGAAGTGATGAAATGGCTAAGGCAACAATATGTTTGTTAATTGAGGATAATCAGATTAATCATGTTCGCAAGGCAAAGTCTGCAAAAGAAGCATGGTATGCTTTACGAGAATATCATGAAAAGGCCACACTTAGTAATAAGGTACAGTTAATGAGACAAATTTGCAAATTAAATTTAATTGAAGGAGATAATCTTGAAGAGCATATAGTTTATATGACAAGTTTATTCGAAAGGCTGTCCTCCCTTGGAGAAGAACAATTATCTGACAATTGGATTGTTGCTATGTTGTTAAGCAGTCTACCAGAAAGTTATAATACGTTGATTACTGCTCTGGAGGCTCGTTCAGAAAATGATTTGACGTTGTCACTTGTACAGTCAAAACTGTTAGAAGAATATTCCAGAAGGGTCAGTCAACAAAGGAATTCAACTGAAACAGCTTTGAAGTCAGAAGAAGGGTCATCTAGACAAAAGAGTGATAATAGAAGGTGTTATTTTTGTAATTTAATTGGACATTTAAAACCTCAATGTGAAAAATACAAACAATGGAAAAAATAAAGCTAACACAAAGAAGAATAAATACAAATTGGAGCATGCTAAGGAAGTCAGTGAAGAATTTGTATTTACATTATCATCAGAATCAAAAGACAATTCGTGGGTTATTGATTCGGGAGCATCATGTCATATTTCAAATTGTCATAGTAATTTTATAAGTTTTAATCCACACGTTAATAAGAAAGTATTTGTAGCAAATGGAAATGAGGTGGTAGCTGAAGGTAGTGGATCAGTGAAATTAACAGTATTGAATGACAAAAACGAGGAACGAGAAGTTAAAATTGAAGATGTATTATATATACCCAATATGCAAAGTAATCTATTTTCAATCAAACGGATAGTTGAAAAGGGTTATAAAGTTCATTTTGAAAAATCATGTTGTAGAATATCCAAAGACGGAAACAAATTGCTGTAGGAGATGTAAGTTCAAATTTGTATAAATTAAGAAGAAAGGAGCATGTCAATTTAGTAGCTTCATGCACAAAGAAAACCTGCATACATTATTGGCATCGTATTTTTGGACACAGACATCCTGAAGCAATTTTTCAGTTATCAAACAATATGGTTGATGGACTAAAGATAGATCATTGCGGAGTTAAAAGTACTTGTAATGTTTGTTTAGAAGGAAAATTTTCTCGTTTGCCGTTTCCTAAAGAGTCTAAAAACAAATCAGCTGAAATTGGTGACCTTATACATTCAGATGTTTGTGGACCAATGCAAACCATTACACCAAAAGGTAATCGTTATTTTTTGACCTTTATTGATGATTACAGTAAATATTGTGTTGTATATCTGATGAAAAATAAATCAGAAGTAAGTAACAGAATTAAGGAATTTGTTGCTCTCATAGAAACTCAGTTCAGAAGAACACCCAAAATTATTCGGTCTGATCGAGGAGGAGAATATGTAAATACTGAAATTAAAAGTTTTTTGGACAGTAAAGGAATAAAATGTCAGTATACTGCACCATATTCTCCACAGCAGAATGGGGTGTCAGAGAGGAAAAATAGGTCACTGATGGAAATGGCTAGATGTATGTTAATTGATGCAAAATTAGATAACAAACTATGGGGAGAAGCGATTATGACTGCTAATTATGTCCAAAATAGGCTGCCATCGAAGTCTGTAAGTAAAACACCTCATGAGTATTGGTATGGAGCAAAACCAGAAATTCGTCATATGAAAATTTTTGGTTCAAAGGCATATACATGCATACCAAAACAAAATAGACAAAAGTTGGATAAAAAAGCAGAGATGTTGATATTTGTGGGTTATGATCAACATACGAAAGGTTACCGTTTGTTGAATGATAAAACATTTAATGTTACTATAAGCAGAGATGTTAAATTTTTTGAAGATCAAGTAAATGTTGATAAATTGTCATCATCAACGAGTAAGAATACAAATGTTAAATTTCAACAAATGACTGACTGTGATGATATCCCATCAACAAGTAAGAATGCAAATGTTAGATTTCAACAAAAGGACTGACTATAATGATATCCAAGATGAAACAGATGATGAATGCTATGATAACGTACAAGAGGAATTAAAGGAAAGAAGATGTAATATCCAAGATGAAACAGATGATGAATGCTATGATAACGTACAAGAGGAGTTAAAGGAAAGAAGATCTACACGTATAAATAAAGGAGTACCACCAGAAAGATATGGTAATGCAGCTCATATGGTCAAAATAAATGTTGATGGTGAAGTTTCAACAATTGATGAGGTAATGAAAAGTTCAGAAAAGGATGAATGGATAAAGGCTATGGAAGACGAAATGCTTTCTTTAAAGAATCTGGCAACATATGAGCTTGTTGATTTACCTGAAGGAAGAAAATCTATAGGGTGCAATGGGTTTTTAAGAAAAAATATGATACTGCTGGAAATTTATGTAAATATAAAGCTCGTTTAGTTGCTTTAGGATATTCTCAAAAATATGGAAGCGATTATGATGAAGTATTCGCACCAGTGGTTAAACATGCTACAGTCAGAATATTGTTATCACTAGCTGGAGTAAAAGGTATGAAAGTTGAACACTTTGATGTCAAGACGGCATTTTTAAACAGCGATATATCAGAAACAATTTTTATGAAACAACCACCTGGTTTCATTGAAGAAGGAAAGGAGAATAAGGTGTGTTTGTTGAAAAGGTATCTATGGTTTAAAGCAAGCGGCACGTTCCTGGAATAAAACAATACACAATGTTTTAATATCCGGAAAGTGTCACCAAAGTAAAATAGATCCATGTTTGTATATGAAAAAATTAAATGAAGAATGGATCTATATTCTAATATATGTGGATGATATATTAGTTGCTTGCAATAATGAAGATGGAATTAAAATTATAAGTGATATTTTAGTAAAGAAATTTGAAATTAAAGCTTTAGGTAATGTCAAGAATTATTTAGGACTGGAAATTGATAGAGACATCCACGGAAACTTTTGGATTAGTCAGACTAAATACATTCAAAAAGTTATCGAAAATACAGGACTTCAAAATGCTAAAGATTCTAAAGTACCCATTGAGCCTAGCTATGGTAAAAGTGAGAAGGAAGAATTGTTACTATGTAATAAAAAATATCAACAGGCAATTGGGTCACTTCTTTATATTGCAGTAAATACACGTCCAGATATTGCTGCAAGTGTATCAATTCTTGGAAGAAAAGTAAGTAATCCATCCAAAGAAGATTGGAACGAAGTAAAAAGAGTCGTACGATATTTAAAAGGTACATCAAATTTTAAACTTCGTCTCAGTTCAATTCATTCAGAATCAGAATTGGAGGGTTATGCAGATGCCAACTGGGCTGAAGACAAAATTAATCGTAAATCAAACAGTGGTTATATATTTTTTGTATTTGGAGGAGCAGTAAGTTGGTGTTGTCGAAAACAGACTTGTGTAGCATTATCATCTACAGAAGCAGAGTTCATAGCTTTAGCAGAAGCATCTCAAGAAGCGATTTGGATTAGAAGATTGCTATTTGAAATGCATGTTTCTATAACTGATGCAACGACAATTAAAGAAGATAATCAAAGCTGTATAAAATTGGTTGAAGGTGAAAGATTGTTCAGCAAAAGATCAAAACACATAGATACAAAGTTTCATTTTGTAAAAGACTTCGTTGAACAAAATATCATTAACTTGGAGTACTGTGAAACACAAAATATGATAGCTGATCTTTTGACAAAACCATTGCCATCCACCAAGGTGTCGAAGTTAAGAGATAGTATGGGGCTGATGAATCATGATTGAGGAGGAGTGTTGTGATATTACGACAATCATGGTTACTATTTTTTGTTATGTGAATTGTATTAAATGATTTTTGATTGACGTTATATAAATCGTCAAAAAAAAATAAAAATATAATTGTTCAAGTCGTATCATTCAGTAATTAAAATGTACATATAAGATTGGCAGACCAACAAAACCTTCCACCTGCTTGTTCATTACTAGGATGTTCCATTTGTTTTTGTGGCGGATGACGCATTCCCACTATCAACAAACATAATGAAGCCATTCGCAGGACATCAGGAAAAAGGTTCAAAAAATAGAATATTCAACTATCGATTGAGTCGCGCAAGAAGAGTGTCAGAAAATGCTTTTGGCATTTTAAGTGCTGTTTTCCGAGTGCTTCGTAGGCCCATGTTGTTGGAACCAGAAACTGCAACGAACGTAGTTTTGACCTTAATTCACCTACACAATTTTTTGCGAAAAAACACTTCAACAAATCTTTACACTCCACCTGGAATGATTGATGTAGAATGTTCGGATACTGGTGCAATTAATCCTGGGCTTTGGAAACGAAATGCTTCCTCTAATGAATTGCTCAGTTTTGGCAGAAGGGCAAGAAGGAGTGGAGCACAAAATGTGAGAAACGAATTGGCAGAATTCTTCATTTCTCAAGAAGAAGCTTTGCCTTCTCAATATGATAAATGAAATACGATATACCAATATGATTATATCAATAGGTTACAATAGGTTTATTCTTATCCTTCAGAAATTCCATTAACTTATACGCAAACCATTTACTTTTGTAAGTTTCTACGGTTCCATTACCACTTTTTTCTGAATCTTTCTCTTTTTTTTACTTCCCGTGCAAAGTGACTTAAGAGATATCTAATCTTTTTTTCGATTTCCTCTTTCTCCACTCCAAAAGATACGCTTATTTCCAACAATGCATCGCGACTTTTGTTCCGGTCTTTATAATCTGCCAATCGGCTGTTCCACAGAACGGGGCGCTCATGATACATTTCAAGTAGGTTTTGTGTATTTTCTTCATTCCACTCCATTTCCCGAATAACAATAAAGCACGGAATTATGGTGAATCGACAGGCCACGAGATGTCTTCGTGATCAATTGCACTGATCCCTCACTGAAATAGACGAGGATTGCATACAAAACGTACATACTACACTGATCAGTACGGTTCTCTTTCATCGAGACCGCCATCAATCGGTTTTGGAATCGGTTCGGCTTTCGGTCCCGAACCCAAGCCGCAATTGCGTCCGTACTACATGCGGCTTTGCCGATCGGCAAGGCATGGCATAATGTGGATGCGCCTTAAGACTGCACCCGGCGACGGACGGTCAGATTTCTACGCTGGACAAATTAACAAGGTTCCATACTATTATTTAGTCCACTGTATGCCGGACGTATACCCGACGTTAAAAATGGGTCTACTACCGTCGTGTTAACAAGAGGCCTTCCTGGTTCGAAAAGGAATGCTACCGTTACAGTTTCTCCCTTGGCCGATGTTAACTACCCCCTTCCCTTCTATATATGTATAATATGTTCGTTGCATAATATTAAGTATCAGTGTCGAAGTATTTTTGATGAATATTTTTTATTTATTTTATTTCCGTTGTGGTGAAGACACAACAAAACCCTTTTTTTGCATCGGTTATACCCGGTTTTACGGAAAATACTTTCTTGAGCTTGATTTTATTGACATCTATTTCTTTCCTTGAATGTATAATTTGTATCTCATTTTAGTCGGATTGTTCATAAGACGTTTTATAGAAAAATTTCCCAGGTTGATTTTTTTCCAACTTATAGAGTTTGATATTATTCAGCTTTACATTATTAGGTAAGTTGACAAATAGTTCCGCTGTTTACCCTTTCACTCACGAATTATTGTTAATGGTGATAAAATTATGTCAATGGCAATGCTTATTTGTTAATTTTTTTGCCCCTAGACGGCGGTGGTGGCATGTCGTCAATTGACGACAGTATGAGTCAACGGAATCTTTGTAACGGCCACTTGTAGGCGGCAATGTGTTTTCAATTAAAATAAAGGATAAATAAACGTAAAATACATAATGTACTCCTAATTATTTTTATTATATAAAAACGGATTTTACGCATTTACTTATGAAAATCGATAAAACAATTTTTATTTTTGTTCTAACACTGATGTACCATGCACTTACTACACTTTATCCTTGATGTACCTTTACAACCTGCATTTTTGCAGCGGGAGGATGATTTTGCATCATCGTGGATAGGCCAATGACCAATAACTAACTTCTGCTACTGGACGTACCTCGAAGGTTGCTCTTGATGTTGTCGGACTTATTGGCACATCAGGAACGTTTGTAGAAGGGCGTCCTCTTTGTGGTTTTGGCGTTGAATCAACTAATATAAGAGCTTCTGCAATATATGATCTAAAGTGAAATGAATCCATTATGTCCTTTTTGGGAATATTCAGAATCTGACCCCGTTGCCTATATTCCAACCAGGCTAAAGTACATGCCAGATCTATTGCGTGTGTAAACATTCGCAGTGTCCATTTCTTTGATCGGATGAATGTTCTGTATATTTGAATGAGAAAGTCAAGTTTGTCAACTTCTACCATACTAGAGTTGTATAAATTAACGGATTCAGGGCGCGCCACATACACAAATTGTTTGCTTGTGTTATCCCAATTCCTACGAAGGTCGATGCCATATGCAAAGTTTTGTTATCAAACCATTTGACTAATATTATGCCATCTTTACTTATTACTTCTTGGACTGATCCTCGTCCTTCTTGTGCCATCTCCTTGTGGCTTTTGAAGGGAGGGTTTGCGAATCTATCCAACCGTGCACTGCAAGATATTTTTTTATTGCGTAAGTACAACATCACATTGTAATTCGAAAAAAAGTTGTCAAAATACAGTTGTATGTGTTCTTTTCATTTATTCGACTACATAATTTTAGAACTACGCCACATACAACACCAAATACCTCTTTTTCAATTGGAACTAGCTCCGTTGTCATTCCCTGATAGATAATAAAATCATAGTCCACTCTTACCACAAAGTGCATAAATTTTAATTCTCCATGGATTAGGTTTATTTTTTATATATTGTTTGACATTAAGCCTCCCCTTGAAGGGAGCTATTTGCTCGTCAATACACAATTGGGTTTCCAGAGGCAAAGATAAACAACGAGTCCTAATTGAATCATATAGTGGCCGTACCTTCCAGAAGTGGTCAGTAGAATTATCTAACCTATCCTGGACATCAACAAAATGCACAGTTTGACGTAGTTTGTAGAATTTATTGATTGGCATATTATCCGCTTTACCTTCTACCCTCAGTGACTTATTATTTTTCCATTATAAATTAACTCTCGGATATCGCAAATTTCCCATCATAATGTGTATATCAACAAAAGTTTTTATCTCAGAAAATGTCGTGAACTGAAATCTCATAATTTGTTGGGTAGCGTACAAGTTGGTTTTGTCAACTATTTCTTCAAAAAGAGAATTTAGTAAATACTGGTGGAAAAAATAAAGTGGGTTTAGTAAGTCCACAATTGGAGGTCTGGTACTCTCAAACCACTGTATATTTGGTGTTATGTTTTTCATCCAAGTAATTTGTTTCTTCTCAGTAAGTTCATTAGTTTTCATGTACTCCATAACTGCTTTTTTGCTTTTGGACTTTTCCTCTTTTTTTGTTGCTTTCTTCTCCTTGGCTTCTTTTTCATTCTCCTGTCCATTTTCCTCTTCTATATCCTCACTCTCATTGTCCCGCATTTCTTCCCGTTCACCTACTTCCATATCTTCACATTCATTCAAGATTCAACAATCCTTCGTTCCCACATTCGTTTTCAAAATAGGACATTTGTTCTACATCTATAAACACAATAAATCATGAAGAAAGGAAACACCAATGTCAATGTCACAATGGATACATCTATACCAAGGGTTCTTCAACTCTTCTTAAAACCTCCAAATTTACCACATAATATCTAAATTGAGCTCTAGGCTTCTCCTTTTGCTCTTTCAACCTTTATTCTTATTGTCCATTTTCTCCTTTTTTCTTTTTTGTTTTTCAATGTCCAAAACCAAATAAAAATTTTGACTCCTATTACATTTTAACTTCATCTACAGCAATTTAATTTGGATTTGATCATCGGTGGTCACCATACTTTGTATAAGTGTTTTTAAACAAAACAAAGTTGAAATTAAATTTAGTTTCATATTTTCAAACCTTCAACTGCAATGCTTGCAATCTTTTTGGAATTTTCTTTAACATTATATATTGTATTTGACTTTAATAGCCTGATGATGGCCGTATTGTAGGCCGAAACTAGTCGATTTTTTACAACAAATTCATACAGCAATAAATAAATATTTGTGACTTTGACATTGGTGTTTCCTTTCTTCATTCAAGAAGAGTCACATTCGAGAAATGGATGATTTGCTTCATTAACAATAAATCATATTTCAAAATATAATGGTAATAATCGAACGTGTACCTTCACAAATGTCCCCAACTTCGAACTGAATTTCATCATTATCATCGCTTGCGTACTCTATATCAGACATTTTATCAATAATTTCCAATAGTTCTTCATATTCCAATGGTTGATTGCGTCTAAAGGCCATTAACTAAACAAATGTCAAAATAAAAACCAAAGTAATAAACAACAAATATTATCGTTACCGTGAGCAAATGTACTCCACTGATTCACACAGTCATCAATTGCTGACAACAATTTTCAAAAAATTCTTGAGCACAAACTAGCACACAATAAACTTTTTTGACACAAACGATAGGTTTAATTGACATTCACTATCACGTACACACTACAAGACTTTTTGTAGCATGCAGTGGCCCGCGCCACTTTTGTTGTTCTTTGCAACGTTTTTCCAGGGTAACCATGAACGCTGCATACTGATAAAACTTTGAACATCCACTTTAGCTAGGAGTCACCAGATGACAGGGCAGTATTGCATACTGTATACCAATAGTGTAACCAATTGCTGACACTATGAGTAGACTATAAACTATCGCTATAGCGTCTATATTAATCAATGTAATTCGATGTCGTCAATTGACGACATGGTGAGCGAAATAATAGTAATAATAATAATAATAATAAATAATTTATTATCCACATCAGACATTACAATAAAAAATGTACATAATAATAAAAATACAAGAATACACTAAAATATATTAAATAATCTTTTAAATAATGTGGATAAAAGGCTAAATTGGTTCAGATACCAGATACTTGATGCTAGTTACTGACTATAGATACTTACTTTCACAAACAATATTTCCTCTTTATATAATAATTAATACGTGATATTTACTTAGATATCAAATTACAATAATAATGCGCAATTGGAAAGAAAACAATAAAAGTATTCAATTAAGCAAAGCTTAGCGTCTAGACATTAGGTCTACTGCGTAATTAGAAATGCGTAATTTTAAATAATAACTTCTTTATTCCAGGAACCGTAACTTGCATAGTTGCTTACACTAATTAGTTCTAATTTGTAAGTTGTATGAATAGTTTTTACAAGCTAATTTAATTTTTATTTTTTTTTATACTTTCTTATCCCATAAATTAATCTTATTCTGAACTTTTTGTATTCGTCGGGAATCTTCAGCATCGATACAAGGACCATACACAGTGTCACAATGATTAAAGTGAGATAGTACTAGAGTGTCACATAGCATTTTTTTAGTTTCAACGGAGAGTACATGTCTATGAGGATAGATTAATTTCAACGAAGCGTAAGCACATTGTAGTTTTGCAGTAACGTGCTCTTTAAACTGAAAGTTTGTGTCGATTATAAGGCCCAAGCTCTTACAGAAACTCTTAACTGGGATGTAATTTGCATCAATTTCAACTGAAATCTTATTTACGACAGTTTGACGATAGTCTTCGTTACAAAAGAACAAAACTTCTGATTTGTTAGGATTTATTTTTAAACAGTGATTATTGGAAATTTGTAAAAGATTACTTATATCTGCATCAATTTTCTGTGACGCGTCCAATAGATCTTCATAATTAAAAGAATAATAAAGTTGGGTATCGTCTGCATAATAATGATAATTTATATTTTCAAGACAAGCTGTAAATCGAGAGGTATAAATAGTAAAAAGTAACGGTCCGAGAATACTACCCTGAGGGACACCAGCTTTGATTTTTAAAAAATGTGATTCTTTATCGCAAATTCTAATTGTTTGACTTCTATCGCAAAGGTATGATTTCATAAGTTGACAAGCAGTCTTACTAAAGTTATAATAATTAAGGATAGCTATTAAAATACTGTTGTAATATAAAAAAAGACTACTCTTCTATTCAAGTTATCTTTATTGATTGATTTTATTAATTCGCACGTCAAATTACAATAATAAAATGCATACGCTGAATTAGCTGAATTAGCAAAACAATACATTATATTTCAATATTAATTAAAAACTAGGTTACCAATGTTTATACAGTATTAAATTACACAATAACTAAAAATATACTAAGTGATATAATTTATCCGTTACACCTCCCTTTCCTAGAGAAAGACCTTCACTATGGCCACTTATGAAGGGCTTTCTTGTGCAAAAATATAGACAAAGAAAACATTCTAGTATAATAACGATAGAACAAACATTAAACTTGGTTAAGGAGAAATTATATACTTAGATAATGAAATTATCTTAATTACCTAAATTACCCAAAATTAACATAAACCTAAAGAACAAGAGAGAGAAGGGAAAAAAAAATACATATATATAACCGAATATAAAAGGATATATGTATATATATATATATATTGTAATGATTAATTATTAAAATTAAAAAATAACTTACCAAATTAAGGTATAAGATAATGATAAATAAAAATTAGAACAAAAACTACAAATAATAAAAAAATTATAAAAACAAATATATATTTTTTTTATATAAATAATAAATGTAATAAGTGTAATTTATTACATTATATATGTGTCCAATTGGAAAATGTTGCACGTTTAACTTAAATTATTACTATTTCTATCACTACATATTTAATATTCATTGTTTTCATGTTACATATGTTTTAACGCGATTTTTGTGTACTGTCACTTCTTTGCCTTTATTATTTTTAATGGTACAATTTGGATCGCTTACTGAGACAACTGAAAATGGTCCCCCAAACCACGAATCAAGTTTTTGACGACCTTCATTATTTAGTAATACGAGATCTCCTGGCTTAATTGTTAAATGTTTTGAGTTTAGGTCCCATTGAGTTTTCCGAGCTTTCTTTGCTGCTTCAAGAAGTTCTTTAGCTCTATTTTGTGCGAATTGTAACCTATATCTAACTTCTTGCTCATAAGCATCAACATTATAGAGTGGATCTATGTGAGCATCACTTAACGTTCCCGATAAATCAGCTTTTTTCCCAAATACTAATTCGAACGGTGTATAATTGTGGTAAGTACTGGGTGTTGTATTATAACAAAATGCAAAATATTGTGTCCACACGTCCCAATCGGTAAGTGCGTTGTTCACATACATTCTCACAAATTCGTTTAATACGCGATGGTTGCGTTCACAGCCTCCGATACTTTGACTATGATAAGCTGTAGATGTACTATGTTCAATATTTAATAGTTTTGCAAGGTTTTGGAAAAGTTCATTCTTATATTCGGTACCTAGATCTGTCCTGATTTGCTTCATCGGACCGTAAATAAGAACAAAATTTTCGAAAATTGCTTTAGCCACTGTGATAGCTTCTTTATTAGGAATTGGTTTAATAATAACGTACTTAGTTAATTCGCATTGAATTGTTACAGCATAGATATTACCAGCATCAGATTTTTGAAAAAGGACCTATTGTATCTATACAAACTATATCAAAAGCTTTTTGTGGGGTGGGTGTTAAAACAAGTGGTTCCGTATGCTTGAATGATGCTTTATTAACTTGGCATTTATGACATTTTTACAAAAATTGGCAACGTCTCGCGACATGTGTTTCCATCTATAAAATGCTTTAATTTTTTTGAGAAGTCTTTTTGACCACCATGACCTCCGTAGAGAGGATCATTATGGAATTTTTCAATCAGACGCTCTTTTTTATCCCTATCTGTAATTAATACTGGAGGGTTACAAAGTATAATAGTCACATTTTTAAGTATTTTATTCCCTATATTTTTAAATTCATTAGCAGTGCACTGGCTAAATAATTTATCATTTAAATTTAATCTTAACTTAGGAAACTTATAATCACCAGCCAATTTTTCTAGCTGAGATAATATTTGCTCTAATGCAAAATTATCTTTAATGATTGAAAGTTTGCTTTGAGCGCTCATTTTTCTTTCGTGACTTATAGTTATATTAATGTATGTGGGATAAATATTAAATTTTACTAAAGGTAATTTTAAAGCGTCTGCGTTATCTAGAGTTTCAATTACTCTAAGACTGGGTGTAAATTTTTCTTTAGTTGGCGTTTCGTCTTTACTTATATTTTCTAATTTTTTTGACTTTGACCGGGTCGTGACAAAAATTGAATTTGCGTTTGTATGAATTTCTTTTAAATGTTCTATGTTTACCTTTGATAGTGCATCTGCAGTGACATTGTCTTTACCCTTAATGTATTCTATATCAAAGTTAAACTCTTCTAAGTCTAGACGCATTCTAGTGAGCTTTGAATTAGGATCTTTCATTGAAAATAAATAAACAAGTGGTCTGTGATCTGATTTGACTAAGAATTTTTGTCCATATAAATAACAACGGAAGTATTTTATAGCCCAATGAATTGCTGTTAATTCTTTTAGAATAGTAGGCTTATGGGATTCTCCTTTCGTGAAAGTACGAGACGCATATGCTATGGGAAGTTCTTGTCCCTCAAATTGTTGGCAAAGTACAGCTCCACATGCGATATTTGATGCATCTGTCACCAAAATAAATTTTTAGAAAAATCTGGGTATTGCAAAATTGGTGGATTTATTAATGCATTTTTTAAAAGGTTAAACGATTTTTGGCATTCCGCTGACCAAACAAACTCAGCATTTTTCTTTGTTAGTTTATTTAATGGATATGTAATAGTTGCGAAATGTGGAATAAATCTACGATAATAGTTACAAAATGCAACCAACCGTTTTACATCGTCTGCAGTTTGAGGAATTGGGTAATTGTTTATGATATCGTACTTTGACTCGTCCGGCAAAATTCCTTTGTCTGTGATTTTGTGTCCTAAAAATGTAACCTCTTTTCTGAAAAAATTGCATTTTTTGGGATTTAATTTTAAACAAAATTTCCTGCAAGTATTGAAAACGTCTCTTAAATTATTTAAGTGATGATTTTCGGAACAGCCAATTACGATAAGATCATCCATGTAAAGAAAAGCCTTTTCCGGGGTTACTCCCGCAAAAGCGATGGACATCATCCTTTGGAAACTATTAGGACTTACTGATAATCCGAATGGAAGTCTAGTAAATCTATAGGACCCACCATCTACGCTAAAAGATGTTATATCACGAGAAGATTCGTCTAGAGGAATTTGATGAAAACCCGACATAAGATCAATAACAGAAAACCATTTTGCTCTTCCAAGCTGATCCAGAATGTCATCTATGCGATTAAGTGGAAATTTATCAGCAATTAAGTTTTTATTTACGGCTCTAAAATCTATACATAATCTCCACGCCTTTTGACCATTTGTAGATTTTTTGGGTACAAGTAATACTGGACTATTATAGTCCGATACTGAGGGTTCAATAATATCATTACGCCATAATTCCTGTATTTGTTTATTTATTTCTTCTTTCAATACTCTGGGTGTTCTATAATTTTTGATATAAACGGGTTTGTTATTTGCCAATTTCAATTTTTGTGTATAAAAATTTTTTTTTTTTTATTTTTAATTAGTCGCATCAACCATGTGGGTTATTAGCGACTTGGTGCATTTACAGTTTATGAATTAATTGTATTTCGGTCAAGTACTTAACTAAAGAGTTTACTTTGCAGTCATTTCCTAATAAAATTTCAATTTTCCGGGGTAGATTGTTGTTTTGTCTCTGTTGTTGATACTTAGGACAGTCAATTAGAAAATGTTTTACTGTTAAGTCACATCTGCACAGATCACATTTAGGTGTTTCCATTTTCGCGAACAGATGCTGGTGGGTTAGTCTAGTGTGACCTATTCTTAGTCGAGTTAGCAGAACTTGATGTGGGCGCTTTGTAGGTATTGTCTTCCACGGTTTTACGTCGGGTTTTATTTCGCGTAGCTTTCCTTTGGATTCTCGCCACTGGCACTGCCACGCACCGTACACTTTTTCCTTGACGTAGGCTTTTATGTCACTAACCGTCGTTTCTTGCACTAATTTTGCACTTTCACTTTCGATGGCCTCTTTTGCTTGCCGGTCTGCCTCTTCGTTTCCTAGGATTCCGATGTGGGATGGTATCCACATAAATTGTACCTCTTTGCCAGTGGTGTGTAGTTCATCTAGGGTTGCTTTTATGGAGAGCGAAATAGGATGACTATCATAAATTTTTTGGATGGACTCAAGTGAACTGAGGGAATCTGTTATTATTAAGAATTTGGGGAAGTTTAAGCTTTTCGCGTATTCTACAGCTTGTAATAGTGCATACATTTCTCCCGTGTATACAGTGCTGAGGGGTGGAAGTTTGAAAGTTAATTTATTGTCAGGAGTAATAACTGCAGCTCCGACGCCATTTGAAGTTTTGGAGGCATCAGTATATATTTGATAATATTCTTGGTACTGATTTAGTAGGGTGTGGAAAGCCTGTTTTATGACGCAAATGGGAGTTTCGTTTTTTTTGTGAATAATCAGGGATTTATCTATGGAAGGATGTTTGAATAACCATGGTGGTGATATGTCTCTATTTTTGTATGTTGGGGGATTTTCGATGTGGAAGTCTGAGGAATATTTCCGTACTCTTTCATAGAAAGGAGGGTCTGATCTTTTTTGTTGCTGGAATAGGTTGGAGTATTTACTAGTGTGTACATTTCCGTATGTTGGATGTTCAACTTTCCCTAGGATAGAAGTGGAATATGTTAGTGTTAACATCTGTCTTCTATGAGATAGTGACGGTTCTCCTAATTCGGCATACAAGCTTTCAACTGGCGAGGTTCGGAACGCACCTGATATAATTCTCAAAGCATTATTGTGAATGGTGTCCAGGTTTTTTAAGATGTAGCTTTTGGTGGAGGCGTACACAATGGACCCATAATCTATTTTGGATCTTATAAGATTTTTGTACAAAAGATGTAATGTCTTCTGGTCTGAGCCCCAGTTTCTGTTTGCAAGCACTTTTAGAATATTTATACCATTTTGACAGGAGAGTACTAGAGTTTTTATGTGTTCGTTCCAGTTTAGTTTGGAATCAAAAATCATGCCTAAAAATTTTGCATTGTCGACAAATTTTAGTTGTTGATCGTGGAGACTGAGATTAGGTGTTTGATCAATAGCAGTTTTAGAAAAAAGTAGGCATTTTGTTTTTGAGGGAGAGAAGCGGAAGCCAGACTCTTTCGACCAAAGTTCAAAATTTATTAGTTGGTTTTGCATTAGTTCCTGCATTGTTTCGATGTTTCGGCTCTTGATATATATCACTAAGTCATCGGCGAAAACTCTGATTTTTATTGGCTTAACTATATTTTTAGAGATGCCATTGATTGCTACAAGGAATAGGGTAGGGCTAATTACTGAACCTTGAGGAGTACCGTTTTGCTGTATTTCTTCGGTTGAGGTTATACCATTTACCCTAACTCTGAACGTTCTTTTGTAGAGGAAATTTTTTATAAATGCCAACATATTACCATCTATATCCCACTGTTTTAATGTGTTTAGTATATTGGATCTGCAAGCGGTATCGAAGGCTTTATTTATGTCAAAAAATATTGCTAGATATTTCTGTTTATTCGCGAAGGCTTCATGTATATCACTTTCTAGATCAATTATGTTGTCAATTGTACTTCTCTGTTTTCTAAAGCCACTTTGTTCTGGAATTATTAATTTCCGGTGTTCTAGTTCCCATAATAGTCGGTTGTTAACAACTTTTTCCATGAGTTTACACAAGGTGCATGTTAGTGCAATGGGCCTGTATGATTCTACAAGTGTTTTCTTTTTTTCCTGGTTTTAAAATTGGTATTAAAGTTGCCTGGGTCCACTGTTCTGGAAATACGTGAGTTTGCCAAATTTCATTGAGTATTTGAAGCAGTATTTTCCTACCGGAGTCCGCCAAGTGTTGCAGAAAGGAAATGTGTATGTTATCAGGGCCTGGGCTTGAATCTTTGAAACTATTTAATGCTTCATCTACTTCCGCTAAAGAAAGTGGTTTGTTGTAACCTGATTGATTGGTGTGGTCTATTAAAAGTTCTTCTGAAACTATTCTATTTCTTAAGAAGTCGTCCTCAAAATTTGAGTTACTTGAGTATTGTTTGTAAGTGTTCGCCATTATAGCTGCTATTTCGTCTGGATTTGAGGTTATTATCCCATCCTGTTGAATAGTGTTAATTTTCTGATAAGTTTTGGCACCCGATATGGATCTGATTTTTTTCCAAACTGTAGAAATATTTTCCGAGTTGCTTATACTTTGTACGAAGTTTACCCAGGAGGCTTTCCGACTTTTTTTAAAGACAAATCTTGTTTTAGCCCTGAGTTCTTTAAATTGAGCTAGATTTTCAGCAGTTTTGTGCCTTTTGTATCGATTAAAGGCATGTTTGCTTGCCTTTAGAGCTTCGTGACATTCTTTGTTCCACCACGGGACTGGTGTGTGATGTTTAATGTTGCTTGTTAATCGTACTGCCTGTTTAGCAGCAGAGAGGATAAGGTTGTTAAGTTTTGATATGGACTGATCTATGTTTTCCTCGTAGGTAAAATTAGTTAATGTTGTTTCAGTGATGTTTGTATATTTTTCCCAGTTGGCTTCTTGGAGTATCCATTTCTGTAATGGTTTTGTTTCGGTACAAGTATATCTGTTGTCTAATATGCATATTGGAAAGTGATCACTATCATATAAGTGAGGTACAACTTCCCATGTTAAGTGGGGCAGTAGTGAGGGATTGCAGAGCGTTAGGTCGATGGCGGACATTGTACCATTGTATGAGTTGAATCTGGTTTTCGTCCCGTCGTTAAGGAGAGTGAGGTTTAAGTCCTTTATAGCTTCTTCTATCACATTTCCTCTCGCATCCTTTGTTTCGGAGCCCCATATGAAGTTATGTCCGTTGAAGTCTCCAGTTATCAGCCGAGGATTTGGTATTTGGGATATCAGATCTATCAAGTCTTCTTTTTGTAGAGTAGTATCGGATGGAATGTATATGTTGCAAATATTTATTTTTGTGGGAAAATGTACGGCAACTGCAACTGCTTCGAGATTTGTATGGATAGGAATTTCATTTGCTTGAAAATTTGTTCCTACATATATTGCTACTCCTCCCCAACTTTTCACCCCAATTCGGTTTTTGTAGAACCCGGTAAATTTTTTTAATTTATGTATGTTGTTATTTTTGAAGTGCGTTTCTTGTAGGCATAAAACACTTGGGTCGTATTTGGTTATAAGAGTTTTTAGCATCTCTAAGTGAAGGTAGTATCCGTTAAGGTTCCATTGTAATACAGCCATGTTTTAAATTTAACAGGTGTCTGAGGAGTCACTTATGGGCTCCTGATCTATAGGACCTTCTGAAGTATATCTTTCTAGCCGTTTTCTGATTTTAGTAAGTTGAGTTTTCAATGACTTTCCTTGGAGTTTTGAGTAAATCGTCTTTATGTTTTCAATTAAGCCTTCATAGTCCGTCGTGTAGTTTCGGATTAGGTTAATAGGATCTGGGTTGCCTTTTATGTTAGTTAATAAATCTGCTAACTGTTCAAAATTGACAACGAAATTTTCCTGATTGTTTTGAATAAGTTCTTTAACGGGTTGAAGTTTTTCCAGTGTGCTTTTTTCTGTTTTATGTTTCTTTGGTGGATCAGGTGTTTTGAAAGATGGTTTATTGGGTTCAGTTTCTAGTATTGGGCTTGAAGCTTGAGATAGGGTTCTTTTATTGCTATTTTGTGAACTCTCCGTAGGGGTTTCCATGCTATTTTCGGTTGGAGTTGAAATAATTTGCGATAAAGCAGTGACAGTTTCGATGATTTTGGTGTTTGTAGTGGGAGTTTGCAAGACTGAGATTTCTTGTTCTTTTGACTGTGTCGGGGTTACATTTTCAGCCGCTGTGTTTTGGGTTGGGTGAGTTATCTCATGGGTAGGGGAAATGTTTGTTTCAGACAAATTTTGAGAGTGATTGATTTGTTCAGATTGAGGTAGGTTTAGGTTTACCCTATTGGGGCATTTTGAAGCTAAATGACCAGTTTGCTTACATTTGTAACAAACCTGTCCATCCAATGTGAGGAATATGCGATAAGACGTGTCGTTCTCTTGGACAAGTATACTTTCTGGTATTTCGAGGTTGTTGAGAGGAGTTATGAAAACTTGGCGCCGAAAGCTGAGTATGTGACTGTACTCTGGTTTTGTGGTTCCGATTCTTAAGGACAAAATAGGAGAAATAGTTGTTACGCCTAAGTTTTGCAAAGCTGCAATTAGTACTTGATTCGAGATTGATGGACAAACATTTGAAAGAACAAGTCTTTCAGCAGGGTAATTAGCCTACGTGCTGAAATTTTCGTGCCATGAATGGCAAATTCGCCTCTACAACTGTTGAAGAATGAGTCTACAATTGTCTTTGATGATAGATACACACATATTCTATTATTGGACATCCGAGAGGCGTAGATGATATTTTTGGGTTGACAATGTCTCCGATTTGATATAAGTAGTCTTCTAACTTGGGTCCATTTAACGAATTGAATATAATGGCTTGCTCTTTTGAAGGTGGTAGAGGTTCTGCATTTTTTGTTAAAGCGGTGGAATATGACATTTGGTTAGTAGGTGAAGAAATATTTTCAGTTTGCGACGTGCTAGGTATTTCCATTGTAGTAGTTCATTTATTGTCCTAAGTGCGGTCCTGCCTTTTTATCGACAGGACAAAAAGTAGTCTACTAATCTCTGGTTTTTGAACGATATTGATATCGAAGGTATGGGATTTTAACTGTATTTTGTAGTTTTACTCTGTTTTTGATAATATATTGGTGACTTACGTGTATTTTGATAATTCACTAAGTGTCAAATAGAGGTTGCACAAGTTTTAAGATTTTTCACAAACGGTATCTATAACTTTTTGCTTGTTTTTCGGAGCTGATCGAACACAGGTATTTGCCGTGTCTGTCAGGTCCGTACTCTCGTGTATAAAAATTATTTACAGTCAACTTATCAGTTTTTAAAGCGAAAACATCTGAATATTCTTTGCAAAGTTTAAAAAGATCATTTTTAATAAATTCGGGTACATCCTGATTAATTTCAGACATTAATTGAGAGTTTCTATCTTTCGAGTCTATTTCAATATTGTAAATATCGAACTCATTTAAACTTAGTGTTTCTAATTTTGGTATTTCGCAGTGCACACTGTTAGAAGTAGTGTTTATAATCCTAATTATGGGATTTTTATTTGAAACTATGGATCTAGCAATAAACACTCCGGGATAAATCTCTTTATTTACGACCACCGAGTCACCCTCTAAATTTTTAAGTTGATTAATTTGTCTATTAACTTCACATCTAGGAGGAATATGTAAAAAATGTTCATCAATGCTACTAAAGATCGGGATAACAATATTGATATTTTGAAGTCGAATGGTCATTGTCCAGTTGGAGTAATCAATGACCGCTTGATGTTTGACGAGAAAATCCCTTCCTAGAATTCCGTCTGCGGGTATGGGAAAATTTGAATCAACTATATGGAATTTATGGCTCAGAGAGATTTGATCTAACCAAATGTATGTTTCTGTGACCCCTAATGAATTAACTATTCCGCTGGTTACGCCCTTAATTTTACTAGGATTAGAGTAATCTAAAATTTGATTTGGGTATACTTTTGTTCTTTTAAAAACTGATATGTCTGCACCTGTATCTACTAAAAGTGATGATTTACAGCCGGTCATAGCAATATCTAATGATACGAAATTTGATAGATTTAGGTTAAATGAGTATATTTTTACATGTCCCCCAACATTGCTTGACCCTGTTGGGGGTCGGGGGGGTTTTCCGAATCATCCATGTTATCCATGTACCGTATGGATGTATTATTATTAAACCTGTTTCTTTCCTGACGATAATTATTATCATTTTTGTTATAATTATTATTGATGAAGTTATTATTTCCGCGCCCCCTATAATTACCGCGTCCACGATTTCCTCGATAGTTGTAATAATTATTATAACGGCCTGAATAAAAATTACCGCTAATCTGGCCTCTGCCACGGAAGTTACGCCTGTTATCATATGAAAACCTATTAGATCTGAAATGAAGTACTTTTGAAGTGTCCATGGGCGAGGAGTTTACGAACTTTGTTAAAACATCTTGTGTGGTAGAAAATGATCCAGCTTCTATTATTAGTTTAGCCCTATCTGATTAAGCATTTTGGCTAATTGAACGCACTATAGTGTCCACTGTATAATTTTCTGCTACTTCGATTGGTACTCCTTCAGTAATGTACGACTTTTTCAACTTTACTGCTAGCGCCTCTATTTCGCCTGCGTAACTTGAAGCATCTTTGTTAAGCTGTTTATAGTTCATTATTTTAGCTGACAGTAATCTGGAACTTTCGCCTTTTATGTCTTGCCTAAGCTTCGTTATTATGCCTTCAATAGTTGTCTCATTAGCAATAAGGTCTCTTGCCCTTCCTGTCAAACGAGTACGACTAAAAGCTACAGCGTTATTTTCATGTCCAGTAGCATTTTGTTTTAATAGCTCTAAAGCGTCCAGAAATGATGTTAGATTGTCCGGAGAACCATCAAATGCAGTTGGCACTAGTTTACTTGCAAAATTTATAAAATCAATTGCACTTAAAGCCATTTCTGCTAGTTTATAGTCGTCAGAGTCTGAAGTTTCCTCGTCCTTTATCTCCTCGTCCAGAACCAATATGTCAATAGTTCCTATACACGAGTGCGGTACTTTATATTTAACGTTTAAACACTGAAAAGCTCTAACTACTTTGTCCCTAACTTTATAAAAATATTTTTTACAAATTTCTTTTTCTAAACTATCTAAAGAACTCCAAGAATTTGCAAGATTAGAAGTAAACTCATTAAACAAACTAACCAGTTGATCTCGGATTTCGTGTCGTATTGATTCGGTCCTAGGTACTTGTTTTTTAATTGCCCTTTTGGCCTGACCCGATATATCCTCCGTTAATTGTATAAGAAGTACATTTAAAGTTTCATGGGAGGCCTGCATGAGAAATTGTAACCATACCAAAAAAAAAAAAAAAAATCTAATATACGCTAATAATATGCATTAAAATTAAGTGTTGATAAGGCAGAGAAATGTATTAGTACAACAAAAAAAACAAAAACTTACGATTTCAAGCTACACCTCATCACTGCACTACCTTTCACTTTCACTTCTATTTTCATTGTTTCTTAGCTCACTATTTGTAGGCTCCTCTCAGTTGGGGTGCTCCTTGGGATTCTATGCAGCCGTATTTACGTTTCCCATGGATACTGCTTCAGCTAGGTCTCTGCGAACTTGCTTCCTAACTGCTTTTTTATACCCTCTGCAGAACTTCAAACTTACGCTAATGACCAGAAAAACGAGAATCAGATACAGTATAACTTTCACATCTTTGGTTACGTTGTACTCTGTCTCTTGTACAATGAAATTCGAGTTCACAACTCCGTTTTCCTGAACTTTTTGCTCCGTAGATTTTGTTTGTCCCATCTTAACATTAATAACTGTTTATCTTAACATTAATAAATGTTTATTGGCTGTTTATCCTTATTTCTTTTCCTTTCCTTAACTGACCGAAGAAAAACCAAAAAACTTTGGCAGGATCGCCATGTAATATAAGAAAAGACTACTCTTCTATTCAAGTTATCTTTATTGATTGATTTTATTAATTCGCACGTCAAATTACAATAATAAAATGCATACGCTGAATTAGCTGAATTAGCAAAACAATACATTATATTTCAATATTAATTAAAAACTAGGTTACCAATGTTTATACAGTATTAAATTACACAATAACTAAAAATATACTAAGTGATATAATTTATCCGTTACACTGTGATCAATCCTGTAAAAGCTTTGGTATAATCCAGTAAAACTAGAACTGAAATCTTATTACAATCAGCAGCCTGCATTAATTCATCAGTTATATTTGCCAATGCACTAGCACAGCTAAATCCTTTTCTAAAACCTGATTGTTTGTCAGGTAGCACATTGTACTTATTTATAAATAATCTTATTTGCATTTCCATAACTTTTTCTAAGAGTTTTGGAGCCTATCGGGCGCGTCCCCAGGTGGCGGATAGGGGCCCCCCAGAAAAGTATCTGGTCTGCTTGAGCAGCTAACACTGCAACATGGCAGGCTAGATGCAACACTGGGGTTGTGCGTACTATACGGACGGCGAGTCTTGCATGAGCGGTGTAAAACCCGCAAGATTGTCGGACGAGTCGTACCTAAGGTCGCACCGCGGACCAACCACCCCTTCCCAGCTGTCGTGTCGTGGCTAAGGGATTGCACAGGGGTACACGATGCCGGCGAGGTCCATTGACCGAACCGAAAAACCAGTAACCATGTCTCGCGGATAGGGTTACGGGGGTCTGGGCTTAACAACCTGGACCAAGAGGAGACAACCTCAATAAAAACCTGAATCTCACGGTGGGACACCAGGCCAAGGGGATGCGTGGCTAAACAGAAGATCAGCAGCGACTGGTAGTCACCTTGGGGCACCGGGCGAAACCCCATTGTATTTAGCCTTCCCCTGGCATGCGGGGCTCTGTCAGGGGCGACCACCCCTTCCCTAGCTGCTCGTGGGACCAGATATGGATACCATACAAAAGACGAAAAGATCGGGAGCGCACCGTCGAAAGATGGGGCGCGCCCGAAGACTTCTTACCGGAGATGGTGGAACCGTAGAGGGACAGCCAGCTCCGGTATTGACACCAACTCCGTTAGGGTCCGGCACCTCAATCGAGGGCAAGGAACCAGCGGAAGAGGCGAGAGGGCTGAGAAGCCCATAAAACCGAGACCGGCAGGGACTCAGAAGAGGCCCAAACCGGACGGGCGAACACCACCTGAAAAGGTGGTAAAAATAATACAAGCAAATATACATCACTGTAAGGCAGCCACGGCTGTACTACAGAGATGTCTACTCAAACAAGACATAGATCTTGCTCTTGTGCAGGAACCCTATGTCGTTGGGAGAGCGGTCAAAGGGCTACCATGCGCGGGAGGCTACGACTTGATCTATTCGACGAATGGCCACCCTCGGGCATGTATAGTAGCCAAGAGAAATCTTGATGTTTTTCCACAATGGGACCTGTGCACAGGAGACCTAGTGGCAATTACAGTCAAGATTAAAAGAAATAATATGTCGAGGCAGATTGTTATTGGCTCGGCATACCTACCGTACGACCAATCAGGTCCCCCTCCTTCCAAAGAGGTGAGAGAACTGGTTACACACTGTAGGGACAAAGGGATCGAACTCCTTCTGGGGTGCGACGCCAATGCTCACCATATCATATGGGGGAGCACAGACATTAACTCAAGAGGGAGTCACTTCTGGAATACATTGCTTGCAATAATCTAGAAGTGGCTAACGTTGGGAATGACCCCACTTTTGTGATTGAATCGCGGGAGGAGGTCATTGATATCACAGTAGGTACAAGAGAGGTGTGCAGGTGGGTGGACGGATGGCATGTCTCTAGGGAGATGTCTATGTCCGACCATAGGCATGTCCTCTACAACCTAACCTGTGAAACGGGGAAGGAGGAGGTCACATATCGCAACCCTAGAACCTGTGATTGGGACTCCTTCAGGGAGCACCTTGAGCAGGGTCTAAGCGAATGCCTCCCAGCCCCAAAGAATGAGGCTGAAATAGACTTCCTCTCAGAACAACTGACTGGAGGTCTTATGGAGGCCTATAACAGAAACTGCCCAGAGAAAAGGAAGAGGGCTAATAGGGACACTGTATGGTGGACCAAAGACCTCTCGAGTCTCAGGACAGAAGTGAGAAGACTCTTCAACCTGGCCAAAAGAACAAATGGCTGGGAAGCCTATAAGGCTAAAAGGAGAGAATATGGTTATGCGATTCGCAAAGCCAAAGAAAACTCTTGGAGAAAATTCTGTGAGGACATTGACAGCCTTCCAGAATGCTCCAAGCTGAGAAAAACTCTCCAGAGGGACACCATGGGTAGGGTAGGATCTCTGAAGAATGAAAAAGGGGAATACACAACGACCGGTGAGGAGACTTTAGATCTTCTTCTAAAATCACACTTCCCGGGATGTGAACCTGTCACGGAGCAGGGGCAAATCTGTTCAGGGGCACTCCGTAGGAGGGCATCCAAGGACAGCTGGGCCCTTGCCAACAAAATCGTGAACAGAACTAGACTTGCATGGGCGATAAAATCCTTTCACCCATACAAAGCCGCGGGACCAGACGGTATCTTCCCGGCACTGTTGCAACAGGGCAGGGAAATCATCGAGGGACCAATGTGCCGACTACTCAGGGCTAGCTTGGCACTGAGCTATATCCCTATGAACTGGAGGTCTGGAAGAGTAGTCTTCATACCGAAGCCTGGTAAGGCCACGTATGCTGAGACGGGCTCCTTCAGACCTATCAGCCTGACCTCCTTTTTTCTTAAAACTTTGGAAAAACTGGTGGACAGGTACCTACGGGACGGTGCTTTGAGGGTAAAACCTCTGCATCGAAACCAGTTTGCGTATAAGAGTGGGGTGTCCTGCGAAGTCGCGGTACACAAGCTGCTCCTGAAAGCGGAGCAGGCACTCTTAAATAAAGAGATAGCCCTAGGTACGTTTCTGGATATTGAAGGGGCATTTAATGTTGCCTCCTTCGATTCCATACTTAGGGCCATGCAGAACCGTGGCATAGAACAGGACATTGTAAGATGGACTGGTAATATGTTACGGGAAAGAACAATAATAGGTACGCTCTTTGGGGAGACGAGGATGGTCTCAGCCACTAAGGGGTGTCCGCAAGGAGGGGTGTTATCTCCTCTTCTGTGGAACCTGGTGGTTGACGAGCTCCTTTGTAGACTCAATGACGAGGGTATCTATGCCCAAGCCTTTGCTGATGACGTCAGCATAGTTGTAAACGGTAGATTCGGGGCCACTGTGTCCGAGAGAATGCAGCTGGCACTGAGGATTACCGAAAAATGGTGCAGACAAGAGGGATTGTCAACTAATCCGGCAAAAACCTCCGTGATAGCGTTCACCCTCAGAAGGAACCTTGACTTGAGGGAACTTCGTATGTGGGGCCAAACGCTAAAGTTTAAAGGGAAGTCAAATACCTAGGGGTAACCCTAGATAGCAAACTAACCCTTTCCAACCACATTAGAAACACAACAGATAAAGGCCTAAGAGCTCTCTGGGCATGCAGAAGAGCTGTGGGCAATACGTGGGGGCTTAAACCCAGTATGATGCACTGGCTTTATACGAGGGTGGTGGCACCTATCATAACCTATTGTTCTGTTGTGTGGTGGCATAAAGCGAGATGCTCAGTAGCATCTAGACAGCTAGGCAGGGTACAGAGAGTAGCCTGTCTAGCCATAACCGGGGCGATGAGAACAACGCCCACGGCGGCCCTGGAAGCTATGCTGGGACTACCTCAACTACATCTTATTGTGGAAAGGGAAGCACTGGCAGCTGCTTACAGGCTGAAAATAAACAACGAATGGGGCATGGCGATCCCTAGGTACCATTCCACAATCTCGAAAGAGATTGAACATAATCAATTACTGAGCATGCCCTCAGATAGAACACCTATCTGCTACGACCTTTCCAAACCATATACGGTTCACATTCCGGATAGGGACGAGGCTCGTACCAAGATTAGGAAACAACATGAATCCGTTTGGTACACAGACGGATCCAAAACAAGCACCAGCACTGGGATTGGAATCTACAATGAAAATACAGGGAAGACGTATAGTCTCAACCTGGGTTCAGTAGAGACTATCCTGCAAGCTGAAGTGGTTGCCATCAATACATGCTCGGAAATCATCCTGAGCGAGACAGTCCCTAACAGGACTGTCAGGATCAGAAGTGATAGCCAAGCAGCTCTCAAAGCAATAGAGAGCGTGCACACTGCGTCACGAACAGTGAAGCACTGCCAAGGAACTGTAGCTGAACTGGCAAAACGCCACAAGGTTATCCTTGAATGGGTACCAGGACACACAGGGATTCTTGGAAATGAAAAAGCTGACCTCCTAGCCAGGGAGGCTTCAGAAGGAACCCTGATCGGACCTCTTCCCACATGTGGGGTCTCATACCAACATGTAAGGGAAACAATAGAGGAACGACTAAGGGAAGAACATAAGAAACTCTGGATGGAACTGCCTGGACTCAGGCAATCCAGATTATTCATAACAGGTCCATCCAGGGAGAAAACTACAGAACTACTCAGCCTAAGTAGAACCCAATTGAGAAAGGCAGTGGGACTGCTTACAGGACACTGCCATCTCCGAAAACACATGAACATAATAGGACTCGCTGAGGACCCATTATGCAGAAAATGTGGTGAGGAAGACGAAACTCCTCTTCACGTAATATGTCACTGTCCGAGCCTTAAGTGGCTTAGACAGAGACACTTTGGCATTCAGTTTCCTGAGCCAGAGGAAATCGTGAAAGCGAATATCAGGGACATTCTAGAATACATGAAGGAAACGAACCTGGTATGATTACTTCAGGGGGGTACAATGAGCCTAGAGCTCCAGTACATGCATGAAACGCACCCCAGAAGAATAGAATAGAATAGAATATTTATAAATAATCTTATTTGCATTTCCATAACTTTTTCTAAGAGTTTTGACAATATCGGCAAAATGCTTATTGATCTTAAATCATTAAAAGTTTTAGGTGAATTAATTTTATCTAAAGGCATTACTACGGCAACTTTCCAAGCTGAAGGAAAATAACCACTTTCCAAACAAGCATTAATGATATGTCTAATGTACGGTATTATGAATGGGCAACACAACTTGATGATATCAATATTTATATTGTCGTAACCAAAAGCTTTGGATTTCATAAGCATAATGATATTGTAGATGTCATTGTCTGAAACAAACTGAAATGTAAATTCTTCTGAGATATTACTTCTTTTATTCTTGATGTAAAATTCTAATAACTCATCATTCGGATGTAGATGGTCAGTAGAATTAATAAAATAACTGTTTAAGTTGTTAACTGATTGTAAATGAGGAGGTAGGTATTTCTTTTTATTTATTTTTGGAAATGTTCAATTTTTGCAGTTCTCTCCATTTCTCTTTGCTACTACTGTTTTGTAATTTGTAATTGAGATAAGCTCGTTTTTCTATCTTAATTGCTGTATTTGTATAATTCCGCAACTGTTTATAGTAATCCCAATAAACTGAACGTTTTATCTGACGAAATTTATTTAAAGCCTTATTCCTTAAATTTTGCATAATTTTAATAGTATGAGTGATCCAAGGAGCATAAGTGTTGCGTTTTAGCTTAACTGTTTTTAATGGCACATGCCGATTCAAAGTTTGGGTTAAATTATTATTTAAGATTTTTACCTTGTAGTTCAAGATCATATTGAAAGGCAGCACAATCAATTTGTTTTAAAGATCTATATTTAATTTTAGGTTTATTTAATATATCAACGTTAAGTGAAAATTTACAGTTAACTCCTGCGTGATCTGCTATTAAATCTTCACTTAACCATTCAGAACAACTTTCAACAGAAAAACTTGTAATAATTAAATCAAGGAGTGATGCACCACGTGTGGGTACTTTTATTAATTGGACAAGGTCAAACGGGTTAATGCTTTAAGATCGTAAATGTCAGAGTGACATAATTCCTTAACTTCATACGCTGTTCCTTTCTTTTTTAAATTTCTGATTAGGAGAATATGGGGCCCGATTTTCTAAATTTTTTAACCTCTTTCTCTATTAGAGCGTGCATGCTATTCCCTTCATTTTGCGAGTGACCAGGTATAAAAAACTTGTGTGTTATAGATTTAATGTTCAAATTAGAGATGGCGTGGACAAACATAGCTATTATGAATCTATTTTTATTTTGCCTAACACAATTATCGGAATAAAATATTATGTCAAGTTCATCTTTATTTTGTTGGGCTATTTCTTGAAGATAGATTAAAAGGCACGTACCTATTTCATTGGCACCTCTATTAGCCTCCCCTTCATGCCACATAAAACATGTGGCATTTTATATCGTATAAAGTTTAATACGTTAAGTTTAGAAATGTAATAAAAACAGGAATCATCTCCGATTGGGCGAGGCAACACTGCCTGTAAATCAAATACTATAACTTCTTATCTTTTTTTTTCCTACTTAAATCTTTCTCTTTTATATGTTTGTTATATTTTTCTTGCATATCCTGTTTTTGCTGATCATTAGAATTTCGATATTCTACACATTCTTCACATTGATCTTTTTTTGGTATGTAACGCCAAATTAAATTCTTCATTAAATATTTTATTATAAATGAAATAATTAGAACAGGGAAGGTTCTGCTCATTGCATTGTTTGGTATAATCTCTGTGCAGGTCTACAATCGATTTACTTCCATCGATATATTCCTCATTGGTATTGGCTCTACAGTAATGGCTCTCAATGCGTGGGATACTGTTGATGTGATTCCTTACACTATTTTTAATATTTTCACTAATTTTATAGTGATTTCCATGTTTTCCTCTTCTGTCTTTTTCCAAAACCCTGCCGCTACAGCAAATATGCACTTTTCTTAAAACTGTGTAACTAAATTAGCTCCTCAAAGGCGCCAATTTGTAACTGAATTACTCTCTCCAAAAGAGATCCCGGCTAAGAGACCCTCTCCAGGGGGTGGTTCGACTCCAAGTTAATGCTCACTTTAGGAAGGATTGGGATGTATAAGTAATGAGGGCGCCACTATCTTTTGAACGCTATCGATTAAGCAAACAAACTACACAAAAACTAAGGTGAGAAAGATAGAAACACCTTGTAATTACTTTAATTAAACAAATAAAGAAGCTACTTGAAATAAAATACCGACCACGCTACACCCTTAAGACTTATAGTCTAAGGTATACAAATGAAACTGTTTTTTAAAACTATTGTTTATTTATTGAAACTGTAAGTACTTGCTGATAATGAACTGGAGTTGTAAAAAGTGCACTTAACTTTAGGTTGTTGTGCTGTCTAGAAGGGCGGCTTCAGCTTTTTCGTGGAGAGATGAAAGTTTATTTAATGGTTCTGGCTGCTCGGGATGAAATAGTACTCTTAGCTCAGAAGTGGTTTGAAGGACTGTCTACATATAAGCGGTAACTGGGCTCTAAATTTAGGGGTATCTTGGCGGCAACTTGACTCCAAATTAGAGATATTTTAACTCCAGCTTAGAGGTATCTTGGCTTCAACTTAGAGGGTTGTATCTTTCTGAAAGTTTTATGTGTGTGGGAAGGAATCATGGAGGTATGGGCGTTGGTATTGGACAGACTTTTCAGATAGGACAGCAAATTACTAAATTTCAACAAATAAATTGTCTTATCTTCAAGTCTTCCAACACAGCGTCCATAAATATAATAAACAAATAAGCAAAATTGGAAATCATTAATGCACAGGACGGTGAAGCCGGTCCTGTTCTTTATAATGCAAAAAATTATCAATAGACTAATGTGATTTGGATAAAAAAGGTATGTATTTAATTAGTTCTAATAAAACTTTGAAACAATCGTATATTTGTACTAAATGCATATTTGTGAAAAATTGATTTTTATAACATTAAAAATATTACAGTGAAGTGGTTTTTGTTTTAATAACTGCTATTAATTGTTTCTACAGCTAGTTTTAATAGCGTGGTTGAAGACTACGCTCTAAGATGTTTATGAACTTAAAATTTGTCAATAATTATGTTTTTAGCTTACGGAAAATAAAATGTCTAGCTGTTTACTGATCAATTGTTATATTTTGTCTAAAAGTAATAGCTTACCTTGAAAGATTATTGAAGCCACGTGTTCGAAAGCACGCTTCTGATGCATTTTATTAGTTTTTGAATAGTATGTGTAGAAATTGTGTGGAAAAGATTTTTTATTATAATTAAAGCATAATTATGTACCTAGCAATGAAAGGAATAGAAAAAAGTCTACATACCAACAACCAGAAAGGAAGTTCACAAGAAGAAATACTGGAACGTTTTTCTTTCGACTCTTCAGTCGGCCTGTTGGATCAGAAAAGGGGATAGTTTTGCGTGTTCGTGTCATTTGTCAGATGAAATGCGTTCGTTATTTAATTGCAAGCGAGGGACGCGTTCTTTGATTGGCCTCGTTCAAACAGATAAATAGTTAGCGTCTATAAGGGGTGTCTCTTGTACAGTAGCATTAACAGTGAATCAGGGTCGGTTTTAACGGTAATAATAGCGGTATCGTTTACGGTCGGTAATAGTGCAAGGTGACATGACGATAGACATGTTACAACTGTACTAATCACTTTATGGTTAATTGCTAAGGTGGACATGAAAAAAGTTTGCACCCATGAACTGCTTTTCCATTAATTAAAAAAAGTAGGCGTTATTAGGTTTTGTTAAATTCTGTGCATTGGTGGATTTATAACGGGGTGTAACAGTTTTCGTATGATATGAATTCGCTTTGCTTCTCAATATCTTGAAAACTCCAATAGTCGCTAAAGATTTTTTTTCGCTGATCTGATATTTTTTCCGAGCATTTTAACTTGCATTTCAAGCCACAAGGTGGCAATATGGAATTCTTTTCCTTAATGACTTTGTTTTTCAAAATATTGCCATCGTTCGATTTAATCACACGCATGTAAGTATACCCTTGGCCGCTATTTCGAAGTTTTTTGTTTTCTACTTTTTTCCATGTGTCTGGATTTTTAATTCTCTTTCTAGTTGGTTTCTTGTTTTCAGTTTGGGTATTTTCTACTTTTCGTTTTTTAGGTTTGGGTGGCGCTAGCTCTTCTTTGTGCTCCAAAGAGCTACTATCGATTGACGAACTAAAATTAGGATCCTTAACGTTATCATCTTCAGAAAAAGGTTCATTTCTAAAAACTTCCAATAAACTAGATTTGGAATCAGGTCCCGAAGATGACTCAGAATCTGATGATGAACCTCTTGCCGGAACTTCCTAATAACGAGAGGTCGGAACAACAACGGGATGGAATATCCCTGAAGGGACCTATTTCTAATAACGTGGATAGGAACCGCAGAAATGGCGTCGGCTTCACAAAATGAGGTCGAACTGCGTAATTTTTCAATAGCAATTTGTTGTCCTTATTAGGACCCTTCTTCTAGTTGGCAATAACCCTATCAATAAAAATGGGAATCAAAACTCCGACATTCATATACTATTTTTCGAATACAATCGCTATAAAGGTGCTCGTCCACGATGAAAGTTTATCATGAGTTAAAACTTTCATGTTTCACAGTGGAAACACTATTAGTCTAAGATCCGGCCCTAAATCGACCTTCACCGAGGTGATAAATGAATGAAACATGTTTTATATTAAATTTAATACACTAAATATTAAGTAAAAAATAGGTTGACAGAAAAAATCCTGGACAGGCTATATTTAATAATTGTTTAAAAAATGATTTTTTTTGTTAAAATGTACCGACGAGATAAATAAAAAAATCTCATACCAACAGAAAGTATGAAGCCTGTAGATTGTGCAATTGATAGGTTGCCGATTTTTTACCTGGACAGACTACTAGGTTGACTGGTATAAACAGGTGTGCTGAATTTAGCTTCTTTCACTTAACATGATAAATAAATAAATTTTATATCATCATGAGCGCTGTTTCATGGCGAACACGTTGATATAAGGTTGTCGGCAAAAATATTGGTCCTAATAGGGGTTGCCGATTTTTAAAGATTAAAATTTTCGCCGAACTGGGGATAGAGCGACAGAGAGGTCTAATGTAACTATCCAATGAAACAGAAAAGGACGCAACACGGCAGCTGTGCGCGACGCGACCCTCGAACGAAAGTGAAATGACACTAAAATTAATTGAACTTTATGAATCCCATTCAAACTTATGGAATTGCTCTTTAGAGTAGTATAAAAATTGTATGGCTAGAAAGACCTCCATTGATGCTACAGCGGAAGTTATGGGCATATCAGTTCAAGAGGTAAATGATAAAATCCATAGTCTTCGATGCCAATTCCAAAGTATCAATAGAAACAAGAAAAAAAACTAAAAAAAAGTGGTCAAGCTGCAGGGGATAATTTTGTGACAAAATGGGAGTTTTATGAATCTCTAAAATTCGTAGACTTGTCAACAAGTGGTTTAAATGAAACAACAATGGACTCATTGGTAAGTATGTTTTAATTATTATTTATGTATACCTATAGTTTATCCATTCTCAGTTTGCACACATAAGAAACTTAGCAAAAAGTTTGTAGCGATTGCAAAGAGTTCGACTCGACTAGACTAGTATATCAGTGTTGTCAGATCACAACACCATTTATTAAAAATATTTCTTTAAAATTTTTTTACGTTTTTTAAAAATCATATCCGTTTATGTTAGTTTTATGTGTGCAAACTGAGAATGGAAAGACTGTACATTGGCTTAAACACTAGAGAATCGCAGCGCGATCCCTATATGCTTGGGCAAAGATAGTAGTTTATATAAATTTATATTGCCATGGAACTTCACCTTCCTCTTGAAAGTACTTAGTTAATTCTTCTCTTACTTCTCTGGTATACAGATTTCCTGGAATATTTCGATTAACTTGCAGTGGAAGTAAGGCTTGAGTGTGTTGTCGCCATTCACCAGGTTGAACAGTACTATTTTCGTAATCTTCAACATCAAACGTGCCATCAGGAGCGTAAAGCTTCCGAGAACGGGTCATTAAAAAATTATGTAAAACGCATGTTGCCGACACCATAATGGACACTTTTTCTGGTTCTAATTTAATTGGCTTTCTTAAAACACGGAACCTAGCTGAATCAATGCCAAAACAATTTTAAATTATTCGTCTTGCACGAGACAGTCGGTAGTTAAACACCACGCAAGTTTCTAAACGCGTAAGGTTTCATAATATATGGTTTTATGGCAAAAGCATCATCTGCTACATTAACAAATGGAATGGCCTTATTTCGTCCTGGGAGTGGCCTAGGTTTTAGAATATTTAAACTATTATTTTCAAGTTTTGTTGCCAAGTAGCACGTGTTAAAAACTCCTCCATCAGAAATTCGTCCCATACTTCCTACATTAATGTATAAAAATTTATAATCTGCGTCAGCCAGTGCCATCAAAACAATACTATGCATGCCTTTATAATGCCACTATGTTTAGGTGCTTTAGTATGTACGTGTTTACCATCAAGGGCACTTAAGAGTTCGGAAAGTTCCATTTCTCTTCAAATTGCTTTGAAATTTTTAGCCATTCATCTTCATTGGTTGGTGTCTGGAAATGAGAAAAACTACGTTAAACAAAATGCAGAAATGCTTAAATAGTTAGAAAAGATCCAATAAAACTCAAAATCAAAACCACAGACTTTTATTCAGGTAATTTACAATTATCTCAACTAGTTTCGGTCTAGCTCAGACCATCATCAGGCTGTAAAGAACACAATATAATGGTAAGCAAGAAGTGCAAAAAATTTTTTAACAGTAGTAGAAAATGATATTAAACAGGACTAACAGTAATACCAAAGATAATAATTATTTAAGTATAAATGAGAATGTGGTTTTTTCCACTGATAAAATATCAATATTTTAAATTTCTTTTTTGATTACAATAAGCAAATCTCATGTATGCATTTATACATGTATAATACTAATATATGAAAAGTTACATTTTAAATAGACCAAACAATGATAAAGTAAAATTAATATATTGTGGATACATGAACAAGTTGAGTAATGGAAAATTGACAAACAAATACTTACCAGAGTCACAAGAGTAGAAATTGAGGGTGTTAAAATTGATGCTAAGAGAAGTGGAACTGAATATTTTGTGTGGTTTTAAAAAATAAACATAAAATGTTTTAAAGAAGTTAAGAATATGAAATATGGGTATTTTTAGGGAGGGGAATTCTACTAGATGGACTAGGAAACCAAATGTAGAGAGGAATTTAATATTTCCCTTCTTGATGGAGTAAAAAACCATAAGTAGGGTTGGAGTTAAGGAATCGAAGGGAAGGAAGCAATATGTCCCACTAGATGGAATAAAAAACCAACAGTAGGACGAAGGAGAGGGTTAGGGGTTCTCACTAATTGGAATAAAAAACCAATAGTGGGAAGGGATTTAAGGATAAAAGTTTAATGTTGGGGAGGGAATAATCATGGTGTAGGGAAAGATGATAGTCAGAAGAAGCAAAGTCCGAGTAAAAGGAATTAGTAGTCAAAGCTATGTCAAATTCTGTAGAAATATTAGGACGAATAGTCCAGCAGTGAATGGGATCTACGTAATTTTGATTGTGGAAAAACTTATTAGCAGCAAAATATATACAGTCTAAATCAAACTAAACTAATACTATTGAACAATGTTAGGTGTAAAGATTACAATAAACAATATGTATGAAAAAAAATTTTATGTGTTTCTTTTTATTTAATTTTATAAAATTCTGTACTAAAACAGGAATCATGTTTAGAATCAGTGACTGAAAGTTACTATGTGTATGATAAATGTTGAAATCATTTGAATATGTGATTAGGTAGATTTAAAAAAATGTAGTGATCAGTGGGTGTGATTTGTTCATTTAAGAAAATCAAATTTTCATCAACCTTGGTTTTGTGTATTTCCATGAATTCGAGTAAATTCATTCTCTGACCCTTACCACAACTGTGTAAAAGTTTAATATAAAAAGAATTACGTGAGTGGTTCTCTGTAAGGTTATGGTTAAAAAAAGAGGAAGGAGAATTAAAAAAATTGTAATTTTGATACTTATTGATAAAATTTTTATGTTACTGAACCCGGTACTGAATTCTACGGCCACACTGACCCACATAAACTGAATTACAATCTGAACAAGAATATCTATAAATACCCGACTTATGTAGTATGGGTACTTTATCTTTAGTGTTAACAAACTTAGATCTAAGGGTGTCATTAGTTCTAAATGGTACATTAATGTTAAATTTCCTGAACACCTCAGCCAAATCGAAGAAATCGAAGCGTTAGTGCTGCTGGAATTGAATTTCGCATGAGTTTATTCTGTTTTTCTATTGCAGGCTTTATTTTGGTAAGTAAATACTGAAAGTCAGCAGCAGACATCCTGAAAAAATTCTTATAACATTCCTCGTCCTCTTGTTCCAATTTTTCCAGTAGGTTTTTCATTAAGTTGTGATTTCTGTCTTATCCAATCGAGTATCCAAATTTTGTGACGTCTCTTTTTTTTTGCGAAACTAATAGGTAATAACAAGCTGCAGCTTTTCTCCTATCTTTTTTTGTAACCATCTCAATGTACAATTAACGAAACAATTAACTCACCGTGGAACTAGCACAATACTGTATTTTGTCTATCATGAAATAAAAATTTCAAACTATCGCGAGTGAAGAAATTTTTATCTCCTCGTGAATACGCACCATGAAACAAACGTTTCGTGAAATAAAATTTTCATGACATTTTAGTTTCATCGTGGACGGGCACCTTAAGACTCCAAATTTCGAGAAAAAATTAATTACCTTTCATGAATAAATAATAAAAATACCACAACAACTGATCTTGAATTGAATTAGCAATTGTATTCGAAAACTTTAAAATGTTTGTAAAATAGATAAAATATTATATTCACCTTAATTTGGATTATTTAAACTTAAAACCAAGGCAAAATGGTACTCACCAGAAACAGAAGGGTAAAGATAGTCGGAAACTCAGAATTTCTTAAAATTCATCGATAAAAATAAACAAACTTAAATCAAAGACTCACTACGAAACCATTCTTTCCTTCCCAACTCGCAGTCCCCACTCGTTTTCAACCCGATAACAATTGATAAATTAAAAATTTTTATAGTTCGGACGAAATGTTCGAAAATCAACGAGACAATCGTTACACCACGGTACCTTGACAGAAGAAAAAAGAATTGAAGATTCTTTTTTTTTGGTAAATAAGGTGAAAATGTTCTTAAAATGAGTAATGAATAAAAAGTAATATTCCAAATTTGGTGAATAGGTAAAGAATACCATAAATCAGTAAATTTATGTTGGTTAACAAGATGACTGGTGTAATTCCTAAATAAACAAAATACCAACAATAAACTAAGAAACATGGTTTCCATTACAAAAGGTTACCAACATTTAAACAGGAGCAATTGAATCGTCCGAAGACGAATTGACCGAATTTTTTACAAAAGGTAGCAGCCAACCCACATGGAACGAAACCTCATAAGGCAAGTAAAATTACTATGGATTTTAAAGAAACCCAGGTAGTTAAACCGTCATACGACGAAATGACTGGATTTTTACAAGGGGTACCAGCCAATCCAAATGGAACGAATTCCTCAATAATGCAATAACCATGGGTTTTAAAGAAACCCATGTATTTAACCCGTCATAAGACGAAGTTACTGGATTTTTTACAAAGGCTACCAGCCAACCCAAATGGAACGGTCAACCTGAAGTTTCCCCACGCTGGAAGGGGATGCGTGGAGCTCAGTGAAGACGGGTGGTCTCAACGTAACCAGCGTTAATAATCTGAAAATAATGGCATGTCAGCAATTTAAAAAAAATTTAAAAAAATATAAAGGTAAATATATACAGGGTGGTCCAGAATTATGTACATTAATTTTCAGAGGTCATAGTACGTCAAAAAATAAGGCTACTTCTTTATTATACACTTTTTTATAAAACCGAATAATAAGGAAGATACAACCCTTTAAAGGGGTGAATTGAAATTCTTATTTTTTCTATCTTCCAAACGGCTTTGACTACGGAGTTCATATTTCGGAAGGGATTATAAGACATTAGGACAATTGATTTCATGTCACCACCTACCACATCCCATATGAATACAGGGTAGTTTTGGATGGTAAATGAGGGTTACTGCGTAACATTTTTTTTTAATTTTTAATTATTTTAAAAATTCTTTCCCTACACTTTTCTATGCAAAAAAGTGCTCTTGTAATAAATCGATAGATATCACTGTTTTCGATTTATTTAAACTCGAAGGTATACATGTATTTTACTGTAATCGTTACATTTCTGCATATGCATCAAGTAGGCGTTGGAATTGACACTTGTGTAAGCAATAATAATACATATTAATGGAAAACGTAAATAATACTTTACATTTAATTAATGGCGAAAATAATATTTCACAACTGTTCAAAATGTCCTTCATTTTGTTGAATACATAATCTAATTCTTTTACGCCCGTATTCACCAACGATTAATACTTCACTAACAGTTGGTTAAGATATTTACCAACTTGTTATATCACTGTGTGGTATTCACCATTCAATTTTACTCCTTACCAGCGAGTTAAAGTTAACAGCCAAAATTCGGGCTGGTAAAAAGGTAACAAGGTGTTAATTTCAAAAAGTGAGGTTAGTTTAGTCATGTCAAGAATTAATTAACAATTAAAAGAAATGGAAAGACTAGATATAATTCATTTTAATAACTTATTGAGTTCGTCATCAAATTCTGAAAGCGAAGATGAAGAAATTGCTCGTCCTAGGAATGTGAAAATTCGTAATAATTTATTTGAAGAACTCGACGAAGTTGATTTTAAAAGGCGTTTTAGGATAAACAAACAGACTTTTCATCAATTATCAGAGTTGTTAAATAGAATTGTTGAACCAATCAACGATAGAAATAAGCCAATTTCAAAAAATAATCAAATATTAGAGAGATATTGCAATGCCGAATAACGCCAGGCACTAATAAAGTAGTCTTTATTTTGACATGTGCGCAGGCGCATTGTAAATCTGGAATAAGGACAAATTTATTAAAATACGGGCGGCATTTATTAGTGGACATTTAAAAGCGAGGAATAATCTTCCTTTATTTTGATTTCGGGCTAGATCGTGACTTGTTCGGTGGATATGACATGATAGTTGGATCACAAATTTAAAATTTTTGACAGTGGTTAGTGGTTTATGTATTATTGAAAGTTTAAGATTTATTTGTAACAATTAAAAACATGGAGAAAGAAAAAGCCAAGAGATTAAGATTCACCTATGAAGACGACATTTTTTTACTCAGGGAGATAATTACCCACAATCCTATAAGAAACCCAGCAGCATGGGAAACAATACAAAAGGATATGGAAACATCATTGGGGAAAAAATTTCTTATAAAAACACTTAAGCAACATTTGCAGCTTTTATTGCAATTGTGGATTAAAAAGGATAACGTCACCAAAATTCGGTAAAATATGTATAATATACTTTATTTCAAATAATTCACGATTGATTTTATTTTTAGATCAGGTTGTGAAGACCCTTACAGTGAAAAAGACCACTTATTGCAAGAAGTCAGCAGCATATGCGAAGAAAGTGGAGAATTACCAAGTAAGCAAAGGAAGGTGATTTCGAAAGAAAAACAAATTGCAGAGTTGGGTCGACAGGCGAGAGAATCATGTGCCTTAAATTTTGCAAATGATAATAATGAAAACATCAACAATCCAATATTAGAAGTAGAAGTGATTGAAAATGAAGAAATTTTACATGACAGAGATCACAACTACTGTGGTAGGTTTGTTATAGAATGTGGATAATATGGAAAATGAACTTTATTCTATTTATAAATTCTCAATTGTGAATAAGTCTAATCCATCACAATTTCTGTTCTTGCAGAATTAAACCTTCAGAGTGTCCCATCCAATGAAACACCTGATGTTATATCACTACCTGTCAACGTACAAACAAATTCTAATGCTGAAAAAACACATGTTCTACGTAAGTTTTATAAACATCTATTTTATAACTTCACAACACATCATAAGTTTTAATTATTTGTGAGGCATTCTCTTTAATTTCATATTACAAAATGTTTATATTTTCAAATCCATTTAGCACAATGTATTTTCTAATCTCTTTATTGTAGGACCAATCAGAAAAAGAAATAATAAAATTAAAACCTTAAGAAAAGATGCATTAGATTATCTATCAGAAAAAAATGAAAGAGAAATTACACTGAAAAATAGAGAACTAGAATTAAAAACAAGAAAAGTATCTTTGGCAGAAAAAAAGTTACTACTGGAAGAAAAGAAGATTGATTGGGAAATTACTGAAGGGAAAGAAAAATTGGACATTGAGAAAAAAAAACTTGAAATGATGATGTCAGACAAATCAATTACTCAACTATTATTACAGACGCAACAACAACTAATAGAATCATTAATGAAACGGTTAGAAGAAACTAATTCAAATTAAAAGAATTGTTGATTCAATTTTTTTTAGTCACCAACTTGATCTCAATAATATTTTTATAATTTAAGGCTGTTAATTTTTTTTTGTTATTCTAGGATTAATTCTCTTTTGTTTATTATTTTTCTGTTATGTTAGGATTAGAATATTTTATTTATTTCTTTTAGATCTGTTCATATTAACATATTTTTTTAGTTTATATGACTTCTGTTTTGTTTTTTTATTATACATTTTTTGTAAATGGTGCTCTTTTATTTAGTTACGTTGATAATAGTTGAAGGAAAGTGTGCAAATTAATAGAAACATTTTAAATAATATATTTTAATAAATTTACAAAATACAAATAATAAAGAATATTTAATTTCAATTAATTATAAATTTTGGTTTCTAATTCCAAAATATTCCTCAAGAGTAGGTGGCACGATGTCAAAATACATTGCTGTCTGAGAGCCATATAAACAAGTATGGCAATTTGTAAATAAAACAGCAACCTTATACAATGACTGCACATCTTGCAACAGCAATTTTTGGTTTTTTCTAAAATCTATAAAAGCAAATTCATTTACAGTTTTTTGAAAACCCCACTCAACTGCTACTCTCAAAACTTTCATAGCCCTATTAAATTCTTGGTGATGTGGTGGTAAATCTTCTGGTCGTCCATGATATGGAGAAAGTACAATTTCCATAATTCCATATGCCTGATCTCCATAGATAACATACTTTTCATTTTCATTAATAACAGCTATCTGTTCTAATTCTTGATATAGATTAGACTCTCGAAATATGCCTGCATCATGTCTCCTTCCTGGAAAGGCACCTTTTAAGCTGACGATGATGCCATCTGGACAAAGTAACGATTGGTACTTAACACAATGAAACCTTTTATGTCCTGAATAATAATTTTCTTGCTCTACAGTTGGTCTGCATATTTGTCTGGCAGTACCATCAATAAATGCCCAACAATTTGGAACTGCAGCTCCTTTATTCTGGATAGCCTACAAAACATGCCCATTATTTAAAATCTTTAAGTATGTGTACTGTACTTACCACTGCATAATTTTGTAATTTATTTCTATCCAACCACTGCAAGCTATTCAAATTATTTAATAATATTTCATGGTTTTCAATTATTAAATTTATAGTATATTTTATTATTTGAGCCAAAGATTGTGGTGAATATCCAAACATTTTGCAAATATCAAATAACCTATTTGGGTAAGTCAAACGCTTCAATAGAATACAGAGTGCTGTTAAACCTGAAATAAAAATTTTTGATAAAATTCCCAAACTATTGATCAAGATTAAATAATGTGTTTTCAAAATATCGTCTATTACATGAAGAATTACTTACTGTTTACTTTGTTTCTACTTTCACTCCGGATTTCATTCGGCAAATTCGAACATTGATGAAGTCTCAAAATGCCATCTCTTGAAAATCTGAAGTGCAACTTTATATCTTCATCTGTATAATTGTTTAAATCAAAGTTCCTTGCAGCACCATCAACTTCATCTCGATTTATCAATAGGTTATTAAGAATTACCCATTCAATATCTTCATCATTTCCTCCACCCAGAATGACAGCCTCGATTTGTTCTTCCATTGCATTCAAAAATTGTATCAAACGTAATTAATTAATAATTAACACCAAATAACAAACAGATCTAAGTTCAAATAAATTTCTACAAATTAGGTTAGGTATGTTTTATTGCACAGAACCAAAATAAATTTGGATGGTCGGGGTCACAGAACAAAAATTTGGGTCGATAACTGACGATACTTGCAATATCTCTGTATTTAATCACAGAATAGTGCCGGTCACTATTAAAATAGAGTCGCCCTTATTACTGCCAGACGCTATTGCAATATCTCTCTATTAGTTTGCCTAAGATTCTATGCCACAGGGTCATTCCAAATAAATATTGGAGATCATTTTAATATTTCACAGCCCACAGTCTCCCGCATTGTTACAAATATATCAAGACACATTGCAGCCTTAAGACCACAGTTTATCAAAATGCCTGAAACAGATGAAAAAAAAAGAGAATGTGTTTTAAAATTTTACAACATCGCAGGGCTTCCAGGGATTATAGGTAAGTTTTTATGTATTAACAGTACCCTTGGTTATTCTGTAAACTTGCCATAAAAGTTTATACCGTAAAACGGGGCTACTTGATAAACTTTTTCATCTTTTAGATCCTACCTCGTTGCAACAAAGCTACGTTCAGGGAAACAAAAATTATTTTAGATTACTTTGGGGTAAGGGCTATCAGGTGTAACACTTGAAAAAAATCTAACCCTTGCCATACCAGAGAAAAAAAATTTGAAACACATTTTTTCAAGTAGCCCCGTGATGGGGCTAAATGATATTTGTTTGAAAACTGCATCTAAAATACAAGTATACTCACAATTGAGGCTACTTGAAACGTGGAACATCGAGAAATCAAGCAGTTTTTACAAACTAAGTGAAAACTCTTAGGGAAAATAAAGAAAAACAAACTTGAAACACAAAATATTGAAATATCAATCATTTTTCACAAACTCAGTGAAAACTCTCAAGTAAAATAAAGAAAATCAAATAGGTAAAACGATTCTAAATTAAGTCTTTAAATTTGATTGGTCCTCTTCTCAAAACTTCGTATTCGAGTAGCCGTTTCTTTATTTCCTTTTTTTCGACGATACCGATGTCTTCAGCCATTGGAAAAATGTAAGCACCTTTAATCTTGTCGCTCATTCTTAAGAAACTACACAGGTAAGTGTCGTTTTCTTCGCAGTTTATAATTTTTGCGGCATATTGTTTATTCGTCCCAGTTTGAGTTTTCATTTCGACGTAAATGTAATCACCTGGATTGAAACCTTTCATTTCGGCAGAACTGTCTGCAATAATCGTAGAGTTGTCTATTTCTTCCAAATCAGAAAATGTTTCAGGCTCTAGATCCATATCGCTATCAACTGTAATTTTTTCTTCACTAATGTCGCTCTCAGAAGAAGACGATGGTAAATAAGTTGCCTTTCTTTTTTTCTTCTTTTTGATCTCTGAACCGGACGGTATCTGGACGGCTAGGTCTATTTGGGAAACATTGTTATCTACGACAGGAATGTCTTTTTGGTTAATAATTTTACCTGCGACAGCGAGGTCTTCTTGTGTAATACTCTTACCAGCTTCCACCAACAACTTTTTTTTTCTACCAACAGAAGTTGCGGTTTTAAACCTAGATTGTTCGAAAACTGTCTTTAGTGAATCGACAATTTCTGTGGCTTGTTGTAAATTCTGTTGGTCTGTTTTAGGCAACCTATTTAATACTTTGTACCTATCTAATGGCCATATACCAGTCGCTTCAAATCCTGACTTGATATTTTGTTCATTAGTGGTTGAAACTGTGGTTAGTGCTTGTTGTAAGAGGCGGGGAAAAACTTCTTTTCTGATGGTTCCCTTGTTATGTTTTTTCCACTCTTGTAGAATCTTCTTCCACGCTGCCTTTATTGGTCTAAAAACGCTTACATCCAGTGGCTGTGTCAGTTGAGTACTATTAGGCGGTAGAAGAATGAAGCGAATAATATTCTTGTCACATGTTGTAATAACAGCAGACGACAGATGGCTAGCCAGGTTATCGCCAATAAGAACTTTAGGGCCAGGTGGTAAAGTTTTGAAATATGGAAATACTATTCTGTCGAACCAGTCTTCGAAAATACTGGCATCGAACCATCCAGATCGTGAGCGATTATATCTGGCATGAGAAGGTCCGTTTTCTGTCCAAGTATTCCATAGGTGATCAGCTTTGTATACAATATAGACAGGAAGCATATATCCTGAAGCTGTACACGAAAACATCACTGAAGTTGCTGCCTTAGACGTGTCCATAACCTTCTCAGCTCTTTTAGAACTCTTGCGAACAACTACTTTTACACGGCCAGGATCGTCCGTAAAATTGGTCTCGTCGTAGTTGACGATTGCCTCTGGCAAAACATCCTTCATGCTCTCTGTTAAATGGTCAAAATATTTATTAATTACTTCTGGAGAAACTGCAGCCCTACTCTCTTTAATGGATTGCGACAGTCGTTTCGAAAGTTGATCTTTGTGTCGAAGTAAAAATTTTTGTAGCCAGGTTTCGCCTGGTCGGTTGATCCGGAATTGCTTCACTTGTTTTCCCAATCGGTCAAGATAAGTTTTTACGGTTTCCTTAATGTCATCTGAATCGCAGGGATAACCCCAGTCTGCGGCGATACTTATCACATGAGCCAGATGATTTTCTTCTTCAGCTGATAAGGCCGGTTGGGCCCCAACCGATTTTGTGTGCAAGCCCTTAACTTTTCGATATAAAGTTATGTAGGGAATCTCGAATTGTTCACTCAAATCTCTTAAGTTTCCACCCTGCCTATATAATTGTAACGCACGTTGTAGTGATTCTTCATTGTAGTCTCGATATTTTCGACTTCCTGGCTTTCTTTTGTAAATTCGCACCATTTTCAAGTAACCCCTGAAAAGACGATGAAAAATAAAATGCTACACCACTGGCTACTGAAACACGAATAAATTTTTTTGAGGTTAGGGTGTCAAAGGAAATACTCATTTCTTAATAAAAAAAATTGTTGCTGTGTAATATTACTCATATGTGTCTTTGTGTAATAGGAAGTATACAGGTATATAAAAAATACATAAAACTTACTTTTTTTTAACACTACACAATCACTACTAACCAGCACAACAAACTTCCCGCGTATCATACAATCTATCAACTAACAGGTGTCGATACGCTCCCCTCACATACACACGTCATATTTCACACCACCTATCAGTAGCACGTGACTTAAACAGTGGCGGCTGAAATTATCAAGTTACCTCGCAGTTTTCAAGTAGCCCCGTTTTACGGTACTTATTTTTTACTGCATAACCACATTTTATTATAAACATATTGTAAAGATTTTTTGTTTAGTTTTCTAATAAAATTCACATATGTAACTTCTTAATCATTTTAGGTGCTTTGGATTTACCCATATCAAAATACAATCACCTGGAGGAAATAATGCTGAAGTGTACAGGAATCGTAAAAACTGGTTCAGCATTAATACACAAATAATAGGAAATGCTGAATTGAAAATAACTGATATAGTTGCTCGTTGGCCAGGCTCAGTGCATGACACAACAATTTTCAATGATTCACGCATTAGAGGGCGGTTTGAAAGCAATGAGTTTTCTCCATATTATACACAAATAATAGGAAATGCTGAATTGAAAATAACTGATATAGTTGCTCGTTGGCCAGGCTCAGTGCATGACACAACAATTTTCAATGATTCACGCATTAGAGGGCGGTTTGAAAGCAATGAGTTTTCTCCATATTGTTTAGTTGGGGATGGGGGATATCCATGTAGATCATATTTGCTGACACCTTTAGATCCTCGAACACTTTCTCAAGAAAGGTACAATAGAGCTCAAATATCTACAAGAAACCCAGTTGAATGCCTATTTGGAGTCTGGAAGAGGAGATTTCCTTGTTTGTCCTTAGGACTGAGAAACAAAATAGACACAGTGTGTGTGATAATAGTGGCAACTGCAGTACTTCATAACATTTGTATTAATGCTAAAGATGATGTAGAAATACTTGATGATGTTCAAGAACCAGAATTAGAGGATATTGGCATTGTGCCTTATGATATTCAAAGGACTCAAAATACAGCCACTCGGGATGCTATTATAGCAACAGTTTTTAATCATATTTAAAATAAAAACCAATACTTATTAATCCAAGTAATCAATAAAACAAAAAGTACTGTTAAAAACTTTTTTTATTGCAGCTAGCTACAAATTTAACAACAAATCAACAGAAAAAATATATATTACAATCACACAACCACCTATATCTAAAAATCACAAAATAAATACAACCTAATATCTATTAAAGAAAGATAAATCTTTAATTCTTAAATCTTTGGAAACATTTCTTATGTAAATATAAGAACAAACAAAAATAAATCTTTAATTCTCAACTCTTTGACATTTCTTATGAAAATATTAGAAATAAAAAATATTTAGGATGTTGGGACAGGGGAATGAGAAATAAGTTCATTCATTTTGATTTCTAATATATTTAGTTCTAATAATTCCCTTTTCTTAATTATTTCTTTTATATCATTGTCTAGGGTTTTACCCCTTAAATTCTCTAATTCACTTTTTTTAACTATTTTTAAGATTTCTAGTTTTAAATTAGTAACCTCTAGTTTTTTGGTGTTTAAATTTTCTTTAGAACTAGGCTTTTCTAGTTTTGAAGCTATCTGTAATTTTCTCTTTACTTTTCCTTTTGGCGGCATTCTAGGAAGCTCATTTTCTGTTTCCATCACAATATTGCTCACATCTGCAAGAGGACTGTTTTCATTTTTTTCAAATCCTTCTTCATCACTATACATAATAATGATGTTCTCTTCATTAGAAGTAATAGTACTAGGTACATCTGTAATAGTACTAGGTACATCTGTACTAGTACTAGGGATACTAGGATGGTTTGTAATATGAGCAACTAAGTTGCTTCTAGTATTAGCAGTGGTGTCAGCATTACTGTCAAATTCATGTGATATAGAAAAATAATTATCTTTTATTAAGCTTAACACTTTTTCATCAATGGTGGTAAGCTTTGGCATAAAAACCCCGCCACCAGTCTTTAATATTTCTACCTAAAAACAAAAAGTAAACTGTTAAAGTTAAAATCCTCTTCAAATGTTCCTTACTTTTTTTCAACAAGGTAAGCAATGCTTTCAAAAAAGCAAGGAAGAATTGTAAGAAAAAGGGAAAACACATAGCTTGGGTATGAACCTGGGTCAAAGGAATTATAATACATGCATATACCATGCAGTACACTATGTCAAGGTTAGCAGAATGTCTACAAAGTACAATTATTGGGACTGTATACAATCGGGCTTTTTTTAAAACAACAAAACACAATACCAAAACAAAAACCATTGGTATTGGTCACTTTAGGAATTACTTGTACAAAGATAAACCTACCTTGTCTTTAGCTTAATATTGTTTTGCCACCTTTTTTATTTGTTCACATGCAGATTTTAACTGTACACCCGTTCTTAAACCAGTGGTTTGATTGGCGTTGTAATCCCATGCCAGCTTCTACCAACATTTCTGTTTTTTGCTTATTAAAAATTGCATTGGTTTTTTTATTTTCTATAATTGAAAGGTATTTCTGCACCAACGACAATAAAACCTCCTTTTCCCGGAGCGTATAATTTGAAGCCCTCTTTTTTTCTTTTTCCATTATTATTTACAGTATTTTCGATATAAACATATAAGGTTAAATCCTCAATCAAATGTCAATTTAGATTTCCTACCAACATAAATTTCTAGTGACTTTCTTTTAACAGCCTGTTTGTTAACCGAACTTCAGTTTAGTTTCGTGAATACCATATTTCGTTAACAGTCTGGTTAACGGTATCCAACTGTTAGTTAACAGGCTGTCAAGACCGACAATGGTGAATACGGCCGTTATTTAGTGAACGCATTAATTCATTTAATGTTACTGGATCGTTTTGTAAAATGGTAAATACTTGTTCAATTTTGTCTCTTAACTCATTTACCGTAAACTGGGGTTAATTTGATCAATTCAAAAATTGAATATCTTTTAGTTTCCTAATCTAACAGCTTACAATTAAAAGAAAAATACTACAATATCGGAATTTGTCGTTCTTTTCATCTGTCGAGTATAAATTTTTTATTATTTTCAGTTTACGAAAAAAAAGTCGGGGTTACTTTGAAGGGAGTGATCAAAAATAAACTCGGAACGGGGTTACATTGATATCACTATTTTTGTAATGGAAGTCTAAAGTAACCCTCTTATATATTCAGAGGTTTAAAATAAATGATATCTGATAGATACAAATAAGATGTGCCTTTAAAAAAACTTTATTTTTAACGCTTACAAGTTTAAAAAAAACCTAAAAAAAACAAATTTCAAAAATATTTATATTATAAGGAAATACAAAATATCCTTGTTCTTCTAGTGGCTTTGGTAGATACTCCACAATATCGGACAACCCAATTTCCGAAACGTCGTTAGGAATTCTTTTAAACTTTTTTAAGCTTTCAAGTGAGACCCTTTTAAAACCTTCTGCTAGTAGGGGAGTTAGTTCTTTTATTTGACAGACATACTTATAAGTCTTTTTACCTCTTGCAGAGTAAAATTTGGCCAAAAAATCTACCAACGTCCAACTCTTCGGTCCCTTCTATCTCATCAGTCTCTTTCATTCCGGGCAGACTTTCTTCATTAGCATCAGAATCAATATACTTTTCGTTTTCTATCTCCTCACTTGTTACCTGACCATCATTCTTAAATTTCTCATATTGATTTAATTGATCTGTAGCTATACTCAAACCCGGAGCAACAATCAAATGCTTTTTTTTTCTTACAGTCTGTCCAGAAGTGACTCCGAATCGCTGTTCTTTTAAAAAAGCTGTCAGTGTACTCTCAATTTCTTTCGCATTATCTATGTTTTCTTTTGGCAATCGATTTAAAACTTTATATCTATTTAAAGGGTAAATAGTGGAGTAAAATCGCAGTCCAATTATGAGTTTTAGTGATTCGGAGGTATAACCAAATAAAACCTACATCATCTTGTAGAGGACACTCTAGGGCATAGGAAATCGAATTCTACAACTTTTTTTAGTAGGACCGAACTTTGAAAATAGCCCTTAAAGGTCACTGAGCTCGAACTAGAAAAACTGCATTTTTCGTCAAATAAATCGCTGTATTATTTTAAGTTATTAATTTAAAATTCTGATATTTGGTACACTTGTACTTAAGGTGAGAGCGCATCTAATAGCAATTCAGAAATTTTGAAAAAACTTTTTGTTTTTGCCGTAAAAAATTAGGAAAATGGAATTATCAAAATCGTGCATCCAAAACTTCACCCTGTGGCGAGCGATGTGAAATATTGAAAATTTTTATACACATATATCGAGTCAAATGTAGTCCATACATTCAAAAAGTTTAAAAAAAAAAATCAAGTCGCTAACTTTTACGGTGAAAGAAATATGATTTTTTTAAAAAGCACCTTAAAATGCGCGCGTGAAGCGAGAACGCTTAGAACGGTAAGTACATATTAAGAAGTATGCCGCTTCCATACTAGCAACTAAAAAGCCAAGTCAAAATTTTTAGTTTTGAATCAAATCAATTTAAAATGATTTTTTAAAAAACAATGTTTTTAATTTTATTTTGTTATATTACTAGTAAGAAGTAAGTATGAGAAACATAAACTGGATTTTCTATATAGGTACCTACTAAAACAATGCATGCAGAGAGACGGCGCAACGAGGCGGTTTTGCATCTGAAAGAAAAATGAAAAAACCATAAGATCGAAAAAATAAATCATTTTGAATTAAATTAACCTTAAATGTGCTTCTCTTCGTCATCGTCGAATAAATCAGGAACAGGAACCATGTTCTGACAAGTTTTGCACGAACAATCGCTGCAGCATTTTAACCCCTCTTTTAAACACATACATTTATTATTTTGACATGATTTGTCTTTGCAGAAGATGTTTAACACTTGTCTTACGTCCGTTGGTATGGGATCAGAGGTCATCAAGACAGGCTCTAGAGTTCCATTTTTTCTACTCCAACCAAAGTCAGTTGGGTCACACAAAGACGTCATAGGTATATGACTGGACATCCATACACGCAGTTGATATAGGCACCTAAAATTTTGATTATTGCTTACATAATATAGTTATTTCCTTTGTATTATAAGTACACCTACCTCATAACATGTTGGTGAAAAGCATCATCTGTTGGTGGAAGTTCTGAAGCGGACTTATTGGAAGTTGTGGTCAAGTGGAACCTCAATTCATTGAGTGTTCGAATGGACTCCTTCTTATTTTTAAATAGAGCCAGTGCAAATTTAGTTGCAATATCAACAGCTTCAGCTACAGACACGGAGTTCAAATTTGATAATTCTTCGAAAGCATCAAGGTTTTTAGAAAATACATCATAGGCTGTTTTTTTGCCGATCTTAAACATTGCATTTGTGGTATCGCATCCTGTTAACACATGCAACGCTGGTAAACATTTACAAACTTTAGTTTCCAGTTTAACCACTATTTCTGACACCGAAATAACCCGCTTTTTATTTCCTTGTCCTAATTCCATAAGAAGGTTTATTTTAATAAATTCAGAATAATAGTAAATAAGTAATATGAGAACATCTGTATCCACAGATTTAACTAAAATTTTTTTTTTGTGATGTATTTGATATTCATATAAAACATGAAGTATCAGCCGCGTATCAGCCTCATCATGATTTGATTTTAAATCTTTCAATTTAGTTACACCATTCTTGTTAACAGAAAAACATAACTCTGGATTTTCAAAACCCCCAGCGATGATTAGAGTTTCTTCTATTCGTAATTCATCAGCTGAATTCTCGAGAACATAACCGCTTACAAATTTCAATAGAGATCGTTTATTTTCTGATAATTTCAAAAAATTACGAAACTTCACCACTTTTCTATTTCTCGAAACTTCATACACATAAGCATCTGTAACATCTCCTCTTCTGCATCGTTCCAAAGATTTCACCGTTTCATCATATCTATCAAAAACCACCGTTATCCTTAATGCTCCGTATTTTCGACCTAGTGAAAGAATTTGCTTTTGAAAAATACATGCAAGTTCATTAAAAGTGGAAAACGATTTTTCACTGAGTCCTTGAATGAGTACCATGCCGTCTATAATTAATGAATTTGCAACTTGAGGAGAAGCAACTGTTCCATGTGGTTCAAATTTCGATATTAAATCAGATTTAGTTGTTTTTCGCATGCTTCCGTCTTCGTGAAATAGGCACAACGGAACTGAAGTTAAATCATATGACAATAAGTCGCTCAAATTTAGAGACTGAAACCTAGCTGCAGCTACTATCCTTCTAAACATGACCTCCGTACCGACGTATTTTTTAGGAAATGCAGGGTCTCTGGTTTTGATGTCTGCAAACGTAACAACCTTTCCTTTTCTGATGGGCTCCCAGAAACTTTTGCAACCAGTAATAAGAACGTTCTCAATGAATTGCTCGCATTTGCTTTTACCTGTCGCGATGAAAGTTGAAAGATTTTGCTGAATCTGAAGCTTTCCTGCCTGTGCATATATTTATTAGAAAAGGAGGACTATCAATTAGATTGAATGGATTGCACCATTCTGTTTCTATATGACTCTTAATTTTGAGAACATCACACTCATTTCGATTTCTTAGAGAAACACCCTCAATGCGATTTTTGGTTGCGTTGCCAATGAATATTTCTGGAAAATGAAAACAATACAATTAGTAGGAAATTTTACTACATTAGTCTTTTACCTTCAAAGCGTTGCGCATAAGAACCTATGATGTGGCGTGTTACTATCCACCTTATAAGAGCAGTCGGTTTTTGCGAAAAACCGACTACACCAGAGGAACTTTTGCAATCTCTGTTGATCGACTGTTCCAAAGCCATGTCTGAAGCTACACAATTAAACTTTTTCTCTGATGTCTTTTTAACTACAAAATTTCCTCGTTTCAGGTATTCATACATCTTTGTGTTCTTCGACTTAAGGTCTAACATATCCTTCAAATATATGGGCACCCACTTTGCATAGAGGTGTCTTCCTCCTGCTATTAAATATGGTAAAAGTTCTTGGGTACATTTCATATGCAATTCAAAATCTGCCGACCGTTCAGCTCCGAGAAAATTTAATAACAGTTCGACAGCTTTTAAAAAGGAAAGCCAATAGCCAAATGTGTATGATGATTCTGTTCCAATACCTTCAAATTGTGTTAGTTTTTCTTTTAATGGTGCAATTTTTTTTAGCAAGTCTTCGCTGAACCGTTCGTTGTCAAAGTCTCCTACTAAATAATCAGTAAAAATTTCCTCTCTCTGATGTTCTTCCATCCACTTCCTGAAGGAATCATAAAACAGTCGAAACAATGCATCGGCGCAAAGCGTTAGTGCACGAATACTTCTAGAATACTGCTTACCTCCTAAAATCTGTTTACAAGAATTTGTAGCATAAACATCTGTATCGGAAAGCATATTACTTAAACCACCATCACTGTAAAGAAAACCTACGCTAGCAATAAAAGCCATAGTGAGGTGCATTCCTCCTAACTGAAGGGTTACTTTACCATTAATAGCAGGGGGTTCATTCCATAATATTTCTTGTGCTTTTGAGTAAATAGCTAAGTCTGCTGTGATGATAATGTGCTTTTGATTTAAACTTTCCGCTAATTGAACCAAACGGAGCATTGAAGTATAGATCGTGTCAAATTCTGTGGGCGGATTATTTAAGAATGGTAGGTAAGCTATAGTAGACTCTTTCACATTATTTTTACAGATAAGGTTGTGGTATTCGCTCCATCCTAGAAAGGGTTTTTCCTTAGCTGAATAACGATATAATGTCCAGGCAAAATTGAGATTTTGAAAATAATTGGAACTTTCAGTAAATACATTTAAGTTCTTGATGTTTTTAGGTTCAGGTCTTTTATTTGGCTTAAAGTATTTTTCAATATTCTGGAATGACATCTCGACTTCGTCGGCCTTCAATGAATATTTAGAGTCTTTTGGAATTTTATGAGATGGTTTTAATGTATCAACTTTTTCTTGAAAAACCACCATAGCCATAGAATGAGTTGTATTTTTTCCATTTATTGTATCCTCGTTCAAATCGAAATTATCGATGCTTGCATGTATATAATTCAGTTCATCGTCTCTTACCATTTCAAGCCCATAAGGTTTGTAACACTCACGATCAGTACTTAAACCTTCTTTTGCTAAAGCAGTCGTCATACTTCTCACGTCGTTGTAGGAACATGAAAATCCCATTGAATATAAAAGATCTATAACTTTCCTGCTTCTAACCGTATTATATAAAAATAGACCCAAACCTATATGCAAATTATTCTTCGAATATCGTTTACAGCAAAAACTCATGATAATATTCGAGAGAGTTAGTACCTGAACGCTCTTTTCTGAAGCATCTGCCTCAGAATCACCAACATCAACTGACTCATCAGTACTTATAAGCCATTCTGAAAACAGCAATAAAATATCTGGCACCTGTTTTCCAAATTCTGTCTTACATATTTCGTCAAGTGAAGGAAATAACTTTTTCCGCGTTTCATATTTAGAAATAGCAGTTTTTAATATTTGGCAAGCCATATGGAGTATCTGTTTTTCTGATAAAGATGTACATTGAAAACTTTCCTCTTCAGAACTAGTGCATTGATAGGCCCCATCAGAATTAAAATAATCATACTTATCCATATCAGATGGGCAAATTATATCGCATTTTCCAGGACGGGATATGAACTGTATCTGCTTCGGGAACTTCTCTTGCAACATTTTTTCACCTTGTGAGATTGTACTGAAATTTCGGCAACAGTTTCAGCAATATTATTGTATAACTTACAGACTCCAGCCAAGGTAAGTGTTTTGTGTTGTAGAATGACATGTTCTTTTATGTAATTTTCCATTTGGGTTCGTGCTTTCTCCGGACATTTTGCATTGGCAGAACCACTTCGAATTTTGCTTTTTATGTTTCGCTCTGATACGTATTGGCAATAGCAAGTTTTATGATATTTACAGTCATAAGCAAAAGATCCACATAGTTAGCAAGTATTGCAGTCATTTCAGTGTCATTTCGGTCCTTCGCTGCCTTTAAGATATTAGTTCTGGTCGAAGCACCCGTTCCTAAAACAACATGTTAAGTAATATTTTAAATGAAAGAAAATTTTAATTTCAAAATTATTGCGTATCTATGTGGAATGTAAATAATAATACCTAAATATACATATACCTACTTGTTTGAATAGCGGTGAGTCCTTCTTTTTTCTTTTTCCCTGATCTTTTGCAAAATAAACACATTTTGCGTATGTCGAAAGATTGCTGGTTTTTTCTAGTGAATGGTATACTACTTGTACCAAAGTCTACGGAACCAGTATAGTCTTTGCTTGTACTTGGTTGAGCGTTTTCACTGCAGGTTTCCTCTCTCTCCATTCTAGACTTAACATTCGTAATGCTAATGTAAGAACTACGACACCTCCTATGAAATTTGAAATTAGTTTTTCCTAACAGAATCGCAGCCTTACAAGATAATATATTCTGAGAAAATTCATCATGTCTTCTTTCCGCCGCCTCCAATATAGCCACCAAACCCTTTTTTGTAGGTTTATCAACATAGTCTTTCTCTTGCGAATCACATGGTTTTCCGCAAATTAAACAACTTATAACACTTACGTCAGCCATAATGGCCAATAAACTGTCAATTGCACAAATTATACTTTTAGACACCACTGTTAACAAACACACAAGACGTCAAGAGCACTTTTACGCACTGCCAGTGCCTACGCAGTGTTTCTCAGCATGCTCTTCGCAACCTTCAATAATTATTTCGCGGGAACGATTTTCGACGCTAGCGCGCATTTTGAAGTGCTTTTTAAAAAAATCATATTTCTTTCACCGTAAAAGTTAGCGACTTGATTTTTTTTTTTAAACTTTTTGAATGTATGGACTACATTTGACTCGATATATGTGTATAAAAATTTTCAATATTTCACATCGCTCGCCACAGGGTGAAGTTTTGGATGCACGATTTTGATAATTCCATTTTCCTAATTTTTTACGGCAAAAACAAAAAGTTTTTTCAAAATTTCTGAATTGCTATTAGATGCGCTCTTACCTTAAGTACAAGTGTACCAAATATCAGAATTTTAAATTAATAACTTAAAATAATACAGCGATTTATTTGAAGAAAAATGCAGTTTTTCTAGTTCGAGCTCAGTGACCTTTAAGGGCTATTTTCAAAGTTCGGTCCTACTAAAAAAAGTTGTAGAATTCGATTTCTTATGCCCTATAGTGTCCTCTACAAGATGATGTAGGTTTTATTTGGTTATACCTTTGAATCACCTACCCCCTTAAAACAGCGAGTTAGCCGGGCAATTTTACTCCACTAAAATGCCCGTGGCTTTTGATCCCTGAAGCGGTGTCTTTAAATGGATGATTTGGTTTTGGTTCTACTTTGTCCATTTTATCAATGGCTTTTGATAGGAGATACGGAAAAGTATCTTTAGGCACAGTTGTTAGACTTTGATTTTGTGTCTTCCACTTAGTCAATATTTGACGCCAAGCCGATTTCATTGGACGAAAAAAAGCTACATCAAGGGGTTGTGAGAGATGTGTGGAATTAGGGACCAAACATACGAATTTTATATCGTTTTTTTGACACAGTTTTAATACCTCGTCATCCAAATGGGAAGATAGATTATCCCCGATCAAAGCTTTTTTACCTGGTAGCCTTTTTGCATGTGGTAAGAATGCTGTTTTAAACCAATCTCTGAATGTAACTGCATCGATCCATCCGCTGACTGTTCTATTGAATCGAAAACCGCTTTAACACAGTTGACTGACGAAATCCAAGACGCACTGAACAAAAAAAAACCGTGGTATGCCTTTCTAGACATAGAAGGGGCTTTTGACAATACGCCACATCAGGCAGTCAAAAGAGCACTGATTGAGAAAGGAGTAGATAGAACGACGTCCATTTGGATGTCGCAACTGCTATCTACAAGAATCACAGAAATGGAGGCAGGACAAGACACTATCTTCCTTAATGTGACTAGAGGCTGTCCGCAGGGGGGAGTTGCATCCCCGCTTATGTGGAGTCTCACTGTGGACAGTCTGCTCTGTCAATTGAATAGGGAAGGCATACCATGTCAAGGGTATTCCGACGACATGGTTATTATGGCAAAAGGGAAGTATGAAAATGTCCTCTGTGATTTTGTTCAAAGAGGATTGAACATTCCGGAACAATGGTGTGACTCGGGGGATCAACCCCACCAAAACCACACTAGTAGCCTTTACAAGGAAAAAGAAACCTAATCTAAAAATCATAAAAATAGGGGAGAACATCGTCGAGTGGAAAACAGAGGTAAAATATCTAGGGCTAATCCTAGATAGCAGGTTACTCTGGAACAAACACTAAGACGAAGTAATACACAAAGCAACCAAGGCCCTCATGGTGTGTAGGAACATTGCAGGGAAGAACTGGGGATGTAACCCACGTATCCTGCAATGGATGTACACAGCAATAGTGAGACCATTAATCACATATGGGGCAGTGGCTTGGGGCGTAAGGGCTAATCTGAATACGACGAGGAAAAACCTCTCGAAGATTCAGAGACTAGCCTGTTCATGTATCACTGGAGCAAAGGGAACTTGCCCCACTGCTGCAATGGAGGTGATTTTATACGTGACCCCACTGCACATTCTGCTTAAAAGTGTAAGGAAGAAAACAATATATAGAATGATCAAAGAAGGAATTATCAGGGAAAAACCTCGATCACTTCATTTTGATCAAACTTGGGAAATGCCCCAAGATGATATGCCAAAGAAATTCAACTTTGTGAGAAAATTCATCACAAAGTTGAGTAATAAATCTGAATGGGATGAAGACACCATACAGAATTTTAACCAGAATGCCATAAAGTGGTATACGGACGGTTCCAAGCTAGAAGAGGGAACTGGGATAGGAGTTTTTGGACCGAGAGCTTTGGCACATACCCGAGCATCTTTCAAGCAGAAGTCCGCGCCATCCAAAGATGTGTGGAATTCAATATTGGAAGAAACTACCGCAGACAAGAGATTGTGATGGGATAGTCAAGCAGCCATCAAAGCGCTGAGCTCAAATATCAGTTCGAAGATGGTTTGGAAATGCCTAGTCAAACCAAATGAACTAGGCCAGAAGAACACTGTCACCCTCCTATGGGTCCCGGGACACATAGGAATAGAAGGGAATGAAACAGCAGATAAGCTGGCAAAAAAGGAGCTGAAACCCCACATTTGGGACCAGAACCATCTTGTGGGATCAGCAGTAGAGTAATCTTAGGAAAACTAAGGGAAGAAATGGAGAAGGAAAAATCCAAGTACTGGAATCAGCTGGAAGGACTGAGGCAATCTAAGATACTACTGGGGAACTATGACCAGAAGAGATCTCTTAGCTGCCTCAACCTCAGTAAAAAAAGGCTCCGAATTTTAACGGGAATATTAACCGGGCATTGCCGGTTAAAAAGCCACATGAAGAAACTAGGGTTAGCAGATGAAGCAAAGTGCAGATTCTGTGAGGAAGAGGATGAAACCTCAATACATATACTCTCAGAATGCCCTGCCTTGCAAAATTCTAGGGCTAGATACCTAGGAGCACATGAAATAGAGGAAGTGGATCTACCTGATTTGAAGCCAGACGATGTCCTAAACTTCCTCAGGAAAATAGGACTCGAAGATCTGCTATAGGTCTGAGAAAATATCAGAACATGGCAAGTAAGGGGGGACACAATAGATCCTATAGGTCGCAGTGTAATTATCACCCCTAACTCATACATACATACATATATACATACATACAAATCATAATAGTAACACAATGGCAAGTTATATTCCCGCGCCAGTTGGAACCAAATTCGAAGAACATGCCGATATGGCAACGCCGTCGTCCATAAACGTAATGCTGCATAATAACTGTGAACCAGACTATAGACCCTTGAGAACAACATGGTTTGTCACAGCATGAAAGACCTCTTGGTGCTCTTTCCTTCCATGTATCATAAAGGTGTTGACTTTTATATATAATGTATGGGGGTAGAAGAACACCTTCGGCTGAGCCGCAGATGATGATAGAAGTGGCACTTTTGGAGAAGTTCATAGCTTTCTTAGGGTATTTGGTACCTCTTCTATAGATCCCAATTTTTTTTCCAGGGTCATCACTCAAATTTGACTCGTCGTAATTAAACAAGTGACAGGGCGGTATATCCTTTATAGTTTTTTCCAAGTTGTTAAAATAATCATTAATCATTTGGGGCGATACACATGCCCTAAATCGTTTTATGTTAGTAGCAACGCGTTGTGAATAGTCACTTTTGTGTCTATTGAGAATTGAGTAAGTCCAGTCGATGCCAGGCAAATTATTTTGAAATTTTTTAACTATTCTTCCTTCCTGATTTCGCGAACATGCGTAAATCGAGAATTGAAAGGGGAAATCCAAATTCTGCACATGTAGCAACCGATTTTAAAATATGTTTTTCTTCTTCATTGGAAAACACGGTTTGCGCTCCAGGTTTCCTAACAAATTTTCCATGGTATTTGTTAAACAAGGTGCCATACGGTATACCAAATTGAGTGGATGCTCCCCTGAGAGAAATACTGCCATTGACGACTGCATTTAGGGCAGTGTTTAACTTTTCTTCAGGATATTTTTTATAGTCTCTTGACCCTAGCGGCTTTTTATAGGTTCTCGGCATGATTCTAAAAGAAAAAAACTATATAAAAAAATAAATTATAAAGTTACTAAGGTAAACCTACCTTAATATATAAATATAGTTATATCGTGGGGTGACATTGATCAGTGACCAAAGTAACCCCATATACCACGATTAAATTATTTACATATTAAATATTATTTTTAGGTTAGCAGATCGCAAACAAAACTTAATTAATTGTCTAATATACCAATAATCGCGACATACATATTTAATAATTATAATTAGATCACTAACCTTTGGATTCCAGAAGTTTTCCAGGTGTTTAAAACTTAATAATTCACCAACCAACAATAAATATGTATTTAACTTCGCTCTGCACATGCCAGACCGGCTAAAACTTTCGTCATACTGTTACGTCATAAGCATTCTTGCCAAACGAAAAATAAAAACAAAAGTAGTATGTTCAGAAATTAAGATTTTAACGATTTTATCCTGGAAGGAAGTTTTAATCAAAGTCGCCCATCAAATCTACGGTACTGTATAAATTGGAGTGTTATACACTTTTGATTTCAAATAACTCCATACTGTAAAGTCCATTGGATTAAGATCACAACTACTAGCAGGTCAATGAATCGGTGAACCGCACCCCGGCCTATCCACTTATCAGGGAAATGTTCATGTAACCACCTACTACAAATTCTTGTGTAATGTGGTGTACCACCATCATGCATGAAATTAAATGTAATGGAATATCTTCCAAAATATCATGTAAAATATTGTCTAGAAAATTGCAATACATGTTACCATTTAAATTTCCGGGAAAGATGTGGTATCCTATGAAATTATTTCCTAAAGTAGCTGCCCAAACGTTTATCTTGAACGTGTGTTGGAAGTGAGTTTCCATTGTAGCCCTTGGATTTTCTTCAGCCCAGAAATGCATATTTCTAGAATTGAACATACATTGTCTTGTAAATGTGGCCTCGTCCGTAAACAGAATATTGCTTAAAAATTTGGTATAGTTTGAACTTTATTTTGCAATACTTCACAAAAATCAACTCAAAGTGGCATATCGTCAGGTAACAATTTCTGCACCTGTCGATAGTGGTAAGGATGTAATTGCTGTTCATGCAGAACTCTAAAAACACTTTGATGGGAAATGTTCGTTGTTAATCCTAACCTGCGTGTACTTATTGTGGGGTCATTTATTACTGCGTCCAATATTTGATTTTCAACGTTAGCAGTTCTTGCTATTCTAGGACGACCAGCATCTGTATTCCTTATTTAAAGACAACCGGTTTCTCTCAGTCGTCGTTCAGTACTTACAAAAGTCCTGGCATTGGGAATATTTCTGTTCGGATACTTTTCTCTGTAGCTTCTAACAGCGGCAGCAGCATTTCCCGAACACTCCCGTAATACTAAAAGTATGTCTGTCAACTCAGAATTTAAGTAGTGTGCCATATTCAGGACAAAAATATTAAAAATTAAGCAAAAGAGACGTGTTAAACAAATTTCACTGTCGAATACAATAAAAGTGTAGATGAAATAATTTAACTGTCATCAAACGTCACTGACTATCATAGACTACCTGAGATTAAAGTGTTGTTGCTAATACAAGTATCAATTCCAAAACCTAATTGATGCATATACAGAAATGTAATAATTACAGTAAAATACATGTATACCTTCGAGTTTAAATAAATCGAAAACAGTGATATTTATCGAATTATTACAAGAGCACCTTTTTTGCATAGAAAAGTGTAAGGAAAGAATTTTTAAAATAATAAAAAATTTAAAAAAATGTGACGCAATAACCCTCACTTACCCCACAAAACTACCCTGTATGTACGGGACAGATAAGTACACTACACAACGTTAAGAATACTGAAGGCAATACCAAACAAGAGGAAGAGAAAAAATTGGAAAACGAGCAAAGAAAACTGATCATTCAGAAATGATAATTAAATGTAAATTAGTAGTGCGGCACTATTGATTTTTAATCATAAAAAAATTGAAATGAATTTTGAAAAAGTCAAAGTTTTTAATTTATGAAATAGGAAGAAGGGTCAAAGATAAATTACTAACAAAAAGTGCCTTCAGTGTAGTGACTCCAGTGATCAGTACCAAAGGTTATTTCGTTAATTAGTTTCATCGTTCTCACTGTCCGAGTCCTCACTATCAGACAAGTTTTGATCAAAATCGGTAAAATCTTTTTTTTTAAATCTGACACATGATAATTGCCCTTAGTATCCTTAACGCTATAGAATAACTTTGAAATAACCCTATCCATAATATATGGAACGTATTTAGGAGCGAATTTAGCAGAAAATTTTTCAATTTTTGAAGACAAAACTTGATTCCTTTTCCAAAGATTATCCCCTACATGATATTCTATATCTCTTTTACGGAGATTATAATAATGCGAATTTTTATCATACGCGAGTTTTAATTTCTTCCTAAAATAGTTTGGGTAACATTTGAATGTCATTTAAGCGGCGATTCTTGTCAGCAATAGACACTGAATTATTGGCGTTATCAGAAATTTTCCCATAATAGTCACCAGAAAGTGGAATATTTCTTGCAAAGTTTATAAAAGAAGGGGAGTAACCCGTAACTTAATGTTGGGCGGTCCTAATGGCTTGAGCAACGTGATGGATTTTCGAGTCCCAGGAATCATGTGCTTCATGAATTAAACAACAGATTGCAGTAATGATACTTTTGTTCGTTCTCTAAGTGTGGTTCGCTTGAGGGTGATAAACAGGGTTGTATCTAACATGTACTTTATATCTGTCCATAAGACTTCTAAATTTACGACTAGTGTAGTGTCCTTTTATGATGGGCACTAATTAATTCCTGTTAATAATATAATAAGTAATACAATTTATTAACAATATACCGGTTCTCTGGTACAACACCGAATGCATCAACATTTAGTCGCCTACCAGCCAAACGGTGAGTAATGTGATTATCACACTTACAGGGGTGATACTCTACATCCCTTTCTTATTAAATATATAATATTTTACAAGGTATTGGAAACCTAATTAAAACACCCGTTTAACGTTTTACTATTTAATACATCTAATTAAGTTTTCCCAATCCCATACATACATCTATTTGACATTTTTATTTTTTTGATTTTTAAATGACATTTTAGAAGCTTAATTCAAAATTATAAAAAAGAATAAGATATCGTTATTTTTTATTTTTTATCATAGAACAATTAAATATTTAGTAAATTTTAATCAAAATTCACATTTTTTATAAAAGAAGAAATCAAATTATAACCTATTATTTTCTACTCTTTTATTATTAAATTTTATCGTAAGCAATTAAGTTGTTTACTAATTTTATGACGTTATTTTGTTTTATAAATAATTTGACTTAAAATTTTTTTTTTTAAATTCCAAATTAAAGTTAAAATAGTTCTTTTTTTATGTTATATTTACCAAGTTGTTAACACCAATTTTGTTTTAACTCACACTTATTCCTTGAAAATGAAATAAATGTATTTCGAAAGCTTGGAAAACAAGTAAAAGAGTTTTCTTAAAAAACATTGCCGTTTACCCCAAAAATTCTGGTTTAATACCTATTAGTCGGCAAATAACAGAAATATATATATATATATATATCAACATTAAACATTACATTTATTACAACTGATAATAAACCATTTTATGACATCATACTTACTAATGATATGTCTTAACAATTAATTTTATAAACAATGAATTTACTCTACAGTATTATCATGTTCATCTGATTTATTCATAACCTTCCATTCCCCTTCAACTTTTTTTTAAATGAACGATATTTCTGCGATATTCTTTTCCAGTTTCATTATTTTTAATTTTAATATCGCTACCATTTTTTTCCATGACTGTATGTGGCACTGCATCAAAATTTGGGATAAATTGTTTGCCATTATCTGCTGTAATTGATTGTGGAAATCCCAATCTAGTAAATATTTCTTGGAGAACTGAGATTGTATTATAAGTAGTTATTGTTGTCAAAATTTTTACTTCTTTGTAGCGGCTGTAATAATCCACTATAACAAAAATATAATGACCAGTTGGCAGAGGGCCTTGAAAATCTATAGCAACATCAAACCAGGCTTCTGATGGGAAATCGCGCCTTTTCATAGGGTTGGGTGCATTTGGGGCTGAGACTAACGTACAACCTTGGCAATTTCTTACCATTCTTTCCGCATCGAGATCTATTTTAGGCCACCGTACTTTGGTTCGTAATCGACTTTTCATAGCCACTATGCCTGGATGACCCTCATGGGCTGCTTTTAAAACAGCTTCTCGTAATTTACTTGGTATAACAATTTTATTTCCTCTTAGCAAAATATTTTCGTAAAAACATAGTTCTGATTGAAATGGTTGAAATTGTTTGATCGATTCCACTTGTTCATTTTTGTACAGCCACATCCGTACGTTATTAATTTCTTCGTCTGATTTGGACACATTTATAATTTCTTTTAGTGATACTGCTACAGGCCTTGACCAGTCTACAAGTTGTTGAACGTGTTCCTCGGTGTCAAACGAACTCTTATTTGTATTATTGGTTATACAAAGTCTTGAAAGAGCATCGGCTATATTTAACTTTCCTGATTGATAGATTACTTTATAACTGTATGATTGTAACCTTAGCACCCATCTCTCAATACGGGCGCACGGCTTGGATTTTTCTCCAAATATTACTTCTAAAGGTTTGTGATCTGTTATTAAATCAAATTCGCGTTTGCCGTAAAGGTACATATGAAAATGTTCTACCGCCCAAACTAGCGCTAGCGCCTCTTTTTCTGTTTGGCAATAACGTTTCTCGCAATCGGATAAACTTTTGTTGCCATAAGCAATAATTCTGGGTCCTTTCGTATCATGCTGTATTAGAACAGCACCCAGTCCAACAGGACTGGCATTTGCAATGACTTGAGTTTTATCATCAGGGTCATAATATCCTTACGATTTAATCTGACAGAGGGCGTCCTTAAGTTTGTGAAAAGCTATATTTTGAGCCCTTTGCCAAAATTTATTTATGTCTGCATTTTTTCCTAGTTTTAGTTTGAGTATTTTTCTTAAAGATTCCGTAAGTGTAGCTAAATTAGCTATCCATTTTCCTACATAATTAACTAACCCTAGGAAACTCTGCAATTCCTGAATGGGTTTAGGAGAACGAAAGGTTTTAATAACTAAAATATATTTATCTAATGGTTTTATACCCTTGGTTGATAACTCATGCCCCAGAAATTGTATGACTCTTATATTTACCTCATTTAACATAACATTGTTGTCCTTTAAAACCTTAAGTACAATTTTTAATCTATTATTATGTTCTCCTTCGTTACTTCCAAAAACAACGATATCATCTATAAAATTAATTGTTCCCTCGCAACGGGATAGAATTCGTTCCATAATTTTTTGGAACATTTCTGGGGCGCAAGTTATACCAAAGTTTAACCTTTTATATCTAAAAAGGCCTTTACTTGAGATAAAGGTGGTTATGTATCTCACTTATTTCGATTTGATGGAAAGCGTCTTTGATATCTAACCGAGAGAACATATTAGCTTTTTTCAATTTGGGAAGTAGCTGATCCATTGTTGGTAATGGGTGATTCTCTCTTAAAATTGCTACATTTGCCCTTCGCATGTCGATGCAAAGCCGTACTTCTCCATTAGGTTTCAATATAGGTATCATTGGCGATACCCATTTTGGAGGTTTATCAACTTCTTCAATTATATCTAAATCTAGCAACTCTTGAATTTTTGCATTAACTTTACTTTCCAAAGGTATTGGAATTCTACGATATGGTTGAATAACCGGTTTTACTGTATCGTCAATGGGTATCGTTACAATAATATTTTTAACTTTTGGAAAAGTACAAATTGCATTGACCTGCGATTGTGCTTCAACACCTATTCGAAGAACTCCTAAAGATTTCGCCGTATCTCTTCCTAGCAAATTTTTAAGGCCATGCTTTACAACATAGAAAGTTGCCATATTTGAAATATTATTGATTTTAATATTGGCTTTGAAACAACATAAAACTTCTAAAGGTTTGTTACTAGCATATGCCATAAAAATTTTATCTGGCTTCCGTATTTGGTCAAACGCCACGACTTTCGAAATCTTTAGATAGTTCCAAGTATTTTCGTTTAAAATATTACACTTACTTCCTGAGTCTATAACAAGCTGTACTGACACTCCTCCAATTTCACATTGTATTTCACAATCATTATCAATGTGAAAAACATAGTTAACATCGTTGTCATCCTCTTTATTCGGTTTATCGTATCTTGTCCTCTTAGATGGTTTCATCACAGTTGTAAATCTCGACTTAATTTTTCTGTTCCTACAGTGCTGGCTAGTATGATCCCTTCCGCTGCAATTTTGGCAAAACGATTTTTTGTCTGGGCAGGCATTAGCTAAATGATTCGTTGACTCACATCGAAAACAACGTCGCATACTTCCAAACTTAAGGCTCTGTGAGTTTTCTGCCGTCTTAGGATTTGGTGAGATATCTGGTTTGTTCCTCTTAACCGACATCTTGTTTACATCCACTGAAGACTTCTTTTCTTCAAACTCTTCCATTTGCCTATTAACAGATTCCATAGCATTGGCTTCTAATATAATTGTATTCAATAGAATCTCCCAGTGACAAAACTTTTTTTCTAAGGTCGGATGAGTAGCACTTTTCCACTATTTGGTCTATAATGTTTTCCTCTGAATTTGTAAACGAACATTTTGCAGCTTGTGTTCTTAAACGAACTAGAAATTTTTCGAATTTTTCATTTGGTTCTTGTTTGATTAGCCGAAATATATGTCGTTCGTATAGTTTGCTTTGCTTCGGAGAAAAATATGCATTAAGCTTTTCTATAACTGATACACATCCATATTCTCTTGAACTCCATCTCCTTGGGCTCCAGGTAGACTGTAAAAAATTTCTTGAATGCCTAAGCCACCAACATGTAACAATGTTGCTCGTTTTTTTACTGGACTTTCAATGTTTGCTGCCTCCAAATATATTTCCAACGCTCTTTTCCATTTTTCCCATTTAATCCCCATTGATCCAGTATCACCTTCGCCATCGAATGGCTCTAGTGGGATGAGGTTAGACATTGTTACTTAGTCTGTAACAAAGACGTTATGTTATCTACTCATGAATGATCAGTTATGATTGGTATGAAGATATATATATTCATTTTTTTTTTTTTTTTTTTTAATTTTTTTTTTTTTTGTACAAAATGTTTATAACACACTCCTATTTGTTGCTATCTGTTGCTATTTGTTATTTAATGTTTGTAACACATTAAAATTACCATAGTTATTAATGTAAGAGTGTTTATAACACACTCCTATCCATTTACTTTTTGTTATATAATGCTTATAACGCATTTAAATACCATTGCTATGTGGAAGTGTTTATAACACACTCCTATTCATTTGTTATTAGTTATTTGATGTTTGTAACACATTAAAATTACCATAGTTATTAATGTAAGAGTGTTTATAACACAGTCCTATTCATTTGCTTTTTGTTATCTCATGCTTATAACACATTAAAATTAAATGGCGGGGTGTTGATGACACATTCCTTTATCTTATATTGAAAAAATTTTTTGAAAGCCCAGACAGCAGAGTAACTTACTTATATTTTTTGTTAAAAGCATGTGCCACTCCATATATTTCAAATAATTTGTATTAGAAATTTAATCAGTAGTTTGTAACTCACCGATATTAAATATCGACAATAGATTGTTTAATTTAAATTGTATACCTTTTCATTCTATTTAAATTTTAAATATTTCTTACCTTATAATCTTCGTCGCCACTTTGTAGTGACCTTTTATGATGGGCACTAATTAATTCCTGTTAATAATATAATAATACTTTTGTTCGTTCTCTAAGTGTGGTTCGCTTGAGGGTGATAAACAGGGTTGTATCTAACATCGAGGGTTCAAAGACAGTACCTCGTAAGTATCAAAAAGCTTATTTTACAGGATGAACAATAAACTGTTTAGAATTTGATGGGATATAGTTTTTTTTTAAATCTTTCAAATTTATTGTATTGTAAACTTCTTGATTTTATAAGTAAAAGAAAAAAGGCACAAAGCTAAATTTAAAATAAATAAAGACACTTACGAGGTAATGTCGGTTTTTGCCTGTCAATTACGAGGTAATGTTTAATTATACTGATAATACACCACAATTATTAAGGCAAGTAACAAAACAAAAAAGTAAGACAAGTGCGTTCGTTTCTAAAATTATTTATTTATTTGATAACAAATTTATTTAAAACTGCTTACCAGTTTTTTTTATAAGATTGGTACATTTTGTGGTAACTATGAGATAACTAAATACTAAATTATAGTGATACAAAAACAAAAACGACATTAAGACTTATACGGCAACAAATCATAAAAAGACCAACAGTCTTTGGGAATAACAGATTTTATTAATTGCAAATGTTCATATTTCGTTTTTGTAATTGGCAATCTGCCTTGAAATAATGGTGGAAATTGAACACTTGAAAAATTAATATTTTTGGGCCTAGTTGGTATGTCGTCAAAGGAATCATTAAAATTAATTTTAAATAATATTTTTCCACTGGTATATCTTAAAACACGAATATCTGTAACTGTTTTACCACCAACTAATTTACTAGGTCTAATAGAGTTGTATTTAATGAGATTTTTGTCGCCAAATTTTTTGAAAAAGGTGTGATCAAAATTTATTACAGTGAATGGATTTTTACGCCTGGCATCCTTTGTGACCCTTAGATAGTCACTAGGAAGATAAATTTCCTTATTTTTTAACGCTGTCTCCATAGAGCTGTGCACTGAGTCACACTCCATTTGAGTGTGACCTTTTTCTAAAAATTTTTGTTCGATCACAACATTATATTTTTCAGACAAGTAAAGCAAGGTATTGGACATTACACTGTTCCGATTTTGTGCGGTGCACCCATCAGAATAGATAATTATGGGAAGTTTGTTTGATGAGCGCAGAAAATGTTCCTCCAAATAATGTTCTAGAAAAGATGCGTATGTGGATGCTTGACCATCTGCCTCAGTCTCGTTGTACCAATAGCAACTGGCTTGACTATTAGCTAAGTTGTAGATAGTGAAATTGTGACAGCAAAGTTTGGTTTTGTAGTAAAGTGCACTGGCCGGTAATTGGGGAGATAGTTTCACTGACTGAACGTCCATTGTAATAACAAACACCTTCCCTCCAATAGCCTCTTTTTTGTCTCGTTCTTTTTCACTTCTAGCTAGATCCTTTCTCATTATGTGGTCATTGTATTCTGTTTCAGATAAATTTCCATTTTTAAATTTGAAACATGTATCACACTGGTCTTTGCGTGGATGGAAGATAGACAATTTCATTGTATCCATCATAGTTCTCAAACAAGTGTGAGTTAATGGTTTCCTTCCATTTTCGGCACAACATTTGCAGTAAGCCCTATACAAATCTGAAACAGACTGAAACACTTGCTCCAGATAGAGTCTATCGGTGTCTTTACGACAGTAATGGGATGGGAGTTTGTTTAGATTTTTCAAAAAATTAGATAAAAATTCTTCGTCCTCTTTAAAAATATTTACGCGCGGTTCCCGCTTACTAACTTTGGTATCACTTGATTCATTCATTCCATTTTGATTTTCCATCGCCCAGGATCTTACAGACCACTCCCCTAAGGATAACGTTCCAAGATACATGGATTTACATACAGGAATATTTTCATTATTAATTTTCAAGCTATATCGAAATGTTACTTTACGGCGAGAATCATAGTCTAATTTTTTTGGTCTCGTTTTTCTAGTTACAGTAACGGTATTGGACACAAATACCTTGCGCTGGTCCCAAGACATGTCTTGCCAAAACGTTTTAAATAACTTGTCACGGTCTTCATCCGAGATTAGGAAACATTTAGGTATAGATTTATTATTTTTGCACTTGCATCTTATTTTTATCTTTCGTTCAGTTCTGTTTTTGTCATGAAATGTATTTCGCTGACCTGCAGGTTTCCTAAACCCTATATATTTCTTTCCACGCATTCTAAGCATTTTGTTCTTTTTCTTTTTATTTTGGCCTTTTTGTTTTTTCTTGTTCTTTGGTTCATTGTTTTCTTGATATGATGCGTTCTCGAAACTCAAGCTAGAATGTATGTCAGATCCTTCACCATCCATTCCAGGAGCATAACTTTCGTCACTGTCTTCTTTTTCTTCGTTAGTAGATTCAACTAAACTATTTCTTCCACTTTGAATATTTCCTTGCTCACTCTCGATCACTTCATTGTTGGTAGTTTTTTCCATAACACAAGCATTTTCTATGATATTATTATCTTCCAACAAGTCTAATGCTTCCCCTACATTTCCCAAGCAACTAAAGCTGTCATCAAAAACCACAGTAGCATTATTAATAATGTCTTCAATTTCTTTTGGACTAAGAACTGGAACGTTATTTATTTTCGATAAAGGGGAAGTAGAAATGATATTTATTTTTTTCTGCGCTTGATGACAGTCATTCTCATCAGGATCAATAATATTTTCGGTGTCTTCATTATTTTTCATGTCCTGATATGTTCTTTTAGATGGCGAACATATTACTTTAAGCTCTTTATCTTTAACTAACTGCATCATTTTCTTTGTACGACTTGAAATTAATGACATCTTGCTTTTTAAGTACACTCCGTTAACTTTATCAAAGGCAGGATCTCATAAGTGATACCTGTAAATTATAAAAGGTTTTATGAGAAACATAAATTAACAGAAACAAATAAAAGTTTAGATATCAAACTTGGATTGTATTTACCACAATAAATAAACTTTATTTAAATAAAATAACTGTTTTACCTCTAAACATCTAATAGCGGCGAGCAACACAACACGTATCAAACAATAATGACCATTAAAACTTGGTTTTAAAGTTCAGTAACTCGTAAGTGCATGGAAGACAGGACCTCGTATGTGATACCTGTAAATAAAATAGATTTTAAAAGAACTCTTCATTACCACCAACCAAAAAAACTGTTTTAGACAACAACTTAAGTAGTAACTATCAGACTAAATAAAGTTTATGTTAATAAAATCTATGTTTTACCTTCAAACTTCTAATAGCGGTGAGCAACACAACAACAGTCAAATATGGCAACTGACATACTGTACAAACTGAGCACATACGAGGTCCTGCTTTTAAATTATTTTAACTGCGCACTTACAAGTTAACGTTTCTTACAGATTTCTACCTAAAGCCTGCATTATTAAGTTTCTCATAATTGGTAATAGGTGGATCTGTATGTCCCGAATTTTAATATAATAAAAAGTAGATTTCGCCAAAAATGTTACTTACGAGGTACTGTCTTTGAACCCTCGACATGTACTTTATATCTGTCCATAAGACTTCTAAATTTACGACTAGTGTAGTGTCCTTTTATGATGGGCACTAATTAATTCCTGCTAATAATATAATAAGTAATACAATTTATTAACAATACACCGGTTCTCTGGTACAACACCGAATGCATCAACATTTAGTCGCCTACCAGCCAAACGGTGAGTAATGTGATTATCACACTTACAGGGGTGATACTCTACAACTAGTAAACTAACTACCGTTGTCAACGGATAAAACCTGAGGAACACCAAATATTAGGAAAACTGGGTTTTCTAAAAACTTTAAAATGTTATTAGTTGTTGCTTTAGGCATAGGATGTGTTAGACAGAATTTGGTAAACCAATCCGTTATAACCAATGCATATCTGTTCCTTTGTTTGGATCTAGGATAACAACCAATAATGTCAGCGGAAATCCATTGAAAAGGAAAATTAACATTCTTATAATTGTTAGTAAGTGGACTGTAATTATTAAAACAAAATGAAATAACTGATTCATTATATTAATATTCAATACGAGAATGTTACAGAGGTATATAAAGTTGCTTGCTTACTCTACGAACTTTGAAAAGAGAGTTCCCTTCTTTCGCCTCTCAACGGTTTTTCAGTTAGACCGCGGCGAGCGGGGGCTGTATTCTGCTTGTAAACCCTTACAGAGTTGCCAGATCTGGCTGAATTAAAATTTTACTGAAGTTAAGGAATTTTAGTGAAATTCTCAGAACATATCCCTCGACGTTGAAAGGAAGTCATCTTTCAATACTTGGGCTCAACGGCCAGAATTATAAACGAAGGATTAAAACAAACAGAACAATATAAAATAAAAGAATGAATGATTATTCGTTGAACAAAGGAAGTGGACACACTTTCACTATGGAACGCTTTATTACACCTAGTTTGGTTTTAACCGACACAACGCGGATGATTTCATCTTTGCCGGGATGAACATTTACGATGCGTCCGAGATGCCACTTATAATGAGGAACGTTATCATCGCGTACTAGCACTACGGTACCGACACTGATTTGTCCTTGTGAAGTTTTCCACTTGGAACGTTGTTGAATCTGAGGTAGGTACTCCTTTGACTACCTAGTCCAAAAATGCTGTTTTAGTAATAAGGGTTGAAAATGCGAAAGTCTATTTACAGAGGTGTGCTGATAATTTGGAACAGGGATAGACAAAAGTGAGTGGCCAATGGAAATGAGCAGGTGTTAACACCTCCAGATCATTTGGATCAGTTGAAACCGGTGTTAAAGGCCCAGAATTTAATATACTTTCAATTTGAGCTATAACAGTATAAAAACTCTCAAAAGTCAAAATGGTATTACATAAAACTCTCTTAATGTGACGTTTAGTCGACTTGACTCCTGCTTCCCAGAGACCTCCTTGATGGGGGGAATACGCTGGGATGAAATGCCATTTGATGTCATGTGTATTGCCGATCCTATCGATCAATGAAGCTTCGTGACTTTTAAGAAACAATGACAACTCGCGTAAGGTGTTGTTGGCTCTAACAAAGTTGCTGCCATTGTCGCTATAAATGTGTAAAGGCTTTCCTCTGCGAACAATGAACCGTTGTAGAGTTTCAAGGAAAGATTCAGTGCTCAACGATGACACAACTTCCAGGTGAACCGCCTTCGTTACAAGACATATAAATAAGGCGAGATAACATTTAGTGTGTTTACATCCTCGTCCCTTGCGATCCTTTATGATAAAAGGACCTGCAGTCAACTCCTGTATTAGTGAAAGGAAAACTTGGACTGATCCGAGCATTAGGCAAATTTCCCATCATTGGATTTAAATTTCGAGGTTTAAATCTAAAGCAAACTATGCATTGCCTAACAATCTTTTTCGCGAGGTTTGAACCTGCCACTGGCCAATACTGTTCTCGATCATGAGCTAGTAATGCTTGGGGACCACAATGAAAAAGATTTATGTGCTCATGACGCATAATAAGGTAGGTGAGATGGTGCTTTGGTGACAAAAGTGCAGGATGCCTTTTATCGAATGAATACGAAGAGAACTTGAGGCGACCTCCTACTCTTATTACTTGGCCGTCAAGAAATGGGGTCAAACTCAGTAGTTTACTTTTGCGACTTAAACATCTAGATTTTTCTAGGTCCTCCCAGTCCCTCTGAAATGATTCCTTTTGCGACATAATCACCAAATGATTCATGGCTTTGTTCAATTCCTCCACAGTCAAGTCGTAGTTCCCTTTTCAATTTACAATTGTTGATAAACCTAAGGCAATAGGCCATAGTTCTCTTCATACGTATTAGAGAAGAAAAACGAATGAATGGAAAGAGGACTACAGGCTGAGTTTGCACAAATGATTTTGACTGTAAACGATTTTCATGTAATAAATCCGTTGAAATTGGATTTTGAAGAGATATATCGGAAAGACAGGATGTAGATTTAGAGTGCAACCACTCAGGACCATGAAACCAAATTTACTAGATTGCTTGGAGATTCACTTCGGGACAAAATGTCAGCAGGATTCGAGTCTGTTGGAACATATCTCCAAGTAACCATATTGGAGTCTGAAAGTTTCTGAATTTCATTAACACGGTTAGCTACAAATGTTTGGAGGGTATGTAGAGATGAACGTATCCAAGCAAGAACCACAGTAGAATCGCTCCAAAGAAAAGTTTCAACAAAATGTATGGTTAAAGAAGATTTCACTTTTTCAACAAGCTTTGCAGGAAAACGGCAGCACAAAGTTCCAAACGAGGGATACTAAGTGATTTTATAGGAGCTACACGCGATACAAATAAATCTCTGAATTCGATCCATTGCTCACTAACTTCCGAGAATTTCGGCAACTCAATTGTAGGAAGCTTGACAGAAGGTTTCTTAGGAGCAGGGTCTGTGACGGACGGAACTGGACTATTTAAACTGATTGAAGATGAATGATTACAAAGTTTTTGTGTTGAAAGGTAATTTTTAGCATCTGATAAAACATCATAGTAAGTATCTTCGAATTGCTTTGTATCTGTTTAATTAAAATTTACACAATCTAAATTTTCCAATTGAAATTGAATATCAGCAAAATTTATTAATAAATTAGCTTTTATACTGTTAATTCGCATTTCAAGCTGAGACAATGTTTTATCATCAGCCGCGGTATCTTTAATGGATTCAAAATAGGTTGCAAAACGAGTTAAACTGCCCTTTAAGCCACCCCTCCTTTTGACTAATAGCCCAGTCGTCAGAGCAATAAAAGGGGCTCTACCTAAAAATAATTCACGGAGTTTTGATTTCTTATGTATGGTGTAGGGTCAAGTGTCAAAAACAACATATTCATTTTGCGACCTCGAAATCCCTGTGGAAATTTAACCTTTTAACTGCGGGAAGCGTTTCATAAGATTTGGTCTCCTGTACGGCTGTTACGAGGTAGTGCTGATCAACACGGTTCCCTCAGTTAGGCAAAGAAATAATCTCGCGTACTTATACGGTTTCCGCAGTCAAACGATATATTTATCCAGAGCCGTACTTACAATTATCTGGGGGCGATTGAAAGAATTTACTCTCTCAATTTGAAATGTAATATACAATCATGAATCTATTTAAAAAATATATTTTGATTTGATAACAAAAATAAAAATGATAAAAACAAGTGACAATAACTGAAGTTGAATATTATATTTTCAAATTAAATAAACACCGGAGAAGACATACAAAATATACCTTTGATAATGAAAATAATTCTGATAAAAACAATACAGAGTAGCTGAACAGAATAAAATATTAGGAATATACTCTTTTCTCAAATAAAATATATAGAATATATATATAGATGATGTATTTCAATTTTAAAATAAATAATGTTCAAAGTAACTGAAATAAAATATTTTACTATCAATTTTCGATTGAAATATGCAGTCAGGAAAATAAATAAATCATTTGATAATGAAAAATGAATATAATAATTATAAAAACAAAGCAAAGTTACAATACAATAATATTTGGTGACGACTAGACACAACTAAAGGAGAAAACAAAATTAATTTTTTTTTAGGGTGTGGTATTGTTCAAAACATGGAACGATGCATAAAGGGACATCACATTGAAAACACGTGTAGCGGGTTTCTTTCCTTGTATTGTGTTTTGCACAAACAACACATCGCTTACAGGGTGGTCTTTTATTTTTTTCGGTTGCTTGATACATTCAAGGCGTAATGCCGAATGAGCATCATCGGGCTTACTGCTAGTTGATGCACGGGGTTTCATTTTATGATGTTCAGCAATAATCTGTTTTACGAGCGCTAATTGAAAATCTGCGATTGGAACGTTTTCCCCACTTGTAATATATAAAATATGGGCGTTTAGCAAACTTAAGTCCAACAAATGAAAAAATAACTTCTTGTACCATTTCATGGATTTTCGTACGGATTCAGTGCTACTGAGAAGCATGTCCGTTTTGTCTACAGCCCCCATGTTGCTATTATAGTCCAGTACACATTCTGGTTTCTCAATATAGACATTCTCTTTAGTTTTTTTACCGCTATCTTTAATATTGTTAGAATGGAGAGTGGTAAGCATTCTAACTTCCCGTTTATCTAGCCAGCATATTTGTATTCTCGTCTCTCTGACCGTTTTAGCTAACTATTTGGCCTTTACTTAGTACTTCCTTCATGGGAGGTATGTTTTTTCTATTTGCTTTGACTGTGCCACATGCATTTGTTTTATCCTTATGTAGCTGTGCAAACAAAAGTGGGCTGGTACACCAGTTATCCACATACAAAGTGTGTCCTTGGTTTAAATAGGGCTCCATCAACGTATACACAATATTTCCAGATATTCCTAATTCGTCATCAAATATTTTGATTTGTGTCTTACTTCCAGTATAAATGATGAAATCTAGGATATAGCCTGTTTCACAGTCGCACAAAATGAATAATTTAATTCCAAATCTGTGTCTTTTTGAGGGTATGAATTGTTTGAATGCTAATCTTCCTTTAAAAAGCATCAAACTTTCATCGATGCAAACATTTCTGAATGGATACAATAAATTTCTATACGTAGTCTTCAAATGGTCTATAACCAGTCGTAGTTTGAAAACATACGCAATAAATTCAAATATCTATCACGTGCCATAATTTGAGGGAAAATAGGTGTGGACAAGAAAGTGTCAGTCGACCAATAAGAATTAATCTTTTGTTTCTTGAGTTGAGCCATAAGTAAGGATACAGCTAAAAAACAATACATTTCATCCACATTTGTATCGTTCCATTTTGCGATACGGGACTTTGCTTCAATATCACCATGTTCCTCAATGTATTTGTAGAAATTGTTAGTTTCAACAACAATTTTTTCAATAAACTCTCCAGAAAAATATGATTTAAAACTACTTAAAATATTTGGGTTACTTATCAAGTTTTCATCCTGACATCCCGATTTCTCATGAAGAAAATCATGAATGGTTGGTTGCACATTTCCCTTTTTCCATGTGAATATGTTTTTTTTTCTAGTTTGCCTTTCGCAGTGAAAGTTTTTCTTTTTGCGTTTGATGAGCCACTATTTTTTAATTCAGATATCAATCCTTTTTCCGCAGTAGACACTTTCCGTTTTTTCGATGAGGAAGCTGCCACTTCTTCATTTTCCAGTTCACCGTCAGATGTATCATTTTCTAAGTCAGATTCGCTAAGCATAAATTCATCCTCACTGTCACTTTTAATTAAAAGTTCATAAAGTTCCTTTCCGTTTAAATTTTTTCTTGCCATGTTTGTCAATGTTAGGTTGATGTAAATTATCCAACTTGAATTTGAATTTTCACCAGTTCAACTTTGTGCATATTTTAATTAGATGAAAATATAGAATAACACAAATAATAAGTATGAGATTCACTAACTCTTTTCCCTCAAAACCAAGATACTCGCTAACGTGTGCAATCTCCTAGACACAGCGAACGTACTGTTGCAGCAAACCGATCTAATAATAGAATACATACATTCAGAAAACAAACAATCGGAGTTCGTGCCTGATATAAAATATGCTGATTAACACTGCTCCCGCAGTGAAGCGCCAAACTTTTGAAACATTTTGTAAACGTTTTGGTGAGAAGCAAATTATCATCTATAGGCAACACAAAAATCGCGTATTCTGCCGGTTCCCGCAGTTAACCCACAAAATGGTCCCGCGTATTTATCCGGTTCCCGCAGTACGAACACGAAATTATTTTACGTAGATATCCGGTTCCCGCAGTGAAAAGGTTAAAAAAAAATCGTGTTTTGTTGAAAAAAATTGATTTTTGCCAAATATTTTTGTTAAGGTGCATTTTAGGAAAAATTCTCACCCAATATAGTGCCCGATCAATTCTATAATAACATCTTTCAATCAAAAATTGTTTAAGACACTTTTTAAAACTTATTAGAGTTGACTATTTCATACATGGTGTGGTAATTTATTAAATAATGAAGGGCCTAGAGAATAAGGACAATTTTCAGATATTTTACTCATTTCCACACCACCTTGCGGTAAAGTAAACGGCGCGTTTTTTTCTGTGGTTTCCCCATTAGGCCTAATCCACGAATAGAATTTAATCGAGTTTCCTTCGTTTTGTCTTTCTCGATGGTCCTGGTTTTTCAAAATCTTCACGTTCTGATTCTTCACTTCTCTCCTCATTACATTCAAATTCTTGGTCGTTATTCAATTCTTCTATTATTTGTCCCATAAAAGTTATCGGAGCTGCATCTTCTTCATCATCATTTTCAGGAACCAAGTCTTGCGCATTATCGCAGGAGTCACCGTCGATGCTTCCACATATGTTACTGCATTTCAATACAGTTTTCCTGCAACCGCAGGCCGGTCCACAGCCTTTTTTGCATCTACACGAAATGCATTTCAGCAATTTTCCTGGCGCGGGGTCCTTCAAAGTCGTAACTGGAACAAGTAGTCCACTGTCATTTAATTTCCATCCCCAGCTTGTATGTGGTTTTTCATTACCACGCCAAAGTTGCACTTGATGGTAAGTTTTCAAACAATGCTGACGCGCTGCTGCTTCGGTCGGTGGTAATGAGGCCAGATTGGTTTTGGTTTTAGTTATTGATTGCAAAAAGCAACGGTAACGGTGAAAGTTCAAGGATGTGTCTGAAGGTTTAGCGCCGTACAATGATAAAAGGAAACGCTGCCCTGCTTCAACGACAGCTTCAGGCTCAGCATTTTCGTCATTGAAAACTTGGACGTACTGGTCTAAGTGCTTATTCTTCTGAAAGACAGCGATGAATTTTGCCTTCCCTTGTTTAAATAATGCGGTTGTGTCGCAGCCGCTGATCGCATGAAGAACAAGTAGATGTTGTTGCACTTTTATGTCTTGTGGTCGTAGGCTTTGCACAGAGTACATTTTCTGCACAATTTTGCCTTTTCCGGGTTTGAGAAAATATATGTTGGGATAAGCAGACCCTAATGTCGTCAGTATAACCAGCAAATCTATGTCTTCTCCAACTATGACTACAGAATCAAATGTTGATGAGTGGTTAATTGCTGTGTTAACTATTAGTGAGTCCGCATCTGCAATGGCCTGCTAGACAACAATGTTGTTATTCGCTAGTTTTTCTTTCAGAATCGAGATAAAACGACTTTTGTTCGCTTCATTGGACAAAAATTTCTCCTGTGTAACAGTGGGTGTCATGTGGCCGTCAAAAATTACATCAGGTGCAGCATGCTTTCGTGTTCGTCGAAGTCTCTTGGTAGTTTTTGTAGTGGTGCTTGAGTCTTTTGGATAGCCGTCAAACACAACTATAGCATGTGGTTTGTAGTGTCTTTCGATAAACTTTATGTAACCAGCACAAATTAAATCAAATGTCTCTCCGCGGAGCCAAACAACTTTATGTAGCAGGTGGCCCCCGTCGATGATGTAAACTTTTGTTCCACCAATAAGTTGATAGTCATCTGGCAATGGTGTAAATAGCTTATAAAGAGACGATTTTTTCCCCTTGCGCATGCCTGTTTCAGAAAACTGGAAAACTGTAAAACTGTAGATACTTTCAACAACGCTGCTTCATCGTACGAAGAAGAAAAACCAAGCGATGAAAGGACATTGAGTAACTGCTTTAAACCGAAATTCTTGTATAAAAATGTTCCTACTCCAAGAAGTAAAGGCGATATAAACGATCGTGGCCTTGTCGCACTTATGATAGCATGCGCAATTGCAGTGCATTTAGTTTTCCATATATTCAAAGTGCCTCGCTTGCCTGTTAAAATAATTCCTTCCAAAAGTAATTTCAATGTCCTGGGCACATTATTTTCCGTGTTCTGAAGAAAGTTGTCTGCTGGAGGATAGTCATCTTTTTCGTAAACCATACTTCGAATATCTTCAGTGATGATTGTCCCCGCTGCTTGGACAATGCGCTCACGTTCCTCGATCGGATCAACCTTTCTGTTCTCGTACCAAACGTTAGTTATCAAGTCAAAACCAGTGTTACGGAAACATACGACAGGAGATTTTTGCTTTTACGGTTGCCCTACTAGGACGATACCCTTCTCCAAGTTGGTCCATCAGTTCTTCCAGGCTAAATTTGCATTCGTCAGAGTTTTCTTCCAGGTATGAAAAAATTCTTTCCCTCGCATCTGTGACGTCCTTGATATGGGGCCGACCTTTTGTTTCATGGATCGGTGGTGGGACTCTGAATCGCTTCATGCACGCATTATGATATGTGGCCTCCTCTGCAATCAAATCGGCAACACGGATGCGATCTATGACTGAACGTCCCCAGTCATCATTGCGCTGTTCAGCCAATTTCCAAGTACTCTCTTTCAGCGTCTGCGATCGCACGGAGTATATTCTTTGGCGAGCCAGACGTTTTTGTGACAGCTTTTCCTGCTTTTTCAATTTATCTTGGGAGATTGACTCGGCACACAGAAAACAATGGTGTTTAAACCTATACTTTATTTTGCCATCGTTTCGTTTAATACTATTTACACCTTTCTTCTTTACCTCGGTAACCGCTAATTCCGATAAAGTATGTTCACATATGAAACAAATCTGTTCTATTATATCAGATGAGAATTTAAACATATTTCATTATTATTCAAAGAATCTTTTTATGGTAATTAAAAGTATTAATGATAATTTTTTATAAAAGGCTGGTAAGAGTACATTTCTGGAATTTTGATTAGTGTGTAAGATTATTAAAAAGTAAATTTAATGTAAAAATGTATCTTTTGTAATCTATTAAAATACGTTCTAACTGTAGACTTCGGACTATGCTGATTTGTACTTTTTGTGCCAGAAAAGTAAATCTAGGGCCTTCACCTGCCGCACAGTCACTCCGTCGGCTCCCGGAGCCGAGTTATGCCAGCTGGCTTTGGCCGCACACACTTCGTCCGAGCTTATTGGGCGGAACAACCGGTGCTCAATCGGCCGAGGGTCGACGATGGGCTCGTTATCTTCGGGAGAATCCGAGGCAAGGATGCCAGCGAAAAGATTATGGACAGCTTCGGGGGAGGGCAGCGAGTCCGGTTCGTCGAGTGATTTCCCAGCCAAGATACGATCTACGAGCGATGAGCGACACAGGTGGTACAAGTCCTGCGTTTTCTTGTAGTCCGCGGATCTGTTGTTACCACCTGTGTAACTCATGCCGTAGTTCTTGGCGGGTCGCCTACGTCGTTTGCGGCGGTTATTGTTCTTCGACTCACCGGTCTCGCTTCCCTCCTCCGGAGTACTGCGTTCCACGGTACCTCTGTGCCCTCCGTTCTTGCCACCCACGACGGACGCGAGCCATGCTTCTAAGTTAGCGGCTAACTCGTCCTGTGCGTGGAGGCCGGAGTGGGCTAATTCGTCCAAGCCGCGAATCGCCCCCTCCCCATTGCAGTGCAATGACCTTATATTGTTGAGATAGTCAATAAGCGTCTGCGGGGGGGGAGAGCTGGATGGAAGGGATGTATCCCTCGGGCACGTTACAGTATGCGTGCCCTCCAGCTGCGTGATGTTAGCCACGGCTTGGGTGTCGGTAGACCGTTTTTGGAATCTTTTCGCTGGCATCCCTGACCCGTCTCCGTCGGAGTCAGAGGAATCGTCGGCCCTAGGTCGCTTGAGCGTCACGGGACGAACACTAGAGTCTTCACTTGTGTGTCCTCTTGATGGTGTGGCGCTCCGCTTGCATCCTGTTGATCTGGTTGGGCTCGATGTTGTTTGCCTGGGTAGTTGTGGAGGATGCTGGTCCATCAGCGCTGGAGTGGGATCCGCCATAGTTGCCACAGGTGTTTGCGGCGAAGTGGTGGGGGGAGTACCAGCCTCAGAAAGCTTTGTGATTTTACGCTTTATGGAGCTGAGTAACTGCTGGTACTCCGGTTTCTGACGCCTATGACGGATCTGATCTTTCGTTAGGCCGGTGACTTTGGACAGCTCATTCCGGACCTGTGCCTTCGGCGGGAGACGGGCTTCCGCTTCAGCCATGTCCTGAAGGAGCTGTACCTCCGACCGGCCAGTCGTCTGTGCGCGTTGTTGGGCGCATTGCGCTTGGTGGACTTTATTCTCGTGCAGCCGCACACCGGAAAAGGTGGTAAACTTGGCGGGACAGTACAGGCATGTCAGCCTTTCACTGTTCCCGCAAGTCTTCCGGTGCTTATCGCGGCCGCTTCTTGTAGTGTACGTTTTGTCACATTGATGGCAGCGGTATAAACCGTCGCTACCGGGCCCGGAGCTAGCCGTAAATCTGGCGCTCCTACTAGATACGGTATCGGGCCTCGGTGTAGTCGACGCGCTGTTGGTAGCACGGTTGGCGAGGGGAAGAGACTCTCTTCTCGCCTCGCTCGTCGATAGCGTTCTTCTCTTGTCGTGTGGCAGCGAGCTCCTGCGTTCATCCATGATGGTCTTGGATGTTGGATAGTGTTGGAGGGATGTAAAATATAGCTCCAAGTATGTTGGTGAACTTGGTACGACGCTCCGGAACTAGTTGCAAGTTCCGAATAACAGGAAATGAAACAATCTCACACAGGAAGGTAGCGAGTTCCAAGGAAATTTCCTAAGTACGTAACCTACAGCCAAAAATATTCTAAGTCCCTAAAATGGCGGAGGTACAAAAATAAAAATATACATTTAATATTTTGCATTGTCTTAACTTACCGATTCAATATGAACTTTTGCCTAGTATCACTACAGCTGATGGTACGGTACAGAATGTTATGGGTTGTATTTATGCTCCGGTTTCTCTCAATGATGTAACACATGAAATTAAGATTTGGATTATTCCTTCTATTGCTCACTCTTTGATTTCTAATTGTAGATTTCGGACTATGCTGATTTGTACTTTTTGTGCCAGAAAAGTAAATGTAACACGTGTTTGACACTGGTAATTTTCAGAAAGTTGGAATATAATACAGTAAACTAGAGGCAACTCTTTAATTGAAGATTCTGTAAACCAGAAGCATCTCTTGAATTTGGAGATTCCGTAAACATGAACAGCTTGTAAACTTTAAGCTCTCGTATGTACATTCTTAACTGGATTATCTCTACAACTGGGGCAGATCATCCCTCCACTAGTGATCTTCCATAATCATTTGGAAACCACCTAGACAGTGCCGTAGCGACCCCAAGGTGCGGCGAAGGATCGTCCACTATTGTAACAGATAAGTTTATTGTGATCTATCAAGTTTACTGTTCCCATATTTTTTCTCTTTTATTTCCGTGTATATCTATCTATATCGTCAACTGTATTAGAATAAGTATTTTTAAAGAACTGTTTGCGGATTATTTTGTTGTAACGTATTCTCTACTTCATTAATTTCAGCACCAAGGAAATCTTATTATCTTTTATATGTTTGTACATTTTCAAATCATTTTTTTATCTTCATAGACAGTTTTTTCTGACATCTTTCTGTCATCCTATGATACTTATTTAAATAACTCAGCTTAAAACAACTTTCTTCAGTAGTATCATAAAAAATAAAAAGATTTCAGTGGCGCCCTTATAATTTCTTAAAGAAACAAATATTGTACAATAGTCAGAGCTAATGAACTTACTCACCCCTAGCCGAGGTATTTAACTATCATAATTCTTGTGTGATAAACATTTATAAATTCTGTTAATTATTGAAGTATCTTTTATAACTAATTAAAGACGAAATTAAGCTTAATGTTTGTTTTATTGTAAATTACATTTTTTCTTTTGGTATATTGTTATTTTTTTCAAAAAAGTTAACTAAATATTTTTATAAATTCACTATCAACAGGTAACTCATATTACAAATTGTAGCCCAACGCTCAAATAATATTACAAATTGGCGCCCAAACGCTGGTTTCATTTTTTCTCTGACTGTACAATAATTTTTTTTTTTGGGAAATAGTTTTTCCATTCGAGAAAAGTACTTGGTGCATATATCTACATATTATTTTTTTTCATAAATCATTTTTTTAAATATCTTCAATATTAATATTACGTAATTAATTTTTTAACTATCTTAAATATTTTTATAAACAGTTCAATTTCCTTTGATTTTTCCTATTGTGTTTTTAATAACTATATTATCCCTCACGTACAACACTGATAGATATATTTATTTATTTGCTTAACTATATTGATTGTTCAAATTTGTAGCAAACAGTTTATTTCGACGATAATAACTTGTACTTTTTATTGCTTATTTAAATAGGTACCAGTTTTTTGTTTTTTTGGTTAATGAATTTAAAATAGAAATTTGAATATTAGCGTGGTTTTAAAAATAACCTTGGTAATTTATATTGAAGCAGTTTGATTTTTATTCGTTTGGGACTGGTTTTTTTGTCTTGTCTTTCTTTTCTTCTTGACAATTAGGAAAGTTTTGCACTTTTAAAATATTTAATATTTTTACAATTTTCTTTTGAATTAAAATGAAAGCTGAATATTTGAAAGCACATGAACTTGTTTATGAAGTTTCATTATTTGATGTAGAGGTTCCTTCAAAGGTAGAGGAGTTACATAAGCTTTTTAGAGGTTTAAGGGCACAACAATCCGCTGATAGATCGTTTAAGGAGGGTGTAAATTCATATCCTTTCGAGGATGATTTAAACGAAATTAATACAACATTAAAGGAACTTAAATCGGAAATAGATTCTTTTAGTGGTAATAAATTAGATTCAGCTTATAAGAGAATTTCAACGAGGTTAATTCATGTAAATGGTAGGATACATAGAATGAATGTGTCAGATAATGAGCAAAAGAAAAAGCAGGGTATTTTAAAAAGTAAGGTTTTAATGTTAGAAGCAGATTTAGATATAAAAATTCCGGATCCAATTGTTACTAGCAATCCATCCACTTTGGGAAGTGATGCGCAAAGTAATGTTATCAAATACAATGACATACATAAATGGGACATTTCGTTTGATGGTACAGGTTCACTTCATGATTTTTTGTTGAAAATAGAGTTGCTGAAAAATTCTCGGTGTGTCAGATGATGAATTGTTTATTAAATGTTTTGAATTTTTTAAAGGGTCAGCATTAGTTTGGTTTTTATCTATTAAAAATAAAGTAACTTCTTGGTCACACATTGTATCTAAACTTAAAGACGATTTTTTGCCTTGCAATTACCAGTTTAATTTAGAGTTAGAAATTAACAACAGAATGCAAACAGTTAATGAGCCAGCACATTTATTTATTGCACAAATGGAAAACATGTTTAGTAGATTAGATATAATACCGGACGAAGAAAGTAGGGTTACCAGAATTAGGCGAAATTTGTTACCATTCCATGTCTCTCAGTTAGCTTTGCACTCACCTAAAACTATTGATGAGTTAAGTAATCTTTGTAAACGGATTGAAGAATCACAGCTCTGGGCTGATAGAGGTAGAAATTCAGCTACAGTAAATAATAATTGTTATCTTAATAATAATAGTAGCTTTTTTGAACCGGAATCAAATTTTAGAAATCGGCAAAACACTGTTAGGTACTCTAGTAACTTTGTAGCAAATAATAATGCACATAGATCCCGCGGTAGCAATACAAATAATAACAATGTTTCGAATAATTCAACTAGAATTTGTTGGAATTGTGATAAGAGAGGTCATATATATAATAATTGCAGATTACCTAGAACTATTTTTTGTTATGGTTGTGGTAGGAAAAATGAGGTTAAGTCAAAATGTTTTCGCTGCTCAAAAAACTTAATACAGACTGGACAGGAAAGTCTGGGCGCTGTTTCCAAATCAATCACAAAAAACCAAAAATTCAAATGCTCACCGAAACAAAAAATAAATGTCTTTACTTCTCCCAGTGAGTGGAACAATTACCTTAAGTTTGTACATAATTTTTTAAATAACATTTCTTTTACTACTTCTGATTGTGCAGGTGATTCTGATCATATTAATATTTTACGTAATTCATCTAAATCAAATTTACAGACAACTAGTTTAAGGGAGGTATCTAATTCTAATGTTAGTCCTTTGTTTGTGAAAAAGAGTAACGATAATAGACCATATCTCAATATTAAGATAAATAATACTGAAATTTTAGCTTTGATTGATAGTGGAAGCAATTCTTGTGTTTTGGGTAATCAAGGTTTTAATATTTTGCATTGTCTTAACTTACCGATTCAATATGAACTTTTGCCTAGTATCACTACAGCTGATGGTACGGTACAGAATGTTATGGGTTGTATTTATGCTCCGGTTTCTCTCAATGATGTAACACATGAAATTAAGATTTGGATTATTCCTTCTATTGCTCACTCTTTGATTTCTAATTGTAGATTTCGGACTATGCTGATTTGTACTTTTTGTGCCAGAAAAGTAAATGTAACACGTGTTTGACACTGGTAATTTTCAGAAAGTTGGAATATAATACAGTAAACTAGAGGCAACTCTTTAATTGAAGATTCTGTAAACCAGAAGCATCTCTTGAATTTGGAGATTCCGTAAACATGAACAGCTTGTAAACTTTAAGCTCTCGTATGTACATTCTTAACTGGATTATCTCTACAACTGGGGCAGATCATCCCTCCACTAGTGATCTTCCATAATCATTTGGAAACCACCTAGACAGTGCCGCAGCGACCCCAAGGTGCGGCGAAGGATCGTCCACTATTGTAACAGATAAGTTTATTGTGATCTATCAAGTTTACTGTTCCCATATTTTTTCTCTTTTATTTCCGTGTATATCTATCTATATCGTCAACTGTATTAGAATAAGTATTTTTAAAGAACTGTTTGCGGATTATTTTGTTGTAACGTATTCTCTACCTCATTAATTTCAGCACCAAGGAAATCTTATTATCTTTTATATGTTTGTACATTTTCAAATAATTTTTTTATTTTCATAGACAGTTTTTTCTGACATCTTTCTGTCATCCTATGATACTTATTTAAATAACTCAGCTTAAAACAACTTTCTTCAGTAGTATCATAAAAAATAAAAAGATTTCTGTTAATTATTGAAGTATCTTTTATAACTAATTAAAGACGAAATTAAGCTTAATGTTTGTTTTATTGTAAATTACATTTTTTCTTTTGGTATATTGTTATTTTTTCAAAAAAGTTAACTAAATATTTTTATAAATTCACTATCAACAGGTAACTCATATTACAAATTGTAGCCCAACGCTCAAATAATATTACACAGTATATAGAACTATATCATCTGCAAATTGGATTATTTTCCCATATTTTAGGTTGATTTCGATGTCTAATGTATAAATTGTATATAATAATGGACTTAATAAACTTCCCTGCGGAACGCCTAAGGAAGTTATTCTAGGCTCACTATATTTTTCATTTATTTTTAAAATTATTTTCCTGTTTTTAAAAAGGGAGATAATGAAGCTACATATTTTATGTAGTAAACCTTTAGCAATTAACTTTCGTAGCAGTATGTCAAGATTGATATTATCAAAATCTGCTGTGATATCTATGAAAGATGCTATAGTTGATTTATTTTGTGTAAAGTTAATTAGAATATCATTTACTAGGGTTAATACAGCTTCTGTTGTTGATCTGGTTTTCCTGAATCCATATTGTGAATCTGGTAGAATTCGTTCACTCTCCAACCAATGTTCTAGTCTATTTTTAATTAATCTTTCGAACGTTTTTAGAACGCATGATGATAAGGAAATTGGACGGTACGAGTTAGGTTGTTCAGCTTGTTTTCCAGGTTTTTTTAATGGTATCGCGATGTAGTCTTTCCAACTGTTTGGTACATCTGCGTTTCCAGTCCATATGGAGTTGAAGATATCTAAGAGGGATTGTTGATGATTGCGAGGCATATTCCATAACATTGAATAAGAAATGTTATCTTTTCCAGGTGCTGAATTATTGCCTTGCTTCATAACTTTTTTAAGTTCCCACATATTAAATGGTTTAAGCAGGTGAAAGTTATTCTAGGCGGATAATATAGTGTGAGACTGTAGCTTGTTTTCTACCCAATCTGGGTCAATTTTTGAATGGAATAGTTCAACCCACTCTGCACTCTCGTCTATTCTTTTTTTGTTTTCCTGTTTTCGATTTTTATAACTGTTTACCTTTTTCCAAACTTCTTTGATGGGCGTTGTACGACTAAGGCTACCACAAAAGTTTTTTCACTTTTGTTTTTTTGTTTCTTTGAATGTTTTTTTGGCGATTGCGTCAAGTCTTTTATATTCAATGAGATTTTGTGTATTTGGCGAGTTTTTATACTTAACAAATGCTTCTTTTCTTATTTTTGCTGCCATTTCACATTTATTGTCCCACCATTGTTTGGGGGCGTGAGTGCGATTAGTCGATGAATAGTGGGATTTTTTGGGTATTGATAATTCGGCTGCTGAATTGATGGTATCTATAAATTCCACATAATTTTTAGAAGTTTCTTTTATGTTATCAAGTAAGGTGTGATACTGGTTCCAGTCCGCCCATTTTAAGAACCAGATATTGTGGAGTGAGACGTTTTTTGGATCGTTAGGCGTGGGTTTGTCAATGGAAAAAATTATCGGAAGATGATCTGATCCATGTGGGTCGACTAAAACTCTCCACGAAAAGAGTGAATCAATATTTGCAGACGAGATGGTTAAATCTATTGCTACTTTGGTTTTAGAATTTACTAAAGTAGGAGAGCCATTGTTTAATAATATTAAACTACAATCATGGATCGCATTTAATAGAACATTCCCATAAGTATCATTAAATTCACAGCCCCAAGACATGTTATGAGCGTTAAAATCCCCTGATAAAATGAATAGTTTAGGAAGTTCGTTAAAGAATTTTAGCCATTGCCTTAAACTAATATGTGTTTTTGGTTCTATGTACAAGGAGAAAATATGGATAGGTTTTTTATTTTTTAAAAGTTTAACCGAATTTCATCATAAATTTGATTTTCTAGTATTAGAATAGCTGATCCCCCATATCCATCATTTCTATCACTTCTTATGACATTAAAACCTTTAAAATTATAATATCTGGAGGGTTTAAACCAAGTTTCTGAAAGCATTGCTGTTGAGATTTTGTTATTAGTAAGTAAATATTCGAGATTTTCTTTATTTGATACTGCTGATCTACAATTCCATTGCAAAAAATGTATGTTACTCATGGCTGAGAATTTGATGGCACGTTTGACAATGTATTTTTTAATTGTTTACTAATAATGTTTTCTAGATCAGATTTTGTAACATTGAAATTATTAGTACTTTTTAGATTGCTTATAATGTCAGTTACTAATTCTATAGCAATAGTTACCAGATCTGTTACATCGTTTCTATTGAGTGTTTGTGGGAGTGAGTTGTTGTGGTTAGGTTAGGTTAATTAAATTCTTTCAATTGAAACAAACTATAAGAAGAGATCGTTCTTAGAAATGGCGCACATTTTTGAACAAGGCAATTGTATGAACAGAAGGACAGACATAGATCACTTAAGTGAGATTTATTCATATCTATTAACCATCGATAAAAATGCACGTTCACACAACTTGTCAGTGTCAAAATTGTGATAAACCGTTTGGAGCAATCTACACTTTCATCACACTTTAACATTCTATAGTACCAAGTGACAATTAGTTGTCAGTCGAATTCTAACCTGTAAATTGATCGAACTACTCGTAGAAGTAGTCATCTTTTTTATTTGTTATAAAAATTTTTTTAACTTTTTAACATTAGAAAATAAGTTTTATCAAATGTATTGTTAACAATTTTTAACAGAAATTTTACATATTTTGCAAGTGTTAATGGTATTAAGCTCTATATAATCAGTGACTATGTGTCTCATAGTAGATATTATATTCATCACAGTAATCAATCTCATCTTAGAATCATTAGTTTTAGTACAATTTTGTCAAACTAAGTGTAATCATTTGTAGTTTCCCTGATGATGGAAATAAATAATTCCAAAAGCTTGGAAAACCTTTAAAGAGTCTTCTTTTACTTTGCTGCATACCGCAATAATAGTAGTTTTATTTCTAACTAGTCAGCAACGACTACCCTTTATATATATATATATTATTAATAATAAAATATTTTTTTTACATATTAAGATTACTATTGAGAAAAATGAGTTTCTGCTTTAGTGGGGTTTACTTTGTTTCTTCTGTCTGTTATTATTTGACCTGCCTTTAGGGTTGCCAACATTTTTACGCCTGAACATAGTATTTAGAAAAAAAATTAACAGTACGCTTTAAAAAAATATAGTATTTTATTGGAAAATAAAAGAAAGATAAAGATATTTTTCTACATTATTTATTTTTATAAAAATTGAATTTTTTAATAGGAGTTTTTCTTTCATAAATGATTCATACGCGTTTTGACAGTCAATGTTCAGATTAATGTATATATAAAGCTCATTTTTGATTAGTTTTAAACTTGCCCTATTTCTTTCTTCCCGCCACTTAGCATTCATGACAGAAAATATTCTTTCTGTAAATGCTGAAGTAGCGGGAATGGAAAGCAGAAATGACATTATTTTGAATAAGGTTTGAAAATGATTGTCTGAGGTTTTAAAAATATGCTGCCATTTTTCGGCCGTGGTTTTGTCACTGAATTCACTAGAATCCTTCACTTTTACAAATATTTCATTCAGTATGTTAATTTCGGAATAAAGCCCATCCATATTTATACCAAGTTTTGGTTGAAGATTAAGAACTTCCAATACAGTTTCACAGTCATCAAAGGAAACTTGTTTTAAATTTAATCTCTGAATTTTGCATAACCAGTTAGATTCGTTAAAATCAAACCATTTATCTAGATATGCTAAGCATTTATCAATAAAAAACACAAAATTTTTTAATACTATCAGCTTCTGTGGGTGAATCTAATTTAAGGGAATTCAACAATTTTCTGGTTTCATAACCATAAAAACTGTCTTGTTTTATTTGTTCTAAAGCCGATTTAAGAGTTGACATTATGTTATAGACATCTAAGATTGTTACATTATTTCCCTCCAGTTGCTTTACAGCTTTGTGAAAATTGTGGAAAAAATGGCTTGCAAAATGCAGATATATCTGTATTTTAATATTTCCATGAGTTTTACTGATCTTCAAAATATTTTGAATATGAATAGGACAGTCTTCTTCTAAACTAATAAAATATTCACTCAAAGCTTTCCAACTCAAAAGTATGTTATCCACACAAGGCAACAAAGAAAGCCATCTAGTACCAACATGCCGTTTTAGTTCGTGCCATTCACCTTCAACAGCAGCAACAAATGTTTTAAGCTCTTTTCTGCGGACAGCAGTTACTGAAAAATGGCTATAAATTTTTAAAATTATGTTTTCAACATCAACGCTTAAAAAATTTCTATAAAGAGAATGGTGAATACCAAAATTAGCATTAGTGTTATCTGCGCTAAGACCAGATAGTCTATCAAAGGAAAGTTTATAGTTAGTTAGAGAGCTATTTATAGCATCAAACATTCCATTTGCAGACTCATCACAATTTTCATAAAAATCTAAAAGTTTATTTTGTATCCCATTCTTAATATTAAAATATTGTACAACCAATGGAAATAGTTTTACATTTTTTCTATTACTTGCGTCTGTTTGCAAACAAAAATACATATTAGAGTCAACTGAATCATTCAGTAAAGTTTGTAGTGCAAAAGGTCCCAAAACCTCATTAACCAGTGCTTCCATTTTAGTGCGTCCTAATTGTATATTCAAAGCAGTTTAAAATCCACATAAATGATTTTGTTGCCACACAGCACATGGGCGCTTATGAGGCGTCAAAACGTTGTCTTTCAACTAGGCGAGTGCAGCAAAAAGGGGCGAAACAAGAATATTCAGCGTATTTATTAACTTTTTTGACAGGGCGGGGGTTGTGCTGTCACAAGGGTACCAATCCATAATTTGACTCGCTAGTCAAGTTTTGGTGTATTGTGCGCAAATATGAGTCGGTAACAAAGGTTTCTATAATATGTAGTTAACTGTAATATATAAGGGTGCATTGGGAGTGGCTATTGGTACGGTGATTGGTATTATATAGTAATGGGTACGTAACAGGCGACAAGCATGTTACACCCCCTCTCCTCCGGAAAAAAAATGGTTCGAAGAATCATTTTTTCTGAGTAAAGAAGTGTGGAAGAAATGGCAGCAAAAGAAAAAGATAATGGTCTGATAACTAAAAGAAAGGTGTTGTCTTTATCTATGTATTTAGGGTACTGAAAGGTAAGGTTTGTGACGTTTGTGCTCATGAGTCAGCGTAAAAACATAACGATAGGTTTCGATGGGATGCTGGAACCATAAATACTCCAAGCGAGTAGTTCCAGGCAGTTTCGAAACGGATAAAGCGCACACTGAGATCGACAACAACAACAGTACTAAAAACGAAAATTTCTCAGCGCAAGCCAACGACAGAATAAGAGGGTGTTTCACAGCGACACTGGAATTGTAAATTTGCAGAACGCAGTAATTCCCGAGAGTGTGAAACGAAATGTCTCTGAGAAGAGGCATTAATTTGAAACACGATAAGTGCTGCCAGCCTGAATTTGACAAAGAATGTCCGGCCCAAATGTCTCCCAGTGGAAAGCAAAAAATTTGTCACAAGACATCACCAAAGGTGAATCACCATTCACCGGTCAACAGTTGTTTGGCGAAGCGACAACATTTACAGTGTTCCACACGGAACATACGACAACCTCATGATGGCAAAAACAAAAGTCACAGTGCGGCAACGCAAGAGGTAAGGTCAGGTAAAAACAATACATAGATAGGCTTAAATTTGCAACGGTAAAAGATAACAGTTAAAAAAATTAAATGTAGGTAATATGTTAGTTAAGGCTTGTAAGTACGGAAGTAAGATAGTTAGATATACGGTAAGAAGATAAGAAGTAAAACTAACACTATACCCATGACCCTGTTAAGGAATACGGTACGTCAGCACAGAACTTTATGAATGTTTGGCCAACCTGAAAGATTAAGGCGAAAAAAGTTAAATTATTAAAGATACGGTAAGAAAGGAAAAGATAGTTTTAGGAAAGAGAAATATAAAGGTATTAGATAAGGGAAGTGCGAATAAGAAAAAAAGGACTAAGCAGTCGTTTTTTTCGGACCAATTGTGTTTATATACTGGGCGCAAGCCGCCACCCAGCAGAGGCCAACCCGATCCAATTGGGGCCTGACGCCTTTCGTGACACGTCAATCGTTGACTCTAAGTTAACAAAATACCATGTTTTTTGTTTGAGAAACGGTAAGAAAACTCGGTGGGGGAATATATAAAACAAAAAATGGGGGCCAAAAATTGAAGGGACAGTAAAATACATTTTTAGCAATGTAGAGCTTCACGGTTGTGTTATCAAATTAGTCGGTATTCTAATGTGGTTCAACAGAATGAAATTTATGCGGGATAAGAAAAGGAGCCGTTTTGTCCGGAGAACGGTATAAACTCCATGTAGCTTGGTCTACTTCCTTTTCTACGCGGAGGGAAAGTCAATGGGGGAGCCAAGTTGTATATGGTATGATTATGTAAACGGTTATATATTGTAGCGTGGCAAAATAAGGATACAAAAAAAAATGAAAAATAAAAAAGTAATAAAAAAATAAGAGCAAAAAATTAAAAGTTATATTGAACAAACAAGAATATGTGGACGAAGACTAATGCAATACTGGTCAAATTGTAAAGGAGTACTCGAAATGATTATTCTGGGAGGTTGCCTGTTAGCGTCCACAGTAGCCATAGGTCATCGCACAGAAGTCACAAATGAGGGGTTCCTACACAATATATCCAGTACAGTGAAGCGTGTTTAAAGTGGTGACTAACAAAAGACTAAAACTCAAAGGCAATAGAGACCCTAGACACTACCTGAAATGCGGCTCGATACAGTTCTACACTGTCCAAAGCATAGGAATGTATCACTTGGGTTCCACGCAATAGTTTACTTGACTTCAAATAATTGGCCTGCATTTTGAAACAACAACACACAAACTAAAAGTACTCCAAATACCCAAAAGGCAAACACAAAAGATAAGGTATCTGAGCACAAAACGACAATAACCAATACTAACAAAAGCAGGGAGGTATCCAAAATCTACATAAACTCTAAATTCCAAAAATAGACACCCAAGATCCAAATTACTAATACCAAATGCACACAAAGACAACTAGTAGGGAACCAAATCTCAAATGAGTCCAAATCTCTATAACCTCTGCTACATCTTTCTAAAAACTATGGGTATTGACTGGAGATGAAAAGCTTCCATTAGCATTTTCCCTAACAAGGAGACCTGTTAAAATTCTACACTTTAGTTCGACAGTATGGTTTCTTATCTCGATTTCATAAGGTAGTTCAAAAGTTTTAAAATGATTAGCCTGCATTTTGGACATAATACTCAAACTCAAAAAGTACTCAATACTCAAACGACAAAGACAAAAGGTAAGTATCTGAATACAACAACAACATCAACAATCGACAGTAACAAAAGCAGGCAAATATCCAAACTCCAAATGAACTCTAAAATCTAATAAGAGAAACCCAAAATCCAAATGAATGATTCCAACTAAGCATAGAGATAACTAACAGATAGCTAAACCTTAAATGGACCTAAAAGTCAATGAACAGGTACTCAAAACTAAATAAAACAGGATAAGAATCAAAAATCAAAAAGCAAAGATCAGCATAACAGGTATCTGAAATAACAGTAATAATCTAAACCGACAACAGTATTAATCCAAGTCTTAAAAGTGTACAAAAATAAAAAATAGAAATGCAATACTCAAATAAACATACAAGTCAAATATCAGAACTCCAAAACCAAGACAACACAGGTATCGAACAACAAAATGTATGTGTAATACTGTATTAGCATGTATAAGACTCAAAAATAAAATAGTAAACTAATACTCAAAAGTGTTTCAAAATTACTTCTTAAATTGTCAATAATTGTTATTTAAAAATTCAAACATGTAATTGTTTCAACTCAGAAATATTTTCAAATTTAAAAAAAAAAATGTACTAAATGTTAATAGATAATTAAGGCTAAGTAACTATATTTCTTTAGGCAGTAAAAAGATTCATTTCAATAGAGCTTTATTTGACAATACTCAAAAAGTGTTCGAAAAAAAATTATCACTCAGCAAGCAAAAAATTATATGGACGTTATCAAAAATCTATAGCAAAAATTAGTAAATCAAAAACTGATAGAACAAAATTTGTATACCTTTCCAGTCCAACCATATAGACTACCAACAAGGGCGCCAGTTTGTAAAATGCACCCTCAAGGGCGCCAGTTTGTAAACTACCCCTTACGGGTGTCAGTTTATAAAAGACAATATCTCTCCCAGAGAAGAGTTCCCTGCTAAGAGACACTCTCTACAGGGGGTGGATCGACTCCATGTTAGTGCCTATAGTAGAAGGAAAAGGAAATATACAAGAAAAGAGGGCGCCACTATCTTTTTATACGTTTGCGATTAAATAACAGACTATATCAAAACTAAGGTGAGAAAGATAGAAACACCTTGTAATTAATTTACTGAAACTAAAGAAACAGAGAAACTACATTAACAGAAACCGAACACGTTACGCCCTTAAGACTTGCAGTCTAAGGTACACAAATAAAACGGTTATTTAAAAATATTGATATTTATTTAAACTGTAATTACTTTTGTTGAACGGTAGGAATCATAGAAAAGGACTTAACTTTGTTTGTTGCGCTTATCCAGATGGTTGACTTCAGCCTGGGGGTCTTGCAGATGATTGGTGATGTAGTTCGGTCTATGGAATGGGTTCTAACATCAGGGATGGCTTCGGTTTCAGTTCGGCTTGACTACAGTGATGTGGGATGGCTCTAACACAGCATAGGTTCTAGCATCATGGATTGTATTTGATTTATCTCCAGTTTGAAATTTTTATTTAAGCTCTAGCTTAGAGTTTTATTTAAGCTCCAACTTAGATTTTTATTTGGGCTCCAACTTAGAGGGTTGCGTCTTAAAACGTCAACCAATGTCGAGAAGATATTGCCACACAGCACATGGGCGCTTATGAGGCGTCAAAACGTTGTCTTTCAACTAGGCGAGTGCAGCAAAAAGGGGCGAAACAAGAATATTCAGCGTATTTATTAACTTTTTTGACAGGGCGGGGGTTGTGCTGTCACAAGGGTACCAATCCATAATTTGACTCGCTAGTCAAGTTTTGGTGTATTGTGCGCAAATATGAGTCGGTAACAAAGGTTTCTATAATATGTAGTTAACTGTAATATATAAGGGTGCATTGGGAGTGGCTATTGGTACGGTGATTGGTATTATATAGTAATGGGTACGTAACAGGCGACAAGCATGTTACATTGTTTAGTTTCACAGTACAGTCCATGCTGTTGTAGGATAGATTGTGCTTTACAGTATGATAGGTTAAAGCAAGTTTACTAGCTGAAATCTTGTCATCCCAACTGTTTGCAGGAGAAGAAAGAGAAGAGCCCGAAGCACCAAAAAGCAAACTAATGTCGAAGTTTTCTTGCAAAGTTCAGATTTAAGTTTATGGTTTTTTGTTTCAGCATGTTGTTTTATCTGTAATAAATTATTTTATGCCTAAACACGACTAGTTATTCATCGCGATTGACTGCCAAACAAACAGAAAACACATAAAAAAAAACCATGCAAATAACATAACATAAAATAACTAACCTGACCAATGCCACTTTTACCGATAGAAAATGTGATGTTGCAAAATTTACATTTCACATTAAAAATATTATCGGGATCTTTATTCACCCACTCATACATTTTTCCACTCTGCTCTATATTTTTGGAGTCTTTTCACAACCTTACGCTTTTTAGGCGTTGTTGTTACGGGACTTTCGCTATCACTACTGGAACTTTACATTTTTTTTAAATATGGAAAACAAAAATCACCTCAAATTCAAAAAGAAAACTTTTAAAATGTTTTGTTTACATAAAAGTTCTATCCGTTTGACGTTCGTTGTGAAATGGAGCGCATTTTGACAGAACAGGGGTGCGTTCAGTTCAGTGAGATAAGGTGCGTTCCACTGACATACCTGCCCACAAAGGTACTGGTCTGATGTGCGTTCCGTTCCATGGAATCAACTGCGTTCGTTCAGTAATTTGATTAGACACGTTCAAAAACTAAATTATCTTACAAGATGTAAAAAAAATTCTGAGGAACTGAAAAATATAGTATTTTTGCGTAGTATATTTTTATTTAACAGTGTATAGTACAAATCACCAAAATATAGTATTATACTATATATTATAGTACGGTTGGCAACCCTACCTGCCTTCGAAAACTGTCGTTCACAGGGGACGGACGTTGCCAATACACAATCTCTCCTTTACCACGCTACTTAGGTGAGGAAAATTGAAATATTGCTCTATCCAAAACTTAAGAGGATCCTCATGTCGTACAAAGATATCCATTTCTAGGTACCTTTGATCTTCTTTAATTGCTTTGCTAGTGGCATTATTCCTAGGCTGTGGTTTTGCTAAAATGTTGCTTCACAATTCATCTTGTTCCTCTTTTTCAACAGAATCATCACAGAAGACTTGAAATGTTTCTTTCTGTTTTTTTTCTATTTTAGCGGCTACTAGCGATTCTACCTGCTTTTTTTATATTTTCAGCTATTGAAACATTTTGAAACCCCATTGTTTTAAACCTGGGATCAAAAAAAGCTGCAAGTCCTAAAGTATTGCTCTGTTCTATTTGTCCTAATCTTGTTTTTATACCTTCCCTTAGTTTTTTAACCTGTTCGTAACTTCTTCGAATTTTTTCTTCATAAGTGTCCCACAAACGACGTGTAAGCCATTTACTATGGGTATAACAAACTAACCTGTGATATAATTCTCTCCACTGATGGTTTTTGTTCTCTTCTCAAAAGGACCTAATACTGCACATAGTTCTTTACAAATCTGCCAGTCTTGTGTGGTTAAAACAGAAATATTGCTATTATTTAAAATAGCTATTGTACTTTTTATAGCATTTTCTACTTTTGTAAACCTTTCTAACATATAAAATGTGGAGTTCTATCTAATTGGAACTTCCTGAATTAATTTAAGTACTTCATTTTCGGGATTTGTTTGTTTTTGATATTCTATACATTTTTGCGTAGATATCGAACTCTGTTTAAAATGTCCAACTATTGTTTTAACTTTGGTTAAAAGTCCTACTACCTCAGAATCCGATAAAGCATCCTTGACTATTAAATTTAATGTATGAGCGAAACATCCAAGATGTTTCCAACCCAATTCTTTGTTTATAGCATTCTTTATATTACTTGCATTATCAGATACCACTAATATTACTTTGTCCCGTATGCCCCAATCAGTGACTATCCTATGTATAGTTGCCGCCAAGTTCTCGCTTGTATGGTGACCCAATAAAAGTGAATATCGATTTGAGTTCATAATTATCATTGATAAAATGACCGTGACTGCAATAAAACTATCCATGTTTACAGATGTCCAACAATCTGTCGTTAAACAAATTTTTTTGATCCCAAAAAGTAGCTGACGGCAGTTACTCAAACATTCTTCGTATTTTGCAGGAATTAGTGTAGAAGAAATTTTTTCCTGTTAGGAAGTTCGTAATTAGGGTTTAACGCATGAATAAATCTTTTAAAACCTTTATCTTCTACAATTCTAAAACTTTGATAATCGGTTATAAATAATTCTAATAATGCATTATTTATTTCATTTATTATTGGTCTTCCCAATTTTTTTGGTAAATATGATGTCAATTTCTGTTGACCTTCACTAACATTTTTAGCTTCAGTTATATTTCTAACGTCTGGAGTTTTCAATTGATAAGAACAATAAATAACTGCACAGTTAAACTAAACTTCCACTATTTATTCGAAAAATTCGCTTTAAAATTCAATTACAGCTGTTTCGCTATAACTAGCATCTGGTGTTTACAATCTGGGCTGCGATTTTCGAGCTTGTGCGATGCGCTGTCGCATGCTCTTTTGCACGTAATTGAAAGAACATGTATTTTTGAATCCCCGTGACCGACACCACAAATCATCTCAAACCGACACAATCTATCGTGTGCGATATGACATCGGTTGATCTGAAGTAGCCGATGTTTTCTGTCGTGTACGACGGTAATTTTGTATGTTATTAGTCATTTCAGTATTGGTTTATTTATTTGTTATTTATGTATTACATTTAATACATGCCATCATGAATTTTAATAATCAAATCAATTTAAATGGAGTAGATGTATTAGAAGATAAAATAACAATGTTCTATTAAATTCTATACTCAAATAATATATATAATTTGTATCATAACTACCTTCCTCCATTGTTTCCAACTTTTTTGCGATCGAGGAATTCCATTTAATATGGTAGTTATTTCTACCCAATGTTTTTCTCCCTCTTTAAATGAAAAATCTTTTGAAAATTTTCCACTTTGCAATTGTGGGTGCCGCTTAACATACTCAATTAATATTTTTTTTGTTTCTCTGTCATTCCTGCCACTTTTCCTGACATTTTTTTAATAATAATGCCCAAGACTGAAGACAATCCACCTCTTAAAACAACCGCTATGTTATTTAATTTCCAAACAAATAAAATTAGAGGTCATATTTTTGACATCTACTGTGTTGCCACGTTCAAAACTTTAAAATAGGAAAAAACAATCGGTCGGAAGTCGAAAATACAACATTTATAATTCATTCGATGCGACCGTCGCATGCGGTTAGTCGATTGATTTCGAAAATCGCAGCCCTGGTGTTTACAAAATTAATTGTCCAAAATGTAATGCAGTATATATAGGTCAAACACAAAGAAATTTTGAAGTAAGATTTAATGAACACTTAAGAGCATATAGATTACAACAACCAGATAAGTCGAACTATGTAAAACACCTACTGGAACATCCAAACTCACTTATACACACCAATGACATTCATATACTACACATTTGTGATAAAAAACAAAATTTAGATTTTCTAGAAGAACTTGAAATTAAAAGACATCTAGCAGATCAACAGTTTAAAGTAGTTAATGAACAAATAAATCCTGGAAGTTCTCCACTATTAAACTGTTTACTTTGATTGAGTCTTCATTTTATACATAGATAAGACATTATTGTAACATAAATATATTAAGTTATTGTAAAGATCAGCATGATATAGTTTTTTCCTGGTTTTTCTATATCATTGCACAGTTATACTGATCTTAGAGGGAAATACATCCAGGATAATCCCTTAGGGCTAATAACATCTAGGCTTTAATATTGTTACGTCTTATTACTTCCTTACTTGGTCTAGCCTTAACTCCTTATTAACATCAAGTACCTAGTTACAAACAAACAACATGTAATTTCAATATGTCAATCTGACGATGCTAGTTATAGCGAAACAGCTGTAATTGAATTTTAAAGCGAATTTTTCGAATAAATAGTGGAAGTTTAGTTTAACTGTGCAGTTATTTATTGTTCTTAGTAAGATGAACTTCCAAAAAGTAGAGGTTAATACAATCAATTTCATACATTTTATTGATTGTATATTTTATAACAAAACGTGGTATGAAAATAAAATATCATACCTACTTATATTTTAAAAACAACATAATGGGAAGACGCTAATTGTAACATCCAAATTTAATTGATTATATTTTATAATAACAAAAATTGCTTTTGGTATTCAAAGTCGATATAAACGTATAACCGAGTTAAAGCCTAACGGCGCGCCGCACAGAGGTCATTTATCGAAAAATAGGCGATAATAAATATTGTCATAGAAATATATTTTTTTAATATGTTAGAAGAGTACATGCTATAGGAATCGTTTTACATTTAGCTTCTTTTTTAATTGTCAGTTATTTATTTTTATACAGGATGTTCATAAATTGAGTTATAAGTCATCCAAATGGAATCAAAATTTTTATTATAAAACAAAAAGATATTTAAATAAAATTCTTTTTTATACGGCAGTTAACGCTAGATAGTTTATTTATAGTAGTATTTATTAATCAATATTTATTAATCAGAATAATTTAATTTTATTTATTAACAAAAAATAACTTAATCAGAATCACTAGAATCAAAGTCATCAATAACATCATTATGGGATAGATTTGGCTCCTGAAGTAATTGTAAGACCTCCTTATCTAAAGAGTGTTTGTTAGATCTTTTACCTATACACTTAGATAATGAGGATATTAGCGGATCGGAAGATAACAAAAGCCTATAAAAGACATCATTCATCGTATCTTCTCTTGAAAATTTTCTTGAATAAGCTTCACGAAATTTACGGAAATCCTTGTTTCGCGATTCAAGTGCTTCTTCGGAAAACATTCCTACAGGAAGAGGCACTACCTTGATGATTTCAGGTCCATGAATTAGTATCCTATGTAGACTAGCAGGCATATAGTACCATGGGTATAAATCTACATAAAGGGTCGCAGTTCTTTTGCAGTATTCGGCGAACATTTCTGGGTTAATCTCATATCCAGAAGACATTGTACTTAAAATGGTAAGTAATCGCTTTAGAAACTGTTCGTCGAGTCCTACAAAAAAAATTTGGTTAGTGTACATCTAATTTTTATACAGTTGCGAAAAGAAATACCTGTTATCAAAGCAGCTTGCCAATAATTTTGGAAAAACCTCCGAGCGGTATTGCCGTCGTTGGTTGTGCCATATCCTTGTTTAGGAATGTCAACGAGTATACTCAACTCCTCTTTTAGTCTTTTAATTATGGTATTCTTCCTTTCTTTCATAATTTTTTTCTCATTGTCATCTCGCACTTTTCTTTAATTCCAATCTATATGAAATATGTAGACAGCATTCCAGACATCTTATCCATGCATGTAGAGTGGAAATCCCATAATCATACAAGTCTTCATTAACTGGCAATCTCTGTACTTTTTCTAAATCGTTCATAATTTTCGGACTTGCTTTACAAATACCATGTTTGTGAGGAAGAATTGCTTATTACTGCAAACATTTTTCCATTAATCATCGTCATTATAAATGTATGATTAATAGTTAACTGAGAATAATTATTGACAACTGAAGATTTTATTTCTGAAATTTGTTTTTCGAAATTTTGGATTTCATTTATACACAATTCGGGCGTTTCTTTTTTAAAAATAAGTTTTATTGGTCTGCAGAATCTGGTAGTTGCCGGACGTGGATTCTGCTAGAGAATGGTGTCATTGCTTGATGTCATCTGTAGGGGGACTAGGCATATTGAAAGCAAGTTTAGATCTGAGCTTAAATCACTAACTTCACTGCTAAATTTTTGCTTATAATGTGAGTGACTTGCACTGCTATCGCATCCCCATTTATAAGTAATATTAATTGTATTTTTTGAAATATTAGGAGGTAGGTTATTGTAAAGCTCTTGTTGAGATTCCACAATTCTGCTAAGTGTGATCTACAAGAGCCTGGAGTTTAACTTCAGCGGATATGTCGGTTATAAAAACACTATCCTTGTTTGGGTAACACATTTTCTTTGCGTCCAAAAGAATGTTATAATTAGGATAAATGTTGGCATGATGTCCTTTTGCCCTCTGTTGCAACAAAATATACGATCTTTTTGTTAGTGAGCAGTCCACAAAGAGAGCAAGTGCTTCATCCTGGGAGTATTTTTCAGGCAGAGATTCATTTTTATGAATTGTTTTTTTAACTTTTGTTGCTCTTTCTGGTGAATTTTCTGTAATTTCTTTAATGATGTTTGAAGCATTGCGCTGACCTGATGACTCTAGACTTTTCCTTGCAGCAAATGTAAGCTGTTCCGTAGAATAGTTGCCCAAAAGAGGCATTAGTTTTTGCCTTTTGCGTGGATCGCTTAAGTCTTTGAATAATTTGTCCGGTCTACCTACTCTGCTCGGGCCAGGTACATTTAAGTTTTCCAAAAAAACAATAAATCGATTTAACCAAACACTATGCCTTTGCTCAAAAACGGTTCGAGACCTTTTACAATTTTGCCACATTCTAGCAACAGTGCTGTTAAAATTTTTAACTTTTTTTACCACTTCTTCATATTTATCATCGTGTCCATCATTATTTAGGTTTAGCTTTCTACGAACTAATTCAAAAACCGAGGAATTTTTATCTGCTAGAAAAGTCTGCTCGCACCAGACGGTAAACATATCCCTTTTTAATATTGACATATTTCCTAAAAAAATATTTGTTTTAAGCAGTTGGCACTTCTTGGCACATAAGTATATATTTAAAATAAAGATATCAAAGCCCTTTAACAAAAAAAGAATAGTTTAAAAATAAATCTGTGCTAATCTCAAATTCTGCAGCTTTTTAAAGTTAAAATAATGTTTTTAAAAGAAAAAAATAAAGCGTTTACTATTAATATTTATTTACCCAAACATGCGAACATTTTTATAATTATTTTGTTTATTATATTAAAGTCCTTATCTTAGATCTTAAGAAAAAATCCAATTTCCAAAAACACAAATTTTATTTAACTACTAAAAATCTTTAAAACATCAAAAACGTTATGACAAAATTAATGCCAAACTGTTTCCGAAGGTTGTAACAGTACCTGTTAACATTTTAAGCACCTGGTATCCTAAATATTAAATTCAATTAGTACCGCTAGCTCCATCTATCATAAAACATTTTTAATAACAGTACCTGTTAACATTTTAAGCACCTGGTATCCTAAATATTAAATTCAATTAGTACCGCTAGCTCCATCTATCGTAAAACATTTTTAATAATAAAATAATGAATACGGTCTCTATAATTATAATTGGAAGTTCAAAGTAGCTACACTACGAGGTGTACTAATGAGTTGGCATTATCGAGTTCAATAGGTTTTAATAATTATTCCCAGTCTCATTTTCTTCTATTGATTTACTGTCATATACAGAAAGTTGGAATATAATACAGTAAACTAGAGGCAACTCTTTAATTGAAGATTCTGTAAACCAGAAGCATCTCTTGAATTTGGAGATTCCGTAAACATGAACAGCTTGTAAACTTTAAGCTCTCGTATGTACATTCTTAACTGGATTATCTCTACAACTGGGGCAGATCATCCCTCCACTAGTGATCTTCCATAATCATTTGGAAACCACCTAGACAGTGCCGTAGCGACCCCAAGGTGCGGCGAAGGATCGTCCACTATTGTAACAGATAAGTTTATTGTGATCTATCAAGTTTACTGTTCCCATATTTTTTTCTCTTTTATTTCCGTGTATATCTATCTATATCGTCAACTGTATTAGAATGAGTATTTTTAAAGAACTGTTTGCGGATTATTTTGTTGTAACGTATTCTCTACTTCATTAATTTCAGCACCAAGGAAATCTTATTATCTTTTATATGTTTGTACATTTTCAAATCATTTTTTTATCTTCATAGACAGTTTTTTCTGACATCTTTCTGTCATCCTATGATACTTATTTAAATAACTCAGCTTAAAACAACTTTCTTCAGTAGTATCATAAAAAATAAAAAGATTTCAGTGGCGCCCTTATAATTTCTTAAAGAAACAAATATTGTACAATATTCAGAGCTAATGAACTTACTCATCCCTAGCCGAGGTATTTAACTATCATAATTTTTGTGTGATAAACATTTATAAATTCTGTTAATTATTGAAGTATCTTTTACAACTAATTAAAGACGAAATTAAGCTTAATGTGTGTTTTATTGTAAATTACATTTTTTCTTTTGGTATATTGTTATTTTTTCAAAAAAGTTAACTAAATATTTTTATAAATTCACTATCAACAGGTAACTCATATTACAAAATGTCGCCCAATGCACAAATAATATTACAAGGTTTGAGCCGTTGCCATAGCGACAGGAATTGACAGGACAAAACACGCTGGTAACAATAATATTCTATGGGGTGTTCTTTTTAATACTAAATTATAAAAAAAAGTTCATTTTAAATATTGCCTTTTTTATTTATTAATTCCTAAAAACACCAAAATGACCTCTTTGCGCCGGCTTCAGTACAGCTTTTAATAAAAGTTTCAAATATAACTTTGGATACACTATAATAATAATGTAATACACCATTATGGACAATATTTCAACAAAACAAATTTAAATAAAAACTAGTGACCGTAAATAAATAGCATACGTACCTTTTCTTATAAAAATAAACTATAATAATTGTTAAACCAATAAAATAAACTATTGTACCTACACTACGCGTAAGAAAATCTGAAACTAAAACATAAACGGACACAATAACATCTGAATACAAGACAATAACTATTAACTAGTTACATCAAATAACCTATCACAGGGGGTGATTCGGTGGTGCGGTTTTAAGAATATTTACTTACGTTCGATCAGGCGGCGAAAGCATATCCAGCGCCTAAAAACAGTGAAAGTAAAAACAGCAAGAAACAAATAACAAAATAACCGTCGGCGCGCGATATTCCGCAACATCGCCGTGCCGTCGGTCGGTTTATCAGTTCTTGGGCTACCAGTGATTAAAATAACTGCTTGAACCGGATTTTAGTCACCGGTGAAACCAGTGATTTTGAATTCGCCAGTTCTTAATCGCGGTTATCGATATATCGTCCAACACTAGTTTCAAGACAGTATTGCCTCCCAATAATCACGGAAATGAAAATACGCTGCCGGGAGCATTCCAGTTGTTTGTCCGTTTCTTACCTCTTTTTCCTTCATTGGCTCTTTCTTGCTATCCTTAGGCTAAACACAAAGTGGAGCGGCGAGAAGAGCGACGATTGAGTGTCGTGATGATGAAAGAGATGCCTGCACATAGTGGTGTAATCACAACATGGAGATGGATCTTCTCTGAACATTTTCTGAAAAATAAAAGAAGTTGTAATGTACATGAAATAAATAAAAGTAGGCATGGACATGGTGAATTTCATCCCCAGAAGTTTCAGTCGTATTTCCGAATGAGTTTTGCAACGTTTGATTATATTGTGGAGAAAATTCAGTATAAGTAAAAAATTGGACCAACTTTAATCGTAACCCTATCAACCCAACGGAACGAGTTGCAGTGACCCTTAGGTAAGTAAACGTGCAGGCAAATATTTAGTATTATATTTTATACAAAACGAAAACACAAAACTTAAAATAAAAACAAAAACAATTCTCATGCACCTGAATTCTGTATCTGAAAATATTACACATCATTAATAGATTCTTTGGAAAAACTGGTCAGATAAGACTGATGTACGATAGTCCCTAAAATGAAAAAAAAAAAAATAGAATTTAAAATTTAAATGTTTTTTTAGGTTTTTGGCAATGGAATCATCTTTTAAGACTCTTAGTTTTACTTTCCGAATAGGTGCTCCGACTGTGTCATCAATTGTGCGAGAAACAGTAAAAGCTATGTGGGACATATTGCAACCTCTGCACATGAAAGTTCCTACCGAAAATGACTTCAAGAACATTGCAAAAGATTTCTATGAAAAATGTAATTTTCCCAATTGCCTGGAGGCAATTGACGGGAAATATATACGTGTAAAATGCCCTCCTTACTCTTGAGGGCATGGAGAGAACTCTATAGTTATCCAAGCAGTTACTGATGCCAATTATAAATTGTTGGAGGATATGGTAAGCAGAGTGACTGGGGTACATTTCGATATTCATCTTTATTTCATCTAATTGAGAGTAAACGTCTAAATATTCCTGAAGATGGTGCATTACCACTCACTATAATTACTGCGCCCTATGTTTTTATCGGAAATGAAGCGTATCCTTTATTAAATAATCTAATGAAACCATTTAATGGAAGAAATTTAGATGCAGAAAAAGAGTATTACAATATGTGCCTTTCACATGCAAGACGTCTAGTAGAGTGTGCTTTTGGAATCATCAGTGCTAAGTTTCGTATTCTTTTGAAACCCATAGAAATATCTCCAGGCTTAGCAGATGATATTATAAAGTGTACTTGTATTTTACACAATACAATAATTGACATGGAAGGCATTTCAATTCAAGACGAACAATTTTTGTTCCAACCCGAGTCTCACTGTGATACATCGGCCGTTGAACGAGCAAATAACAGGCCAACGGCATCTGCCACTTTTATTAGAGAGACGTGTATAAAAATTACGTATATAGAAATAAAATTTAAAAATATACTCACTTGTTGTTTCCATTTCTGCGGCCACAGTATCCCAAAGTTTATCCAAAACAAAGCGGTGACACAAGTATATCTACAACGAGGAGAGCAGAGAAAACAAATTTGTTTGATCTCGTCGCTATCCTGTCTTATAGCAACGCGGTTACCGCGCTCCAGCTTGCCTCACTATGTTATACTCGATTCGAACTATCGTTTTTGTTTTCGCCGCTTTCCTCGTCGCTTTTCTCGCCGCTCCACTATGTGTTTAGACTTCACCTGTCCTGTTATGTTATGCTTTTTCTTTACATTCCGTTAATTTGATCAATGTTATTATTCCTCTTTTCTTTGCTTTCCACAAAAAAGTTTCGCACTACTTGCAGCCATTGTTTTCTTTCATTGTCTTGGTTGTACTTTCTTCTGTTGTAAGGAATTATAGACATTACTTCGTTAATTTCTCCTGAGGTTTGCATTGGTATCGTTTGTCCCCATAATGACTGTAGTGATCTCATAAAATGTATTTTGTTTTATTTTGATACTAATTAATAGTTGTCATTAATTTGTATTAATGTCAGTAATTTCTCTAAAACATATGTACACGTTTAAAGTTAAATAAAGCTAATATTTTAGTTTGAAACGTATATTCATCAATTTATTTAACTTTAATGTATCAAGAAAAGTAAAGGAAAATGTCTACGGAAAATAAAGCGAACACCACGCATTTTTCAGCAAGATACTTACGACCCGAGCGTTTCGACACAGAACCTCAAACTAAAGACGCTGATATCAAGTGGGAACATTGGATAAGTACTTTTAAAAATTTTCTGTTGGAAGAATTCTCTAACAAGGTCACCGATGAATTAAAGAAGAAGATTCTCATGAATAATTTATCACCTAATGTACATATACTGATTCGGGACTGTGAAAGCTATGATGTAGCAATCCAAAATCTTAATAAAATATATGTTAAACCGAAAAAGGAAATCTATGCTCGTTACGCTTTATCTGTTCGTAAACAATTACCGGGCGAATCTATCTCTGAGTTTGTGAAGAATCTGAAATTACTTGCACACGATTGTGAATTCAAGTCTGTAACAGCAGAGAAAAACAAAAATGACCACATTCGAGACGCTTTGATAGACTGTCATGTCAAAAGATCCGACAACGACTATTAGAAATTGATTGTGTTAACCTCTACTTTTTGGAAGTTCATCTTACTAAGAACAATAAATACCTGGCAGTTAAACTAAACTTCCACTATTTATTCGAAAAATTCGCTTTGAAATTCAATTACAGCTGTTTCGCTATAACTAGCATCGTCAGATTGACATATTGAAATTACATGTTGTTTGTTTGTAACTAGGTACTTGATGTTAATAAGGAGTTAAGGCTAGACCAAGTAAGGAAGTAATAAGACGTAACAATATTAAAGCCTAGATGTTATTAGCCCTAAGGGATTATCCTGGATGTATTTCCCTCTAAGATCAGTAGAACTGTGCAATGATATAGAAAAACCAGGAAAAAACTATATCATGCTGATCTTTACAATAACTTAATATATTTATGTTACAATAATGTCTTATCTATGTATAAAATGAAGACTCAATCAAAGTAAACAGTTTAATAGTGGAGAACTTCCAAGATTTATTTGTTCATTAACTACTTTAAACTGTTGATCAGCTAGATGTCTTTTAATTTCAAGTTCTTCTAGAAAATCTAAATTTGTAGCGGTCATATACTTATGCGACGCAATGTACCCCTGTTTAGCTTGCAACCATCAGTACACGGAGGACACCTCATCGCCCCGCGCATAGATGGCGCGCAATAAGGACGCGAGTGCTACACCGACAGAGATCTGACTAGATCCTATACCATCAGACGACAGCAGGGGTAGAAGCAAGCAAAGCCACTGCATCCGATTTGGACTTAGCGCCACGGTTACGTGATAAAACTGCTTATTGTTTCTTAAAATACTTTTTCTTTTACTTTTAGTTTTTATTTAGTGTTAAATGTTATTGTAATTTGTTTTTTTTTGTGTTAATAAATATATTAACCCGTTACAATTGGCGCTCAACGTAAAGCCTATAGAAGCTAGACGAGAAGATTTGTGAATATAAATTTTCTGAAAATTCGATCAAAACATTCGCAGATTCCTGCTTTGTTTTGTCAATTTTAAGAAATTTTTAAGATTTATACAGAGCTTCGAAAGACTGCGATAGAACTTTCGCCATATTTTGGCTTGCTGTTTTGCCTTGTCTTTCATTTTTGGTAGTCGCATACCTGCTTTACTGTCAAGGTATTCACAATACTGCTCTACCCTAAAATTTAGACGACGATAAACACTCGCTCATTTGGCTTTGTTCAGTCCGTCTTTACAGAGTAACTGCATAACCATTCCTCGACGAAGTCAGAGACTACGGAGCATGATGTCCATTGCTTTCAATGAGGAACAGTTTCGACAACTGCTGGAGAAGATCTCCGATACGAACGCCACGACGACGACGTCCAACACAGGCAGTTTGAGCCGCTGCACCGCAAGATTCAGTGGCGAAAGATGTCACGACACCGTCGACACATTCATAACTACCATCTCAATATATAAAGAGATTGAGAAAATAAGTGACGCCGACGCACTTAAAGGTTTACCCCTACTTCTCACCAACAACGCCTCACTATGGTGGCGCGGGGTAGAAAACCAAGCGACCAACTGGGATGATGCCACGCGACTAATAAGAGATGCATTCTCGCCCGCTAAACCAGCCTATCAAGTGTATCTCGACATATTTGATCAACGCCAAGAGTCTAACATTCCAATCGACGATTTCATATGTAAAAAGAGAGCACTGTTGGCACAGTTACTACCAAACCGTCACGACGAGAGGTCAAAACTCGACATGGTTTACGGATTGCTGGCAATCCATATTCGTAAACAAATCCCAAGAGACTCGATTCGCTCTTTCGACCACTTACTGGAACAAGCCAGGAAAATCGAAAATATTCAACTGGAGGAAACAGCAACCATGGGACCACCCAGTGTACCGAAACCCAGCGCGAGTAAGAAGCCGAGATGCGCCTACTGCCATTTTAGAGGGCATTCAATAAACGAATGCCGAAAACGCCAAGCCGCAAAAGAAAATAGCGCAGAGACCCATCACAAACAGGAACCGGCGAAAATCTCCTGTTACGGATGCGGCAAACAAGGGTATTTCCGAAACAACTGCCCTGATTGTTCAAAAATCTCGCCCCGATGTGTCAACCCATTCGGTCCACTTCTACAGCCTGAATACGCTAACCGAGCTCACAACCCAAGTACCTACCATTCAAGTGAAGATAAATGGGGTTAACGGCCTTGCTCATATAGACACAGCTGCCAGAACGAGCGTAGCTAGCGCATCCTTGTACGAATATTTAAAACAACAGCAGACTTGCGACTTTAAAACGCAGCTAGTAGACGTCACACTCGCAGACGGGCGTTGTACACCCAAAGAAGTGCTGTGTACTACGACCCAAATCGATATCGGTGATCGCACATTCCCGATAAATTTTGTAATACTACCCGACGCAGAGGACAACCGCACCTTGTTAGGCATCGACTTCCTCGAAAAAGCCGCCTTAATTCTGAACCTTCCTCAACGGGCATGGTATTTCGCCGACAAACCCAATAAGATATTCAACTTCCTCGATGTACAACGGGGTAAGACACCCGAATACATCAGAAATAACCATCCACGACGGGAAGCACTGCCTGATAGCACCAAAAGTACAATGCTTGCAGTGAATATCGAGGAGGGGCAAGAATCGCCATTTCTGGAATTCTTCGCTTCACCGTTGCCGATGGAGCATGAATCCCTCATCACCGAGTCTGATGACATTGGCACACTAATAGAGATTCGCACGCCACCACGACCGACTTATGCACTTGACGACGACGACGACCAGTATTCACCTGGTGCGATCTACGATATTTTTAAGGACTCCCTACCGTCTACTTGGTCACCACCGAAAAGGCGGGATCCCAGAAAACGACGTAGACTGGAATTAAACCAAATAGACATTTGTCTGAGACCTAACGAAGCTCCTGTGTTTAATGACGATCAACGGGACACATTCAATAAAGCTCTCCAGACGTACGCCGATGTCTTCGCTGAGGATGGACCACCTACTCCGTATGCGGAACATCGCATATCCACAGGAGAACACGCGCCCGTAGCCAACGCTCCATATCGACTGAGTCCTGCGCGTCAAAATATATTGAGGCAAAAGCTCGACGACATGCTGGAGAAAGGTATTATCGAGGAAAGCGATACACCATGGGTATCCCCTGTAGTTCTCGTACCCAAAAAGGACAACGACCTACGAGTATGTGTCGACTACCGCAAGCTCAATGCTATCACAATACCCGATAAATATCCACTACCACGGGTCGACGATTTGCTCCACGCCGCAAAAGGCTGCCCGTTCATGTCGTGCCTTGATCTTCAATCGGGCTACTGGCAAATACAAATCCATGACCGTGACAAGGATAAAACAGGATTTATAACACCTTTTGGGATATATAGATTTAATAGGATGGCCTTTGGATTACGAAACGCACCCAGTAGTTTTCAGCGCCTGATGGACAGATTCAAAGCTACCCTAAAAGAAGTCACCATCCTAGTCTACCTCGACGACCTTATTATCAGGTCACCGTCATTCGACCAACACCTCCGTGATATGGAGATGGTCTTTGAACATTTGAGAACGTACCGACTGAGGGTAAACAGAAAAAAATGCAATTTTGGTTGTTCCACTGTCAGGTACCTTGGTCATCTTATTACCAAGAACGGCATCTCGACCGACCCCGAAAAAACATCGGCTATATCTAATATGCCAGCCCCAAAAAATATCAAGCAGCTGTTGTCCTTCATACAAACTTGCTCCTGGTACAGACGATTTATACCTAACTTCGCGCAGATTGCTAGACCACTAACGAATCTAACAAAGAAAAAAGCAGTATGGAAATGGGGAACAGAAGAAGAGCAAGCCTTCGGTAATCTAAAAGAGGGACTAGTGTCCTCGCCTATACTAAAACAAGCCGACTTCTCCAAACCATTTATTATCAAGACCGACGCCAGTGCTTACGCAATAGGAGCGGTTTTGGTCCAGGGGGAGAGAGAAAACGAGCACCCGATAGAATACAGCAGTCGTTTACTGACATCATCGGAACGGAACTATAGCACTACAGAACGCGAAGCACTTGCACTAGTTTTCGCAGTGGATAAATTTCGAGGATATATCGAAGGTTCAGAGTCGATACTAATAACCGACCACCAACCCCTCAAATGGTTAATGAGCTTGAAAACGCCAACAGGGCGCCTAGCACGATGGGCCCTGAGATTACAGCCATACGACCTTAAAATCCAATATTCACCCGGGAAAACAAATGTAGTTGCGGATCTCTTATCTCGACCCATATGCGAGAATCATAACAGCGAATGTCAGGTCTGCACTGTACAATTTGACATCCCTAAGCAAAGTGAAAAAGAGATGCGTCACAAACAAACAAATGATCCTGAACTTGCCCCGATTATTGCAGCCCTAGAGGACGCCGCAGACGACGAAAGGAACGCTAAATGGATTAAACGGGGTTATTTCATGCATTTGGGAGTACTTTATCGGTATACTCAGGAACAGGAAGATGAAAACGCACGATTAGTGGTGCCAAAGGAGGAACGTCCAAAAATTTTGAGAGCATACCACGACGACCCTACCGCCGGACATTACGGCGTAGATAGAACGCTAAATCGAGTCTCAAGGCGATACTTTTGGACAGGAATGCGCCAAGACATTGTCAAACATGTATCCACCTGCTTAGAATGCCAGAGGTACAAAGTCGATAACCGGAAGCCCGCGGGATTATTACAAACAGTAGTCTCCAGCCAAAGGTTTGAAGTTATAGCAGTCGATCTGTTCGGACCATTACCGTTGAGTGAAGACGGCAAAAGGTGGATTTATATAATTGAAGATACCACCAGCCGTTGGGTTGAATTGTTTGCGCTAGCCGACGCTACGGCAGAGAATTGCGCACAAGTATTAATCGATGAAATATTTCTCCGCTATGGAATACCGCGGCGGTTAATAAGCGACAACGGGACACAATTCGTGTCCGCCGTAATGCAAAAACTCACGTTTTGTTTAGACATCAGACATGCCCTAATTCCTGTATATCACGCTGAATCAAATGTAGTCGAACGAAAGAACCGTGATTTAAAAACACAATTAGGTATACTAGTTGGCAAAGAGCACCTCTCATGGTCCCGGCACTTATCCTCTATAAGATTCGCCATCAACACAGCCCGATGTGAAAGTACGGGCCATACGACGGCCTATTTGACCTTCGGAAGAGAGCTGCGGACTGTACAAGATGTCACAGACGACCTTAGCACCATCGTGCGTAACGAAAATTTCGTCGCTGAAATCACACCCAGACTACAAAATTTATCTAGATCTCTCCGTCTAGCCAAGGAGCTTACTGAAGAACGACAAGAGAAAAATCAAGCATATGTGAATAAACATAGGCGTCATGGGCCGGATTACGCACCTGGCGACAAAGTGCTAGTCAAGTCACATTTCCTCAGTAATGCTACAAAAGGATACTCAACGAAATTGGCACCACGACGCGACGGACCCTACGTCATACTTCGTAAACATGGGCCCACCAGCTACGAAGTTGCCGAGTCGAGTGAAGACTCCACCCCAATAGGGATTTATCATACCAGCGACCTGACTCCTTATCAGTCTTCTGGAGACTCAGAAGACGTACATAAACCATTACGAGAGATTAGGAGAAGAGGACGGCCTCGCAAGTCAGATACACAGTCGCCCACTACCATTTCTGACGTCTCATCGAGACGACCTCGACGTCAGAGGGGGAGGCTGTAGCGGTCATATACTTATGCGACGCAATGTACCCCTGTTTAGCTTGCAACCATCAGTACACGGAGGACACCTCATCGCCCCGCGCATAGATGGCGCGCAATAAGGACGCGAGTGCTACACCGACAGAGATCTGACTAGATCCTATACCATCAGACGACAGCAGGGGTAGAAGCAAGCAAAGCCACTGCATCCGATTTGGACTTAGCGCCACGGTTACGTGATAAAACTGCTTATTGTTTCTTAAAATACTTTTTCTTTTACTTTTAGTTTTTATTTAGTGTTAAATGTTATTGTAATTTGTTTTTTTTGTGTTAATAAATATATTAACCCGTTACAAATTTTGTTTTTTATCACAAATGTGTAGTATATGAATGTCATTGGTGTATATAAGTGAGTTTGGATGTTCCAGTAGGTGTTTTGCATAGTTCGACTTATCTGGTTGTTGTAATCTATATGCTCTTAAGTGTTCATTAAATCTTACTTCAAAATTTCTTTGTGTTTGACCTATATATACTGCATTACATTTTGGACAATTAATTTTGTAAACACCAGATTTTTTTTAATTTTGGTAATTTTGTTTTCACATTTAACAATTTTGTTCCAATACTATTTTGTGTTTTAAATGATATTAATGCTGATGTTGCCGAAGATATTATTTTTGAAATTCACTTGGAAATATTTCCACAATATGTAATACTTTTATAACTTTTAATTTCCTTAGTTTGTTTTGGAAATATTAGTTCTAGTGACACTATTTGTTCTTTCTTATTCATTAATTTATTTATTAAAATTATTTTTGTTCATTGGAGTTGAAAATGCTCTATGTATCATGGAATTATAAGCTGCTAATTTATGTGATAGTGGATGATTTGAATTATATGGTATGGTTACATCTGTTTGTGTAGGTTTTCTGTATATTGAATAATTTAATGAATTATTAACTTTTTCAATTCTTAAATTCTCAAAAATAAAGTAGATGAAAATAATCTAATTATAACAAAATCAGATAAGGGTAATTCAACAGTAATTTTAAAAAAAGAAGATTATAAATCTAAAGTGAAAGATTACATAATGTCAAGTAATGTCAAAATTCTAAAAAACGATCCTACACAGAAATTTTCTAACCAAATAAGAGAACATGTAAATCATTCAAATTACCTATTTAATGACTTCGATAAAAAATACCTAGTAAATAAAAATCCTCAATGTCCAGAATTATATGGAACAATTAACTGCTTAGATTAAAAAATTAGAGAACAGGTTAGCATTCTGAAACAAAATAAATATCAAAAACAATTAAGTAAATTAGAAAAATATACAACACAACACAACACATTATACACAACACATTATACACAACACAATAACACATTAAATACTCACATACCAGTACATTTTGCTCCTCGGTTCGTAAATCTATGAGACACTATTTTTTCAAATAATGAAAATACATTTTTAGGTAAAGGTTTAAAATATTGCATACCTCCTAAATTTACTAATAATATAAAAGAAATTTTAGCCACAGATTCTGAAATAGCTTTGAAAACTAAATCAAATAACTTTATTTATGAAAAAATGCAAATAGCAAATCTCATTAGAGATATAAAACCAAACAAATTTAAAAGTCTAAGTACTAAAAATGACATTTTAGCTTTAAAATCATTCAAAAATAAAGTAGATGAAAATAACCTAATTATAACAAAATCAGATAAGGGTAACTCAACAGTAATTTTAAAAAAAGAAGATTATAAATCTAAAGTGAATGATTTCATAATGTCAAGTAATGTCAAAATTCTAAAAAACGATCCTACACAGAAATTTTCTAACCAAATAAGAGAACATGTAAATCATTCAAATTACCTTTTTAATGACTTCGATAAAAAATACCTAGTAAATAAAAATCCTCAATGTCCAGAATTATATGGAACAATTAAATTACATAAAGATTCAAAACCAATTAGACCGGTAGTTTCGTATGTTAACACTCCTAATACTAAAGTAGCTAAAAAATTAAATAGTATCCTAAACAATTTTGGTTACACATCTAAATATTCAGTACAAAATTCATTAGATTTGATCAAAAAATTGAATAAATGTAATTTACAAAATAATACTAAATTAGTATCGTTTGATGTATCTAATATGTTCTCAAAAATACCTCCTAAAGAATGTATAGTTCTAGTTAAAAAGCTATTAGATGAAAGAAATATCCATCCAGGTATAATATCAGATATAATTGATCTATTTGATGTATGCATTAGTCAAAATTATTTTACTTTTGATAACAAAGTTTATATTCAAAATGAGGGTCTTCCCATGGGAAGTCCCATTTCTCCAATTTTTGCAAATATATTTATGGATAATTTAGAAAACAAAATCTTTAATTCTAGTTATAAAAATAATATTGTATTTTGGTATAGATATGTTGATGATGTGTTAGCAGGTTTTGTAGGTAGCGAACGGCAGTTAGATATATTTTTTAATTATATTAATACTTAGCATCCTAAAATTAATTTTACTTTAGAAGTTGAAGAAAATAATTCAATTAATTTTCTAGATTTAAGAATTGAAAAAGTTAATAATTCATTAAATTATTCAATATACAGAAAACCTACACAAACAGATGTAACCATACCATATAATTCAAATCATCCACTATCACATAAATTAGCAGCTTATAATTCCATGATACATAGAGCATTTTCAACTCCAATGAACAAAAATAATTTTAATAAATAAATTAATTAATAAGAAAGAACAAATAGTGTCACTAGAACTTATATTTCCAAAACAAACTAAGGAAATTAAAAGCTATAAAAGTATTACATATTGTGGAAATATTTCCAATGCAATTTCAAAAATAATATCTTCGGCAACATCAGCATTAATATCATTTAAAACACAAAATAGTATTGGAACAAAATTGTTAAATGTGAAAACAAAATTACCAAAATAAAAAAAAAATCTGGTGTTTACAAAATTAATTGTCCAAAATGTAATGTAGTATATATAGGTCAAACACAAAGAAATTTTGAAGTAAGATTTAATGAACACTTAAGAGCATATAGATTACAACAACCAGATAAGTCGAACTATGCAAAACACCTACTGGAACATCCAAACTCACTTATATACACCAATGACATTCATATACTACACATTTGTGATAAAAAACAAAATTTAGATTTTCTAGAAGAACTTGAAATTAAAAGACATCTAGCTGATCAACAGTTTAAAGTAGTTAATGAACAAATAAATCTTGGAAGTTCTTTACTATTAAACTGTTTACTTTGATTGAGTCTTCATTTTATACATAGATAAGACATTATTGTAACATAAATATATTAAGTTATTGTAAAGATCAGCATGATATAGTTTTTTCCTGGTTTTTCTATATTATTGCACAGTTATACTGATCTTAGAGGGAAATACATCCAGGATAATCCCTTAGGGCTAATAACATCTAGGCTTTAATATTGTTATGTCTTATTACTTCCTTACTTGGTCTAGCCTTAACTCCTTATCAACATCAAGTACCTAGTTACAAACAAACAACATGTAATTTCAATATGTCAATCTGACGATGCTAGTTATAGCGAAACAGCTGTAATTGAATTTTAAAGCGAATTTTTCGAATAAATAGTGGAAGTTTAGTTTAACTGTGCAGTTATTTATTGTTCTTAGACTATTAGAAAATTTAACTCTATCTTTTGATGGAGCTTTCAATCAAGCTCTCTCTCTTGAAATGGCCGAACAACACTCATCTACATTCTCTCAGCCAGTAACTATCAATGCTGTAACATCTCGAGAACATCTAGACTTGAACCGCGGAAATTCATATAGTTCTGTATCACCTAATACTCATGAATCTGAACATTTAGCTGCATCTTTCAAACCTCGTAAACAATGTTTCTTTTGTGGAAGTAAGACTTTACACCAGAGAATTAAGTGTCCTGCTTTTAATTCAGTATGTCAAATATGTTCAAAAAAAGGACATTTTGCTAAAGTTTGCAGAAGTAAAGATTCCGCGAATGCTATAGAAAATCAATCATACTCGAACGAAGAAACGACTTCAGCATTTTCGTCATATATAAGTGCTGCTTCTTCAGATGGCCTTCATAAAGCTACTATATCAATTAACTTGAATGGAATACGAGCTGAAGCATTAGTTGATACAGGCAGCTCTATGAGCTTCATAAATAAAAGATTATTTAAAGATATGAAACTAGTTAAAATACCATATAGAAGAGCTATAACTCTAGCATCCTTAAATCACATCTTTCGTTGAAGGAGCATGCAATGCTACTTTAGAAATTAACAAACATATTTATAAAAACATTCGATTGCTTATTGTAAACAATCTATGTGCGGACCTTATAATAGGTCATGATATACTTAGAAACCACAAGAAATTAGAATTTAATTTTGGAGGCGATAGAGAGACATTGCAAATATGTGTGATGGGAGCTTCTGTGCCACCTGCTTCTCTTTTTACTAACCTTACGCCAGATATCAGACCTATTCAGATAAAATCGAGAAAATGTTCCGTACAAGATGAAACATTCATTAAAGAAGAAATTGACAAATTGCTTAAAGACGGCGTGATTCAACCAAGTTCATCTCCATGGCGTGCGCAAGTTCTTGTTACGGGAGGAACTTCTCACAGAAAACGTTTGGTAATAGATTACTCTCGTACAATCAACAAATTTACAGAACTTGATGCGTATCCGTTACCATATATCGAAACAATAATTTTCAATGTATCCAAATCTAAAAGAAGCATATCATCAAGTTCCAATACTGAAATCAGACCGTAAGTATACAGCGTTTGAAGCTTGTGGAGCCTTGTATGAATTTGCCAGAATACCATTTGGGGTTACAAACGGAGTCTCAGCGTTTCAAAGAACACTCCAATATATAATTAATACAGAAAATCTTAAAGGAACATTTTCATATCTAGATGACGTCACAATTTGTGGTAAAACTAAAGAAGAACATGACGAAAACTTACAAAAGTTTATGGACTCGGTAAAGAAGTATAACTTGACTTTAAATAAACAAAAATGTATATTATCATCCTCAATTATTAATCTCCTTGGCTATACGTTATGTGACGGACAAATTAAACCTGATAAAAGTCGTTTAGATCCGCTGATACAATTGCCTTTACCATCGGACGGCCCTTCTTTAAAGAGAGCTTTAGGAATGTTTGCCCACTATTCAAAATGGATAGAAAACTTTTCAGAAAAAATCAAGCCACTCGTAAATTCAACCTTCCCTCTAAACCAAGAGGCCATAAATAGTTTTGTTTCTATGAAAGATCATATTGCTAAAGCTACCTTGACAACCATCAAAGATGATGAAATCTTTACTGTAGAGACTGATGCATCTGAAAACGCTCTAGCAGCTACTCTTTCACAAAGTGGACGTCCAGTGGCTTTCTTCTCTAGATCACTTTCGGAACCTGAGCGTCGCCATTCGTCAATTGAAAAAGAAGCTGCCGCTATCGTTGAAGCTCTAAGAAAATGGCGACATTTCTTAATGGGGCGACATTTCATACTCATAACTGATCAAAAATCCGTATCTTTCATGTTTAATCAAACCCATACCAGTAAAATTAAAAATGAGAAAATCGAAAGGTGGCGGCTGGAACTTTCAAGCTACAAATACGAAATTGTTTATCGTCCCGGAAAAGACAACACTGTGGCCGATGCTTTATCCAGAATTTGCAACCATATAACATCTAACAAACTGTATGAACTACATGGTAATCTTTGCCATCCTGGTGTTTCTAGAATGATTCATTGGATACGATCTAAAAATTTGCCTTACTCTGTTGAGAATATAAAAGCAATGACTGCTTCTTGTCCAGTGTGTGCAGAGATTAAACCTCGATTTGCCAAGACTTCGGGACATCTTATTAAAGCCATGGCTCCATTTGACAGAGTTAACATTGACTTCAAGGGTCCTTTACCTTCACGAACACACAATAAATATATGCTAACAATAATTGACGAATATTCCAGATTTCCATTTGCTTACCCGTGTAAAGACCTAACAACCAACACCGTAATAACATGGTTAAGAGATCTATTCAACACATTTGGATTTCCACTTTATGTACATTCAGATCGTGGCACAGCGTAGCTACTAGCAGAACAACACCATACAATCCACAAGGCAATGGGCAAGTTGAACGTCTTAATGGAACTTTGTGGCGTACCATTCAACTTTGCCTGCACGCGCATAAAATGACTATTGACAACTGGGAAAAAGTTCTCAGTGTTGCTCTGCATTCCATCCGTTCCCTCCTTTGCACAAGTACCAATCAAACACCGCATGAACGAATGTTTGGGCATCCACGAAGAACAGCTAACGGAGAATCAATACCAACATGGCTCATGACTCCTGGTCCCGTACTTGTTAAAAGAAATGTGAGAACATCCAAATACGACCCGTTGGTGGAAGAAGCTAAGCTCTTACATGGAAATCCTTTTTACTCACATGTTAAACTAAAAGATGGCCGTGAAACGACTGTATCCAACAGACAATTGGCGCCTTTACCACCAATAAATGACGATGATGAGGTATTCGAAATTGCTAGCGATGAAAACATTAGTGATCAAAACAATGATAACCCGCAGCAACTTCAAGAAGATCAATCGATTGATGCGCCAGATGAACCACGCCGTTCATCACGCATTAAGCAACCACCCGTTCGTTTGGAAGACTACGTAATGTAGAAAATAATAAGGCAGGGTGATTGTAGTGATCTCATAAAATGTATTTTGTTTTATTTTGATACTAATTAATAGTTGTCATTAATTTGTATTAATGTCAGTAATTTCTCTAAAACATATGTACACGTTTAAAGTTAAATAAAGCTAATATTTTAGTTTGAAACGTATATTCATCAATGACATTGACGGGATTCCTTCGTAGGATTTGGTTGCCTGTTGGTGTGCTAGGAAGTCTCTTCCTAGAAGTACTGATATCTCTCCCAGGACGTGATCTCCGCATACAATGAACTAAATTTTCCTACTCTTTCCTTTTCATGTTATTTGTACGTCAGTCCCTATTGTTCCATAAATATCTATTTCGTGTCCTGTTATGCCTCTGAGGCATAAAGAGTCTAAAACGTTTGGGTCTATCTGCCCTTTACAAATTAGTGATTTTTTTTATTAATGAATATGCACCTCCTGTATCTACCATACAAGAGCGTCGTTCCCCGTTGATTCTTAGTGTTGCTATGTACGGTGTAGTAGTGTCTGCGTTGTCTGTCATTTGGTATATTATTGTTTTGGTGCCCCTGTTTTTCTGTTGTGACCTAAAAATTCGACTTATTTTCTTAAAAACTCGCATTTATCTATTTAAATTTTTAAAAATACTAGTTTTAAATTCTGAATATATTCTTGTAAGTTTGTGTTGAAAATAATTATGTCATCCATGTAGACCATGCAGACTTTATTCTGTAATTCTTTCAATATTTCATCCATTACTCTCTGAAACGTGGAGTGTAAATTTTTCAATCCAAATAGCATTCTCAAGGATTCATAATGTCCGTGATCTACCGTGAATGCAGTTTTTTCTATGGAGTTTTTATCCATCTCAATTTGGTGAAACCCACTTGCCAAGTCCAGTGTAGTAAAATATATGGCTCTTACCAATTTGTCCAGTATTTAATTTATATTAGGTATCGGGTATTTGTCACTTATGCCCGATTTCACCAACCCTTTCCTAAAGTTAGGAATAGATCTTTCGCATTATTCTAATATTTTGTGATCCTAATGCGCGGTCAGATTTGGTACCAACCACATGCCGTTTGAATCTAAGGAAAAATATACTCATTGCAAAAGGGGTGGTTTGAAGTTGCTTATTTTTAAACCCTAACCAGATTGACATTGTCAAATGAAACATTGACATAAGTCATATTATAATTTTTATGTCTGTTATAGGTATTATAAGTGATTAGTATTTTTACAATATGAAGTGCTGCATTGCAAACTGTCCCAATTCGCAAAAACGCGTTCATCTTTTTTTGTTTCCGACTAAACCAAATATTCGAAACCGTTGAATTGTAATTAAAATAGATCTAGAGTCTATAAACAGATTAAAAAGAGTAAGTTTTTGGATAAACTGGAAAAAAGAAAATAATATATAGTATTTTAGGTTTGTAGACACTTTAAAAAGGAGACATATTCATTTTGTCAACAAGGACTAAACTAAAACCAAATACTATTCCATCCCTTAATTTGTCTAGTGAGGAGTTAGACTTTGCAGTTGAAGTGAATCCTTTGGACTTAGAGACATATGAAAACAGTTTTAATAAAACTATTGCAGTCAAGATCAGAAAACAGATTATCCCAATAAAATCAAGATTTTACATTGAAAATTTCATGTATAATGAATTTTTTTTATTACAGTGGATTACAATCTTACAAAATATTAATTGCATTGTACCGGTTTGTGTTCAAACGTGAAAATGAACTTGCCATTGGCATAGTTCACCAAAATGGAAAAACATTAGGAAACCTCATAAACACTCCATTAAATGTTTCTTACATTAATGAAGTTGCGAAGAAATTTTGACTATGAAACATTATCTGACATGTTCCTAATTTTAAGATGAGCAGTTGTAAGAGTATTTGTTACTTGATTTAATCTATTATATTTAAAATTATCACACATGAAAATATTTCCTCATCGAGATGTATTATTTTCCAATGCACCTGATGATTTTACTAAGAAATACCACAATGTAATAGGCGGAATGGATTATACTGAATTTCACATTCAAAAATCATCATCACTTGTACGTCAATCTCAATGCTATTCACATTACAAAGGAACTAACACATCGAAAGGGTTGATAATGATTAATGCAAATGGGGCTATAATATTTGTATCAAAATTATTCACAGGTAAGTTTATTATCATGCATATGAAAGGTCAATTTTTTATTATGTATATTTTTAGGATCTATATCAGATAATCACATTATGATAGAAAGTAAATTAATAGATTTATTGAAGAGAAAAGTGGAATGTAAAGAGTTGAATATAGGAGACAAAATACTTAAGGATTTAAAGTTGAAGATGTTACAAAAAGTGGGAATAGATATAAATATTCCCACCTTCAAAATTTCTGGTCTAAAGTTTAATCCACATGATGTTAAATACATAAGAATAGTGGCACATGAAGAATACATGTAGAACGTGTTATTAGAAGAATAAAATGTTTTCGAATACTATCTTCAAATCAAATCATCATTAAGTTGTATCAGTAAAATAGTTACTGTTTTTGCTTTGTTAACCAAGTTTATGTCTTCTCTAAGAAAATAAAATATAAAACTTTCTTTTTATTGATTTATTTAAATTCTAAATATACATTGTACATATTTGTTAGATTTATGTACATTTCTTGGCAGAACACATCATCAAAAGGTACCCTTGTAATTTGCACCTCATTGTTATTTTTAAAATAGGTACAAATATCACACCAAGGAATACCTGTTAATAGCATTTGGCCCTGTATTTGATAGTAATAATTGTGTTTATTATTAATAACTATTTCTTTATTGATTTCTTTTAAATGAACATTTTTGGCCTTCAGACCCTCCTTGAGGATTTTTGTTTTCACCCCATAGTGACACTTTATTTGTAGTACTCCAGTGTCTCCTGTATTTGTTACTATGATTGCATCAGGAATTGTTCCTAGATGAGGAGCATATGGATGGATCACAACTCCACAGTTATATACTTTGTTCCCTGTTTTATTAATATAATATATGAGTTTGGCATTCTTCTCCTCCTTCAAACCATGTTGGATTGATATCATATTACTCAAATTTTTTGACCACATATTTTCAACAAATGCCAATTCCAGTGGTTCTTTTCGCTTGCATAAATTACCTTTCAATGAATTAAACAGTTAATAACTTTAATATAATCATCAAGTATTAACTTACCATAGTTTGAAGAAGTAAATATTTTATTATCTTCCTTAATCTATGCCATTCTTCACTGGCATTTTGGTTGCGTGTAATAGATTCAATATGTTTTGAGTCTTCAAAATTAAAATTAAAAAAACTTTTCACCAATGGCACTGGCCAACTTATTAAAATATTGGTACATATGCTGTTTAAAAGTGGCAAATCTATAGGTAGGAGTTCTTCACTTTCATTTTCTATGTTATTTTTATTTTGCAAATTGAATGTGGACATTTCATCATCTAAAAATAATTTAGATTTATAATTATATTTATTGGTTCTTACAAGAAACAAGATCATACAAAATGATATAGGACAAGTCAATATTATACTTATTAAAAGATTGTGTACTTACCGGGATCACTTAAAGTAATTAAATAAGATAAGGCTATACTTGGATTGATTCTTTCATCTCTATCTTTTCTTTTGTTTTTTATAGATATTGAAGGTTTAAATTGTTTATGGGTTATTGGCTTTTTTTCTGTTTATTTTTAAAGGGTTATTAAAAACCACAGAAGTAACCATTTCTGGAATAACCTTTGTTCCCCGTGGTTTATCCATTCTACAGGTTTGGAAGTGGATGCAATATCTTCAATAAAAAATTTACCTCTAAGGATAAGGTCTTGAACTTCAAATGCGTATTCTTGATCAATGGAATGTGATTTTTTTAGTCGCGTAGGAGAATATTTTCATGCGAATATTTTCTACTGGGTCTGCTCGATGAGAAACTCAAAAATCGAATACTAAGAGAGAATAAGCAACCAAAAAATATGGCTGGATTATACGAATTGGGTCAAATAGCGGCCATAAATATATTGGAAAATATCGAAGAAGAAGCAGATATAGTGAGAAATTTCTATAGAAATCTAGATTCATTTGTTAAGATGTCTGAGCGCAAATTCAAATCTATATTTCGGATGCCAATACCTAATACCTATATGTTTAAATTACTTCATTCCAGTCTTATATCAGGATAATTGTTTATTTCAGGTTTTAACAGCCCTTAAATTTGTTGCGATTGGGAGTTACCAGCAAGATGTTGCACTTAATTTATGCAGTGCAATGTCTCAACCATCTGTAAGCCGATGTATTAAGGAAGTTGTGGATGCCTTAAATGTACCAAATATATTTAACCGATATGTTAAATTTCCACAAAATATCAGAGTATTAAAAAATATCCGTAGTAAGTAAGTATATTATATTTATTATTTTCCAAAATAATTTCAAGGCTTTATAAGAGTAAACATTTTTACCTCATTCAACTGTACAACAATTTATCTGAAATGTAAATGTGAATATCAAAAAATAAAAATATCCTATACACAAGAGTTCAAGTCTCTGTTTAAACATTGATTTTTATAGGTTTTATGATAAGTATGGCTTTCCAGGAGTTGTGAGAAGCCTGGATTGTACTCATGTTGCCATACATCCACCTAAGATTGAAGACCCACATTATCCAGAGAGAATTTATGTAAATAGAAAAGAGTACCACTCCATTAATGTGCAATTGGTAAGTTGTTTATGTCATTATGTAATAAAATTTACATACATAATCCAATTAGTTCACAGTATAGCATACTTTTTTTTATCAATTACTACAACAGTCTGAAACTGTGAGAGTAGCACTACAATTAAGACTTTTTGCAGAGGAAAAAAATCTTTGATATCTATTCAAAATGGTGCTTCCAGCAAAGTTTTAGCCAGTTAGTAATAATTAATAAAAAGGGGTCATGTACTGTGGATTAAATGTGATATATAAGTAAATAGTTATCTATTTATAGTTGTTTTTTAGATTTGCGATTCTGATTTAAAAATTACTAATGCTAATGCTAAATACCCAGGAAGTACTCATGACTGTTACATTTGGAACAATAGTAATATATCTCGAACATAAGAAAACCTCCACAATATAGGACATACATCATTTTTTTTATTAGTTAAGTTCATTATTTACTTGAATCAGTGTTAAAGCTTGGTATTAAATAAAATAATATAGATTTACATTAATAACTGATTTATAGGTGAATCAGGATATCCCCTGAGAAGTTGGCTTATATATTAAATGCAGCTCAGGGATCCCCAGAAGAAGCATATAATGACTGCCAAAAAAGTACTTTTTTCTGTAATAGAAAGGTGCAATGGTATACTGAAAACGAGATTCAGGTGCCTCCTAAAACATCGTACTTTACATTATCAGCCTGAAACAGCGTCAAAAATAATTAATGCTTGCATAGTTCTTCATAACATTTGTATAGAGAATAATGTTCCATTATATGATAATCAACTACATCCAGATTTTGACTATGGTATATTAGAAAATGAAGCAAATTATGAAGAAATCAATATAAATGAAGTGAATATTAACCCTCAACTGGCTGCTGGTAGAAGGGCACTTCGGAATATTGTTATAAATAATTTTACTGCATGAACGAATTGTATTGTATTCTGTTAATGTTTATATTGTTTATCATTAAAAGAATCAAACTCTAAATCATAAACATATTTTCAGTTTCAACAAACAAGCTCCACTATTAGTTTACACTATATGTTTAGCATAATTTTTATTTATTTAGATATAGTGTGTATATCTATAAATAACACAGAACAAAAAATTAATAAACTAAAATAATTCTATAAAATACTTCAAAATTAACAAAACCAATGTTATTTTGGTAAATATGTAGAATTCGGTGAACTCTCCGATTTTCATAAAAATTTTATGAGGGGTCTAGGACATTGTAATGAATACGAAAATAAAGAGGAAGAGGATTTAAATGTTTTTGTTTTCTTTATATTTTATGTCTAGTTTAAAAGTTTGTTTAGGAATTGTTGCTTTTATTTACTTTACTTTTAAAAAATGTTTTTTTATTATTCATAAATGCATTAAATTTGGTATTGTACGATAGGTTAATATTTCCTACACATTTCAAGGATAATATGCTATATAATAAGGTATAGTCTTTCCAATATTAATTGCTAAAATCCATTTAAAAGTGTCTTAGTTTACTAGGCTTCAAAGTAGAAAGAATGGCATGAAAACGAAATATTTCTCCCGTTAAACATCCACTCTGTATCGTCGTAACCCAGCTCTCTCTAGACTGGTAGTCTGTATGACACTTTTAAATTGATTTGAGCAATTAATATTGAAAAGACTATACATTTTACAACATTTGTATATAATACACAAGAATAGCTATATATTTTTTTAGTCTGGCAACATGGCAACATCAGTTGGTGATATTTTTACTATTTTGACATATGTCCGAAATGAAGTCAATAATTATGGAATTTATTTATTTAAAACTATATAAATATTAAAGTTGTGGAAATTTTATTGAATTTAAAAATTATGTAATTATAAAAAATAATGTATTTAGAAACCATTTGATGCTGCTGAATATGAATTAATTCTCCTATTTACAACAGGTTAGCGTTAGGTTATGTTTATTTTGGGTTGAAATTTTTAGCAATTTTTACTGTTTCTAGTTGTTTCCGCGGAAAAAAATTCATTTTCGTAATCATTGTGGTGTCCTAGACCCCTCATAAAATTTTTATGAAAATCGGAGAGTTCACCGAATTCTACATTTTTTCCATTATTTTTTATGGTTTTCTTCTCAAATAACTCTTATTAGGTTATAGTACTTTATTAATATGATAATACACACTCATAAATACAATTATTTAACATGACTCTTTAAATTAACTATTCCAACATAAAACTTTTTTTACCACTTCCCGCTAATCTCACTGTCGACTGTCAAGTGTCAGGCAGTTTTTCGTGAACCCACTGAACATTAAAAGGAGAAGCAATATATATTTCAACACCCTCTCTTATAATGCGTATCCTTTTACTGTTATTAGAATAAAACAAATAATTTTTTACTTAATATTAAACCTACCCGAATACATTTCTTTAATTATCCCTCTCTGAATGTTAGACCTAAATTTTTACAGTGTTGATAGAACTTAACTCTTTGTAACCCTTTTGTTAAAACATCTCTTAATTGACAATTGGTGTTTAAATATTCAATTTCAATAGACCCTTCTCTTAATTTTTCAGCTATAAAGTCATATTTTAAATCTATATGCTTAATTCTTTTATTATTTTCTGGATTTCTTAATAATGATATACACTCTTGGTTGTCTTCAAAAATTTTGAAATTTGTTAAAATTACATTCATATCCTTTAATATTTTCTGAAACCACAAGCAATCTTAAACAGCTGTGCATAATCCAATTAATTCTGCCTCTGAACTAGATTATGCAACGCAATTCTGTTTTCGAGTAACCCAACTTATAGTATTACCAAAAATTTTAATTAAGTACCCTGATACTGATTTGCGGTCATTTAAATCACCGCCCCAATCTGAGTCAACGTAACACAGTAAAGGTGATGCATTTTCATTCCTGGTATATTTTAAAAATACATCAACAGTTCCCTTTAAGTAACGCAATAGTCTTTTTAAATGAACCCATACCTCATTTGAATTTTTATCTTGAAAACGGCTAAAAAAATTAACACTAAAACTTATATCTGGTCTGGAGCCTAGCATTAAAAAACATTAAACATCCCACTAATTCTCTAATAGGTAATTTTACTAAATTATTTTCATGAGTGTTGGTTATATTTAAATTTAATTTTGGATCTATTGTGCATGATTTACTATTTTCAAAGTTAAATTTCTTTAGAAATCCTTGTAAGTACCTTTGCTGACTTATAACTAATGTTCCTAATTCCCCATCATAATCAATTTCTAAACCTAAAAAATTCTTTAAATTTCCCTTATCCTTTACTTTAAACTGTTTCATAAGATCATTTCTACACTTATCAATAAACTCTAAGTTAGAACTTGCTATTATGATATCATCTACATAGATTAATAAATATGCAGTATGGTCAATCAAATGTTTAGAATATAAACAATAGTCACTTTCTGATCTGTTAAATCCCAAATTTATTAGATAATTATTTATTTTGTCGTTCCATCATTTAGAAGCCTGTTTAAGCCCGTATAAGGACTTATTTAATTTTAATACATTTCCCTTTTTACAATTTACTCCCTCTGGAGGGTATATATAAATTACCTCTGTCAATTCCCCATACAAAAAAGCAGTTTTTACATCAAGTTGTCTAAAAAATATTTATATTGATTACCTACACATAATAAGGTTCTTATTGTAGCTTTTTTGCTACAGGACATTGCATCGAAAGCCATATACATTTCATAGTCATTATATTTATCTGGAAGTTTTGGAATCCTTTTTCTTAGATTTCTTCTTTTTTCCTTTCCTTCATCATTCTCTTGAATTATTTCTTCTTCATTTACTTCTTCATTCACTTCTTCATCATTAATATGTATGACTGCCTTATTTAAAATAAAACTTATTTTCATTAAATACTACATCCCTCGCTGTAATAATTCTTTCCTTTTCTAAATTCCATAACCTATATCCTGTTATTGTGTATCCAATCATAATACATTCTTCTGACTTCATGTAAAATTTCTTTCTTTCTTGTTTTGGTATATGTGCATATGCGGTGCATCCGAAAATTCTTAGATTAGTCACATTTGTTTTTTTTTCATTCCATACTTCCGCAGGTGTCTTGTTCTCCAAGTGTGTGCTTGGGCTTCTATTTAGTAAGTATGCCGCTGTCTTTATCGCTTCACTCCAAAAAATTTTGGGCATGTTTGCTTCTTGTATCATGCACCTTGCCTTTTCAACCAAAGTTCTATTGAATCGTTCTGCTTTTCCATTTTGTTCTGGTGTATAAGGGGTAGTATAATCTATAAATGTACCGTTTGTTTTACAAAAACTTTTGAAATCTTGTGATATATATTCCCCCCCATTGTCACATCTAACAGTTGCTATTTTTAAATTAAATTTTGCTTGTACAAAATTGGTGTATTCTTTAAAACATTCAGAAACCTCACTTTTGTTTTTAATTACATAGACCATAAAAAAATTTGAAAAATCATCAATAAAAGTGACAATGATCTTTCACGATCGATAGCTGAAGGTGTAATGGGACCGGCTACATCTGTGTGTACTATTTCTAATAACCTCTTAGCCTTAGTTCTAAACCCAAATTTAAATCTAGTCATTTTCCCCTTAAGACAGGTTTCACAGAATTCAGTTTTATCAATACTAAAATTTTTTATACCTTCAACAAGATTATTTTTAATTAACTTATCTAGATTTGCATAACAAATATGTCCATATCTTTTATGCCATAAATCCAATTGTTCATTTTTAGATTCTACAGTTAAACTTTCTTTCTCTTGCGCTTTAAAACTAATTTTATATAAATTATTTCTATGTCCTATACCCACTAACATTTTATTTTTATATAAAAAACATTACCATTTTTAAATATTACTTTAATACCTGATAATAATAATGTTTATTCACCATCCTACAGTTTGTTGTTTACAATAATTTACTAAATCTAGATAACATTTATACAATTAAATTAATTGAAAGCTTAAACGTTAATCATAATTTGGTAAGTAAACAAGAGAGTCTCCCTAAAGAAAACATATTGTTTGTGCATAGGGAGTTCAAGTCTTACTTATTTCACAATGCTGTTAAATTTTTATACTAGTTTTAATATTCCAAATTCAAAGATAATGTGAGATACATAGATCATTGTTAAATACGCATCACATTTTTTTTTATTTATTTAATTAAAAATTTTAAATAAAAATTTCTTACATACATTATATATCAAAAATATTCTTTATAAAATCACTATCAATTTGTTTTAAAAAGTTTTTAAATCGTTTCTTGAAAAGTGTCATTGAATTTAATCTAAAAATATACATCTTATAGATATCAGGTAAACAGTTGAACATTTTTGGTATAAAATATGTGTGGCAGTGCTGACCTATTGATTTGTGGGCAAGTTCAGTTTGTACATAGTTCTGTGTTTTTGTCCTTGTATTGTAATTATGATCTATTTGATTTAACAGATGCTTATTTTTGTAGGTAAAAAGCAATACATTTAATACATACAATCTTTTTATGTCAAATAAGTCAGCTTCCCTATAAAGCAATTCTGATGGGTATCGATAAGCCTTTTTCAGTATTATTTTTAAAAATCTTTTTTGAATGATTATGGGATTTGTAGGTACCACCGCAAGCTAATATGCAGTATCTTAGACGTGATTCTATTAGAGAAAAATATATTCTTTTTAAATATGCATAATCAAGTATTTTTGTCAAATACTTAAATTTGTACAATAAACAACGAAGGATGTTACAGGTTGAATCGATATGTTTGTTCCATTTCATGTTATTATCTACAATAACTCCTAAATATTTTATAGAATCAGTTCTTTTTATCTCAATAAATGTGTCGTTTTTTGTTATATGCAAATTATTAAAATTAGGTAGATTATTTTTATTTATAGAAAAAGGCATAAAAAAAGTTTTTTCAATATTTACAGTTAATAGTTTATGGTTAAACAAATTTAGGATTTTTTTTTGTTTCTTCTTCGGCTAGAGTTTTTAAATTCTCCCAAGAGTCGCTAGTATAAATAATAGCTGTATAATATTGGACCTAGAATAGTTCCCTGTGCAACCCCGTATTTTATAATTGTTTCATTACTTAATTTGTCCTTTATTTTTACTCTTTGCGTTCTTTCATTAAGGTAACTTTGGAACAAAACAAGTGGTGTGCCTCTTATTCCTAAATCCTCCAAGGCATCGAGTAATTGAGAATGACTCACTGTATCGAATGCCTTAGCAAGATCCAGAAATACTGCAAGTGTGGGGGTGCTCTTATCCAATAACTTATAAATGTTTTGTGTCAGCTTAGTTACAGCATCAACAGTTGATGCTCCTTTTTTGAAACCAAACTGATTAGTGGATAAAAAGTGGTTTTATTTAAATAATTATTTAAACGTTCTGTAAGTGCCTTCTCAAAAACCTTAGCTAAACCAGTTATTAAGGAAATTGGCCTATAATTATGAGCTAGTTTTTTATCCCCTTTTTTAAATACAGGTATAATTAAAGATTTTTTAAATTGGCGAGGGCATGTACCCTCTTCAAATATCTGATTTATCAAATGTGTTATTGGTTTTACAATATAATCTACAATTACTTTTAGCAAATCCGATGTTATATTGTCTAAGCCTGGCGATTTATTGGATTTAAGGGTCTTTATTATATTATAAATCTCAAAACTGATTACAAGTTCTAAGAATAATGTGTGGTGTAAAGGTCTTCTTGGAGTGGGTGGTGTTAGAGGTTTTTCGATTTTTTCAGCCAGTTCAACATCTACATTACTAAAATAGTCATTAAAAATGTCACAGGTATTCTGAATTCCATCGCTTAAAAGACCGTCCTTATTTAGAATGTTATTTATTTCCTGTTTTTTAGTCTCACATTCAATATTTTTTATTGTATTCCACAGACCTTTTGAGTTTTTTTTATATTTGTTAATCTTATTTTGGTATTATTGTTTTTTTGCTTCGATAGGGGAAACTGGCCTAAAATGGCATACCATTTTTTATTTCTTCTATATATTTTTTTTCAGGTGTCCTATTTTAAAATCAACTTATGCCATAGATAGCTTATTTAATTATTATTAACAAGATTATAACAAACAAGACATTAAGATTAATTCTTCTTGAGAAAGCTTTATTGAAGCAGCGATTGCGTTATTCATTTTACCTACACTAATTTGGGTAAAATGGTAAAACGATAGAAAATGGATTAATTTAGAAAAAAGACAACGAAACAATATTTTTGATAGACTTATACAAAAAGGTATAAAAATATTAAGTCTAGTAAGAAAAATAAACACTAAAACTTAAGAACAAGAAATTTATATTTAAACGAAATAACAAAGGGCAAAATGGTATATATTATTGACATGCATCACAAATGTAAATTTTGGTTTTAGAGTTAACTCCAGCACAAAGAACGTGGGCCCATTCGTTACACTTGCAACATCTTATCCACTTCTCTCCCCCTTTCGATCTGGAAAATGCTTCCTTGTCTAATCTTTCACCATGAAATTTTAATTCCTCTTCAAATGCATCGTCAGGATCTATTTGTAAACGTTTCTTCGCCTGTCGCGCTGTTTGTCTTCTTACTTTCTCCGTTTTTTCCACTTCCATTTCTTTCATTTCTTCAATAAAGAGGCTGCTGGTTAGCACTATAGAAGTTTTCTTCCGTTTTGTGGTCAAGGCTTTAGATGTTGATGGCATGGGACTTAAAAAAGCCAGTGAAACAAAGCCAGTACCATTTTCATTATTAGGCGCTTCCTCCTTCTTATATAGTTCATTCGTAGTATCAGTTTCTGCTGTAGTTGACTGGGTATCACTCGGTGTATCAAGCCGATCTGTTGTAACAGAAGGCGCAAACAAGTGCTCAGGAAAAACATCTGGATTTATTGGCCAAAGCCCTGAGTTTTTAAAACCACTTGCAGCATTCTCAATGGTCGCTGCTCTTTCATAGGCTGTACGAAAAACTCGTGCAACTTGAAGTTGGGAAATTGGTTTCTCGTCGTTTGATCTAATTTTCTTCGTAACTTCTTGGTTTAAATATGATTTTAGAGGTGCAAAGAAGGATACGTCAAGCGGCTGGATACGATGGCTACCATTTTCTTTGGCGAATTGCAAAACAGTTTTTATGGCTGACGTGTCCATCTAAGACAAGTATGACAGGTGACTCTTTAGTCGCATGTCTGAATTTTTTAAAATGCTGCATCCACTTGACGAAAATATCGCCTGTCATCCAACCCGATTCCTGAGGAAGACCAAGGGAACCTGAAGGAGCTCCTTCAAGTAGTCCTTCTTTCCAGTTCTTCCGCGGAAAAATAAAAGCCGGGGGGATGTAATTGCCTATGGGATTTGTGCAGCAAACTACTGTTACGTGTATTCCTCTTTCAGCACCAGCAATTGTACCCACTTGTTCTTTTCCTTTGCTTGCAAATATTTTTGGTGGATTTTGTACCGTTGAGATTCCCGTCTCGTCGGCATTATAAATTCTCTCCGGCATAATTTTGTATTTATTAATGACTTCTTCATATACTTTAAAAAAGTTAGCTATTACTGGTTTATTAAAGGCCATTGCCCGAGCTATAGAGGTATTTTCAGGCTTTCGTAATGTTAGATCTAAATTCCGTTTCCTAAAACCTCTAACCCAGTCCCATCCAGATCGTTTTGTGGTTCTATTAAATCTGTGGTCTATTTTATTTGCTTCTGCCCAATCATAAACTAGTCGTCGTAAGTCGTCACAGGTGAGCCCAAATAGTCGTTGCTCCAATAGCTTCATATGTTCAACTAACATGCGTTCTTGCTCCTTGGTCTACCAAGACCTTTTGCACTATGTTTAATCGTTTTATTGGCATCTGTAGCTCTTCTTCTGAGAGTAGTAAAAGGGACACCAAAAGTTTTTGGCGGTCTCAGCCAACCCATTTGCCGACTTTCAACGGCTCGTATAGCATTTTCCATTGCATTCTCGTCCCATTTTTGCCTGTCAGTTTTTCTGACATAGTTACCAACCATTTCTGTAAAGATTAAAAATATGTAATTATATAAACATTAAATCAGCAAATACATTAGTTAAGATGTCTTATATTTTTAATAACATATGCGCCTAAAACGGCATACACCTGTTGGGTCGTATGCCTTTTTACCCTACACATATGCCGTTTTACCCTCTGGAGACATTCTGCAACTAACCTAATTTTTAAATAGCATGCTTGTAATTTAAATTGAGTGTGTGTGTGTGTGGTAGAATGGCATCAGCGTACGCTATTTGCCACATACTTTTTAAACTTAAAGGATTGCGAACCAAATTATTCCAATTATTAGGGGTTATATATTTAATTTAATAGTCTTTAAGTAATTTATTATTATGTCCATTATTGGCTTTTTATTGGTTGCTAATAGTGAGGTAATGTTAGCAGGTAGTTGGCAACCATTTTTAACTAAATCATCCAAGAATTGTTTGATTTGTGGTTCATGATTTGTACACTGAAAGAAGAGATGATTAAGATCAGCTGTTTTATTATTATCGCATGGACAACAAGGCGAGGAAACTATGCCAAGTCTGTAAAGATGTGAAGGGAAACGCCCATGATTTAACTTTAACCTGGAAATTGTACTTGAATAGTTTTTGCTTATATTGGGAAAACTAAGGTGTGGGATTTTATATGGAAGTTTGGGATGAAGAAGAAAATAATGGCTATTATACTTTTGAGATGCTTGGTTGTATATTTCTGACCAATCTATTCTAATTTGATTTTTATAATTACTTATCAGATCACAGTATTGCGGATGATACTTAATAATCTCCCCTTTAGTAGCTTCTTTAGCTTCGAAATCTACCCTCTCATTACCAAAAATCCCTACGTGAGCCTTCGCCCAGATAAATGTTGTACGAATATTTATAGACTGTAGGTAATAAACTAAATTTTTGATGTTAAAAATAATAGCGTTTTTAAATTGTTTGAAAGGGGAATTTTGGAGAGCTTCTAGGACTGATTTAGCATCAGATATGATAACAACACCCTTAATATTTTGTTTTAAACACCACGTAAGGGCTTTTTCTATCGCCAGTGCTTCTGCTGTGTATATAGAGCATATATTCGGAATGCGGTACCGTTGTGTAAAGTTTATATTAGAAACGTAAAATGCCAAACCAGTTCCACCTTCAGTCTTCGAACCATCGGTATAAATTACTATTTTATCTGCAAAATGATTCAATATGTTTTTCAAGATAACATTATTAAGAGAAGGAACTTCGGTGTAGTTAGGGTATTGTATATCTGGTTTAAAGAGGATAACATTAAATTTACATGTGTAAATAGGATACAATCGGTTGTTGTTAACATTTATAATACTGTGAGCATCAATGAAAGCATCTGCTAGTGGCGGAGAATTTTTTTTAATCCAGTACTTATTGGTAAGGTTTTGATTATTTATATAAGCTATTGTATTATTTAGAAATGTGTTAAATGTTCTATATTTAATTATTTGCTTACGAGCTAGAAACTGTCTTCTAACTTTAAGGGGTGGTTCTTGTGATTAAGCCAAAATTGCATGACACGGAGATGATTTCATAATTCCTAAACAAATTCTTATAGCTTTATATTGAATTCTGTCTAGAATTAATAAATTTGAGTTAGAAGTTGACCCGTAAAGTGTACACCCATAATCAATAAGCGAGCGTATGTAAGCTCTATAAAAGATCAGGGAAATGTTTGCATCCGCTCCCCATTTTGTTTTAGTAACAGTACGAAGAAGATTCAAACCTTTCTCACATTTTTCTTTCATATGCATGATATGTTTGGACCAAAGAAGCTTTTTATCGAGGATAATCCCCAAATATTTAAAATGATCCACTATGGGAAAGGAGGTATTATTAAGTATAATGGTGTCTGCCAGATGAAGCCGGTGTCTTGTGAAGCACAAAACCGCCGATTTCTCAGATGCAAGACTAAAACCAAGAAATTTAAATTGAAATTATAACGATATTTCATGCACAAATATATAATATTGTAGCATTTAAAATTGCTTACCTGATGTTTTTAATAAAACAACCAAGGGTAAAAGTTCGGTATAGCGGTTTTCGCTATTATAAGAGATTTTTCAAAAATTCTTTTTCAGGGCGTTTCTATAGGTCGATTATGACACAAATCTGTGTGCGCGTTTTCAAAAATTCATTTCTATAATTTATTATTAATGAAAACATACTTACGGGACGGTGGAGTGAATAGGGGTGCTGGGTGGGGACGAAACAATAGAAATCCTACATTAAACACCAAAAAACAGTATTTCAGAGTACACACCGCACTTTCTGTTCACAAAAATGTTCAAGAAATTGTTTAAAAAAATAAAAATAAATAATAATTAATACAATAATACCGCCATGGCTGTCACGACTGTCACTGCATAAAAAAGAAGAGTGCAATAGAACTGTCAATGTGTTGTCAAATAGAGTGAAAAAGTCTTAATAGCTGAAAAAAAGGAACATACAGGACAAAATTGATATGAAAAATTAAGTTATTCCTTCTTCCTATTATAATTTGTAGAGAAAAAAGGAACATACCTAAACATAAAGAAGGAGGCATTTCTACAAAAAATACCACTGCTTCTATCAAGCCTGTCATTTTAATAATGACGAACTTCATGTTATCAGCTGATCAAAATAATGGCGAACGAGATTTGTCATGTGTGGGATAGTTTTTCGAAAAATTTAATACTTTTCAAAATTAATTTACATTTTTCATGTGCCCCGAGTGCAGTGTATTAGTGTTTTCTTGTGTTTGACGTTGGATTTCTACTGTTTCGTCCCCACCCAGCACCCCTATTCACTCCACCGTCCCGTAAGTATGTTTTTATTAATAATAAATTATATAAATGAATTTTTGAAAACGCGCACACAGATTTGTGTCATAATCGACCTATAGAAACGCCCTGAAAAAGAATTTTTGCAAAATCTCTTCTAATAGCGAAAACCGCTATACCGAACTTTTACCCAACCAAGATATATTTGATATTATTTTATTCACTTTAATAGCTTGTACATGATATGATACATTAAATCAATTGTAACATCAACTCAAGATGATTTCATCTGTATTAGTCTGAAAATAAAATAAATATCAATTATTATATATGAAATATATTAAAGAAAAACTTACCTTTCGCTTCTCTCTTGTAGATATTGTAAATTTTATATGAATAACATCTAATATTGTCAACTTCTTGTTTATATTATAAATCAGCTGTTTATGTATTGAAGGTTACCTTTCGAATTGTCATTCGACAGTCCGAAATACGTTGATCAGTCATTTGAATATTTCATGTAGGGAATTTTATGTCGTTGTAACGAAGTCCGTCAAAAATTGTACTTCCTATTTAAAAAAAAAAAAACTTTGGTGTTTGTCTCGATAAATAGTTCGGCATGACCATGCTTTTTCCTTTTTGGTTTGGTGATTTTGTTGTGAGCTTAATAGCTCTTTGTTCGGTCTTTCTTTGTGTGTTTCCCTTCAATTTGAGAAGGTAAGCTATTTTTTTTTATCTCCTATGGGAGTTATAGAATTTAAATGTTTATTAGGGACCTACACCTACCTAGACCGTCACAGACACTTCCAACTACAGCCATTCAGAAAGCTGTATCAATTTTTATTTCGAATCAATGGATGAAAACCGGACCATTTTGGGGCCGTTTGAACTGTTTGAAATGCTTGGAATCACTAGAAGTCCATTTTTCAGAAACCAGACATTTTTCCCTCATCACTCGAGATCCATCCTATAGTAGATACCACTTCAGTACCATCCTGAGGACACCATGTTGGAATTAAAAAGTTCCTGATATGTGGGTGAGAATGTATAATGCTGATCACCAACCCTTTGATTAATTTTTTTATGTCTACAAGTAACCTTTTACTTTAACTGCTGATTTAAAAATATGTTTTAGTTTTAATTTCAATGGTAATAATTTTTTAAATAATTTTTGTACAGTAATATTGATGATGTAATTAATCATATACATACTTACTGTAAACCATATAAGTATACTGGTATGTTTTGTATTATCACTCAGAACTAGAGTTTGATTTTGATATAATTTTTCCATTTTATTTGGTGTTTAATAAATTTCATCATCTCATCTAGAGATATGAAAACTATAATGAGCATTACGGTTTGTTGAGTAATTCTCTTATTAAACTAAATATTGTATGGTTCATTTTATTATTTAATGTGACAAATTTATTATAACAGTTGACTTATTCATTGATGTTCAGGATTAAAATGTTTAAACACATGCTATACATTTTTCACTTAATTAATTGATATTAATTAATCCGGTTTTCAAAATAGATTTAAATAAAACTCAGTAACATTTACTAAAACTTAAATTTATTTTGTAAAAAAAAATCACGAAATTTTTTTAAAACAAATTTTAACTTTATTTATTAATTGCGATTAAACAAATGAACTAATTCTACATTATTTACAACTATTTAATCTAAATTTAGTTCAATATCACTATTGTCTTCATTTAAACTAATAACTAAGGGTGCTACAGTTACATTAACATTTCGATATGTACCTTCAACATTAATAACATGCTGAATCGAATTTTTCCAGCTATCAATGGGAATATTACTTGTCACATTTCTGATTAACTCTATAACACTTGAGTTTAATGTGGGTGAAACGTTTTCCGATCTAACTTTGGATTTTAGCTGATGCCACATGTGTTCTATAGGATTGAACATGCAATAAGCCGTAACACTGTGTGGCCCATATTTTTAGCAATAGTATCACAAACGTATTCTTTTTCAATACCGGACGCTGCTACAACTTGTAAGAGATCATATTTTGTGTACGATTCTTCAAAATAAAGGTCATTTTTTAACAAATACTCTTGAATTTCCCATTTATTGTTGTTGCTATTTGGTACTTTATTTAATTGACGGCTATGATAAGTTGCATTGTCCATTACAATTATACTTTTTTCCGGTATATTCGGCAATAAATAATTATTAAACCAATCTTCAAAAAGTTCTGCTGTCGTATCTTCGTGATAATCTAAACTTGAATCTTTAATATTCTTTGCTGATAACAATAAAGCGTTTGGAACCCAACCTGTTTCTGATTCGGCATGTATTATTGTAATTCTTTGTCCTCTATTTGATGGAGCCTGTGTTTTGCAATTTCCCGATGAATCAACAAAACCCTTCGTTGGAGTATCATGGGTGTCATACCATGTCTCGTCGAGGTAGATAATTGAAAGGTTTTCACTTTTATATTTTTAAATAGCTTGTAAGTAATGACAACGCCACATTCGTAAACGATATGACTCTATTATCACTTGTCTTTTATTAATGGTCCAATATTTAAATCCCATTTGAGAAATAATTCTCCACAAACTTGTACGGCTACAAATAATTCTCGTGTCGTCTTTAAGTAACCGTTTTTTTATACAATCTAGGGTTGGTATCATTTGTTCTTGGTATAGGACATATATCGTTCGTCGGATTATATCTTTTTGTATTTCATCAACACATTTGGTATTATTAACGTAACTTCGTTGTTTTCGTTTACTTATTGGCTTATTGATAATATCTTTTACTGTGGATATTGGGGTTTTGGTTAACTTACATGTTTCTTCTGCTGCATGGGTTACACTATAACCTCGATTATTCAATGTTTCAAACACATTTTTCACAATTTGTTTCGCATCCGGCGATAAATGCACTTTTTTTTCCCAAGGACGCCACATACTAAGTTATAAACACAAGATTACTTTCAGAGTATAATGTTTAGTACAAACTAAAATTCTAGGAGAGAATTTTAAAAACAAATTACCCCGAAACTCCCACTTTCTCTTCCAAGATGATAAAGAAAATCAAAAATCATTTACTAATGATTTACTATTGATGGTCAGTAATAATAATTTAAAATTTTACCTGAAAAATAAAAAATCCAAAATATATCTTCCTGGACAAAAATAAATAATACCTTTCTGTAAATAGTTCACCGGTTTACGGTCAGAGTTCGAAGAAATATTAACCACCTTTTATTAGTAATCCCTTAAGTGCAGTTAAGAGCAGGTACCAAGTCAACGAATTATTGTGAAACGTACTTTACATTAATTTGCAACTGATCTAAATTTTTATTTAAACTTCTAATATTTTGGTGTAGTATATTAAAGTTTTTGTTTTTGCTGCTTCTTTTATTAAAAAAAAAACTAGTAATTGACTTATTAAATATCTTTAAATCACTGTATTTTTCCGTATTCACAGGGGCGTAGTTAATGTCTCGAATATACGGGTCCATTTTATGAATAATGTTTTAATTTTTTTTTTTAACTTTTTGTTTGTCTAGTAGTTCTACCGCTGGCACTTGAAGTTGAATTGTTACTAGGCTTGACTTTTTATCTGCTTTTTCTTCTTTGCTGTCTTTTTTTTTTCTTTCTGTATTCTTCTGATCACCAGACTTTCTCTGTTCGGGTTTAACTTCACTATTAGTTCCAATAACTTTTTTCTATGCAATTTTTCTTAGATTATTCTGGTTTTTCGGGCCATCAATATCTGACGGATCTTTTGTATTAATTTCCAAAGAAGATGGATTTAACTGCGATACATTGTATGGAATATGTAATTGTCTGATTTCATAGTTTGATGGTTCACTTTCATCACTATCCGATTGTGCATCATCTATTACCATATTTTTGAGATCATCAACTGAGTATTTTTCATTATTGATTATTAAAGTATTACCCTTGATTTTAGCTGAAAGTATTTTGTCTCTTGCTAACTTCAAATGTTTTCTTAAAATTTTTTGATCTTGTCGGTCTTCATAACATAGGTCGCGAGATATATATATATTTTTATTTTATAGCTTTTTGCAATTATTTAATATAAGGATTTTCTTAAGAAATGAATCAAATTCAACTTTGATGGCTTGACTCTTTCCCAAGTTAACTTTGTAAATGTTATTTATTTCAATCGCAGAGATGTCAACCTGTAGTGTTTCATGGAAAACATTTAGTACATTTTCCAGAAGAACGGTATTATTAAAGTTTGTTAAACCAAATATTAATATATTATTTTTTTTAATCAGCCTTTCAAGATTAATACATCTCGCTTGAATGTTCTTAAAATTAAGTTCAAGATTTTCTATCTTTTTATCTAAGTTATCTGTGACCTTTCCAATTTCTTCCTTAATTTCCTTTGAAACATATAATTTTACCTCGTCAGATTCCTTTTTAATTTCCTTCAAAAGGGTTTCCAATAATTCTGCGTATGTTATCTCTTTGTTACTCATTCTCCGCCACTGTTTTATTCAATCCAGTTTATAAATACTATACAACAAAATAGAATTTTATATAAATCACTTTTTGTGGGATTTAGTTTATTGCTAATAAATGTTTGTTTACGTCTTTTTAATAGTAATTATCAAACTAGCTGCACTTTATTTGTATAATATGATTCAACCATTATATTCACTATGTCAATACGCACATTTTAAAACTAATTTTATATTCCTTATCCAAATTTTAACATTTAGAATATTGTATTTAAACAGAGAACACTATTATTCGACCGCTTCGATATACAAGTCGACTAGACAATATAAACAAAAACAATTACAGAAGGACACAGCACCAACTAAAATGCCTAACTTAAAGATGCTAGTTATTTATGATGTTTCTAATCTCTTAACTGATAATAAATTTTTCCTTAATTTTGATACATAAAATACCTTTTTCAAAGTACATTTCACTTCATTGTTATTTACTATGCTTTTAACTGTTATATCTCCAACTCCTAATGCTTCCATAAAATAATTGTTTTTAGCTATTGCAATTTTTATTGGTTTGTCAAGTAACAACAATGATTAGGGACTTAAAGCAGTTCTAAAAATCACTACGTATCCGTATACGTATCGCAAAGCGCATATGCAGAAGCGATACGTGGGTTTCGTTACGTTACGTGAAACGTATCAATCCGTCACACGTATCTAACGTAACGTATCACATTATTGTGTTCCGTGATCGCGTTTTTCAATAATTTAGCGATAAAAGTGATGTTGTATGCTCAAAAATCATAACCTTATTTTCTGTTCATCAATCATAACAAACATTTCTGTGACATGCGATAATGGATTTAAAAAGAAAAATATTATTTTACAGTGGCAATGACGACATTATTTTGTTAAGGTAGATATCGGGGCTTATTTTTTATGTTAAAAATTAAAACACATGAATGGTTACGTTACGTTACAAACGCATTTGCTTTATGCTTCTTTTTGCTTAGTTACGTATCTCCTTTACGTTACGTATACGAATAAGGATACGTGATAAATTTTTAGAATTGCTTTAAGTCCCTAATTAAAATGTTTATTATCGTTTATTAGTTGATCAGTGCACCCCGAGTCAATAAAAAATACCAATTCATCATTTATTACATTTTTATTAACATTATTAGTACCTGTCATGAAACAAGTACCTTCATCATTGTTGCTTTGTCCATACTCTTCATTTTCATTGAAGTCACTTGACCTGTGCCTGCTTTCAGATAAGTGAGCAGTACCTCTTGCCCTACCTTTAAATCTTCTTGTGAATGAACTTCCTCTTGTACGCATGTTAGTTCTTGAATTTGAATTTCCTCTATATGTGTTTCTGTCAAAGCTACCTCTTCCTCTAGTCTCAGTAAAATGACTTCTTTCTCCTCTACTCTGGTTATATCTTCTACATTCTCTTTTATAGTGGCCCTTTTCTCCACATTGAAAACAAACATCATTTGATGACAAAAATGCAGCCGATTTTGTTTGTTTCTTTATAAAGACAATCACCTGTAGCTTTTCTTCTTTCAACTTCAGATCTAAGCTTTGTCTTGACTAATACTAAAGTAAGATTTTCTGGTGGTGTGTTTTCAAGAATGGTAACTACAGTGTCAAAACTTTTTGGCATGAAAATTAGTAGGTTGCAAACTATTTCTTCATCTTTAAGGTCTGACCCAGCATTTTATAATTGTCTGACTAACTCTTCAAATCTGTTTAGAAAATTTTCTAGGTTTTCATTTTCACCCATTTTTAATGCATTAAACTTTCTTCGTAGCATAAGTTTTCCTGGTAAACCTTTTTTCTCATACCTGTTCTCTAAAGTATTCCATATACTGAATGCAGTTTGTTTTTCTCTTATTAAATCAATTTGTTTATCGTCTAGGCTTTGAACTATTAAGCTTTTTCATTTTTCTCTCTTCTTGGCTGCTTTACATTCCCTGTCTTCATAATAATCGGTTTCTTTGAATTCATTTTCAATAAAATCTATTACATCATGTTCCATAAGTATAACTTTTATTCTAAATTTCCAGGTATCATAATTATCACCATTAAGCGGTTCAATATTTAAAGTGTTTTTACCGCGTTCTAATACTGCCATCGCCATCTTGGTCACGTGCCTCGTAAAAGGTTTTATTTTGCATGTAAACTTATTCTTATATCATCTGCGACTTCTGGGCCCATAACCTGTTATTTTTTATGGTTTTCTTCTCAAATAACTCTTATTAGGTTATAGTACTTTATTAATATGATAATACACACTCATAAATACAATTAATTAACATGACTCTTTTCATTAACTATTCCAACATAAAACTTAAACTAACTCCCTTTTTTACCACTTCCCGCTACTCTCACTGTCGACTGTCAAGTGTCAGGAAGTTTTTCGTGAACCCACTGAACATTAAAAGGAGAAGCATTATATATTTTAACAACCAAAGGAAACAAATTATTTAAGAAACAAAACAGATTCAAAAAATAAAAACTTAAATAGGGGAACCCGGGGTGGAATGGGGTACTTAGTAAATATATATTTTTTTCATGTGAAAAGGGTTGATTAAAAAGGCTGAAATATTTTATACATGTTTATTGAACATTAGCACATAACAAGAAAATATTCATATCTTAACTAAACATCAATTATTTTTTTTATATTTTAAAAATTACACCTATTACAATTTCCCGTTCTGCCCCGGGTATCGGGGCAGAATGGGGTGGTCATTAAATACATGTCAACATTTTTGAAAAACTTCCCTCCAAACGTATATTGTTAATTATAACTACTAAAACGTGTTTTGTCATAGCTTTTTTTCCTAAGGCTACTTAAACTAACATCAATTGTTTTCAAATCCTATTCTCAGTCCTCATCGTCACATAATTCACATAACAATACAGCTTCATCGTCCTCACTGTCTATGCCTGCGCATGAATTGTGAGCCCACTTTTTGCACCTACAGCACGATACCCACCCTTCTACTGATTTTGAATAGAACTCTCCACAATACAAACAGGCACAGTCTGCATCATCATCATCATCATCACTGTCATCATTGTCTTTATTTTTCTGCTCCTTCTTTTTTTCAAGTTTCTTCAGGTTTTTTTCTTTAGTTTCCTTACTCTTCGATTTGTTCTCCTTCTTAAACAACCTCATTCTTGCTTTTTCTTGCTTGATACGATTTTTTTCTTCCCTTTCATTTATAGCCTCCATAAGTTCTCTTTTGTATGGCGATTCTGTTAAGATCGCAGTCTTCCCTTTTTTCCGATTTGACCTCTTTGTGGTGGCCTTAACTTTGGGAATTGGCATCACAACTTCGGGTGAGACTACAAATTTGGATGTTTTCCCTAATTGAGAGGCCTGGTTACCATCTACCCAATAAGAGCATCCAGGGACACTCAATCCATCATTGAGCCGGGGTTTCTTTGCCGGTGTTTGCTCCTTATCAGTGCAAAAAACTTCATTAACATCATTTGAGCTTGCTGATTGGCATTTTTTAACTGGAATGTTCGGAGAAGGCTCTTGGATAAGTTCTTCACCTCCTTGGTTAAGATCTTCACCTCCTTGGTTAAGATCTTCACCTCCTTGGATAAGTTCTTCGCCTCCTTGGATCAGTTCTTCTCCTGGTGATAAGACAGCCTCTTGGGAAGGAGGTATTTCAACAGGAATGTCGGTTACGTCTGCTGGGAGAAAATCTTCCTCTTTGAAGATGGAGGGATCAGTAGGCCATATTCCTGTAGCTTTAAACGCACTTATGGCAGTTCTCATATTGGCGCATTGAATATAGGCTGCCCCAAAAATAGTCGATATCTGGAATAAAGTTACCACTTTTCCTGGATTGCTCCGAAGCCATTTTCGGAGCTCCTCGCTGTAGTATCGACTTAAGGGGTTCATAAATGCAACATCAAGAGGCTGAAGCCTCTGGGAGCAATGCGATGGAATACATAGCATGGAAACTCCATTGTCCCTAGCATAGTCAATAACGTTCAGGTTTTTAGTGTGTGTCGAGTGGCCGTCAAGGATAAGAAGAACAGGCGATGTTTTAGATGCATTAGAGAATGTAACAAACTTCTTGAACCATGCAAAAAAAGTATCTTATGTAATCCACCCCGAGCTGTGTACCTCTGCCCAACCCCAAGGAGGCAATCCCATCTCAAACTCCTGCTGCATTCTTTTCCTAGGAAATATCAGCATAGGAGGCATGTACGCTCCACTTGCTGACATGCAAAGGAGTGTAACGAACCGTACGCGCTGCCTCGTCGGCGCACCCATACATTTGATTCCCCCATACCTATCCCCAGTAAACGTGATCGCCCCACTCTCCGAGAGCTGTATAAATTCACGTCCGCTAGCACAGAAAAGACACTTTCCTACGGATCGTCAACCAGGCTAGTAGCTTCCAGCGTGCTGAGCTGAGTGAACACTTGACTGGCTTCTTCCTTAGGAACGACTTACCTTCAGCGTGTTGAGCTGGGTGAGACGTTCAAGGCAAGAACGTATCCGTACTACGAACGCTTCGCCTACAGCGTGCTGAGCTGGGCAACAAGCGAAGGTAGAAAGTCCTGCGTCAGTTCCGCCGCATCGTGGAAGCACGAACGTTTCGTTTCTAGCGTGTTGAGCTAAACGAAACGACGGTGTTCTAGATCGAGGATTGACTGACCGCCGTCCTCCGATACCGACCCGTCCCTTCCTGTCCTGTTTTATCCCCGACTAGGACCGTAGTCCACAGAGTCCGGGATCCGTTGTAATTGCACTCCGATACCGCGGAGCGTGTTAATTAGTATACCGTAGAAGGTTCGTTACGTTCTTTCTGTCACTGTAAAGTATTTGTACATATTGTAAATAGTTGTTTTCATTAGATAAGTTTTAGCGATGTATATAGTCCAGGAATAAATATTTATTTTTACCGACCGTTTGCGTTTCCTTAATTCAGACCTTTCTTGGATAAATAAATAAAGTCCGATACAGATCCAGAACAGAAAACCGGTGACGTCCGGAAAACACGTCACATAATTTGGCGCCCGAGTATTTTTTTTTTTGAACCGAAAGGAAACGCCCTAGTATTTTTTTTTTTTGAACCGAAAGGAAACGCTCGAGTAATTTTTTTTTTAACCAAACAGGAACGCCATAATTTGGCGCCCGAGTATTTTTTTTGAACCGAAAGGAAACGCCCGAGTAATTTTTTTTTTTAACCAAAAGGGAACGCCATAATTTGGCGCTTGAGTATTTTTTGAACCGATAGGACACACCCGTGTATTTCTACTGGAACAGACAATAAACGCCATAACTTGACGCCCGCGTATATTTATTAAAAAAGGAAACGCCCGAGTTTTACATAAACCGATATAACAGGAAAAAAAAATGCAGTCAGAAGGCGAAGAAACAGTTGGTTTGGAAATCGCAGATGCCTCTGTTGGTTGGATTTACAAACTAAAAAAGGAAGAACTGCAAGTTGAACTAATTAGGTATGGTTTCACAACTTCCGGGACGACAGATGAACTGCGACAAAGATTACGAAAGTTTGTTAAAAACGTTTCCAAAAATCAAGAACCGGTAACAAAACCAGAACCAATTACGAACATATTAGACCAGATACGAAAATGGAATACACGTTTCGACGAGAAAAAAGATCCGATTTCATTTCTGGAACGAATCGAGGAATTGAGAGAAGCATATGGTTTCACTGCAACTCAAATGCAGAAAGCAATACCAGAAATCTTACAGGACAAATCACTTCTGTGGTACCGAAACAACAAACATACATGGAATACATGGGAGGACTTCCTCGTAGCCTTTAAAAGTTTTTATGTACGACCAGAACAATACCAGAGAGAACTAGAAAAACAAATTGAAAAACGTAAACAAACACCAGGAGAAAGTGTAAAAGACTATGTGACCGCTATACAAACTTTACTTCGACGCCTAGATAACATCACACCGGAAAGCCAACTAGAACGGATATATTCCAACCTCAAAACAGATTACAAGAAGTACATAAGAAGAAAAGATTTTTCTACAATCTCAGAGCTTATGGAACAAGCTTACGAATATGAGAATTTATGCGAAGAAGAAACAAGTAGTCGAACACAAAAACATGAATCCGAAAAGATAAAAGATACACCAGTCTTCGAAATCCAGAAAAACAAATACCACCGAAACGATCACAGGAAAATAAGTCCAGTATCGTCCAGTTATAACAAACAAAACAATATACAGTTTACGCCGAAAAACCCACAATACATAAAAGGCTTCGATAGAAGAAAAAGACTGTTGGAAGTGTGGTGGTAGAAATCATTCCCGTTTCCAATGCCGAAATAAACCAAAAATTTTTTGCTCCCACTGCGGCAAACTAGACATTTTAACAAATAATTGTCGATGTCAGGGAAACGAATTGTCGACTGGACTAAGGCGAGAGACGTCCAGTCGAGTCATAATAAACTCTCGCAGAGGAAAAAATCCAGACGAGTATTAGAACCGGTTACATCGTTGAATTGTTTAGAAAATAGATTAAAATTAAAAATAATATTATCAACTAAAAACACGGTCGAAGCATTAATTGATACCGGATCTTCAAGGTCATATATTGGAAGTAAAATCGCAAATTTAAAACAAGCAAAGGAAATACACTGCCCGTCGTATACCGTTCGGCTAGCGAATAAGTCAGAAGTTCTGATAAACCGCGGTTATATAATCAGGGGACGAGTAGTACAGGAATATTTCGAAGAATTATTTCTATATTTACCAGATTTAGCGTCCGACATGATAATAGGTATGGACCTTTTAAAGAAATGGAATGCCAGTATAGATTTTTCCAAAAATAGTTTAAAAATAATGGGAAAACATGTCAACCAGGAAGGCGACAATGTAGATAATTTCATAACCGAAGGACTTTGTGAGCTGGGACAACTAGAAAAGAAACCTTGGAAAATTTTCTTGCGACAGAATTAACGAAATTTTCCACATCAAAAGGAATAACCCATCTAGTAGAACACGAAATAAAATTGACAAATCCTACTCCTATTAAACAAAGACATAGACCTTTAAATCCAGCAATGCAGACAATAGTAAACGACGAATTAGACAGAATGCTCGAAGAAGATGTTGTAGAACCATCTAATAGTCCATGGAGCTCCCCCATTGTTATGGTCAAGAAAAAGGACAATAAATTTCGATTTTGCATCGATTTTAGAAAAGTCAATGAAGTGTCAGAAAAAGACGCATACCCGCTGCCGTTTATAAATTCAATCTTAGAACGATTGAGAGAAGCTAGGTACATTTCCACCATAGATTTACGCTCCAGCTATTGGCAAATCCCGTTAAGTATAGACAGCCGTCCTATTACTGCATTTACCGTTCCGGGTAGAGGATTATTTCAATTTAAAGTATTACCGTTTGGCCTTCATGCAGCACCTAGTACTTTCCAGAGGTTGCTAGACAATGTTATTGGTCCAAGTATTAATTTTGCTTTTGCGTATCTCGATGATATCGTTATAATAAACAAAACTTTCAACGAACATTTACAGCACATACAGACCATTTTCAAACAACTCCGAGAAGCAAATCTTCAGATACAGACAGAAAAATGCAAGTTTTGCAGAAAAGAATTGAAATATCTGGGACACCTCGTTAGTGAACACGGTATAAAAACCGACCCAGATAAAGTTAAAGCTATTGTATCTATTCCGAGCCCAAGAAAAGTCAAACAGTTACGAAGATTTTTGGGAATGTCATCTTGGTATAGACGGTTTATAGAATCGTACTCGGATATAGCAGCTCCACTCCATCGACTCCTGAAAAAAGATATAAAATGGAGATGGACTGATACAGAAGAGAAGGCATTCCTAGCGTTAAAGAAAGCACTAACCGAAACTCCAGTTCTTGTTTGTCCAGACTTCTCAAAAACTTTCTATTTACAAACCGATGCTTCAGACGAAGGTCTAGGAGCAGCTTTAACACCAACGATAGACGGTCACGATAGAGTCATAGCTTATGCCAGCCGAACTTTGTCTACTTTAGAAAAGAAGATGTCCACAACCGAAAAAGAATGTGCAGCAATAGTTTTTGGGATCCGTAAAATGAGAGAATACCTTGAGGGTTATCACTTTGTAGTAATATCCGATCACCAAAGCCTTAAATGGCTGCACTCCTTGAAAAATCCAAGCGGACGTCTTGCCCGATGGGCTCTGGAACTACAACAGTACGACTTTGAAATCAAATACCGCAAAGGCGTTCTAAACAAAATCGCCGACGCTTTATCCAGAGACCCTGACCAGGAAGAACCAAGCGCAAACGAAGATTTATTCGCTCTAGAAAAAGCCGAAAATTGTCAGTGGTATAAACAAACCATGGAAGCTGTTCAACAAAATCCCGATAAAAACCAGACTACTGTATCATAGACGGAAAACTATACAGACATTTGTGGGAAAACAAAAATTACACGGACCCAGAATTCTGTAATCCATGGAAACTCTGCATACCACAACCGCACCGTAAAGAAGTTTTAGAGGAAAATCATGACGCACCTACGGCTGGTCATTTAGGCATTGCGAAAACAATATCCAGAATCGCCAGCAAATACTACTGGCCGCGAATGTACCGAGATATAAGCAACTACGTCCGACAATGTAAGAATTGCCAGAAATACAAACCGTCACAGCAACAACCGGCAGGAAAGATGCAACGGTCTGAAGTTAAAAACTGCTGGGATACCGTTAGTATAGACATAGTCGGCCCATTACCGCGGTCTAGTAAAGGAAACACCAACCTGATTGTTTTCCAAGATAGATTTTCGAAATGGATAGAATGTCAACCTATAAGAAAAGCAACATCTAAAAACGTATGCACAGCATTTACCGAAAAAATTATATCACGGTTTGGATGTCCCAAAACGGTCATTACAGATAACGGAAGACAGTTCGAAAGCAAAGAATTCGAAGACCTGCTGTCACAGTATGGAATAACCCACCGTTGTACTCCGCCGTATTCTCCCCAGTGCAATCCAGTTGAACGACCAAACCGGGTCATAAAAACAATGATTGCCCAGTATACCGACTCCGACCACAGAAAATGGGATCAGTACTTGCCAGAGTTCACTCTTGCCTTAAACTCGTCCAAACACGATTCAACAGGGTTCTCTCCAGCAATGTTAAACTTCGGAAGAGAATTGACCCTGCCCAGTACACTAAACCAGGTTCGATACCCAGAAGATGGGGAAAACATTACTCCGGATGAACAAGTGACAAAACTACAAAAGCTTTCCGATATTTATAGCCTCGTAAGGATAAACCTGGCTAAAGCTTTTGAGTCACAAAGTCATCATTACAACCTAAGACGACGCCAGTGGACCCCAAACGTGGGCGACAAAGTAATGAGAAAGGAACACCCGTTATCCTCAGCTGCAAGAGGATTTAATGCGAAACTCGCACCGAAATACTCCGGACCGTACATTGTTGACCAAATCGTGTCGCCAGTAATAGACTGGGAAAGTAGTGACGTAAGTGTCAAACCAAATGACTCCAAACAACTTTTTTTGTGGTATGTTTTATAGGTGTTATTGACCATTTTATTGTATTTTCTTGATTTTCCGGAGTTAATTACTGTTTTTTTTATTGGTAAGTGTTCATTCATATGCTTTACATTATCACTAAAGTAGATAGATGAAAATTTCCGTAAAAATATTATAACATAACCTTCAAAGTTGTGCATTGTCATAAATTTTGAGAATACTTACTAAAAGGGTACTTTAAACATCGAATTTGGAAAGATTTTGCTTATATGTATTTAATTATCATACTTGCGTTATATTTTAAAGTATAATAATAACAAGATAACTCAAACAAAAGTTATTTCTGGAGATTTATAATGTTGCCGTTTGGAATCATTTCGTTGACATTTCCCAGTTCAACAGCATAGAACACAAATTTTGACGTCACACTTTCCCAGTCCATTGTAAATTTAAAACACCCTAAAGAAAAAAAATTAATCCGCGCCCATGTTAAAGATTTAAAAATAGCTTACTAACTAATACCTAATTTACCACTACCGATAAATTTCCACCACTCCACCAATTTACTCCCACCTACCTTATACCACAAAATGGATATATAAAGCGGCCGTTTCACGGTCTGAGTACTGTAACATCAAGATTAGCAGAAGAACAAGTAGATACTACAAGATGCCGTCACCACTACCATCAACACCGACTAGGTGCCACACTCCGGAACCTAGAGTAGATATTCTAGACTTGGAGACGTCCCCACTATCGCCCCAAGCGAAGAAGAGGAAAACCGACGAACTACTGTGGGGGCTGTTCGGCGACTCTTCAGTAGGGAAACCACCTACACCTGGTAAAAATATACCGTTTTTGCTGGCCGGGGTCTCCGAAGAAGTAATCCCGAAGTCCATTCCGGCCCGCACAAAGAGGAAGTTCCGGACCAGAAACAAGGATGGGTCAACTACCCGAGTGCAGGTAAATGGAATAACGCCACTACCGAAGAAGAAATAGAATGTTTTTTTTTATAATTTTTTTGTTTTTGTTTTCTAATAAACCAGATAATTAAGAAAAATAAATTTTTCTTTTGCTATGTAGGGGGGGGATTGTAACGAACCGTACGCGCTGCCTCGTCGGCGCACCCATACATTTGATTCCCCCATACCTATCCCCAGTAAACGTGATCGCCCCACTCTCCGAGAGCTGTATAAATTCACGTCCGCTAGCACAGAAAAGACACTTTCCTACGGATCGTCAACCAGGCTAGTAGCTTCCAGCGTGCTGAGCTGAGTGAACACTTGACTGGCTTCTTCCTTAGGAACGACTTACCTTCAGCGTGTTGAGCTGGGTGAGACGTTCAAGGCAAGAACGTATCCGTACTACGAACGCTTCGCCTACAGCGTGCTGAGCTGGGCAACAAGCGAAGGTAGAAAGTCCTGCGTCAGTTCCGCCGCATCGTGGAAGCACGAACGTTTCGTTTCTAGCGTGTTGAGCTAAACGAAACGACGGTGTTCTAGATCGAGGATTGACTGACCGCCGTCCTCCGATACCGACCCGTCCCTTCCTGTCCTGTTTTATCCCCGACTAGGACCGTAGTCCACAGAGTCCGGGATCCGTTGTAATTGCACTCCGATACCGCGGAGCGTGTTAATTAGTATACCGTAGAAGGTTCGTTACGTTCTTTCTGTCACTGTAAAGTATTTGTACATATTGTAAATAGTTGTTTTCATTAGATAAGTTTTAGCGATGTATATAGTCCAGGAATAAATATTTATTTTTACCGACCGTTTGCGTTTCCTTAATTCAGACCTTTCTTGGATAAATAAATAAAGTCCGATACAGATCCAGAACAGAAAACCGGTGACGTCCGGAAAACACGTCACAGGAGGGCAGTTACAGTTTCTCCTCTGTCTGCCGAAGTTAACAACCCAACCTGACGCTTTCCTTTTAGGGCAATGATTTTTGAATTGCTCTTTGGGTTAACTGTAATTCCAGTTTCGTCGCAGTTATATATTTGGGAGGCAGTTAGTTTGTGCTTGTCCACTACTTTTGTGAGTAACAAAAAAAATTTGTCAACAGACACTTTGTTGAACCCCATAGCTCGTGCACCAGATGTTGACTCAGGTGTCCGAAGAGTTAAAGTAGGATGTCTCTTAAGGAAACCTGACACCCAATCTTGTCCTGCGGTTTGATTATTAAATCTATGGCCAATGACATTCCTTACAGCTAATTGATAAGCTAATTCCCGCAAGTCTTTCATTGACAAACCAAATAACCTAGCCTCCATAGATTTTAAGTAGGTTACTAGCTCTTGTTCCTGCTCATCACTAAATACTTTTTGAAATTTTCCTGCTGATTTATTAATTTTATAGTCAGGGTTTTCTTTCTTTTTTTTTACATATCTTTCCAAAGTTGATTGGGGCACATTTAACTGTTGAGACGACTTTTTGTAACCGAATTGGCCGGAAATAACTGCATCAACTGCGTTATTCATAGACTCGTAGGACCATGATTGTCTATCCGTTTTTCTTTTATAGTCTCGAACCATCTGAAATATAAAAAATAGCCTAAGTAATATGGTCACCAATAAAAATGAGTATGGGGCACCGTTCTGCCCCACCCCGTTCCGCCCCAGTGATATGTTTTAGGTTATGGAGGTATGGTGACTCAAAAACGATGTGTAAAGAAACATTCTACTACACGTAACATAAGCTAATTAAATGTACTTCAAGTATCCACTAATGATAGTTGAGCTTAAAAGCTGTAAATTGACCTTACCTTGGTTCCAATACCGATCAAATTTGCAACGCAGAAGCACGAAAACTATCATCAGCAAACTCACTCCGCAAACATCAACGAAACTAACTAAACATTGCTGCCGGTGTCGAGCCGAAGTGGCGTGATCTAGTTACAGTGATTGCCGCTAGGTAGAAGCACGTGCTTGACCTCAAAAATCTACATCTTCATTCTGCCCCGCTACCCCATTCCGCACCGGGTTCCCCTATTTATCAACTTTAAGCTGTCTTTCTACAGTCTCCCAGCAATTTTTTTCAAAGCACTGGCTATTTGTTTTTTGATAAGTATGTCCTTACGCATTAGTTCTAATTTTTGATCATAATATTTTTTTTAATATGAGTTTTAGTTTTACATTTATCAGCTAATCTATTTGTTGCATTTACAGTATTTTCTAGTATTTGCGCTCTTTTAGGTCGTCCTTTATTTGTGTTTGCTGCAATATTTTGCTTAGATTCTATAATTGAGTCAGTATCTGCTTCTTCAATAATTTGCAGATTAGATTCTTGATCATTTTGCATAACTTTAGTTTCAAGATATGTTAAATAATTGTGATCTTTTTCATTAACCCAAATTTCTTCTGTCACTTCTGGAATTTCTAATCCCTCATCAGTAATATTTATGCTAACTAATGATTCCTGACAGTCCCGATGGCACAGGATGGAAGTATTTCCTACTGTTTCTAGTATTCTCTCCTCTAATGGATTTAAATGTTCTTTTATCGTCTCCCCGCCCCCCGTTTGCTCCCTATGTTTTTTTATTTGACTATGCTTGGATTATTTTTTTGTCCTTAAGGCTTGCCAAGTCTACTAAAATAAGATTGATCTAAGTATAAATGAAAATTTTATAAAGCAATACTTATACATCACCTTAAGCAAATGACGCCAGTCTTTTTTGGCTCCTGGTATACCATTCAAGGTATTTCCAATATTTATCTATAGATTCTGGGCATCTTTAAAGGTGAAAGTATTATCAAATTTTCCCGTTTTTATTAAATTTATTGTATTAACTCTTACTCTTAGTCCATCTTATTCAGACTAATAAAAAAACTCTTCGAAACGGCTGTCATTGTGATTTAAAACATATTTTTTCAATCAAACTTGGAAGTTACTTTAAAACGAAGAGTTTTTTATTAGTCTTCCCGTTTTTAGTTTCACGTTCCTTTCCATAAACTCTACAAGAGTTTCTTTCTGTTCTTGGGATATAATACCCGTTCTAACTTTTTTTGCAGTTGTCGACATAATTAGAAACTCAACCAAATAACTTAAACTATAGGTTTTATCATCAAAAATCAGTTTATAAGATTTATTTATAATTGTGATTTATAAAGTTTGACATTTGTTTGTCGAGACGACAAGGTAAGGTTACGACTAAAGGTATGTTTTATATGTTTACCGAGACAGAACAATCGTCACTGTTTGGGCGTCTTACAAATAAAAGCTGTCAAATTTAACAGAAAACGAAGATATTACCAACATCAACACCAACCTTTAAAGTAAAACTTGTTTTTAGGATGGATGCACTGCTTTAACACAGTGTTGTCAGATTAGTCACACGAAGGATATTCGTGTACGTAATCAAATGGTGTTCAAGAATACGGGTTTAAATTATCATGCGCATATTTTTAAGAGGATACTTTTGTATGAGAAAATTTTCGTGTAAACTCGAGAATAGCACCCTGATCTATCAAATGATGACATGATTGAGACAACCTAAATAAAGTATATATATGTAGTAAAAATAATTGAAAAAAATTGTTATATACTTACCCAACTTCACAAGAACAATAACATTCACTAATAATGGGATTGGGGTCCTCCCTAAAAGTAATCATCAGTGATTGTGGTTTTTGATTTTTCTTTTGGATATGATAAGTCTTTGCCTTTAAAGTCATTTTTTTCTTTCTTCTACTTTGTAATACCATACATCGTGAATATACCCTTCAGCATAAAATTTATATCCTAATATGTATAAAGTTTGGTTAAAAAAGAATATCACATTGTAGGAATTAACCTACCTCTAGATTGCTGGTTGCTTAAAACGCCTCTTTCTTTAAAAATGGTTGATGCAACTTAGAAAGTATAATATTTTAAATGAGAAATGTCTTTTCCCACATGTTAAAAACGCCTATAAGAGAAAAATGTTGACTATCACAGGAATAAAATCTTAAATACAAATAAATTACTTACCTCAATTAAAATTTTATAATAATCACTGATATTAAAATATCGCCAAATATTAATGTTCGATAATAATATAAAAAAAACCACAGTAAACGCCAAGCCAAATTCGTTTATGATGATAATTGACTTTCAGAGGTTAGGTTAGACATGGAACACAAATAAATGGTTATATTATATTTGTGTTCTATAGAGTTAGGTAGGATCCCCAGGTAACCAACATCTGAAAACCAAAACTTGCAAAAAGGAGAGTAGGGGAAGTGCGCATGCATGCATGCATGCTTTCCTTTGGATAATGCGAAAAGTCTATTACTTAAATCAAATTTAGGAATTCCTAACTACAATTTGCGTTTCACGACGTGCTAGGTAATACCTAAGAGAGATAGAAAATACCTAATATTAGTATAGGTAGCTACCACTGCCTAAGACGTTTAGGAAATACTTAACCTCAAAATAGTTTGTCATTTTTGTTTACTGCATTGAAAGTATAGATTTTGTGTTTGTTTTCATTTAAAAAAAATATGCGAGCTGTACGTTTTATAGAACGTCTTGAAAGGTTCGATAGTTCGTGGGATTCTGAAAATAACAGGCAACGAGAACGTGAAATACGTCCACGTGTAAATTATTTTGAAAAGTTTGGACGAAACTGATTTGTTTCGGCGTTTTCGACTACACAAAAATACGGCATTGCATATATTAGAGAGAATTGAAGATTATCTTGAATTTAAAAGTAATAGGTAAGGTGTGGTGCAACAACTAATATTGCTTATTCATTTGTTTATATTTTATGGATAATTGTTTATACTATAATTTATATGTGGGGAAATAATTAAATGATTGTAAAATAGTCAGTTAATATAGATACTTCGTAAAGGAATCATCGAGTTTCACTGGCCCTTATTAACAACCCACTACATGGCGATCCTGCCAAAAGATATATCCGGTTAGGCACGCGAAAAGAACTGTATCGAAATCGGATAAAAACAAATATGTTCAAAGTTTCACTGTACAGATCGTTTAAAAACGCATGATGGGAAAATCCGTGTTATTGTTGATGAACAAGGACAAACTGGGTTTCCGCTTGATATAAGGATTGTCGTATACGTGTATACTTTGTGTGTCGATTTACTATATAACGTAGTCTATTATGTTTTTTTTATACAGAGGGTAATGTTAATTTTAAATTCGAAGTCCTACTAGTTGATTTAGTTTATGGTTAAGAATTGTGGGTTTTATAGGTATTTATCGTATAAATCTAGCAGAAATTTAAAAAATTTAATTATCATCTTTTGAAGATGAATGTTATGTAAGTCTAAACTTTGTAAATTTTAATGTCCGTTAAAGTTACTTGGGAGGAAATTTTAACCAAGCTGTAGGGTTTAAAAGAGGAAATTATTAAGGAATCAAAGAGAGTTTTAAAGTCAAAAGTACCTAAGTCTCAAAATATTAGAGAACAAGTTAGAGATACCTTATTAACACTTTATAATGAATTTGTAACCACTGTAAATGGTTGTTACAAAGATCTTGATGATAAACTTTACAATAATTACATTAAACCCTTATTTAATACTATTCGAGATAGAGTTGTTAGATCATACCAAGTTTTACGGGTTGATTACAAGGTCCCTACTAGTGTTTTATCAAAAATAGATCCGCAGATAAAAGACGAATTGTCATTAATAGATCTTACCGACGAAGACGGCAAAACTGGTAGCGACAGCAAAGAGCAAATCGATCAGAAACCTCCTTTACGCATTCGAACAGCAAACATGCCTCTTAGCACGGTGGATTTCTTTAACTTTGCTTCCAAAATCCTACCGAACGAATTTGATGGGTCTGAAGATAGGTTAACTCCATTTCTAGATGCTTTGACTCTTTTGAAGGCAAATGTAGAAACACATGAAGACAACGCAGTTGCATACGTGAAAACTAGACTTACAGGCAAGGCACGAGTATTAGTGGGTGAAAGTACGACTTTGGAAGAAATTATAACAAAACTGAAAAATGGGATTAAAGTTGAGAGTTCGCAGTCAGTCACCGCTAAATTGCTTAATTTCAAGCAGAGGCATAACAATTCTAAATATGTTTCTGAGATTGAAACCCTTACTCAAAAACTAAAGCAAGCCTATATTAGCGAAGGCGTACCCGAAAGAGTAGCAGAAAGCTATACAACAAATACCACTGTTAAAGCCTTAATCTCTAATTCAACTTCAGAAAGGGTCAAATTAATTATGGAAGCCGGAAGTTTCCAAACTACTCAGGACGCGATACAGAAATTTGTTAATATAAGTGCAGAAAATACAACTGATGCAACTATTTTATATGCAAACAGACCATCCCGCAGAAGTGGAGCGAGGGGAAATTTTCGAGGTAGAAGGAACTTTCAACATCGCGATGGATACAATCATTCCTCTAACAGAAACAATAACAACATGTACGATAATGATAACTTTAATCAAAATGGGTCAAATTATCAAAATAGATCGAATTATCAAAATAGGACAAATTATCACAATAGCCCAAATTATTCAAATAGAGGCGTTTCACACAGAGGTAGATCGTATAGATACGTAAGAACCTACGGTTTAGATCCAAACCAGGAAAACGAACAGGAACCTCAAATAGGTCCTTTGGGACAATCCTAAAAATTCTTAATATGGACCTAACACTTTCAAATTTTGTTTTAATTCAAACTGATATGACGGGAGACGAATATGTCACATTATTAGTTGATACTGGAGCGGACACATCACTTTTTAAAAGAGACAAAATAGATCAGCAACAAATTATAAACAAATCTAATATATGCAGAATTAAGGGCATTACAGACGGCTACACTAACTCTATAGGTTCAACCAATGCAAATATGATTGTCGAAAATTACATTTTTAATCATAATTTTCAATTAGTCGATCAAAATTTTCCAATACCGGCAGATGGAATTCTAGGAAGAGATTTTATCGCAAAATACGGTTGTCAACTAGATTATTACAAATGGGTTATGACCCTAAAGACCTTAGATGGAGACATTGAGTTACCAATTCATAATAGTCCAGAAGATGACGTCATACTTATTCCACCCAGATGTGAGGTAATAAGAAAACTAGACTCCTTGCAAAATATAAAAGAAGACGCAGTAGTATGTAATGAAGAAATAGCACCTGGAGTTTTTGTCGCCAGTACAATAGTTTCTAATAAAAGTCCATTTTTGAGACTATTAAACACAAACTTTGAAAGTGTAACCATAAAGAAACCGAAAATCCAATACTCCTACCTAAAAAATTACGATGTACTACATACGAGTAGCTATAAAGAAGTTAATAAAGAAAATAGAAATGAAGCTTTACAAAAAGAACTAAACTTAAGCTCAACTCCAGACTTCGTAAAACAGGAAACAATTAAATTATGTCAAGAATATTCCGACATTTTCATTCATTCATTAGGGGAAGTAAGATAATAATAGAAGGAGATTTCTACACCATTCATGAATTATTACAAACAACCAATACATTGTCAGATTTCTCTTCGCCAGACCAAAGAAAAATAGCAAGTGAATCTGCGACACTGATATAAACGTTAAAGGAATGTGAAAATCAATTACAAGCAGAGGTTAATTTGTACAATAAAGAAAAGAAAAAAAAATAATAGTGAGAAAACTGGGGTTGATACTCCTATAAAAGAAAACAAGGCGAAGGTTATTTCTAAAGAAGCGCCTCTTAAAGGCAGTCAAGAAAAGAAAAAAGAAAAACACGAGGGGAACAAAGAACAAATAAAGAAAAGTGAAAGACTAGCTTTAAAATCAGTACCTACACTGAGCCAAAAAGGTACGTAAATACAACAAAATAGTTCGTGTCAATAACAAAAAAATACGTTAAATTTAGTCCAACGTACATAGTTGTTATTACAACGAAAGCCTATTCGTCGAATAACGAAACATTTGTTAATCAACGATCGTTTCGTTGTAACAACGTATTTCGTTCAATATTCAACGAATCTGGTTTTCGTTAATATTACTAAACTGCGTTGGTTAGTTAACGAATAGACTTTATTAATATTACGAATATTTCGTTAACTAACGATCTTTATTGGTTAATAACATGAACCCCTGTTCGTTAATACAACGACAAATGGTTAATATTATGAACCTAAATTGTCAAACCAACGATCTGAATTCTTTAATATAACTATCTGTTCGTCAAACTAACGAACTATATTGGTTAATACCATGAACTTCTGTTCGTTAATTCAACGACAAAATTTATTAATATTATGAACTTAAATTGTCAAGCCAACGATCTGAATTCGTTAATATAATGTATGTTTCGTTAAACAATACAAATATACAAGTTGTCCATTTTTGTTACGTTATTTAGCAGGTGTAGGTATGTGTCTTAAGAATGGTACAAGATTAAAAATAAAAGATTTATTTCAAAAAAAAAACAAAAAAAAAACAATCGTTTTAAAGATACCTAGGGGAAGTGTACTTAAAAGGGGTAATAAGTTTAAATTAAAGCTTGCACTTGGAGAATATTTTGTAAAATAGCAGTATATTTGTTTTTCATCAAATACCTTTATGGTATTTTATGGTTTTAGCTGACTATCCCATTTTAATTAAGTACACTTCTCCTAATTACAAAATAAAACAATGAATCAATAAGCAAAAACTATTCTAAAAATTCAGACAGAATGTGGACTTTAGAATAAGTTTTTCCATTAGTCCTTTTAAAGAAGAATGATTCGATGAAATTCCAAAACATATTACATTGAGGTGGAAATTTTAAATTGATAACAAAAAAAGTTTTTAAACATATATCAACTGCTATTAAAAAGTTTAAAAGTTTGAATTTTATATTGTCAAAATATAAATAAATTTCTTTTAATTCTGCAATACTTTCTCCTATGCAAATTATAAAGGGTTGGATGCTATCTTCTTTTTGTTGTAGAAAAGATAAGTAGTCTTCCACTTCCTGACTGTTTCTACCTAAAAATAAAAAGGACTCCTGGGAATCTTTCAATGTAAATTTAATTAAACTTTTTTTGCCATCTTTGTCTTTTTTATACATTTTGTCGGTGGGTACAAAGTACCCGTGAAGGCATCGCGACTATCTAAAAAAATAAAAATGCAATGTAAATATCAATTTATAGACATATATTTCAAGACCTATAACTTAATCGGTTATACTATCAACAATATTTAAGCATTATTTTATTTGGAAAATAGTTGAATTAACAATAATTAATATAAACAGACCTCGAAGCGGTTGAGGGTTGTTATTTTGAATATTTTTTTGAAAAAGCAAAATTATACAAACACATTATTGATACTTTATTCCATTTAAATTTATAGGTTGAGTGGTACACGGCTAGATTATTTCATAAGTAATTTAGAAATAAAATATAATACTGTATAACAATTGCAATCTAAATCTTTATATCAATACAAAAAATTGAGAATAAGCAATAATATGACAGTGACAGTGACAAAAATTGTATCAATAGTAATACTATAAGTACTTCAAAATAATAACGACAACTTGTTGCATAATAATTAGAAAGAGTGTCAGTTTGACAGTTTAAATAATCTGCCGCCAAACGTGAGGATTATTCTGTCAAACTGACACGACTTGTAATTATTATGTCATTATTATTGTATGACTGCGATTATAAAATTAGAAAATTAATTTAGAAAATGGAGATCTTTGATTGGTCTATTTTATAATGGAGGAAATAATAATTGATAAAATCTTTCTATAAAAAAATAAGTAGGTTATTTTTACTCACTTTCGGAATAAGAGTCGTTCAAATTGGTCAGGAGGCCTTTTATTACTTTATCTTTAATATTATTGTTTGACTTTAGGAACGATACAATTTTAGGATAACATGATTCCCAATTGTCTAGTAAGCCATTCCCCCATCTCAAAGCCAGTATTGAAATCCATATCAATCTAAAAAATTTCAATTTGAAAGTAACTAAGATCTATTTATTTAAATATTAAAAATTTACCAATCGAAATCCTGTTGGAGTCGTATACATAGGCCATTTTTTAAATAGAAACATCTTTTTCTTCAAAAAACTGAGCAATGCTGTTTATTAGGCATGTTCTTTGTTCTTCGTTAAATTTTGAATATTTAGTATAATGCTCTGCCAACATTTGTCCTTTTGGATTTTGATTCAGGAACATTGTTAATGTTATAGTGTTGCCTTCATCCGGACTAGAGCACCGGGAATATGGGTTTGATATAGATGATTCGCCTATGGATGAAGTTGACGGAGCTGGAGACCTGCTCGGATTAAAAAAGTGTTTCTGCGAATTAGTTTCACACAAGGGAAAACCTATCGATTGGCGCCATTCTTCCAAATTGTATTCAAACAAGAAATGGTCCTTCATGTACTCCATTGACATCATTTGAACAACCTGGCAGAGCTTGATTTTGAATAATTGATTCATCAGGTCTTACATTGGAAATATCCAAATATATAGGCTGAGAGGAATTAAATTCATTTGGCGTTGTTGATTGATGGCAAAAGGACAAATTGTGGTATTCGTTCGAAGTTGTCATTATCGGATAAATTATACCATGTTGATCATTAATACTCGTTGTATTTTGAGAATGCTCATCAGCTGATGAATCCATTGTTATTTTTTTATGAAGAATTTTCTGTATTGTCAATATTGGAAAACATATGTTTAACACTTACTATTAATGAAATATTTGTAATAAAAAAATCTGTACACGAATTTGTTAACAAAAATTAGAAAATTAAAAATTAGACTAGAACATAATAGTACTTGGACCCATGCCTATTAAAAATCTAATTACCTAACCTTGAACATCGTATATGGGGTTTTTATGTCGAGTATGACAATTTTCTATATGAGGCAATTACCATGGGGGTGGGGAGGCGGTATTGTGGAAGCAACCATCGACTTTAGGGCTTCCGAAAAAAAATATAATTCCAAAATTTTTTGTTGGACAAGGTAAATATTTTTTTAAACGATTCTAAAAACAGCTGTAAGGGGTTAAAATTTAACCTGTTACAACTGATTTTTTAAGTACTTGTAATAAAAAAGAGTATTTAAAATCAACAGTATATTTATTTTCATAATGTCCACAAATATATGAATGATATTTTTTTATATACATATTTTTTATTTGCAACGTCGAAAGTTTATCAAGGATACACGCGTGTGTTTACTACAGGTTAAGCATAACACGCATTTTACCATAGGCGTGTGTTTCTTAAGAATGTTACATCAGTAAAAGCAATTAATTATTAACATCCAATAAATTAATTCAAAGTAACGAACCAAAGATACATAAAAACAATTCTAACATTGAAAAATAATTGTATAATTAAGTATCTAAAACAAAGATTGATCATGGCAACATGACCTATAAGTTTAAACCATGTTAAAATAGAATTTTATTTTAGAGAATAACAATCTCAATGATTCCAATGTCCATTCATACCAAGTTAATATATTGGACATGAAATTTTTTTACGTTGATTTTTATAAATAAGTTATTTTGAGATGTACACTTTAAAACATTCAGGTATATTATGCAACTACTTTTTGTATTTTAAATATGCTGTGTATAATTTTATGTGTAATAATTATATGTAATTTTATGTGTCGATAAAAATTGTTGGAAAATATTTATGTCGGAAGTCCTAAATTCATCACGGTTGTCGTTTTTAAAAAATCGCCCGCTCTGTTGGAACTGGTCTTACAAATTGGTCCAACTCGACATAAGAAAACACATACGAAGTCCCAACGGTAAGATAATCAAGTTTTTTTGTAATCGTGCGCCCAACAAAAATATCATTATTTGTCATTTGTGAACATAACAGAGTAAGAAGTATTTTAAAAGTACTCTTTTACTCTCAACATAATTTTTCCGCGAGCCGTTTTAATTACAGAAAGAGGTGGACCAATGATATCATCAATAGAAATTATCACAAATTCACCTAAAAGAGATTCTTTTATTTCATAAGCTACAAAATGTGAACAGTATTGAACATGCAGTAACCTCTGACAAAAAAGTAAAACCTGTTCTTTTTTTAAGATAATTAAATTTATTATTTTGTAAAAATAGTATTCGTTGTTAAAGGTAACTACATAATCTTTATCAGAATAAGAAATACTATTATAATCAATGGAAGAATAACATTTTATTTCATTTTTATCGTAAGTTAGTAGTTTATCGTAAATTATATTGCAAAAACCGCTTTTTATTATTTTTGATTGATTTAGTTTGTATTTGGTGAAGGAGTCATTATTTTGTATTAACTGGTATGCAAATTTCAACACATATTTTTTAGATAATGTAAGACAAATATTTCTTCGAGATGTAATACAATTAGCATACACTTTAAACTGCCTATGTTTTGATTCATATTTAAAACACCACAGTTTTCTTAAAGGTCCTGATTGGCGAATAATTCTTGGATAGTGGATTAAATTATGAAATTTGGGTTTTAAAGTATCATTAAATAGTGAAGTATATTTAGTATTATGGATTTTTAATTTACTTTCTAATAGAACTATATCATGTTCGTTAATTTCAAAACAAAGCAACATATCTACCATAACACTAAAATTAACAAGATGATGCCAAACTTCATCATCTTCAGGTAGTAGGTCTCCAACCATAAGTGGAAAATATAGTGTAAATGTCATCATTTCTCGCGCTGACATTTTCAATTTGTTTTTTGTAAGATGTTTTTCTTCAATCGGTCCTGATATATTACTAATTTCTGTTGGTCCGTATTCAAAACATTGTTTTCTTGCATTTAATGTTTTTAAACTAAAGTACTTCATAGTTTTGGTAAAGTAATATATCATATGACAAAAATTGTAATGGCAAATACCTTCAAAAATGTCATGCATTACATCTGCGTAATAATTTTCAACTACGTGAAATGATTTTATATTATTGAGTAAACAGCTACCAGTTATTCCAGTAGTCTCAGGACTATTTAGTTTTAAATCAGATTCATAGTTTACAGTTGTTCTTAACAATTCACTTTTTTCTGTACTCAACGTGTGGCTTTCTGCCTTATAAACCTTACACATTCTACAGCAATAGTTACTTGAAAAGGACGTATTAAAGTTTAGAAACGAATTTAACCCTAAGTTGTCTGCTATTACTAGACCCAAAACAAAATAAACTCGCAAACTGGAGTTTGTTCCAATTTGCTTGATTTCAATTCCATGTTCTTCTAAATCTTTTAACTCGTTAACTAAAAACTGAAAACATTTTTCATTTCCCCATGTTTTTATATCTGAACTTTTTATAATTGCACCATGAAAAACGTTATCTAATTTCGATTCCAGTATTGGGAGGCAAGGAAAGGAGTAATATACATTACAAATCGAATGCACAGATGAATGCGAGCCCAATGGATTGTTAATTTCAAAATCGTCGATATAAATAAAATAAGGCAAGACTATTTTATCACTAAATGTTTCAATTTTTTTCTTCCATAACTCACCTTGTACAAAGTTAGTTATTTTTGGACATTTTTTTAGAAATTCTAAGTATTTTAATGTTCTATTTAGTAAATAATTTTTTTCGAATATTTTTCTGAATTGAAATTTTAATGGCATTACAATACCCTTAATAATTTTTTCATCATATATCAACTTTCCTGTTAGATGTACTGCCGCTATTTCATTGTTAATTGTAAATTGTTGAATATCACCAATAAGATCTGAATTTTTCATGAATTTATATAATAGGTGATCTGTATTACACTCTTTGAATAAGTTTTTGCTACTACCTACCACACTTACAAAGTTATTATAACCCTCAACATTTTGTTTAAAATAATGATTAACTAAATTCATAAATGTGGTTAATAGTGGATCAATAATATACTTTTCTACACATTTTTGTATTTCGAATACATCTTTCTTTGAGAAGTTATTTTTGTTATGAAGTGTCAATATAAATAGTTTTACAAATTCTTTTATTTTCATTTGTGAGTTTTCAAGGTTAAAAATGAATTTTTCTTGTTCCCCATTATCAAACGAAAAATAAATATTATGATCAGCAGAATTACCTGCATCATAAATATTGTTTGTGTCATAAAATGAGCATGGGGGCATCTGATCCTGATTCTGCAGAGTCTTATTGTGATCCGCAGCAGAATTACCAGCATCAGAAAAATTGTTTGTGTCTTGAAATAACCACGAGGATGTATGATCCTGATTGTGTTGAGCTTTATTATGATCAGCAGAATTACCAGCATCAGAAAGTTTATTTGAGGGTGTCTGATTCGGCTCAGCCTTCCTTAATTCAAAGTTGTCATCTGATATGTTGATACGGTTATTGGTTGTCCCTAGTCATTTTAAGAACAATCAGTAACTAATCTATAAACTGACTCGACTAACTCAGAGTTGGTGTCTGGTAGAGTGGTCGTGGAAGAAAAACAAGGAAAATTTGATTTAGTAATTAGCTATTATATTATTATTCTGTCAAGGTGGAATGATAAAAGTAATATTTACATGACTACAATGATTGTTATGGGATCCACATAGTACTAGGTGGTTAACAACATATCTTCATTTATGTAGGTAAGTATTATAGATTTAAGTAAGTAGAAAATATGAACTATATTAATCGATAAAATGCTTTTAGGTAGACCAGCTATTGCATTGGCTTTTGGCACAATATACGTTTGTTTAGTTACCAGGTGTAGCAATCTCTGGAACAAGGTACCAATCCTGGAACTTCTCCACAGGAACAATACAATGGATGGCAACTAGACTAATTGATGGAAGTCTGTACTCGGTTAATCACAGGTAAATTAAGATGGTAATTGGCCTAAAATAAGTTATGACCTTTTAAGAGAAGCTTCGACAAAGAAAATAGTGTGCTTACCGTATATGGCAGCGGCCTTAAGAGTTAAGTAATCGTGTTATCCACAATGGGTGTATATAGTCTACATCGACTTAAGATGATTACTTAATCTGATCTTAAATGGGTATTTGTATTTCTTTTTCAGAATCCGTATAAAATACGTAATGGGAACCTCCTGGCTTGAGTTCCAACAAGAAAGATAAAAATGACAGCATGAGGAAATGAGAAAGACAACGTTATTTCCTTTCCACAACTAGGCAACCTTTGGTGACTATAGCTAACCATAGTAGGCATACAGTACAATTTAATTTGTTATTAATTAGAAGAATAGAGTTCAAGGTCAATGTTTGTTAATTTGTGTGATTTATAATAAAGAAGAATTAAGTTCATGGTCAAATATTTGTAGTGCAAGATATAAACAATGATATTTAATAAAAATAATTTCAGAAAATGTTATGGATTCAAACTGTAAGTAGTAAATAGTTATATTACATGATCAAACAATTAAAATAAACCTGTAACAATGTGAGACATATTATTATGTTTTCTGTTTACATGTTTTTTAAAATCACTAATGTGCTGAAAAGTCTGTCCACAATTATGTTCACAACATCGAAATAATGAATTAGTGTGTAGGTCATGGGTTCTCTTAAAATGTAAAATAAGAATTTTAAGCGAATTAAATATTTTTTTACAAATAAAGCATAACATGTTTATAGATACCTATATTTTTTAATGTTCTATTAAACATAAACAGATAATAGATACTCCTTCTAAATAGATATATTACCTGTAATAAACAAATCAACATTACTTACACTAAATCAGAATTTGAAAAACAAATTGAAATACTCACCAATATTAACTCTTTTTCACAAAAGTCACTACGAGTTATTTTATTAACAGTAGGCACTTCTTACGAGAAGACGAACGGAATATAAAAGAACAAAATCCGAAAAATCGCAAGCTTGCACAAGTTACATCATTCGCTCCCTCCCAATTGTTTACAAAACAACATGCATACGTTATCCCGACGAATCTTTTCGTTAAAACAATGAATGCGTTTCGTAGCGCTACGTACTTTACGTTATTATAACGAAAAAGTTCGTTATATTTTTGTAACTATCTGAAGAGATTCCATATACGTTGTATTAATGAATAAAGTTGTTAACTGATCAAAAATATTTAACCGTACACACCAACGTATTGTTCGTTGTGCGAATGTATATCGTTCGTTAAGTTGGAATTTAAAAATCAACGAACTCAATATGTCATCCTAACGAAATTTTTCGTTATTTGACAATAAAACTACGTCTTCACAACGAAAGTATACGTTAATCAACTTAAATAATACATTTAAAAATTAACGAACACTCATACATCATATTAACGAACTCTACGTTAGTTAAAAAAAAATAATTTAACGTTTTGTTCGTAATCACAACGAATTATTTGTTGATTCAACGAAAAAACAGTTAACAAACGGTGTTGGTTAATATTACGAACCAATTTTCTTTCAGTGTAGACCAAATAATTCTCTAGGAGGTTGATTTTACTGAATAATGTTATATATTTGTAATTTTTTATGTTTGTAGGATAGTATTATTAGTTTTGTGAATTTTAATCGAAAATTAATAGAAGTGTTTTTAAGGACTTGTAAGTAGAAAAACATTAAAATTTTATTTCCGCAAAATTTATAGCAATTTGTATATAACGTACGATTCAATGGATCAATATATCAGAGATTTTAATGTCCCTGTCGTGGATACATATGATATAAAAAATTTCTGTGAATGTGATAGTATTTTTAATGTAAATCAGATAAGTTCTAATTTTAAGATTCTTCACCAAAATATTAGAAGTATTTCTAAAAATTTAGACCAATTTAAAATTTCCTTGCATGGTATCATGAATTTCGATTGCATTATACTAACTGAAACGTAGAAAATTGATAATATTGAATTGTATAACATACCAGGATATGATTTAATATATAATAATAGTAAACTCAATAAAAGTGATGGTGTTGTAGCGTATATAAACAATAAATATACATATGAATATGATATAGTAAACGTAGGAACTACTAAGATATTAAAAATAACTATAAATTTTGGTAAGCATAAGATTGGGGTATTAGCTTGCTACAGGTCACCTTCCAAAGAAAATTATAATTCAAATCTTCCCGAATTCATAAATAGCCTTCAAAGTTTTTTTAAATCAAATGTGGTTGATACATTTAATTGCTGTTTTTTTATTGGTGACATTAATATTGATCTACTTGAGGGAAACCACTATACTATAGAATATCTAAATACTTTAGGTGAGTATGGGTTTCTATCAACAATTAATAAACCAACTAGAGGAAAAGCATGTTTGGATCATTTATTTATTAATTCAAAACCTCATATTATGGATAATATCATTCCCTTAATCATAGAGACTGATATAACTGACCACTTTGCAATAGCTCTACAAATAATTTTTGAAGATAGGATTACTAGATCTAATCCTATCCGATACGTTAAGCATATAAACTACCAAAAACTTGCCAGCTGCATTGGGAAAGTTTCATGGGACTGTCTCTATAGTTGTAGCAATCCTAACTCTGCAACAGATACTCTAATAACAACAATACAGGAAAATATAAACAAATCTACTTATTTAAAAAAAGTTAATAGAAAAAATACTAAAATCTCACCATGGGTGACAAATGCTCTTTTAAAATCAATCAACGAAAAAAATAAATTATATCGACAAACTAAATCCTATCCTAATGATAATGACCTGATAGCGAAATACAGACAATATAGGAATAAACTTAATTCATTAATTGAGAAAACCAAATATAACTATTATAAAGAAAAATTTTTTAAAAACTCTGATAGCAATAAACAATTATGGAGTGTGGTACAGGAGTTGAGTGGTACTGGTACGAAAAAAGATCAAGTATGTATAGACAAAATTGCTGATCAGAAAGGAAATATATTAACTAACACATTAGATATTGCGAACCAATTTAATTCAACTTTTTCAGAAATAGGTAAACGTTTAGCTGATCACATTAATAAAAATAAGTCACCTAATATATTTTAACTTAGTCCTCTATCAAACTCTTTGGTATTACTTCCTACTACCTCTTCTGAAGTAAGAAACACAATAAAAGAACTGAAATGTAAAAAAGCTTGTGGGATAGATGAGATAAACGCGGAATGTTTAAAAATAATATCACCAGCAATAGAGGGTCCTTTGGAATATATTTTTAATATGTGCATAGAGAAGGGAATCTGGCCTAACTCATTAAAGAAAACCATAGTTTTGCCCATATATAAATCTGGGGATAGAAGTATTACCTTGAACTACCGACCCATTTCTCTGGTTCCACATATATCAAAAATATTCGAAAAAATGATAAACTATAGGCTAACAGCTTTTATAAATAAATTTAATTTAATATCATCAAAACAATTTGGATTTAAACAAAATAGTTCCACCCAAGATGCTATTTTAAATTTAACAACCACAGCATATGATGCTTTAAATAGGAACAAAGCATGTCTTTGTGTCTTTTTAGATTTGGCTAAAGCGTTTGATACTATCTGTCACAAACATCTCTTGGATACGTTAGAAAAGTTTGGTATACGTGGACATTGCTTACAACTGTTTAATAGCTACCTGTCAAACAGACAACAAATTGTTAGGATTGCTGGGATATCAAGTACAACTAAGCTAATAACACACGAAGTACCCCAAGGATCAATCTTAGGCCCTGTCCTTTTTAATCTTTATATCAATGGTTTATTTTTGCTACAAAGCTCAGGACATATAATTGGTTTTGCAGATGACACAGCGATAGTCTATGAGGAAAATAATTGGTATGACTTAAAACTAAAGGTAGAAAAAGACCTAAAATTAGTAAAAGATTGGTTTGATTATAAACTTTTATCGATAAATTTTAATGAAACTTTTTATTTGCCATTTTTAAATTATAATTCCATTAATAATCATTTTATGCCTCTTGAAATTTTACAAAATGGTCAAAAGAACATTATAAAACCTGTAACATATATTAAATACTTAGGAATCATTATAGACACTAACTTCAAATGGGACTACCATATTAAAAGTATTGTTAAAAAATTACAATTTATCCTCTATAAATTTAAACATTTTAAAAAACACATTCCTGCGACTTGTCTTAGAACGTTATATTTTGCATTAGTGGAAAGCCATATTCGTTATGGTATATTGGCTTGGGGATCGCAGAAAATTCGAGTGCTAGTCTTCGTGAGGTACAGTCGATTTTTATTAGCGGCTAATTGCTAAGTGTTTATTGTTTTTATAACAAGTTTTTTGCTTTTCTTTATATACTTTTTCGGTAGTTGCTACCTTTCAGAAATTTAAAATCCAGGGAATTACTCCTGTAATTTCACCGGGACCCTCGGGGTCCAACTCCCCTTCAGAGACCTCATACACAAGAGGTATTAAACAAAAAATTCAACAAATAATTAGACTTGAACCGGGTAAACACCCTAACCCAGACCTTAGTCTCTTGTGCAAAGTGCATCAACCTGAGGACATTATAAAATCCCTCAGGAAGAACGTTCAGAAAAACTCTACGAGTATAAAGGTAAATACTAAAAGACTTAAAAACAAAAAGAAAAAAACCACAATATCCTGTAATTCACCCAGAAAAAAACTTTCAAAAATTAAAAGTGTATGGAAAACAACGAAAGTGCCAAAATCAAACAGTAATTCTTCCGTCATTAAAACCCCGTCACCGGGGAAATCTCCGACTTCATACCAACAGAGACTAAACGAAATCAAGCGCAAGAGACAACAGCTAGCGAACCGCCGCGAGGCGGATTCATACGTGAATTCAGACGAGAAACCAATTTCGTTCCAGAGCAAGCCGACGTCCCCAGCACTATATAAGGAGAATACGACACGTATTCCACGAAAAAGGGTCCCTGTACCCCCTCGCCGGTCAAAAACAAAAGAATTAGTAGCTCAGGTAAATCAAAACGCTCCGCGCGCAAAACGCGTCAAAAAAGTCCGGTACCTCTTCAACAAAATGTTTTCGGGCAACTTATTAACACAAATGAAAAGTGTATAGAACAATCATTATTGCAAAAGTGTATAGTAAACCCTTCGTCAAACGCGACAAAAGACAATTCATCTCCACACAAAGCTACCGCCCCGAATAAAGTGTGCAGAGACAATTCCGCATCGGTCAAGCGCGTCGATTCACAAACGAATCAAAAGTGTGTAGAACGCTTGGTAAACCAAAATACACCCGAAAATCTAACAAAGCGTATTGAAATCGCGCAGGAGAGAAAGTCCATCGAGGACTGCTATTTTAAACCAAAAGACCCAGATCTCTCGCGGCATACGAATACTCCCACGTCGAGCACGGCGGACAGTTCGCCGCATGTTCTTCGGTCGTCACCGCCGATGAGGATGGAAACGTCCCAACACTCTAGTCCGACGTCTCCGGTCGCTAATCTTCCCATCATCACTACGGTACAGGTTCACAGCAACCCACTCAGTTGGAGTGAAGAAGTTGACCGGTCTGAAGTTATCAACAAAAATCTACCGAGCCAATCCACTGACAAAGACGAGATCTTCATGTCGCAATACCTCTCCCTAAATAAGAACAAAACAGGGATAGTCACACGTAAACTGAATTTTCAACAACCTTCAGTTGATGCAATAGAAGTCGCAAGCCAACGCGACAGTCCCGCTGAAACTGAAATGGAGACGGACGGTTTTACCCGTCCCAAGAAAACAACATCCTACGCTTCGGCTTTAGCGATTCAAAATAAAAATACTAAACCCATTGTGCTTCAGAACACCTATGAATCGTTGTCTGAAGAAGAAGCTGACACTACAGAAGACGATACGCCGGGGCCCTCAAACCATCCGACTACAGGGAAAAGAAAGAGAGCGAAGAAAGTCGCCAAGAAGATTATCAACAAAAATATAAACAACACTAAAACAAACCCAACAACTTCTACGGGCACTACATCGACGAAAGCACCGTCCAAGAAATCTCTACCTCCACTTGTGGTCGACGGAAGAGTCCAGTGCAGAAAGGGTATCTCCGACATCTTGAGGAAAGATACGACAGGGCAATTTGAACTAAAATTCAACCGAAACTCTTTAGTCATTTTTACCAAGAACGATGCGGATTACGATACCATCAAAAGTAAGATGATTGAAGAAAATGTCCCCTATCATACCTACTCCAAGAAAGAGGACAAATCCCACGCTTTTGTTCTTAGAGGTCTTACCGACGATACTGAACCAGAGGACATTAAAGACGACCTCCTAAAAACATACAAAATCGACACTAAAGCGGTATACAAGATGAACACGAAGGGGAGACCGTTGTTTTTAATAGTAACCGATCCGTCCATCAAGCTTGACTTTCTAAATAAAAACGTAAAGATCATAGAATTCACCAGAGTAACATGGGAACTTAGAAGACAATCTAAACCCATTATTCAGTGCCATCGCTGTCAGCAATGGGGGCATGCCACTTCCAATTGTGGCAGACCACCGCGATGCCTGAAATGCGCCGGAGACCATCTCACATAACAATGTAAAAAGGACCCATCTACACCGGCCACCTGCTGCAATTGCGGCGGTGATCATCCGGCAAACGCCAACGTGTGTCCGGTATACATTCGAAAATTGGAGTTCCTAGAAGGCAAGAGAAACACAAACAGAAACGCGGCGAAACAAGCTACAAACTTAATACCGACACCGATTCCAACGAGAAACCCATGGACTAACAACAACAATCGAAATAACATTGAAATCAGCAATCAAAACGACTTCCCGGCCCTGGGGAAAACTAGGAGGCAACCACCCGCCACAACAGTCAGCCAACCGATCGACCGACAAGCAACCAACAGGCCACCAACGGACAACACCGCAAACTTTAACAATCTAAATTGTCTTTTTCAGGAGCTAAACGAATTAGTTAACCTAGATGAACTCACCAGAGCAGTCTCAGATCTCATCAAACTAATAAAAGGCGCAAAATCTAAACTGGAGAAATTCACGATCTACAACAGCTTCGTCCAGAACATAGATAAGTATGATTTCTAATGGCTTATAAAAATTCAGGTTCGCACACAAAAGACTCTTTAAAAGTTATATCTTGTAATGTTAAAGGCGTCAAGAACAAGTTATTTCTTATTCAAAACTTTATTTATACTAAATACAGTCCAGATATTCTTATACTACATGAAACCTTCCTAACACCAGGGGAAAATATAAATCTTAAAAATAAAAATTATAATGTAAGACAGACCTATGGGGGTGGGGTACTTTTCGCTATCAAAAAGTACATACAATATAAGGAATTGAACCAATTCAATATACAAATGGAACACATTCCTGTGTTAATAAACAATAAGCTTCTCATTGTGGGTGTTTATAATCAGCCTCGTAACAAACTGACGGAATCAGAATTAAAGTTACTAACAAAAAACTATAAAAAAGTGGCAGTTGTAGGAGACTTGAACAGTAAACACCCGGAATGGGATGCTTATTGCAACAAAGCAAATTATAATGGAAGTGTTCTCTCTAGATTCTGCGAAAGTACGGATTGCAATGTCTTCTGTACTCCGAATCCAACCTTCTACCCTTTCGGAGGGGGAAATCCGAGTACATTGGACATTGTTATCGGGAAAAACATCACGATTGACAATTTACAGACAATATGTGCACTCACTTCTGACCATGATCCGATTTCCAGGACGATACGACTAAACCATAATATTGTGAAATCGGATCATACGTACTATGATTATAAAACCACAAAATGGCCCGAATTCAGAAATTTTATTAATTCTCACTTGTCTTCACTTGTGTCTATACATGACGAAGATCACATGGAAGAAATTCTGTGTGATCTGACAAACACTATTATACTAGCCAGAAATGCCACAACTCAAAAAACTTCTTTCAAATCCTATACGGAAAAATTTCCGGAGGGATTAAAAGAAAAAATTAGACTTAAGAATAGAACGAGAAAGTTGTGGCAGAGATCTGGTGACAGTAATGACCGACAATTAATGTTCACTCTACAAAATCAAATTAACGCAGAAATTCAGACGATACGTAACGAAAACTGGGGGAATTTTCTGCGTAAAATTGACACTCGAACGAACCGACTTTGGGGGACAGTACACAAACTTAAACGTAAACGTAAACCAGTGACTAGAATTCGACATAACAACCAAACCATTAATAACGAAACTGACATTGCGAGAGCCTTTGGAGAGCACTTCCAAAATAATTTTGTTAACAACACACCACATACTGAAGCGCACGTTGAAACTCTTAACTGGCTTCAGCAATTTCAAAACAAAAATTTTCAATCAAATAAAAATAGCATCACGAAATCACAGATTTATAAAATAATTGCCAAGTCTAAAAATAAAACTGCTCCGGGTAGGGACGGCATCCCTAACATCCTAATGAACAATTTACCGCCTAGTGCAATAAATATTTTAACCTTAACAATCAATTATATGATGGCAAACTGCAAATACCCTCGCTGCTTTAAAATAGCCAACATGGTACCAGTACCTAAAACTCAATATGGACGGAGTTGCATCGACAATTACCGACCAATATCGCTTCTAAATAACAGCTAAAATTTTTGATAAAGTAATATTAAATAGGCTACTATATTTTGAGCAGAAGCTCAAATTGATACCTGACGAGCAATACGGTTTCAGAGAGGAACATGGCGCACCGGCCCAGCTCATCCGTGTTATAAACCACATTCGAGTTGGCTTCCGGAGGCTTCACCCCTCTGTAATGGTAGCGCTCGATATTAAAAAGGCCTTTGACACAGTCTGGATCCCCGGACTGGTTCAAAAACTTTTGAATATGGGAATACCAGACTATTTAGTATTACTTCTGTATTCATATTTCGTGGATAGATCTTTCTATATGAAAATTGGCAGTTCTGAAGCAGGACCATATACAATAACAGCTGGGGTGCCGCAAGGCTCAGTGCTGTCGCCGACGCTGTACTCGCTGTTCACAGCAGACTTTCCGAAATCCAACAAAATCTGCACAGCTTTATATGCTGATGACGTTTGTCTGGTGCAAACTGCGAGAACGTCCGAGTTGGCACTGCGCGGGGTTGACTCGCATCTCAACGCGAATATTGTCCCATATTTCTCACATAACAAACTCACTCTAAATCCGTCAAAAACACAATATATGGTCCTGCACGGCGCTTTCAGAGCTAAAACATATCTCTTCTCCAGGTTAAAACTGCAGGGGGAAACTATCCAACCAAGCACACAAATTAAATACCTAGGGTATATTATCCAGCCTAGTACTGGACATACTTTGCATATCGATGCTAGGATAACGATGGCTAAAGCGGTGATACGGGAGCTGTACCCATTGATCGGTCATATGAGCAAGCTCCACGCACACAGCAAAATTTTACTATACAAGCAAATTATTCGGCCGACAATGCTTTACGGTTATCCCATATTCTACTCGGCCACTAAGCTGTCCTTTCATCGATTGCAAGTTGTGCAGAACAAGTGCCTGAGAATGGCTGTTTGGAAAGGTGGACCTCGCTATCCGAGAAACACATGGTTGCACGACATAACCAATATCCCTTTTATAAAAGATTATGTTTACAGTTTAGCGAAAAGATTTTACAAATTCAGCATTCCTGATAGTCTCAACCAAATTCTAAGGAAGCGCGCAGCATACACCAAGAAGAGATATCTTTTGTTACATGAAAAGATTTTCGATGCATCTCCTACCCACCAAACAAGGGACTAATCTCTCTTATAACTAATTTTATTTTGGTATAAAATCTAAAATTCTTTTATTTATTTACATTTTATTTTACAAGTATTTATATTTATTTACATTTTTATTTTTACAATTATTTAAACAATTTCTTCTAAATTGAAACCAATTTATACGGCCCCTTTACAGCCACGTTGAATGAATGAGAGAATGGATGTATTTATTAGTATGAAAGGCAGGATGAATGACCGCGTCATAATTTGTTTACTTGATACATTAAATTCATTCACTATTTTGAAACCAATTCCATGTGCAACCTGTTTTTTTCAAGCTTTTTTCAGGATACTTCTTGAAATTTCTGCGGGAATCATAACTTTAGTGTTCGGCCGGATCTGTTTTTGATCTTGAACTTCTCTAGAAACATCGGATAGTGCCCACAAGCAAGGTACCGATGACGGGGCTCTTACCAGGAGATGGGGATGGCAGTTTGGGCAACGAAGAGAAGGCAACTTCTCTAATTGTTGTAAATTGCTTAAACCAAATTTTGTACTAAATAATTAAAAAAATGAATAAAATCTTTTATCATTGGCTTGGGGATGTGCACAAAGGACACACCTACGAGCTTTAGAGGTAACTCAGCGGAGATTCTTAAAATTACTCCTTTCTAAAAACGCAAGGTACTCTAGCAACAGTCTATATACAGAAGCTAGAATATTGGATGTAAGACAACTTTATTACTTTTATGCATGTGTCAGGTATCATATAAATAAAGGTTGTGGCCAGATATCTCATTACTACAATACTCGTCAAGCTCATTTACATGCTATACCTTATATGACAAAATCTACGACACAGAGATCATATTCATATTTGGCACCGAGGTTATATAATGCTATACCTAATTATATTCAAGAAATTAGTATACTAAACCTTTTTAAAAATAATATGAAAGACTATATTTTACAAAACGAAAGAGCCTTATTTAACGACTATTTCGTAAACTAATTCTAAATTATAGCTTATCTGATAATTTAGATTTAATTTTTTTTGCTTTTTTTTTGGTTTTTATTAATGCTTATCCACTCCATGACATACTGTTGTAAAAGTGTGTAGGTGTATATTAAGTATGTGTGTCTATTTATAATTTTAATTTTAATGTATTGTATTGTATTATATCACGTACAAGTTGTAAGCGATCTTGGTTGCTTACAACTTTAGTGATTGTTTGTTTATTTATTTATATATATTGAAATTATTATTATTATTTTTTATACTATACTATTGGTAAATATACTTTATTATTTTTGCCCTAGAAGGTGAACCACTCTCCACTAACAATTTTGATTACCAAAAGTTACGCTTATTAGATAACTCCCCAGTCTACATAAAAAACAATAAAACACCTTATTCGCAAGTAAACGAAATAAATAATCAAGTCGAGAAAATGCTTAAAGAGAACATAATAGAACTATTACAATCGTAGTATAATAGTCCAATCCTACTCGTACCCAAAAAATCTAATAATGGAGAGAAAAAGTGGCGTCTTGTTATAGATTTTCGTCAGGTTAACAAAAAAATGTGCGCAGATAAATTTCCGATCGGTAGAATTGATCAAATACTAGATCAACTAGGCAGAGAAAAATGGTTCTCTACATTAGAACTAAAAGCTGGATTCCACCAAATACCACTGGAAGAAAGCTCTAGAGACATTACATCATTTAGCACAAATTCAGCTTCGTATCGATTCACCAGGTTACCTTTTGGTTTAAAAATCAGTCCGAACAGCTTTCAAAGAATGATAAACATAGCTTTTGCAGGAATTACACCAGAAAAAGCGTTTCTATGGATGATCTTATCTGCATAGGATGCTCTACAAATCATCACCTCTCAAACCTAAGAAGTATTTTTGAAACTTGTCGAAAATTTAACTTGAATTAAATCCAAGCAAATGTAATTTTTTTCAGAAAAATGTCACGTATCTCGGTAATAAAGTAACATCAGATGGAGTGCTGCCCGACGAATCTAAATATGACATCATTCGTAATTATCCACTACCTAAGTCGGCAGATGATACCAGAAGATTTACCGCATTTTGTAATTACTATAGACGTTTCATTAAGAACTTTGCAGAACTTGCACTACCACTTAATAAACTTTTGAAAAAAGATAAGGAATTTATATGGACCGATGAGTGCCAGAAGTCTTTCGAAAAACTAAAACAATTACTTATTGAACCTCAAATCCTACAATACCCAGACTTTAATAAGACCTTTATACTTACAACTGATGCATCAAAAGAGGCTTGTGGTGCAGTTTTATCTCAAAATTTTGATGGAGAAGATCTACCCATCGCTTTTGCATCCAGAGGGTTTACTAAAGGAGAGATTAATAAATCTACTATTGAGAAAGAATTAGCTGCTATACATTGGGGAATTAATTACTTTAGGCCTTATCTATATGGCACAAAATTCTTGGTCAAATCCGATCATAAACCGCTTATTTATTTATTTTCGATGAAAAATCCGTCCTCAAAATTGACAAGAATGCGATTAGATCTCGAAGAATACGATTTTGACATTGAATACATTAAAGGTAAAGAAAATGTGCTAGCCGATGCGTTATCAAGAATCACAATCAAAGACTTAAAAAACATAAACGAGACACCAACTAAAATCTTAGCTGTTACAACGAGATCTATGTCAAAAAAACAGCAAAGTTTACCTACTAAGAACGCAGAGCTACAAAACAACCATCAATCACCTATATCGCCTAAAATAATATAAACTGATTGCAATTATGAACTACTTAGGGTTCCTACTTTAAAGATTATAATTAAACCAGACCATCTCCGGATAGTCATGGAAAAATATGGAAAAAAGAAGCTTAAAATTGAAGGTAAGCTATTTCTCACTAATGGCAATTTTTCGTTAGGGAAAAATGGCTGGTGAAAATAAATTGGAAAAATTAAAATTAAACATGAATAATGCAATATTCAAAACGTGCACAATAAACGATTTTAAAATAGTAGGTCAAGATTTCCTAGAAAATGTTTTAATATATTTATATGAGGAACCTAAGATAGTACTAGATAATAATGAAAAATTAAAACTAATCCAACAGTTTCATGATAATCCACTTAATTATGGGAGGACACTGTGGACAAAAAAGGCTTTTGAAAAAACTAAGGTCAAAGTATCGTTGGAAAAATATGTCGCGTGATGTAGCAACGTATATTAACTCCGCAAAAACCATTTGATATTGTTTGTATAGATACTGTTGGCCCATTTTTAAAAACTAAAAACAATAATGCTTACGCTGTAACTATGCAATGCGAATTAACGAAATATGTTGTAATTGTTCCAATTTCAAATAAAGAATCTCTGACAGTAGCAAAATCTATTATAGAAAATTTTATATTAATATTTGGCCCCATGAAAGAAATAAGAACTGTTATGGGAACCGAATATAAAACAGAACTTTTACAGAAATTGTCAAATTTGTTACATATTACACAAAAATTTTCAACAGCATACCATCACGAGAGTATCGGCGGATGCGAACGAAATCACAGAGTTTTAAATGAATATCTAAGATCTTACATTAATGATGCTCATACAGATTGGGATGAATGGGTAAATACTACGCTTTTTGTTACAATACCACGCCAGGAGTTTATCACGATTACACACCATTTGAACTTGTATTCGGGAGACAATCGGAACTGCCAAATGACATCTTCAAGAAGATAGATCCTTGGTACAATATTGATGATTATTACCAAGAAGTCAGATTACCAAGAAGTCAGGCACAGATTACAAGTATCACATGAAAGAGCTAGATAATATTTGAGGAAACAAAAACAATATTGTAAAATAAAGTATGATATAACATCTCAAACACTCGATTTAAAACAGGGTGATTCGGTTCAAATAAATAATGAAAATAGAACTAAACTTGACCCTTGATTTAAAGGTCCTTTTATAGTAGTTAGTACTGATGGTGTAAATTGTACTATTAAAAGTGAAAACGGGAAAGAACAAACAGTGCATAAAAATCGTGTTCACAAACTTTAATATTGAGCAACGGTGATTATTGCCAAGTGAAGTGCGTTTATAGACAGATTTTTTTAGGTACATATATTTATCGATCGATTAGGTAATCACACAGTCTACACATTAATTTAAATTGTTGCATAGTATCTTCTCGGAAACAGGGCCCGTTTCAAAAAGATTGAATGGCCCATGAACCATTTTTTACAAACCCATAACGTCCACCAGCATGTACTATTATGTACCGTTGACCAGCTCTGTTGGATGTATACACTCCAGGTTCATATTCCGATTGCCAGCATTTGCTAACACCATAAGATGGATGGATATAAGTTTCATCTAAGTAAGTTATTGGCTTCTTGTTGTGACCTAAAGCATCATTTTCCCTCAACCTTCTTAAATAACGAGCCCGCCAAGCTACAATATCATTACGTTCCATCAAAATTTTTCTTTTATTGGGACATTTTTTAAACCGAAATCCAATGTTTCTTAAGTGTTTTCTTAAGGTGTCTGGACCACCAGAGTAATCGATTTTACTTTTCATTTTATTTACCAAAATATTTATTGTTGGAACTTGTTTATCAACTGTATAGCATTCATGTACCGTTTTTTTCAAAATACCCAAGTCAAAATCATCTAACTGTATTTTGTTAGCACCACCACTTTTTTGTTTTTTTGAAGGAGACCCCAATAAAGCACCTTCTGGCAACATTTTTTTCTCCTTTCTTATACGTTTTATACACGTAACTGATTTTCCTGTCGCTGCTGCAGCTAATTCTGTGGCTTTTTCCAAAGGAAATGACCACACACCAGCAACTTTCTGCTTGTCAAAAAATTCCACAACATTTTTAATAATATTGCGAGCTTCCCTGTGTACTGTTTTCTTTGATCTTCTGTACATATTTTTCAGAAAACCTACAAAAAAATAAACATTATTCATTATGAATGTTAAATAATTGGTTTTTGTGTGTTGTTCTAGGTTATGTTTATAAATAATATTTATACTACTTACCTTTTATATGTTAAGTTAATTATCAAATTAGTTTTAACAAAGACTAATTGTTATGCAATTTGAGATTCAAGTAATAAAATAATGTATAAAAATATAAAAAGCAAATTATAAATGACAGCTCTATAATAAAATAGAAAACAGAATGCAGTTCAGTGTTGCCCATGCATAAATAAAAATTATCCGAATTTACGATTCAAATTATTAGAATGTGTCAAAATTTCTACAAATAATGTTGTCTTTAACCCTAGTCAATATGGGAAATTTCCAAAAGCAATATCTGTTTTACATTTGCAAAATATTCGAACTTTTTGGATTCAAAAACTATCCGGTTGGTGAAATTGTCTGAAAATCGGATAATTATCATCACATTGACAACACTAAAATTGTTTTATATTGATAAAATCATTCGATCATATTATGTCGATTATATTTACAATTACTAATGTACAATCGTTAACATTGGCTTGTAATTGGCTGATTGCGATGACCTCTCTTTTAGTTCACAAAAGATGATTATGTAACATTACCGACAACAAATGAACTAAGATACTAAGAGCTAAAAAGAGTTCCTTTCAAATAGCAGGCTTTCCAAATATTATAGGAGCAATATGCACACACGTTAAAATCCAAAGCCCTAGTAAATTGCATTTGAAATTGTGTTATTTATTTTATTTCTGTTTGTGAATAACTTATTTAGACAAACATTTTTTTCAGGAGGACACGATGCGGAAATATTCAGAAACGGGAAAGGCTACTTTTCCATCAATGTGCAGATTGTATCTTGAGCAGATTTAAAAATAATTAATAGGATGGCCAGGATCCACACATGGTTCTATAATTTTTCAGAATAGCCGACTACGTCTTCAGCTTGAACAAGGATTATTTGATAATTGTACAGGGTGATTCATTAAGGTTGGCGACCGGCCGTATCTCTGAAACCGTATGTCCTAGAATTTGGGAAAAAATCGGCTCTAAGAAAATGCTTTAAAATGTTTTTAAGTCCGTAGTTTTCCGCTAGGTGGCGAAATCTATCACAAAATATAATTGCGTTTTCGACAAAATTTTTCCTAATTAAGGTTAATAAAAAACATCAACTTTAGAAACTACTGTCTTTATTCTACAACTTTTGTTTAAGTCATTTTTCTGTATCACCTATTCATAAGTGATGGGGGAAGTGTACTTTCGTTGAGAGAGAAAATACTCTAACTTCCATATGCCTGAACCGATTTTCACAAACGTAGGCTTCATGCAAAGAGCATTAAAGGTAGAATTCAGAAACAAATTACAACACATTTAATATTTCAATCGACAACTATGTAACACCTATCTCTATTTATGATTTTTACTGGGAAATTTCAAATAAAATGCTATAACTCTAACCAGCTTACAAAAGGGCAAATAAGATGACTTATTGACCTGTCAAAACCACAATTTGATATCTCCTGTCATCCCGAAGATATTAGCATTTCTTTTATTTTAATGAGTGTTGGCTCACCCTGTAAGTTGTAAGAGTAATTATGTTGCTGAAATTGTTTGAAGAACGAAATGACAAGTAAAAACGCATCACAAAAATATTTATTAACATAAATAATTAAAATTAATAAAACTAAGCACTCATAATAGAAATTTACAAAACGCAAAAAAATCACCTACCACCTAATTATCTTAAATATTCAAAATGCTTGCCCCATCATTTTCTATGCATAAATTCAGTCATTCCATAGTGGAATTAACACTGGCCTCAATTTCATCATGAGAAATACTTCGAACTGCTTCCCGAATCCTATCATTCATATTCTCGCGTGTAGTTGAACGTGTTTTATAAACTAAATTTTTCATTCTTCCCCATAAGTAAAACTCTAAAACCGTAAGGTCTGGTGACCTTGCTGGCCATGGAAAAATACTCCCTCGTCCAATCCTTTTTCGGAAACGCAGTATCTAAATAAACCCGTACAACTGCAGCAAAATGCGCGGGGCAACCATCTTGTTGGTACCACATGTTTAATCTATTCTGAATCGGAACATCTCCTAGAAGAATGAGCAAATCATTAGTTAAAAATTCTAAATACCTTTCTCCCGTTAACATTCCTTCAAAGAAAAAAGGTTCGATATTCTTTCCATTTAAAATACCACACCATACGTTTAGATTCCAGCGATTTTGGTAATTGACTTCCCTTTGCCAGTAGTGGCTGTTGTGCAAATATGCTTTACCATTGCTGGAAAACGTAGCTTCATCCGTCCATAATATTTTAGATAGGAAGTCTGGATCATAGTTCAACATTCCGTTTAACCAGTTACAATGGTCCATTCGTCGATCAAAATCTGTTTCTTTTAACTCCTGATGTAAAATAACATGATAAGGATGCATTTTATTATCCTTTAGTATTCTATTTACTAAAGAATAATTCCTAGATCTGTTGCAATTTCCCGAATACTTAAATGTGGTTCAGCTTTAACCTATGCCAATACGTTAAAACTATTTTTTTCATTGCGACTTCTACGTATCCTATTTCTTACTGCAACAGGTTGAGCATTGTCAGTTTCTCGCAATCTTCGTGCCAATCTTTCGAATACTTTTATATACCTTTTTATTTTATATAAAAAGAACTTTTGAATACGTTTTTGACGTTTTTATTAATATTCAAATACAACTGTCAACCATATAAAAACATTATTATTACATCAATATACCCTATCTAAGGTAGTTACCTAATGTAACTAAATTAGTCCCAAAAAGGCAGGGAGCCAATTTGTAACTAAAAAACTCTCCAAAAGAGATCCCGGCTAAGAGACCCTCTCCAGGGGGTGGTTCGACTCCAAGTTAATGCTCATTATAGGAAGGATTGGGATGTATAAGTAATGAGGGCGCCACTATCTATTGAACGATATCGATTAAGCAAACAAACTACACAAAAACTAAGGTGAGAAAGATAGAAACACCTTGTAATTACTTTAATTAAACAAATAAAGAAGCTACTTGAAATAAAGACCGACCACGCTACACCCTTAAGACTTATAGTCTAAGGTATACAAATGAAACTGTTTTTAAAACTATTGTTTATTTATTGAAACTGTAAGTACTTGCTGATAATGAACTGGAGTTGTAAAAAGAGGACTTAACTTAAAGTTTCTGTGCAGTCTAGGAGGGCGGCTTCAGCTTCTTCATGGAGAGATGAAAGTTTCTAGCTGCTTGGGATGTAACAGTTTTCTTAACAGCTCAGAAGTGGTTTGAGGGACTGTCTTCACATATGCGGTAACTGGGCTCTAAATTAGCAATAACTTTACTCCAACTTAGCGATAACTTGGCAATAACTTGGCTCAGAGTTGGTAAACGCCCATACCTTTAGATTTGCATTACATATATGACCCATTCTCTTATGCCAAACCTCTTGTGTAAGTAATACATTTTCATTTTTATTTTCAATTTCTACTTCAAAAATACTATTTTTATTTTTGTGTCCTTTAAGATCTTTAAGATCAAATTTTTCTCCTCTGATACTTCCTAACGATGTTCCATGCATGATTTGATTATTAGCAACTGTGAATTTCATATTTTGTACTTTATTTCATCTAATAATATCTCAAGATTATTAGTCATATGACAACTGGCTCCACTATCCATTATAAACTTATTCGCCTTACTTTCATTATGTCTTGTCATGAACGCAACATGCGAGCTTGCAGAAGTTCTTTCATCTCTTTTATTTCTAAAATAACAATTTGATTCTTGATGATTAGTTTTCTTGCATATTGAACATTTAATAATACGATTCTCATTATTTTCATATTTTGCAATATGACCCATCTGATTGCACTTGTAACACTTTATGTCATTTCGATTCTGATATCCTTTATTTTGATTTTTATGAAAAAACTTTAAAAACATTTCCACTTGTCATGTTATCTTCTTTAACAGTATTCTTCAATTCTTCTATTGACAATCTTGCGATGAGATTTGATAAGGTTTTATGTATCATACATATCCTTGCTTGATGTTTTGGAAGATAGATGAATTAAAAGACTTTTATCAATTGTACTCATAATAGTCTTTTTAGCTTTAGAATCTTCTCTTATCCACTTTTCAATTTTAGCTTCATTTTTATCTGTAATTTCTGGTTTAAGCTTTCTCCCATGTATATATTCCAAAAGTCCAGTTGCACCGAGTACAATATCAATCTGCCACTTCCATAATGGATAGTTTTCTTGATTTTTCAATCTCTGTAATATCTTGAACTGACTTTTATTTCTTAAATTGTAACAGTATTATTATATTAAACTTATTTTTCCATTCACTCTGCTACCATGTTATTATATACCTTTTTATTTTATATAAAAAGAACTTTTGAATACGTTTTTGATGTTTTTATTAATATTCAAGTACAATTGTCAACTACATAAAAAAATTATTATTACATCAATATACCCTATCTAAGGTAGTTACCTAAGATACAATGTTTTATGAATTGAATAATTAACAATGGCTAACATCTAGACTTTCAAAATACACACTTTGCATATTATACGCCTCTTCATTTGAATAATAAGGCATTATAAAATGGTTAGTTTGCAAACGTTCAAAATGAATTTGACAGCAACAAAAAAGTAAAAGTAAACAATAATAAAACATTAGTGTCATTTCCAAAGCTAACTGGATAACTTTTGAAAGATCACTCGTACTGTTACACAAAACTATTAGAGGCATTTTAAGAGATTTGGGATTACATTTTTACTTTATGACTTTGTGCATAGCATTTTTTGTGTTTTGTAAATATCTATTATGAGTAATCTTAGTTTTATTATTTTTCATTATTTATGTTAATAAATACTTTTATGATGCGTTTTTACTTGTTATTTCGTTCTTCAAACAATTTCAGCAACATAATTTCTCTTACAACTTACAGGGTGAGTCAACACTCATCAAAAATAAAACAAATAATGCTAATATCTTCGGGATGACAGGAGATATCAAATTGTAGTTTTGACAGGTCAATAAGTCACCTAGAGATGGTAAGGTATTCCCTAGCTTAGAATTACTTAGGTAGGAAGTACCTAAAATCAAATTGGTGAAATCGGGTATTATTGTTTTGTTATTTAGTTTGCGATAGTCTATAACAAGTACCCATTTTTGAAGATTTAATGCGTCTAGTTTCTTTTTCACAATCCAAAAAGGACTTCCCCATGGACTGGATGGAGGTCTTATTATACCTTTGTCTAACATTTCATCGATTTGTTTTTATATTTCTTCCTTATAGATATAAGGATACCTGTATGATTTAACATGCACAGGTTCCTCATCTGTGGTTTTAATTTTATGTTTTATTTACTAATGTCTTGTCTTTTTATTTTGTTTTGATTTAGTTCATTATTGTTACATTTAAATTTAAATATTTCATATTGTAAGAGGTAAAAAGGTAAAGCGGGGATTGGTTTATGAAGGGTTGTGGAAATCGGTTGATTAGTTTCATTAATTAATTCTAAATTTGCTTGACCGTTACTTGCTTTAGTTAAAGTTTCTTGAACTTTTAAATTACCCATTTTAATTTCGTTAATTAAAACATCGCCTTCATTTATCGTAATAGGTAGTTGTTTTAAAATTCTTTCGTAAGGTTCTATTTCAATTTTTAGATTTAAATCTTCTTTCTTTCTAAATTTAAGTGGAATTTTTGTTTTATTACTAACTAACTGTTGCAAATGTATATTAAATCCCATTTCTGGATAAGTCTATTACCTACTCCTATAATACCATGAAAAAATTCATGAAAGTTAAAATAAAATTAATATTGTTTTTACTTTTAACTTCACTAAAAGCTGGAATGTTGGCTTGATTTGCTTGATTTTTGCTTGAAGTTGTTATATCTACGTTACAATTAAATATACAATTAGGAAAATATTTTTTTACAATTGTTGGGTTTAAAACTGATTTTGAACTTCCTGTATCTACTAATAATTTTAATTAAGAGTGTTCTTTCGAAGTAAAAAGGATCGGAGTCGCATCGCCCTATAAAATATAATGCCAATTTATACTGATGGGCCCTATGCCTCTGAACCCTTTAGATGCAACTCTAAGGCCTTCTGCACACGGAGCTTATCGTCATATACGCGTAGAAGATTCGTTCTGTAGCGACGATTCCTCTACGCCTTAAAATCCGCAAATGAATCGATTTCTAAACGTACTTTATTTAGTAGTTGTGAAGATGTCAAGTGATGAAGAGGACCTACTTTTATTAAATTATCTTCATCGTCGTAAGAAAAAGAAGAAAGGTAGAAAATTTGGGTGCATCCCTACATCCACAAAAATATTAATATGAGGTTATTTATTGTCGCCAAAGAATTATCAGATGACTCAAAATTCCAAACATTTTACAGAATGTCTAAGAATACATTTAAAGATCTGGTGCAAATTGTGGATCCTGCCATTCAAAAGCAAAATACTAACATGCGTGAATGTATTAGTGCAGAAGAAAGAATTATGATAACGCTTAGGTAAGTAATAGATATATTTATTTATTTATTAATATTTATTACAAAATGTCTTATAAATTAGTAAAGAAAATGGATTCATTTTTATCTCAAACTACCTTTGTCACTGTTTGCGCTATTAGGGGGCATACTTTCCAAATTATTAATTGCGTATCCATCTGTAGTTGTACTATAAATGATTGAGGATGGAGTTGATGCAACTGTCATGGGCGAACGAATGGGTGTGTTGACTGTGTTGATGGAAGATGCAGTGTGTTGGATAGTGATTAATTTGTGAACTACCATACATCTGAAAATGTTGACTCGTAGTTTCCTCTTGTTGCATCAACAACTAGCAGCATGAGAGTTTTTATTTTAAACTGTCGTAAATTTTTTTCCGATAGCTTCGTAACATCGGGTAATAAACTTAAAAGAAACATCTGTCGATCATCATTTGGTATCTTTTTATCTTTTTTTTCTTTAATATATTGTAAAACAGCCTGATCAACATCATATTTCTCTTCTATATATTTTCTCTTTTTTTTCTTTCTCTTCACGCTGGAAGGAGTTTCTTGAATGCGTTTGGATGGTTCCACTACAGATTATTATTGTTTTCACTTTTTTTTTCAATACGTTTTTAGCTGATTGAGACTCATCATCGGGCTGCGTCATTATCTCAGTGTCTGATAACGAAATATTTCCGGTGTTTCCTGAATGTTGAACGGGTCTTACATACGGCAGTACAAACTGCATAATATCGTGCAAATAGTAAGGTTTTTTGGTGCCATTGCGAATGTTCTTCCATTTTTCTTTACAATCAGCCACTGTAAAGAATTCATGTGTTAATTTGTTTAAAAGCTAAATTTTTGTATACCTGCAAGTATTTATTTGTTTCAGATATTTGGCCACTGGATGTACATTTAGTGCCCTAGCTTTATATTTTCAAAGAGGCGAACGTACCATCGGATTAATTATAGAAGAAACTCCAAAGGCCATGTGGATTTCGTTAAAGGAACCATATATGACGTTACCAAATAAGAAAGGGTGGAAAAATATAGCAAAAAGATTTTTTGAATTATGGCAATTACCAAACTGTTTAGGTGATCGACGGAAAACTTATATTCGAATTCAAAAATATCCAAAATTCCGGATCGGCCAATTTTAATTATAATTCTGTTATTTTGCTGGGCTGAATGCGAATATGCTGGACGAAATAGTGACGGAGGTATCTTTCGGGTTTCAACATTTGGTCGTTGGTTGGAAAACAACAATTCTTTACCACCTTCAACTAAACTTCCGAAAGTAGCAATTTGTTCCCATATTATTTTGCAGCGGACAGCGCATTTCCTTTAATGAATAATATCATGAGACCATACCCCGAAAGAAATATTAATAATAAAATGCGAATTTTTAATTACAGACTCAGTCGAGGTAGAAAAAATATAGAGTGCTCGTTTGGAATGATGACTCAAAAATTTCAGATTTTTATGACGCCTATACGGTGTCGAAAATACGACACTATTATTTCAATAATACAGTGTGCTTGCGTTTTACACAATTTCATCAGAAGAAAAGATGGCATATTATACAGGGTGTTTCATTAAGAATTATCCATATAGTAACTGGAGAAACCTCATCACTAAATATGAAGATTTAAGCCAAAACACTTAAATAAAATATTCCTCCTAACCGAGATATAGGGTGTTTTATTTTAACTATTTTAAATGATTGTATCCCATATTTTTGACACCTTCCAATATTATTTGTTCATACCTGGCAAAAAGTTTACACATATTAGGTTACTTTAAAGAGTGGCAAAGGATATTTTTTCTCGATTACCAGAGGCGTGCGGTAGGGGTGGATACTTTCTTTTATCTCCCTAAAATTTACGCCACTGTCGTAATAATTGTTTCTGCATGTTTTTTTGATTCACCGTCACTTTCTACGTAAATATCATCCTCTTGTCTCAATACGATAGAGTGAGTAGTTTTCGAGTTATTTGCATTTAAAGGTAATGTTTAAAATATCCATTTTTGTTTTATTGCTTATTTAACATGAGTTTCCTTAATAATCTAACCACTTTGATAATAAAATTTGTTGCGCCTAATACGCGTTGCATCTAATACGCGTCTATGACGATAAGCTCCGTGTGCAGAATGCCTAATAGTTCGAACGCATTACTACTGGCGGCAGCACATAATGAAGCATTTAATGTATTTTTCTTAAATCCTTTTAAATGTTAGTTACAGCAGATTAAAAAAAAATTTTTTTAGGTACCACATTTGCTGAAGTATACGAAGAGGAACATTTTCAAGTAATACAGATAAATGATTTTCCAGAAAGTCTAAATAAACTTCACTGTTTACTGTTTACTCAAAAAAAATATGGTCTAATTACATCTCCCACGCCTGATGCGTGAAATTAAAGATCACCACACGCTCGGGATGGTCTCAGATATCCTAGCCACCCGGACGCACGTAGAACAGTCCTTTAAAGTCCTCTTTCCGAAGAGAGACGAATGGGAAAAGGGGATCATCTCTTTCTCTGGGACGGACTACGTACTATACACTGATGGCTCCAAAACTCCAGAAGGTGTTGGAGCAGGAGTGTATGGTAGCAAACCGAGGGTTGAAATCGTAGTAAACCTCGGCTCATATGCTACCATCTTTCAGGCAGGGGTTTTCGCCATTGAATTGTGTGCTGATAAATCACCCTCTTGTAAACAAAAACATACATATTGTATCAGATAGCCAGGCAGCTCTTAAGGCACTGAGCTCCAACCGGCTTAATTCAAAGTTGGTATGGAACTGTATTAAAGCCTTGGAATGTCTTGGTTCCAACAACAGGGTAACTTTGCTCTGGGCACCAGGACATAGCGGAGTGGTGAGTAACGAAAAAGCCGACACTCTTGCCAAAAAAGGAGCAGAGTCTAGATTTATAGGACCTGAACCATTCTTTGGCATTACCAAAAGTACTGCCAAAGATATTATCTCCGGCTCTATAGAGAGGAAAATCCTCATGTACTGGAATGATATCCCAGGACTAATCCATTCGAAGGCTTTCATCTCCAAACCCTCGAAAAATGTAACTCAGCAGATTCTAGAGTGGGATAGAAAGAACTACGCATTCTTATAGGACTGCTTACGGAACACTGTCGTCTAAGACACCACCTGAAGAAAATAGGTCTGAGTCAAACTTCAGACTGCCGCTTCTGCAGTGTGGAAGACGAGACTGCAGAACACATATTATGTTCTTGCTCCGCCCTGGAAAATACTAGGCACCGCATTTTTGGTTTCCCAAAATTGGAGCCTAACGACTTTAAACAGGTCTCGCCGCAGACAACCATTGACTTCGCAAGGAGGATTGGCTTGTATGGCGATTTATAACCCTAGGGGTGAGCCACAATAGACCCAACGGTGGTCGCAGTGGAGGGGTGGTTGAGCGCCCCACTCACATTGAACCTAACCTAACCTACATCTCCCACAACAGCACCCCAAGACCATCTTGTCTGAGAAGTAACTATCACATAAGGATTTTCTCTTGCTTAGTAGTGAAAATTATGTCGATTTAATCAACCATTCTTGTAGAAGACTTTTTTACATAAAATATTTGGGACCATCTCACGCACTGGACCCAGCAAACATTGTAGTCTGAGAAATTAACTGCCCATTAACTGTGCCCCCACCCTTAGTAATTCTGGCCAATTAACTTTTTCAGTTAGAAGCCCAGTATATATAGGTTACTAAGGCCGACAGTCGGGCCCGAGTATCTAAGCCTACATTTGATTTGGAAGGCCATCATTACCCCATTACAACAATTCAGACATTATTCACTGCTATTGTAAAGGCCCATTGAAGGGCTTCTATTTAATTTCGACTGCTATACTGCATTGGCCTAACAGCCATGAAATTACATTTAGGACCTACATACACTCAACAGTGCAAATCTCCTGGAGACAATTTCTCACTTTCATTTTGATCGCCTATAGAGTAAGTAAAATTTCTGTTGACTATAGAATGCTATCAAATCTGAACGAAAGAAATTTGTCACCAAGAAAAGTTATACACTGTTGATTGTTGCTTTATAATACACGCTATATATGGAATATTAGGGGTAGTTATTAAGATATATAATATATTATATAATAAAAAGAAATACATTTATTCATATAAAAAAAAACAATTCCATTTTTTTTTTAATTAACTTAAAATAAAATTCTATTCTAGGAACCAATTAACCTGCAATAGTGTGTTCCTTAAAAGGAGAAGTAAAATTCTTAATTCAGATCAAATCTTTGAGGTACAGAATTGTTCACCTCTTTTAAGGAACGTACTATTTTCGGGGACGCCTTTTAAAACACTTTTAAATAACTCATAAAAAAGTAAATTATATAATTTATGGTCGTCGCTTTTCTCTTCCACCTTCTCTATCGCCTGCAGATCTAAGCCACATTTTAATTACAGATTCTACATCAAATACAGTAATGTTTCTTGAAAGGGGGTTTCTTCGAACTACAGCTAGAAATTGTACAGCAATTAGTTTTGGCATAAAAAGTATAAAAATTAATTCTTAAAAAATTTTAGCCTTTTTAAAACTAGACCATATTTATTTATTATTGTCCTATTTCATAAAGCTAAATAAACAACAAGAAAATGGTAATAAATTATATTTGGATTTACTTTTTAAAATAACATGTTATATTAGGTAGGTACTCATATAAGTACTTTCATTTGTACTGTAAATTTTAATTTACAAAAAAAATTATGCAAGAAATTTATAAATAGTTGGTTATTGATCTAATTTTATTGGACTTAAAATGATTATTAAAATAAAAAAAATGTTTACCTATAATCAGTTTGATAACATTTTTCAGTTCTTTGAAGCAAGAACGACCATTCCTTTCACTCCAATTCATCTTCAAAGCCAGGTATGATATGATTTTGCTTAATGCTTTTCGTGTTGAATCTGCATAGTATTTGCCTCCGACAATGGCATATGTTTCACTCTACAAAAATTATGTAAAAGTTAAAAAATTACACTGAAATTATGAAGCTGAATAATGTATGCTCTAAAAGCAGACTGTAGGTGCGTTCGTTTTGCACACTCGGAGTGAACACGGAGTTGGAGTGGAGTAAGAGTGGCGTATACATCACGTGACTTCAGAGCTAACGGAGTGGTCTCGTAATCTCGAACGATTCGGAGCGAAAGGAGCGGAGTGATTAAATTCTAACCTCACAGTTTTTAACTATTTACAAAATTCACAAATTGTTATCATTCACAAATTGGACCATTGTTTACGGTAGGTAGTTTTTTTATTGTTTATTATCAATGTGCAAAAGCAAATATTTACTTATTTATTTATTCTTCAAGAAAATGAACTACGGGAACATTCTGCCCATCATGAACTTTGCCAGAGAGGTGTTGTTCGATTCTTCTGATGATGATGAGGAAATCGTTGAAAAAATATATTTATTTGCGGAAGAAATGGTACCGCGAATGAGTGATAAAAAATTTAAACAACATTTCAGAATGACTGCCGACACATTTGAAGACTTATTAAAGAAAGTGTATGATGTTGATGATGACATAGGGCCTACACCTGGTAATCCAAAAGTTTCATTGGAAAAGGAAGTGATGTTGACCATTTGGTATTTAGGCAATATTGAAAGCTTCAGGTAGGAAATTTTAGTTTTACGTATATTCTTGTATAATATCTTTTATTTTTCTTTTTTGGAGATGTGTCGGCAGCCGTTTTGGGTTATCAAAGTCCACTTGTTGGAAAATCCTTATGAGAGTTGGAAAGTTACTTTTACGTGTCAATAGACGATTCAAAATAATCAGTTGGCCAAACCAGGAGAGGCAAACAGAAATTTCCAATAATTTAATGCAGCATGGCTATAATGGTACCTATGCGACAGTTTTTGACCTGACAAAAAATCCTGATTGAATTTCCCCTATTATTTTGTTACAGGTGTAATTGGCTGCATCGATGGTTCGCACATCAAAATATTGGCACCAAAGAATAACCCTAACTCTTATGTGAATAGGAAGGGTTTTCACTCAGTGTTATTGCAGGGAGTATGTGACCATAGAATGCTATTTATCGATGCATATACTGGTGAACCTGGTTCCATTCATGATTATTCTTTGTACAAAAAGTCAGAATTGTACTCTGCCATTGAAAGAGGCGAACTAACATTTTTCAACAATTCTCACTTACTAGGAGACCTAGCATACAAATTGTCAAAAGATTTGTTAGTAGGATTTAAAGATAATGGCCACCTGACTATAAGACAGAAGAACTATAATGTAGTTCTTAGCAAGATTAGGGTGAAGATAGAAAATGTTTTCGCATTATTAAAAGGTCGCTTCAGAAAGTTAAAATTTTTAGAAACAGTTCGATTAGATTTAATATCGTTAAATATAATGAGTTGTTGTATTTTACATAACATTTGTATCTTAAATGGAGATACATTTGAAGATGTCTTGAATTTAGATGAAGAAATGGTAATGAATGCTAATGACCAACCAGAAAATGTTGAAATTGAAAATGAACAAATTGAACACCAAGCCTCATTGAAAAGACAAAATATTGTTAATGCTTTACCAATTATAATAAGACATTGTTATCTCAAAGTATGAAACATTTTTTTACCAAATACCAAATTACTTACCATTATAATCATTTATTGTTAAATAAAACAGAAGTGAATTATGTCCAAGTGGTTTTATTCTCATTGTGTGCACAAAAACATCCTGCATAAAATAAATTAAAAAAACGTATTTTCCAAAAAAAATAAAATAATCCTCAACCCTCAAAAACAACATTGAAGAATGTGTTAAAAAAAAACAATAAACCCTCAAAAAAATAACAAAAAAGTTTCTAAAAAAAATCTACACTCAACATTACGAAAAGTAAGTATAAACATTAAGGAATTTAAGGATCTGGCATTTTTCTAATCATATTTTCAAATAAATCGTTAAATCGGTCGAGACATTGCATCTTTTCTTGATGTCTTTTTCCTGCCTCCGTTTGCCGCTGCTTTCTTTTTTTGGAAAAAGAACTTTGAAAGTTCTTCTCCCCGCCAGTTAATTTTTGATCATTCGGTTTCGTGATTTTTCCTACTTCAGGATCAGTATTGTCCGTATTGTCCGACAGACTTGACACGCTTGCCTCTAAAATTCAATATTCAACTCATTGAAAAAATACAAGGTGAATTTATAACATCAGTTACTTTGTAAAAATATTTGCTTAGCTATTTATTTAATAAGTTTCAGTCCTTTTAGATTTTTTCACCCTATAAATCATTTCTACTTATGGTACTTACCATCATTTACATGTAAGCCACTTAAACTACTGCAAGTGGCTACAGCATTCATTTCAGGTTTTTTGAACATGATGTTGTGCATCACATCAAAGTATTCCCAATGTCTTGATTTCTGACCCGAAGTATTGTTGTGACTAACAACATTTTTATACGTTCTGATCAAACACTTCCATTTTGTTTCGCATTGTTGTGATGTGATGTCAGGATTTAGTTTCTTGCAATATTCTGCAACTTTCTGCCAAACCCTTTTTTTGACTCTCGAGGAAAATTCGCTTTGCAATTGCTGTACTTCGTTTATCAAAAAAAGCGTGTTTTCTCGTGTCCATATTTTTGTTTCACTGCTATGTTGCTCAGGTTCCATACTATCAGCAGATTTCATATCGCCTACAATTGCGGATATGTTTCTTTGAACCAAAGATTCCAAATATAAAATACCTTCACTTACCTCCGAACATTATAAATTTATTTTTTTATTTCAACACCACGTTTAACCTATAACCGTGCCTTCACGTAAACAAAGTTCAAATGACAGACAATGCGAGATAAGCATGACTGCGCATGACCACTCCTGTTACTCTCGTTACTCTACCTCGCTACGCTGGAACTTTTAGAGTAGCTCCATTCGCGCCGAGAGCGCTCCGAAATGTTGAAAACGAACGCGAAAGGAGTAGCTCTTTTCACTCTAAAAAGCAATGGCGAACGATTTCGGAGCGTTTGGAGTAGATGGAGTAAAAGGAGTGTGCAAAACGAACGCACCTTGTATAAACTTATTTTGAATTAATTCCAAAAATTATTTTAAACATACCACTTTTGAAAAAATAGCATCATCAGCTAGGGACATATTAAATTCTTGCAATGTTGTAATATCTTTTGCTGGTAAATTCTTGATATGCACATTTTCAGTTTCCCTTATTAGGGGTGAATGTATCTGTTGAACCAACAATAAAACATATTCAATATTTTTTGACATAATTTCTTGTTTTGTTACCAAAGACTGCACCATTGCTGAAAACAAATGAAATATAAAAAATATTTGATTTTATTAGTGATAGATGAATATAAAGAAAACTACAGATCAACTTGAGAACAGGAGTGCAATTACTACTAATAATATGACAAGATAATTGCTTCAATCAAAGAATATGATACAACACATAATAAGCACCAAATAAATAAATACCTCTAGTCTTTTTACAGCAATTATTAAGTTGGTTAAATGTAACAATTGTTTCATCAGCTGTTAGTGTACAATCTAAAACGTCATCCTCACATTCCTGGTTTACAGATTTCTGTTTATTAGATGGTAAGACATATTTGTCACAAGTCTGGCTTAAAGGATTTGTGGATGTACAGGCTGTGCTAGTCTGATCATACTTTTGGCTGGAAGAATTTCTTGCAGAATCTGTTTTATACATCTGGCTTGTGGAATTCTTCTTGAAATTTACATAGCCTATATTTTTTTCAGCTTTTTGAATTGTTGGAAGAGGGGGATTTTTAAAAGAAGGCACATCTTCATCACTATCAATGGACTCTTCAAAACTATTATACTTTCTGTTTTTAATGATTCTTCTCTTGTCTGATTCATCATTTGAGGAAACAGAAGACATCTCTTCTAGTTATTTCAACCTTTTTAGGGCAGAGTCATAAATATCTGAAAGTTAAAAAGATGCATTTTTAACTTTGGAAAATATTGAAAAGTATAAAACCAAATATTAGTCATAAAGCAACTTACTAGTTCTAAATTTTACTTTAATGCTGCATAGAACACATTTACTTCTGGAATATTCAATTCTACTGATTATAGCATTATTTAATTCTGCATTTGAAGAAAGACAATTTGGCCACCAACATGAAGCATTTTTAAATTCATCAAAAAATAACCAATTCGATGGGATCACTGACATTGGGGTATTCCCATTTTTTGTTTCTTCTGGAAACTCAGCTACAATGTACTCCCTACAAATGTTACTAAATATATTTTTAGGCAGAGTTGTTACCATGATTAGATTTACTGGACATCATTGACTCTGTATCTGTAATTCTGGAAGGGTGGGTCGCCCCACAGCACTTAGGCCACATTTGGCCCATTGTGCGTCCTTCTGAGATTGAGCCTAACCTATTGGCTCGTCAACCATCCTACCTGTTTAAAGTAGGTGATGACGTCGCCTGTAGGCAGCTCCCTCAAGTTGGCATGTGTTAGCCAGTTCTCGCCGAATACAGAAAGTCTTGTTAGAGAGAGTGCCGGACAGTCACAAAGGACGTGCTCAACTGTCTCATCCTCTTGTTCACATCCTCTACATAGTGGGCTGTCAGATAAACCCAACCTGTTTAGATGTTTTCGTAAATGACAATGGCCAGTAAGTATACCTGTGACCAACCGCAGGTCCTTTCTGGTCATGGCCACGTATTTCTTGGCTGCTTTGCTATTCGGATATTTCAGAAGTTCCTTGGATAGTAAGCAACCTTTTTCTTCCTCCCATCTTCCCCTGAATTTGTCAAGGGAGCGTTCCTTTACTAGGTCAACCACCGCTGATGCCGGCAAGCTGACAAGACTACCGGGTCCCAAGAGCCTTTGGGAGGCAGCTTTTCTAGCCAACGAGTCAGCTACGCGGTTGCCTTTAGAAATTCCATGACCTTTTATCCAGCCTAGAGTAACCACATTGTTGTAGCAGGCTTCCGTAAGGGCCATGTGACATTCTAATACTAGTCCTGATGTGATCCGTGGCCTATTCAGGGCTAATAGTACTTGTCTGCTGTCCGTAAGGATACGGATGTTTTTGCCAGTGATTCCTCTTATGGTAATCTCTTTTGCGGCTATGGAGACGGCAGTTAGCTCTGTCTGAGCTATACTTGCATTACAACCCATTGCCCATTTTAAATTTAGGTTTAGGGATCTGGAGTAAATTCCACATCCTGAACCTTCTTTTGTCTTAGATCCATCGGTGAAGATACATATAGTACCTGTCGCCAATGCATTTTGAGCGTTGTCATTAATGATTATCTTGTCGGGCCTGTGAAAGGCATATCTTGGTGAAATCGATTCTGTATTTGCTTGTAGCATTGGAAGCTCGTTTATAGCTTCGCGCCACAAACCACACCTCGACTCACCAGATTCTGCTACAAGTTGTGTACCAGTAGAGCGGAGCCGTAGCATGGTCATCAAAACCACCTCCTTGATATATATATCAAGTGGGGTGAGACCGAGGATCACCTCCATCGCTCTAGTGGGTGTACTCATACTTCCTGTTATGTTAAGGCATGCTGTTCTTTGTATATGGTTAAGTTTGCGGACGACTGTCAACTGGTTTGTTTTTACTCCCCAGGCAATCGCGCCGTAGGTTAGCATAGGTCTTATGATTGCAGTGTAGATCCACTCCGTGACCCTTGGTGACAAACCCCAGGTACGACCAATGGTTCTTCTACACTGTTCATAGGCAATATATGCTTTTTTGACTCTGTTTTCCAGATGAGAGTTCCATGTTAACTTGCTGTCAAAGGTGATCCCTAGATATTTCACCTCTGCAGAGAAGTTTAATTCAGTTTTTAGGAGTTTTGGAGCCCGAAGGTTCACAAGCCTCCTTTTCTTTGTGAACAGGACCATCTCTGTCTTCTGTGGGTTTAATGACAGTGAGTGATCCTTGCACCAGCTTTCTATGATATTGAGGGCCTCTTGCATTCTAGCACAGAGTGTTTCCTCGAACCTTCCTGTTTGCAGAATCACTAGGTCATCTGCATAAGCAATAGTGTTGAAGTTCTCACTGCTCAGGCGGTTGAGTAAGGAGTCTAAGACCAAGTTCCACAGTAGAGGTGAGAGCACCCCTCCCTGTGGACATCCTTTGACAACCAGGCCTCTTATAGTGACATCTTCCACGCTCATTATTATTGCTCTCTTGGAGAGCATATTGAATATCCATCCATTAACTGTCTGGGGAATGCCCCTTTCAGTAATAGCATTGGTTATTTTAGGGAAGGTGGTTTTGTCAAACGCACCTTCGATGTCAATAAATACGCCCAAGGTGGACTCTTTCTTGTCCAGCGATCTTTCGATGCGGCCGGCCACAAGGTGGAGTGCCGAATCTGTAGATTTCCCTGGGGTGTATGCATGCTTTCACATAGCCTCTCCAAAGTTTTCATTGTAAACGATGTGAGACTGATGGGTCTGTATGCCTTTGGGATGGAGTGGTCCAATCTTCCTGGTTTAGGTATAAAGACCACCTTGACTTCTCTCCAACCTTTAGGAATGTACCTCAGTGCCAAAGAGGATCTGAGGATTCCTACCAGGTGCGGCATCAACACCTCCAGGCCCCACTGTAGTAGGGCTGGATATATGCCGTCAGTTCCTGGTGATTTAAAGGGGGAGAAGCTCAGAATGGCCCACCTTAATTTGTCTTCGTCGACAATCTGGTTTGCTATTCTCCAGTCGTCGTCCGTAGGATAGTGTTGTTCCTCGTCCCTCCAGGTAGCCATATTTTGAATCATTGACTAAATCTACCAATTCCATTTTTGGTCAAAAGAAAACTAATCTTGGGTCATTTGTGTATGAAACAGTATGCATTTTGCAGATTTAGGCATATTATTAATGAAATATTGCATACATTCCATTAAGATAGTAGTTAGAATATCAATTTATTTTATCATAAACTAGAACTACTATAAACATAAAATACTTCAAATCAGGAGCCCATTCCAATATTTCAACGTATATACAAAAGTTTACAATTTCAGTCTATATTAAATTATACATAGGTAAATTGTAAACATTACCAAAACTCTAGATTTAAACTAAAAATTGAACAATTTTTCATAGATGATTAGGCATATTAGTGAAAATTATCACAATAGATGTAACAGTGACTTAAAGATTTTATCTAAACCTTGTTGCAAAATTATTCCTTTGGATGAGATACTTTCAACAGCAAACTGTTTGATACTTGAATTAACACAATTGATTTTTAGCCATGAAAGTAATGTTGAATCTGTTGGATAAAATGTAAAAGGAGTTGTGTTACTATATTCCACTCCTAATATCTTAATATCTTTTTTAAAGCGATAATGTATTTCACTTCAACTATTGTTTTATTTGTTAAAATTATAAAATTGTCACCACCCTTAGTTGTGATTATTGTATCTTTAAAACATATTTTTTTGAAAAAACTGTATTTATAATATTTTTTAAAAATATCAGAGGGAACTTTATCTAAATTGGTTACTAAATTCTGAACAAAGGGTTTGTTTTTTTCTTTATCTAAAATATTAATTACATCATTCTCCTCTTTAAGTCTATTAATAATTTGTTGCAGAGAATAATTTGATTTTCTCAGCTTTCTTTTTAGAGAGTATAAAAAATTTTCAAAACAAAAACAATTGATTGAATTCAAAGTTCCATATTTTTTTGCATCATCTGATATGTGAATCATACTGTGTAAATTGTAAGTACAGAATTGTTCACCATAAATTGTTATGGCATGTTTGACAAAACCTAAAAGTAATTCACTGGCAAAAGAATTATACAAATCATTTAAAATACTTGACAATAATATAGTCATGGCAAAAATCAATATCAGGAAGTTCAAATAAATATGAGATGGTAACAAATCTTTTAAAATCACAGGTCCAACGTACAATAAGAATTGTCTAAATTCAATTGCTTTCCATCTCTCCAATTCATTAAGTGAACGAGGCTTCCTGTTAAAATCACATGGCCATTGTAATTGAATTGATTTAATTTCAGATTCAAATTTTAATAGTTTATCACCTACTATTCTAAATAACCTACTTCCATCCCTCCAATAAAATAGTAGTTTGCTCATAACCCCTAGGTACACAGAATGCATATAGTCAATAGGAATATCACTCACTAAATCAATATTGAGTCGACTGAGAGGAGTTTCTCCTCTATGATGGTTTTTATCTTCTTTTGTAATAAAACTATGATTGTTTCGTAACTTTGCCTTAAAATAAAGGAAGAGCATTCTTCTATCTTTAGATACACCATGTACCATACACTTGTCACAACCAGAAAAACCATTATGTCCTTTAGTGTTGAACGTGCTGGGACATCACAACATACTGATCTAATAGATACTGGATATGTTTTTCCATCAATTATGCAACCTACATTTTGAAATCATTTAAAACTGGTTTATTGGGACCACAATATATAGCAATAGGAAATACCAGCCCACATTTTTCAAATGAATTAACATTACAAGCTATTGGCCAAAAGGATATCTGTGTACTTTTGTGCAGTGGTATTCCATCTACACCAATATCCAACTTAAACCTATCACTCACAATTTTAAAGTTTTTAGCTAGCGATTTTAATTTATGTTTTGGTCCAAAATAATAGAAGTTTCCATCACCCATTGCTATGATTTTATTTGAAACTGGAGTTTTTAAAAGTGTTCTAGCACACAAGGGCAAATCTTCTAGTTTTGGATTGGTTGAAAACCATATTAGAAGTTCTGAAAGTGCTGTATGGGTAATATTATTCCTTATTGTCCAATTCTGCAAAAACGTTTTAGCTCCAACAGGGATAATTTTGCTCATAGTTTGGTTATCATCACTAGAAGATTCATCAACTACTGAATTTATATCGCTATCGCTTAGATTCTCGGCTCTAACTGGATTTTCGTTATCGCTGAATGTTACAGCGTTATCTTCAGCATCAATTGTAGCATCAATAACAGCTGTTTGTTGTATGTTTGTTGAAATTTTCTTAAAGGAACTCAAGTCGTCTAAATCAATTAGGTACGTATTATAGTTGGTTGTGGAAGCCGTTCTAATCGTGATAAAATTTCGTTTTATCGCGTTCCCGCAGAGACACAACACAGGTTTTTAACTGAAAAAAATGATTTGACTAAACTTCGCAGGGCTGCAGGGATTGCAGCAATAAAGAGAGATGATCTTATCAATACTATATTGAAAAACCAGAAAGTTTGCAGTAGACATTTCATGACTGGTAGGCTTATTATCAAATAATATATTAATTCTCCTAGTTTCTAGTATACGTAGTTTGTACTTAAATAGAAATTAACTTATTTTAAGAAAACCTGCTGCCCTAGAAGATAAAAACCACCCTGACTGGGTACCATCTCAACATAAAAGTACAAAAAAGGCCTGCCGATGTTGACAGAAAAAATCGCAGAGATAAAAGGACACTAAGGTAACAAATAAATAATATTAGTCCTTTTTATGTAAATTGTTTCACGAGCTTACTGACAAATGGATATTTTGGGATATATTTAGCTCATTGTCCTGGTCAAGCAAATATACTTTATGAGCATGTCTTGCACAACATTAATTTTTAATAAAAGAAATGTTATGTATTTTTAGTTGCTGAAAATTGTTATAATTAAATACTTTGTCAACAGGTCATGAATAATGATGAAATGCCTCAACATTCCCAGGATGATCAAATTGAATGTATGGAGACAGAGACTGGGGTGTCTGCACAGACTGATCTCACAATGGCTGATCTTTCTATCAAATTAGACCATCATGAATTTAGTTAAAAAAAATGCATGCATTGCAGCTAAAAGTAGAAGATTCACCTTTTGGTCTTTTGGAAGATGCATCTGATGATGGCAAGTGGAAGTATTATACAGGGTTTAAATATAAAATTTTAATGATCATTTATAAAAGAGTAAAACCATTTGTTTGTTCAACTAGCACCACAAAATTGAGCAGCTTTAATCAACTTCTGTTGACCCTAATTAAATTAAGACTAAATTTGCATTATAAAGATTTAGCGTATAGGTTTAAAATTTCTGCATCCACTGCATCTACCTATTTTGAGCAGATATTAAATTTTCTTTTTGACAAATTTAAGTCATTCATCATGTGGCCAGATCAGAGAAATTTAAGTACTGTATCATATTGTTTCAAAGAAACGTTTCATGAAACGACAACTGTCATTTTGGATTGCTTTGAAGTGTTTATCGAAAAACCTGCTAATTTGTTGACACGGCAACAGTGCTGGTCTAATTATAAACATCATAACACAATAAAGTTTTTAATTAGAATAACACCACAAGGTTCTGTGTGCTATGTAAGTGATGCTTGGGGAGGGCGTATATCAGTACAAAGCTATTGTAGAGCATAGTAGTTTTTGTGACAAAATTAAACCAGGTGATAAGGTATTAGCAGATAGGGGTTTTTTAATCTCAGAGACATTAGGAGTATTGCAGGTAAATTTAATTATTCCTGCTTTTACTAAAGGCAAGAACCAATTGCATTCTTTAGAAGTAGAAGAAACACGGCAAATTGCTCATGTCAGAATTCACGTAGAGAGAATTATTGGAATGCTTAAAAATAAGTTTAATCTTTTTAAAAACATTATTCCAATTACTATGTTACTATGTTAAAAATCTTTCTCTACCTATAATTCCTTTATAGTTTTCATATTTAAAAATATATATATCCTGTTCAATTATATAGAAGGCTATACATCTTAATTATTTAATTTTTATTTTTAAATATTTAGTATATATTACTCTGCAACTTATTATTTCTCTATATTTCATAATTTATTTTGATTTGTACTTAAATTACCAAGTGCTATCATAGTATCATAATTTTACATAGCTTTGACAATAAGATGAAAATATTTGAACAATGAGGCTGCAATATATTGATTTTACTTATGTTAAAATTAGAAATATGTATTTTTATGTACACATGTCAAAATTAAATTAAATTTATATTTTGCAATAAATAATGTGTTTTTTTAAATCTATTAAATGTCACACACTTTGGGGATAATAAAAAATAAAAGTTTTATATAACAGTTTATTTTTTTCCAATAACCAAAAAATGCTACAAAATAAAACCTTTAATGTCATATAAACAATTTTCTAATTATGTTTCTCCACACAACTCTGGCAATACTATAAATTATTTGGGGTGTCAACTAGTCCCACACAGAGAAAATGGAACCACCTTATTTCGCAGTCATCTCCAGAGCACTCAATCATTGGGCTGCCATCGTCTACAACTTTGCAAACACACCAACGTATAATTTTGGTCTCACCATCTTCTTTGGTAAAGAATCTCCCTAGTAATTCTGGCATAATTACTTCTTCGTGGAATTTTAAGGCTACTATGGAGTTCTTTTCCCAAAATTCCAAGTCTGGCAAAATTCTTTGTTTGAAAAAAACATTGAGTGACCATATGATGAAGTCACAGTTTAATAATTCAGTTACAAATATTTGCATCTGTACTTGATAATAATAAGAATGCATTTTATCAAGTACAATTTTACCATTTTCTCTTAAAAAACACGAACCTTTAATCTTTAAGTATTTGTCCATGTTCATTACATTTTTAGAATATAGCAAGTATGGATACTTTACTTCTACACATCCCCCGTGACAACACTCACAGAATACCAGTCTGTCTGGAGATGCTCCTAACTGTGGCCACCTAATGGCCCATCCTAATGGACCATAAATCCAACTTCATTAATAGTTAAGGAAACGTGGTTTTCTTTTTCCATCCCAACTCTGTAGTATTCAATAGCATCATTTTCATGTGACAATCCCCACTGAATTTCTTTTGTATTAAGAAGGATTTTAGTGGGATAGCAAATCGATTTTATTAATGATAGAGATGGTTTGGTTTTGTTTGTCCTACAAACCAATTTAAATTTTGAAGCAGTTATTCTTCCAGCTTTTTGAATATACCAGTTCGGATTTGCACTCTGCTTTCTTGTTATTTCTTCTATCATATTTCTTTCTTCCTCATTAATATCAAAATTAATACTTTTTGAAATAAGTATTATTTCTGAATAGGTTTTCTTTAAATTATTTTCATTATAAAGATTACTTAGAACTGACGATAGCATTTTTGTTGCATCTTTGGCTACCTTCTCGGCAAATGGTTCCAAAATCCTCATCAGTACAGATGTTTCTTCTGTGTCAGATATTTCTTGTAACATATCTTTTATGTCATCTAAGGTAAGAGATGGAATCTTTGTATGGTCTACACTGGCAAATGGCATTCCCCATTCCATGTCTCGCACTGGCACAATGGGTATTTGATTTGAGGTTGAAGGCACTGTCCCAAGAGAAAGTACATCAGTGCAAGATACTTATTCTTTCTTTTTGTAGGCATATTCTGCAGCAAAAAGTATTGCTCCAATGTGACTGCATGCTTCACTGTTACCAGCCATACATGTACAGTGTGCTGTATGTATATCACTATCCTTGCCAACAATACACCATACTTCTAAGTGTTTTGCACTACGCCGCTGGGAATGTTTGACCTGAAATAAATACCCAGTATAAGTTTACAACAATCAATATAATATCAAAAGACTCTGATGTAATACAATACATATTTACATTTATTATAGAAACTCTTACTTTGTGAAAATCCAAACAAATAAACATTTAAAATTAATTTGTTTGGTATTTATAATACATATTTAATAATACAACAAAAGTATCTAACAAAGATTAAAAAAGTAATACCTTTCCCATTAACACAAACAAATCATTAATCCTTTTGGTTCCTGCCTTTACAACAAAACCAGATTCAAAATATTTGTAGGCTTGTAGACTTTTGTAAGCTCTAATTCATTCTTTTGTATAAAATCTGTGTTTTACAACCAAATAACAAACAATATCCATATTTGTAACTGGTGGAACACCATCAATGGAAGTGTTGAGGCTCTCTATATCAATTGTGTATGGATCTAAGCCATTTATCATTCTCAATTTCTGCTGATACCTGTAAAAAGAGATTTTTAACATCATACAGAAAAACAATCACAGGTTACATCCGCTTGCCTTTTGCCAACATCTGTATTTTCCACTAATAACGATTTAAAATAAGCACTCTCCATCTTAATATTAAAATAATTGTCTTTCTTAAATACTACAAAACACCATAAAAATCCACAAAATAAAAAAAAATCGTTTTAGAACTACACAACTCTCCAGCTTTCTAAACACTGAATCCAATGTTTGTCCGTCGCCCCCATATTGACAGCTAAAAAAGTCGTGGTTTGGATTGCCTAATTCTCCTAACCTATTATCTATCATTGTGCCGCCAAGCCGCCATAAATATGTCAAATCTCATCATGCCTTGTACAGTGTGAAGATGCCAGCCACAAATAACTTGAAATATTTATTTTCCCCATTACAAGCTGCGATGCGCCAAATGTTTACTGCTAGTTAAGTGTTTACAGTTACAGTTAAAAAAAACAAAATAGAATTATCTTTTTAGCATTTTGCTAAACAGAGTGGAAATATATGTTGACGTAAATTTAGAGACTTCAGCAGTGGGATTACGAATGATCAACTCGAATCGAGTACGCCATTTTAAAACGATGCTAGCGATTACGATGGCTACTCGATGCGACTAAATTCGATGCGAGTCAGTCGATATGTATGTAGAGTTAATTCCAAAATTATCGCGACAGCTACGGTTTTCCCACCTATCTTTACCGTCGACTCGAACGCTAGCGATTACCCAGTTCGAGAAATAGATTCCAGTGGCCCAGCTGTCGCTGGGACTAAGAAACACCGCACACGGAATCCGCTTAGCAATTGTTCTACTAGAATTCTCCGACTGCGCTGCGGCGCGAGCCGATCGGAGATCGTCGGCGAATACCCCCACATTGCCGAATTTTACTTGAGCTGTCGCTATAATTTTGGAATCAACTCTAGCTATCGAAATATAAAAAAGTAAGGTTATATATCAGTTATTTGTTGTTGACATTGTGGTATAACGGTCTGTTATTTTTTTAATATAAAAAGTAGGGTTAATACCTACATAAAATGGCTTTCAAAATTTCGGACAGTCATTGGCAGATAATATGTTCATTTATGGAAAGTCATACCGATTTTGCATGTGGAAAGTTTGTAGGCCCAGAAGGCAAGGCAAATCACCGCAAATTGTGGGAGATATTATCCCAACAACTTAACGCCTTAGGTTTGGGAAACCGAAGTGTAGAAAAATGGCAAAAAGTACGTTTTTATTAGTTATGTGTTAGGTTAGCATATTAATCAACCCATTTTTTTAGACGTGGGCAGATACCAAGTATCTTATTAAAAAAAAGGCAACGGCACAGAGGTGTGATATACAAATGACAGGAGGCGGAAAACCCAAAAGCATCCATTTTACCCCATTTGAAGAGAGAATTCTTGCAGTATTGGGGTCTTCATTCCATGAAGGAGTTGGAAGTAAAGAGTGTGGAGTAAGGATATTTGCTATATGCAGAGAGATACATAATATTTTATTTAATAATTATTATTGCAGGTTCCTCAAAAAAAAGCCTATTATTCTTGAACAATGTGGACCAGTAGAAATTATTAAGTCCTACAACAAATCAGAGGTAATGAACAAATTAAACTTATTGAACTTTTGTTTGAATACTCAAAAAAAATTTTAGATTCCACCACTTAGCCCCTTACCAGATGTACAAGTAAACAAACAAGTCTCAACCAGCTCTGCAAACTTAGTTGAAGACCATGATTATTGTCCAAGATCCAAAAAAAAGAAAACTCAGTATGACAAGGAAAATGAATTGTATAAAGAAACAATAGATGAATTGAAATTAATACGTGAGGAGTTGAGTGGTGTTAATCAGAATTTAAAAACAATGAATAATACTTTCAGACTAATAAAAGATATTTTACTTAAAAATTAAATTTTAGTATAATTTACATACTATAACAATTTAAATTTGATCTCATTTATTTTTCATTTCTATGGTGTGTTGAATGTTTACTGCCATATAAAGTTCCAATCAGCCAGCTGGTGGAAAAGTAGGTTTAAATGAATATTGTAATAAGGCCCCCATAGACTACGGGTTAACACGACGGTTTTAACCGACGTGTAAATCTGTTACAAGGATGACCGAAATCAAGTCAAATCCATACACTATCGTATTTGTTTCAGCAGTTTATCGCGATGAACCAAACGTGCTGGATGGCAGTGGCGGCTACGTTAGCTGTGCAACAAAAAATTAAAAAAAGAAAGTCTCGTTCAAAATGGAGCAAGGAGTGGCTGTTAAAGCGTGATGTGTACAGTCATATTAACTTATTAAATGAGCTAAGACTGGAAGCAGGAGACTGGTATAACTATTTGCGCATGAGTGAAGATATATATTTAAAATTACTGAAACTCGTAACGCCATTAATAAAAAAACGTGATTCTCATTTACGGCTCTCTATCAGTCCGCATGAACGGTTAACTGCCACTTTGCGTTTTTTGGCGACTGGTAGAAGCTACGAAGATTTGAAATATACAACAGTAATTTCTGCCCAAGCACTAGGTCATATTATTCCGGAAACTTGCGAAGCCATTGTTAACGTTTTAAAAGGGGAATATATGAAAGTAAGTTGACTACAAATAAATTTTTATTATATATGAAAGTATCAACGTAACATACATAATTTATTTATAAAACAGTAAAATTAGAAAGGAAAGTACCAGCATTCAGAGAATCCTCTGCATTACTTCCCGTTTTAGTGGACGTAGCTGCATGCTGGTAATACTGGCGATTTTGTGAAAACGGCATATTAATAGTTTCTAAATTGTCGCTATTAATTATCCTAGTATTTCTGCATAGGTTGCCTGAGTATGCTTCATATAAAACATCCGTTATAAGCTTTTCTGCAAGTACTGCTGTGTCCCGCGGCAATCTTTTTAATTTATTTGCAATGTTTCTTCCCATTATATCAAATTCGTCATCAGTGTTTTCAGGAGTGTCCAGTTTTTTTTCAACTTTCTTTAATATGCTGTCTACCCTGCTTGCGGTCTCTCCTTTTTTACGCTTTTGGCTACTTCGATTCGATGCAGCCGAGCTGGTTCGTGGAGTATCCAATTCGTTCACTGTCTGTGAACCATCTAATGTGTCCATGGTTCGTGCAGTATCTGTTGCGTCAGTTACCGTCTGTGAAAGGGGTGATCGAATTGCAACATCGTCGTCAATTTCTTCCCATAACTCGTCCTGTAAGAAGTATTTTCTTATGTAAATTTTATATATTCATTGTGTCATTTCTTTAATATAAATATAATTATTATTATTGCAGTTTCCTACAACGGCATATGAATGGCATAGAATAGCCAGAGATTTCGAAGAAAGATGGAATTATCCAAACTGCTTAGGGGCAGTTGACGGGAAACACGTCAATATTATACCACCACCTAATTCCGGCTCTTTTAATTTTAACTACAAGAACAGAAATAGTCTCGTGCTAATGGCAATAGCCAATGCCAATTATGAATTTATTATGGTTCACTTTGGTACAAACGGTAGGGTTTCTGATGGAGGGGTTATAGAAAATACGCAATTTTATACAAAATTGAAGAACGAAACTCTCCAAATACCCCCACCACGCAAACCAAGTAATAGTGAACAAGCGTTACCCTATGTGTTTGTTGGCGATAAAGCATTTGCTCTTCGAAAAGACTTCTTAAAACCGTTTAACCAACAACAACTGAATAATGAAAGAAGAATTTACAATTATCGTCTCTCTAGATGCCGCCGCGTAGTTGAAAATGTTTTTGGGATTTTAGTAGCGACTTTTAGAATATTCCATACTGCTATAAATTTGAAGCTGGATAATATTGAAAAAGTAGTTTTGGCCTGTTGTACCTTGCACAACTTTTTGCGAAGGACTAATGGTAGTCATTACACTCCATCTACGTATTTAGACGAAGAAAATATGGAAAATGGAGAAATCAACTTGGGATTGAGAGCAGATTTAATAGGTTTGCAACAGGGACCAAACAGAAATGCTACAACCGAGGCAAAAGACGTACGTAATATGTACATGAATTATTTTTGTAACCAGAGACGCGTACCTTGGCAAGATAAATTTATATAGTTCAAATATTCAATAAACAATTGTAATTTATCCTATTTCAATCTAACGTTTCACATACCTACATCGAAAACCTATATACAGCACACCGAATGTGACATCCAAAAATATTTAGGGAGTTCTATTTAAAAAACTATTCATGACGTCATCACCCGAATGCGTTTCAATAGAATAGAATAGGTGATATTTCTTTACACAAACCTGATTTGAAGACTCCTCCACGTCCTCGCCAACAATATTGTCAACTCCTTCTCTGGGAGTCTCTTGATCGGCCAAAAATATTAACTGCTCGTAATACCACAGCTGGGGTTTATAGATTTCATCCATCCCTGCGCCGGATTTAGACGATAATTTAACTTTCTTCATTTCCTTTCGGAAACTCCCTCTAATAGAATCGATTTTTCTTTTAATTGTCGTTATTGTTGCTGCATCGTCTACCTCTTTCCACTTCAACAGTAATTTCTCGTAACATTTGTTTTTTTGAATTTTATCGCTGTATTCTTTTGATTTAACTTTCCAGAGAGCTGGGAAACTTCTATATAATTCGATAAATTCTGTCATAAACTGCTTATTTACCTGACGAAGATCACTCATCATAATAATAATTGTTCTACAACTAATACAAATGTGCTCACAATACCATGCCCGTTTGACGCTACTGACAAATCACGACGGTTTCGGCACACACACCTCGTGTTTGGCAAAACTGACGGCACGAACCCGGTCAAAAATCAAACTCATCCGATATTTTTGAACGTCGTGCAATCACGATCGTTTTCGCCCACAGACATCGGTTTTGTGTCCGGTTCGTTCCAACTGGATTGCACGTCGGTTAAACTCGTCGTGTTTACCCGTAGTCTATGGGGGCCTTTATATTAGAAAACGATATATCATACTCCACACTATGTAAGTCAAAAACTAATCATAGAATCAAGTTTTTCAATAGACCAGCTGACTGGTCATTAGTCTGGATACTTGTTTTTTTAGAGCTGTGTTAATTTTCTGTTAATTATTAAAGTACACTTTAGTTGTTTTGTTTATTGTTCTATATGTACCTATATGTATTCTATAAAATATTTTTGTGACTTGTTTATAAATAAATAAAATAAATCCAATATGTTGTTTCAATAAATTTATTAGAATTAAGAAAGAAAACATATAATATGAACATAATTGTTGTTTTATGTCATCATAAATACAAATAATAAAAAAAACTTCAATTTGTAAAATATCTTCCAACTACAATATTTCGAGCATTTAACCCATCTCTTCTAATTTGTTGCATAGGCAATATAATACCCAGATGTTCATTATCAATATTATCATCAATTTCTCCTTCTGGTAGGATGTTCCTCTCTATACACATGTTGTGTAAGGCACAACATGCTTTTATAATATCGCACAAAAACGCAGGATTATAACGTGCTGAGGTTTCTCGTAACAGGCACCTAAATCTCATTTTTAATGTACCTATACACCTTTCAATGGTGTTTCTTGCTCTAATGTGTGCAGTGTTGTATCTTTCTTGAGGTGTACCAGCTTGGGGGTTTTCAAAAGGAGTCATTAAAAAGCGACTCTGCGGATAACCAGAATCACCTATAAGCCACCCTACTTCTCCTAGATTTTCGATGTAATTTTTTATTTGGGAATTGTTCCAAATAAAAGAGTCATGGCTTGATCCTCCATAATTTCCCAAAACATTAATAATGTGTAATTTACTATTACACACCAATTGGCAGTTGATTGAATGAAAACCTGAAATGAATGATAGTTCAAAACTATATCAACCTTTATATTTAGATAACAAACCTTTTCTATTAATAAAATTATGTTCCTCAATGGCTGGCTTTAGTTTAGGATAGCTATGTGAGTTCCATCAATTGCTCCTAGTGTCCCTGGAAAACCAAATCTATCCATCCATTCCCGCTTATTATTATTTCTTTCCAATGGTGTTGAGGGAAACTGGATTTTTTCTGGTACTATAATATTAACAATAGCTCTAGTTACCTCATGGATGCAATTGTGAATTGCCGACTGACTTAGTGCAGAATTATATTCCTCTCCTACACATCTTTGGTATGAGCCAGTTGCATAAAACCGTAGGGTTACCATAACTTTTTTTTCCACCGATATTCCAGCTACTGTTCGCCGATTGTATAAATGCTCACGAAGTCTTTCAATAATGTCTCGTGCTAGTTCCTTATTGACTCTATACAACTCTTTAAATCTAAAGTCGGGAAGTTCAAATGGATTATATAAACTCCCCAATCGTCTCCTATTCCTGATCAAGGATATATTAATTTTCCTCCTACGCCTACGAATGTTCTGTATTCTGACAACAGGAAGCATTATTATTAGTAGTAGGTATTCCCTGTTGGATGGAATGAAAATAAACAATCAACTAAATTAAAAAATGAAAACGAAAAAACGATGGGAATTTACAACTTACAACAACAGAAAGAAGATCAAGCAAAAACAAAACCACAGATAAGAGACATACAATACAAAACAATTGAGTTGATGAGTTGTTCCATTTATTCAAATTGTCATCCCAATAGATCAAAAATTACGAGTTTACCCGAATCCTACTCGAAGGAAGATCATAATTGCATTTTCGAGACGGTTCGAGTTATCACACGTATCGAGTGCACTGTTCGCATCGAGTTTTCGTGATCCCTCCCCAGGACTAGTAATGGCCCTTTACCTGTTAAATAATACTATGGCATATTACCGTTGATGGATAAAAGGCATGTTTTTTCTGTAATGGCCTTTTACCTAAGAAATATTGTTGGCCTGATGAAAGTTTGCCAGCCCCATCAATTCCCCAGCAAATACTTCAATGGGCCGGCTGTTTCCCGGACTTTCATTGTTTGTTGGGGAAGGTTAATTTATGATATTTATTTATTTTGTTGTTTGTTGTTTTTTTTTGTTGCATGTGGTTATTTTGTTACTCTTACTAAATTAAGTTTTTAATTTTTTTTTATATTATTTATTATTTATTTCTCTCATTGTATAAAGTATACATTTATTTTTTTTTAACTGACCTTTCGCAATGCTTATATTGTGATTTGATTGTTGATTTGTTTGTATGTTTTATTAATTGTAGATACTTTTGTATTACTGTTTTAATATTTTTCATATTTTGTTCTATGTGATTTGCTTTTTTTTAAACAGCTTTGTCCACAAATTTAAAAAATGTTTCCGACAATAAAGCTTATTATTATTATTAATACATTCAGTTCATTTTCTGGGGTAATAACGCTTTTCGTTTTGTCCTTTTTTTTATCTGCTACAGTAGCTGTACGATTAAATCAATCCATAAATTTCTCAAAATTCCTTTTTTCGGGTAATCGGCTCTCTGGAAATCTTTCATGATATACCCTTACTGCTAGCAAACTATTTTTATGACATTCACCTAGTATCCAGATCATATCGACTAATTCTTCATTTGAAAAATTCATGATTCGCCAATTCAGATTTAATACGTAGATGGTAAGGAAACTAACCAAATCAAAACTCAAATTATTAATTTACAACTGGTTGACAAACATGACAATACTACCTTTTATCAAACACAGCAGTCATGGCAATCTCCAAAATATCTTACCATGTTGCCAGTGTAGATATGGACAACGTATTTACCAAAAATGTCGTTTTTGTTCTTAAAAATCGAAATAACTCAATTACTGTAAAATTTAGGAATAGGGAATGCTTATAGTTAGAGTATTCTGTAAGTAGTTTTTGAGTATGATATAAAATACAGGGTGTTCCATTTAAAATAACCGAGAAAATCATAGGTGCGAGTTTCAGGTTACCCTATACACAGAATAATAGCTACCAAAATTGTAATGAATTGCAACAAATCTAGACTACTATGAAATTATTTACGCGTTGAGAGATTAACTCTCAGTTGTTGCTTTTAAAAATACAGGGTGTCTGATTTCATCAAGGTTTTCACACAAAAATGACCATATCTCTGAAAGCACCCTGTAGAACCTAGTAAAACCCTATTCGCGAAAACGAGCAAGGGGTGCGCCCTCTATTTGAACTACTAGAATGGGGAAAACAAACCCATTCTCCATTTGTTCGCATTTTATTTGTGAGTAGTGTTTTTGATTAAATTTTCTAGTTTTTGGATAAGTTTGGTGAAGTTTTTGTTTTAAAATAGTTAGTTAGATTGGACTAATGACTAGAAAGTGTAAGAGGTATTGCTCGGTGCCACAGTGTAACCAGTACAAAGATTCAAACATATCCATACACAGATTTCCCGCAGATGTAAAATTGCGAAAAATGTGGAAGAACGTTTTAAAGATTGGTAAACCTATTTCCAAATACATGTCTGTGTGTAGCAAGCACTTCTTGGAAACAGATTATAAAGGTAAATTAACTCAAAACCAAACAAATAAATGTTTAACTAGGTACTACACTTCTACTATTTATTGAAATGTTTTTGTTCTATATAATTAAATGACAGCTATTTCAATGAATTATAAAAGTAAAATATTTTAGTAAATAGTACTAGCAGTGGTTAAAGTTTGTTCTTATAATATCATGAACTGCTAAAAAGTAAGGATTTCCACAATAAATAAATGAATAATTTTTATTTCAAGGGAAATGGAATCCAAATGCGAAAATTCATTTTTTGCAATCAGATGCAATACCTTCACAAAATTTACCAGTTACTCTTCACCAGAATATTAAACGTGTTATTGCTAGATCTTTTAAAAAGAGAAGGTGAGTACTAAACAATATAAGGGCCTTCAAGCAATAAAACTAATTATTTTTAGAAACATGAATGATTCAGACCAGGACAAGACAATAACAGATAAAGTTTTTATGGAAAATGTAATTGTTGAAAATATCACAGATATTAAAAGACCATCCACTTCAAGAGAACCACTTGTTGAATTTCTAGATAAGGGGACACAGTCTAATATTGTTTTATCTTTTGAAAAACTGCTGGATACAGAAAAAAAGTGTATTTCTTTTACTGATATTGGTAGTGATGTGATAGAAACATGTGTTATATATATTAATAAAGTGATCAAGGCAAACAATGGACAGTACATTGCTGACATTAGGAAGAGAATTGTTCTTGTTTTAACAAAGTTGAAGTTGAATATTTCCTTTGCTTGTTTGTCAGTCATGTTTGATTATTCTCCAAGTAGCTGTACAAATTATTTTTATACTTTTTTGCATTTATTGGCATTAGCACTGAAACCAGTGGTGTATTGGCCCACCAGAGATGCAATTCTTGCTAATATGCCTAAGTGTTTTGATAGATATAAAAATACACGTGTTGTACTTGATTGTACAGAAATAAAAGTTCAAAAATGCAAATGTTTGAAATGTAGAATTCGAAAATATTCTCACTATAAAGGAAGTAATACACTTAAAATTTTGATTGGAATTACACCTGCAGGAACTATTTTCTTTGTCAGCAATGCTTATGGAGGTCGAGCCACTGATAAAGCAATTTTTTTAAAAGAAAATGTAATCGGTAAATGTGATCTCATGATGCTATTATGGTTGATAAAGGGTTCATGATTGAATATGAATGTGCGGAAAACATTTTAAAATTAATAAGACCACCATTTTTGAAGAACAAAGGTTAATTTTTAAAAGAGGAAGCTGAACAAACTGCTGATATAGCTCGTGCAAGAGATCATGTAGAAAGAGCTATACAGAGAATAAAATTGTTTAAAATACTTAATGGTCAAATTGTTCCTCATATAAATGATGTAATTAAATTAAATTTATTGTACTAACTCTTACTTTTTGGAAGTCCATCTTATTAAGAATAATAAAAAACTCTTCGTTTCAACGTAACTTCCAAGTTTATTAAATGTCAATCTGATTATGCTAATCAGCGAAACGGCCGTCATTGTAGTTTCAGATGTAAAGTTATTTGTGCATTAGTTAATTTAACACCACCAATACTAGCTGAAAACAAATTTTATACCTGCATTAATGATGTTACTAGTGAAAATGTCAACCTTCTACATTCTAATATTACAAATATTTAAAAATTACACTATGTAGTTTTTTTCTTAATCACCCTCCAGTAATAAGTAGATTATCTTAATTTTAAGACTCTATTGCAACATCAAGATTAATATATATTAATATATAATAAGATTCTGTTTTATCTCAAGATAATGTACTAATACACAAGTGCAAATTTTGATTTTTTTAAGTAAAGGTCATCAAAAACATTAAAATGTGTGTATCTTTCTAGTAGAACATTAACAACACAATTATTTCTGACAAATAATGATTTGTGCACTTATGTCATTGTTCCTCAAAAGAGATATATTATGTTATCAATTAACAATCTGGCAAAATGATACACTTGTTCAGTTTTAAAATTTATTTTTATTCAAGCAATAATGATATTTTTGAAATACATTTCGTTTGATTTCAAAATCATTGATTTGGCGAATTCCTCATCAAACTCCACATTGATTTTAAAAAATGTGTTGGTTGCAGCGGAATAAATAATCAAATCAGTTGTTTTAGATTAAGTAGAGCCATTCTAAATTGTATTTGCCCATAATATGCATGTTTCCTTTTCAAAAACCATGTATCTTCTCTTCTCTCAAAATATCTACATATATCTAATATTTTTGGGACACTGTTTTCTTTACCTAGAATTACAAGTTTAGATTAGAAATGTATTAATCATATAGACAATTTAAAACAATTATCAGATTATTATTCATATAAATAAAGAAACAACTTACCAGAATAAGGGCATTTTATTTTCAGAAGTTTAACAGGTTTTCCATCTTGAAAGACAATTACATCTGGTGAATAAGCAAACCAAAGATACTTCTTGTCAAATATGAAACCAACAGTATGCACTTTACATGATGAATATTGCTGTTGATAATACATGCTGCTCATATTTCTTCCCATATTCAGTATATTTACTTGTGAAGCTTTTAGGCCAAAAGTAATTAATTGCCTTTTCAGACCAGTTTTCCTGTACATATGTATATATTGAATATATTCTAGAACCTAAAGAAATAAAATTATAGTAAGTTTTGGATTAATTTGTCTTCAACTGACCTGTAAGTTTCTAAAAGTTTTCTAAAATCCTGCCATTTTGCTGCTGATTGATTTACTGCTGCAGCATCCAAAATATCATCTCTCCTGAGAATCTCTATGAGTTCTCTACAACAGTCATTTATAGAAAATTCTGGCAGTTTCATATTTTCCAAAATAGAATTATTAGCATTTTCCAGTATAACTCTTACATCTCTGGTGTCAATTGTATATAGCTTTCTGAAACCAACATATTTATATGAATTATTAATATAATTATTTTTGCTAGGGCAAAAGCTATTTATATTACCTGGGCTTTACAGAAACTTTTTTAGTTGTGCTGTTCCTGCTTCTTTCTTCAAACACATGTAGGGCAGGTAATTTGTTGCCTAGAGTATAAATAACATAGATTGATGATCATTTGAAATTATATCTGACTTACAATTTATGAAGCGTTCAAAATTTGTATCATCAACATCTTTGTTTTGTAGGAAAAAACAACATTGTTCTCAATTCTTGTTTGATAATGATGGTAAAAACTAGTGGTGGGCTCTGCTTCATAAATAGCCTTTAAGCTTTTTTTCTCTTTACCCCATGCTTGGGTGGTTGCTGTACAATTAAATTCTTCCAGTTCTTCTTTTCTAAAAATATTATTAAAGGGTGAGGAAAAATTGCTTATATTAAGAACAGTAGGGCGAAAAAGTCATCAGCATCCAGAATAAAATGTAAAATTTAAAGTTGGTCCAACAAACATATCATCAATTGACTCACCTATTAATGTAAATCAGCACTGCAACCCGTGATGTCGTAAATAGTTGCGCACAACTGAATAACTGCTATAATTAAAATACACTAAACTAAATAATATAATTTAAAAATAAGCAAAATTTACTGCGCTATTCAAAGAGACAATACGACGTAAACGGCGGACTGACCAGAATGAATCAGTAATGCTGCAATTGTTAGTATAGTTAATAGGACAATTTTCAAACACAAATTTGTGTACTGCGCCGGTTGACGTCACAGGTGTACTCAGAATCCACGGCCTCTAACAATTAGAATTCCAAAAAATGTACTCAACTCGCCATTTTGTATTTTTTTTTAGTTTACAATTATTACTTTTAAATTGTCCTCAAAATATACTTGAACTAATTATAAATGTGAAAATTCTCCTCTGATTAAATAGTACTGTCAAGATTTATAGAAATGATATTTAAAATCTTTTACCAAAAATATGAATCAAGAAACATACCTGTGTGTAACACCAATGACAATAAGAGAATGAATTGTGGTTGAAGGTATTGGACTATGCCACATTAAAGATGGTGTATAAAGTTGGAATTACTGACAGGTATCGTTTTTAATAATTAACATGTTAAAAACTCTATACAATAGATGGTGTTAGCGTTAGCCATATATTTAATTTAAAAATACTACGTTTTTAGTTAAGATATCATGTTACAGTGTATGAAATTGTCGATTAAATAGTGGTTTTGGATAATTATATTGATCATTAGGTATTGTTTGATTATAAAATTGATTCGGTATTTGTTGTGTATAATTATTGTGTCTATAAAAATTTTTTGAAAATTACACTTTTGTTCATTTAAATTGCCATAAAGCTTTTCAAAATTATAAAATTCTTTTACGTAAGTTATTGCACTTTCGAGAGAGTATGGCGTTTTTAAGTGCATATTATTGCGTAATACCCCTGAACAACCTGCGATAAATATGGTTACCATATTTTCGGCAGTGAAAATCGGGACAAACAATTGTTTAATATCATGGGGGTTAGAAAGTAAAAATATAAATACTAGCAAATTATAACGTAGTTGTTTATTTTCACTTTAAAGTGTTCGTATAACAATATTTTCTGTTAAATATGTATAAAATTGATAACACATGTTCTTATTCCTTATTAAGGTATTAAATATTTAAGTTGTATTAAGTTTTAGTTATTTTTAAGATCTTAAAAGATTTTAAGTCCTTATGAACTGCCCTCTTTTGGTCCCTGTTCCTCGCTCGTGGAACATGAAGGCTGTCTGTTCTTACTCCAGTCATATTTTTCTGTCGATGCCAACGATTTTAGCAGTCTTTTATTTTGCTTAATTTTATCATACATATTTGTATGGAAATTCATTTGTGTAATGAGCATTGCCTTTACAGATTCTTTCGACATTGCTGATTTTTCTGAGCCACAAAAATTGTTTATCAATCAAAACGCCCGTTCTACTGAAGCATTAGTCCCTGGTAGTGACACAACAAATTCAACGACAACTTTGAGGTTGGGAATTTTAATGTCTTTTGCTTCCAAGTCACGGAACACAGCCAACCACCTTTGTTCTGTGGTGATTTTTCGCCTTGCCCACTCTGCTTATATGTCATCAGAGATTAGTGTATTCAAAACACTTAACTCGTTGAACACATCATCAGTTGAAATAGGCGGCATACTATTTTGAAATGTAGCAGAACTTTTCTCCAAATCTTCTCATTTTAGCGTTTTCTTTAAATCTATCCATGAGAGCTGACTCAAGCTGTCTATGTTGGATTTCCAGAGTTCCAAATAAGTTATACAATGGTCATAAAAAAAACTGTATCCTTCAGATCTTCTAGGTCACAACCATTTCCTGCAAGAGCGTTTTTTTTGAATTTCTTTTACCTTCGTAGGTAAAAAACAAGATTTTTTTTGGTGCAAAATAAAGTATTTATTAGCCGCATATGTTGCTGAAATTTTATCTCCTTCCATCTTCTTTACAACTTCATTAAACATTGATGATACGTTGTGTAGGAATCAAAGCCAAAGTTCTCCATCAGGATCCTTAAACAATGACTTTAACATCGCAGGAGGATTTGATTAAGAAGAAAAGTAGTTTTTTAAAGGCTCAAACATTTGTAGAACACGCTCCAAAGTTGGTCTCAGCCAACGAGTGTTTGAATAAGACAAGAGGTTCCTGTACTCGATGTCAATAAACTCTTTGAGTTCTGCCACTCGGACAGTGTATATATGGAAAAACTTAAATAGTTTAACTATAATGACTTCAGCATCAACAGGAAGTAGATCAGCCGCATTATTGATGCAGTTATTCACAACATGAGCCATACAGCCTATATCAACTAAGGTTTTGTCAGTGTTTGCCGATAATTTACAAAAAAGGTTATTTTTTCCTTTTCTTTTGTCCCTCCGAAATTAGTGTTTGTGTTGTCTGCTGAAATTCCAACTATTTTTCAACCAGACCATTGCGGTTTAAAATTTAGAGAAATAATCATTAAGTTGATTGCTTGTTTCACTCGGTAAGGTATCTATTTCTAAAACTTTGACATTAACGCCACTCCGTTCATGAAATACCTCACAACAATAGGCACTAGTATTTGGGCACCATGGTTTGAACTGTCTATCATCAGAGTAAACCAAGACGTTTCACTCAGCTCCTGCATCAGTTCCTTTTGAGACAAAACATTTTTTACCATAGCTTCACTTTTTGTTTTTGCTGAAAAAACCTTTTTTCGAACAACGTTGAAATAAGCTTAGGTGTACAGTCCAAGGATCTGAAGCTATGGTTATGTTTAACCGTGTGATAAGCTAAAACCGACTCTGTCAATTTCTCTCAATCATTCTTAGTAAGAAACTTACTCATTGAGGTTGATATTGCCACCGCATTTAGTTTTTAAATGAAGCTTGATATCGGAAATGCCACCATGAGCAATATTAATCTCGCTTAAACACTGAGAACAAAACGCAACATGCGTTTTTTCAAGAAAGGATATTATTTTTGTAATTTATTATTAAAATGACACTTGTGTTTCTTTCCACTCGTTATTGAACTATAAAATCAGATCCACTCTGAAAGTAATGCATCAACATTCACCACACATAAAATAAATCAAACCACAGGGACAAGGGAGGTAGGGGTAGAGATGTAGATAGCGATCCTCCTTCCTGTCGCCAGTGCAGGTGTTGCCAACATAACACTCATTTACCTAATAAAGCACTACGTACTACACTGGTCAAACCCTATATCTCCGAACAAATAAATACTTTCTAAGGACTTTTTGTTACATTTTACTATTATTACGGGATGATTAATAATTCATTTATTCAACTAAAAATTCGGGACAAGCAGTTTTGAATTCGGGACACCGGGACATTGCCCTTAAAATCGGGACTGTCCCGATTTTTTCGGGACGTATGGTCACTATATCTATTCCAAATGTACAAAACTGCTCTAAAAGCATAACCAAAGAAATTTTTTTCCAAGAGACAAAAAAAGTTCTATTACTAGGAATAGTACAACCAATAACCATCCAAAACAAAACAATCAAAACCAGCAGCATGTTAATGTCAAACGAACCAATTACCATGGATAGTATTCAATAAGGTTCTTAGCCACTGCTAATTTACTGTTAAATGGTAAAACTTACCTTGTCCTGAATAATAAATAAACAAAAATAAGACATCTAAATGAGGTGATAGTTTGCTAATGACTAGTTATCACTTTAACAATACTACTATGAAAGTAGCCGATAGACTCACTCACTGTTCTAGTGGGGGTGATATTGAGGAGGGGGCTGCTCCACCCGACTCCCTACTTTGCTGAATTTCGGCGTAAAAGTGACCGCATAACCGGAGGAGTATCAAACTCGGTAATGTTATTCAAGAATTTTTCCCGGTTTTCAGCAGCACACTTTTTAATTTCAAATTTTTCCCAGTCCATTTCAACGCCCTTATTACAAAAATGTAAAATTCTCGTATCTTTTTTGGGGTCGAAGATATGGTTTGATCTTTTTAAATGGTCCTTAAATTATAAGGCTTTACTGGATTTCGGGAGATGTTCCTCCACACGGGTAATGATTTCTCTACCTTGTAACATGTCTATCGTCATGTCACATTGCACCATTATCCGACCGCAAATAATACCGCTATTACTAACGTTAAAACCGACCCCGAATCACTGTTGATGCTACTGTACACGTGACACCCCTTATAGTCGCTAACTATTTATCTGTTTGAACGAGGCCAAATAAAAAAGGCGCCTCTCGCTTGCAATTGAATAACGAACGTATTTCTTCTGACAAATGACAGAAACACGATTTCCGTTTTGAGCAAGACTATATATAAGACAAGTAAGACAATTTTATCCCCTTTTCAACTAATACGCTCGTCTGAAGAGCCAGAAAAAACGTTCAAGTTACTCATCTTGTAAAATTTCCCCTTTTGGTTGTTGAAAGGTACCGCTAGGTTACCGCTAAGATACCGCCAGGTTACCGCTAGGCTACCGCTAAGCTACAGCTAATTTAGAGCCCAGTTACCGCTAAGTAGAAAGCATCTTTTGGAAGGTCCCTTTGTGAAGACAGTCCTTCAAACCACTTCTGAGCCGTTAAGAAAACCACTACATCTCAAGCTGCCAGAACCAGTAAATCAACATCCAGAACTTTTCATCCCCAATTCACTACGAAGAAGCTGAAGCCGCCCTTCTAGACAGTACAGAAACCTGAAGTTAAGTCAATTTTTTTTACAATTCCTTCCTGTTCATTATCGGTAAGTACTTACAGATTCAATAAAGATTCTATATTTTTAAGAAACCCTTATATTTGTATACCTTAGACTATAAGTCTTAAGGGTGTCGCGTGGTCTGTCTTTTGTTTCAAGTAACTTCTTTACATGTTAATTAAAGTAATTACAAGGTGTTTTAATCTTTCTCGCCTTAGTTTTTATGTTGTTTGTTATTTGCTTAATCGAAAGCGTTCAAAAGATAGTGGCGCCGTTATTACTTATACATCCCCATCCTTCCTATAGTGAGCATTAACTTGGAGTCGAACCACCCCCTGGAGAGTGTCTCTTAGCCGGGATCTCTTTTGGAGAGTTTTGTAGTTACAAATTGGTTCCCTGCCTTTTTGGGACTCTTAGGGTTACAAATTGGTGCCCCTTGTTATTGCTATAGTTTGGATTGAGAGGTATATAATTTTTTTTTGATTTATTTTTGACCTCAATATTAACTTTTACTATAGATAATAATTTTTTTGCTGCTCTTAAACACATAACGTCCAAATAATTTTTTGCCTCTTGAATAGATAACTTTTTTTGAACATTTTGAGTTTTGCTTATTTAAGTTTTATTGAAACCAATTCTTTTAATGCCGAAAGAAATAAACTTGCTATTGCATTCTTAAATATTCAGTAATATTTAGTATATTTTTTTTTTTAATAAAAATTTAAGATATTTTTAGTTGAAACAGTTACATGTTTGAATTTATTTTAAATAACAATAAATTTAAGAAGTGATTATGAAATAATTTTTTAGTACAGTTGTTAAGAATATTATACAATTTTACAATTTTAAACTGATACTTATCTGTAGTATTTGCTGTTTTATTTTTGAGTCATATGTGCTAATACAGTATTACACATACACTTTGTTGTTCGCTACCTGTGTTGTCTTGGTTTTGGATTTCTTATATTTGACTTTTATGTTAATTCAGATTTTGAGTATCGTTTTTGTGACTGCTATGTCTATTTGAGATTTTAGATTTCTGTCTTTTTTTGATTTTCATGCCTAGCTGGATTTTGGATATCTGCTTTTGTTAGTATTGATTATTGTTGTTGTATTCAGATACTTTGTCTTTGTCGTTTAAGTATTAAGTACTTTGAGTTTGGGTATTATTTTCAAAATTCAGGCTAATTATTTAAAATCAATTGAGCTGTCTTATGAATTCAAAATTAGAAATTTTCCTGTTCCTGATACTGTTGAACAAAAGCGTAGAGTTTTAACAGGCCTCCTTGCTAGGGAAAATGCTAATAGAAGTTTTTCATCCTCAATTAATACATATACCTTTAAAGAAGACATAGCAGAAATTACAATTTCAATTGAAGAATTAACAGACACCATTAATCAATTTAGTGGAAACAAAACTGAACCAGCATTTTCTAGAATTAATTCGAGACTGACACATGTTACTAAAAGACTTAACAGACTAAACGCAGAATCTAACGAACAATTACAGACACGAGACACCCTGACAAACAGACTTATACTTTTGGAAGCCGACCTTGACACAAAAACAACACCAACATTCAGCAATAGAACAGAACACAATACATATTCAAACACACATTCAAACTCCTCACCCTCACACTCAAATACTCCCAATCAATCAGAAGCCCTCCCACTCGCAGTGTTTTTCCCCCAAAAATATCTTTTATTATGGCTGTGGTGCTAAAACACCAGAGAACCCAAATGTCGCAAATGTGCGCAAAAAAACTCGAGACTGACTGGCCCATCAAATCTGGCCGCTGTGTCCAGTCAAGCCCAACCAACCACATCCCAGCCAAGCAACTCCAGAAGACCGAACAGACCCTCAAACACATCCCCAAACAACACAAACCAAAACTAACTTTTTGTACCTCCGTTTCTGATTGGAATAATTACCTAGCATTTGTTAAAGAGTTTCTATCGCCAAACCATTTAAACACCAACAAACCATTGCCCTTACTGACAGAACAAACCTCAAACACAACACCACATACTACAGATAACAATACTACCAATTCTACCTGTAACATGCAAATTGCCTCACCCTCACTACAACAAAACATTGTTCCAGTTACTAACAACACTTGCCCCCTGTTTGCTAAAAAACCCAATGATAATAAACCGTATCTTAGTGTTAAGATTTTAGACATTTATCTATTGACCCTAATTTTAGTATTACCACTGCTGATAGAGTACCTCAACAATATATAGGATATATTACCGCACCTATAACTGTTAACGATATCACTAAAACAATTAAAATAATAATAAAACCGTCAATAACACATAATCTTATTTTAAGCATGGATTTTTTAAGTTTATTTCAAATTGATATGAGTTTTCATGATCTGTCATACACAATATATTGTGTTCTAACTGCATTATTAATACAATACGATCTGCGTCTACACTCACTACTAACGAAAAAGACAAACTTGAAAAAGTTATTGAATTATTCTCTTCTCTCGCTCCCTCTGACCGAATTGGTAGAACTCATCTTGTACAACATGACATAAACACTGGTAATGCAAAACCAATTGCACAACGTCAATATCCTTCATTCCCATCCATGCAAGAACTTTTAGTCAAAGAAGTTAAGGAATTGCAACGTTTGGATATTATCCAACCCTCAAATTCACCTTTTTGGGTAGTCCCGAAGAAATCCGGAGAATCTCGTTTGTGTTTTGATGGTAGAAAATTAAATAAAATAACCACTCCTGATTCTTTCCCCATGGCCCAAGTGGACGTTATTCTTAGTAAACTTCGAGATGCAAAAATTCCTTACTTCCATAGATTTGAAAAAAGTTTTCTTACAGATACCTCTTACTGAATCTTCTCGTCCCAAAACTGCTTTCGCTGTGTATGGTTTAGGTTTATTCGAGTTTAAGAAAACTCCTTATGGATTAATTAATGCACCCAAAACCATGGCACGATTAATGGACATCGTCATAGACCCTTCCTTAAGGCCATACTGTTTTTGCTATCTAGATGACATTATTATCGCTACTCCCACTTTTGAGTTTCATTTGGAAATCCTTAATAAATTGTATCACAGAGGCAAACCTTACTGTAAATTTTAAGAAATGTGAATTCTGTAGAGACTCCCTTAAATTTCTTGGTTTTGTAGTCGACAAGGCTGGTCTTCGAACTGATGAAGACAAAGTTTCTGCTGTCCCACACCTAAAAATACTACGGAGATTAAAAGACTTATTGGTTTAATTGGCTGGTACCGCCGTTTCATTAAAGACTTTTCTACTGTTTGTTCCCCAATTACTGATCTTCTTCATGGCAGAAAAAAAGGCCAACCTATTTCTTAGACCCCTGAAGCTGAAACAGCTTTTCATGAAGTCAAAAAACGCCTCACTTCTAGTCCCATTCTTGCAAGCTCTGACTTTTCTAAGACATTCATAATTCAGACTGACGCTAGTGACACTGGACTTGGTGCAATACTTTATCAACAGTGTGACGGTATTGAGCACCCTATCGCATACGCAAACCGCACTTTCAATAAAACTGAAAGAAAATACAGCACGACAGAGAAAGAACTTTTAGGTGTTATCTTTGGTGTAGAAAAATTTAGAGGCTATGTTGAAGGAACCCATTTCATTCTTGAGAACGATCATATGTCTTTGCAGTATTTGTCGAAACTTTCAAATCCTTGTGGATGTTTAGCTCAGCTCTCCCTTAGACTGTCCCAATTTGACTCTGAGATTAAGCACAGAAAAGGAACCATAATGGTCGTTAGTGATGCACTGTCCCGTTCAGTCCCAGAGATTTCCGTTATTGACACCACCACCTTCAAACCAGACGCCTGGTACACTGCCATGATTAACAAAGTAAACAATAACCCTGAAGCATTTCCAACATGTCTTAAAAACTTTCCATGATAAGGAAACTAGTGCACATCTTGGGATTTCCAAAACTATTGCCCGAATTTCAGAAATTTATTACTGGCCGAAACTCAAAAGCACTGTATCTCGTTATGTAAATAAATGTTCTCTTTGTTCTTCTTGTAAAACCCAAAAGTTTACCTAAGGCAGGTGTAATGGGTCAATACAAAGACATTAATTTTTCTTGGCAATGGATTTCAGCCGATTTAATAGGTCCATATCCCCGATCCAAAAGTGGCAATAGATTTGTTCTAGTTATAACTGATTGGTTTACAAAATTTTGTCTCGTTCATCCCATGCAGAATGCTACAGCTGCTGGCATCGTTAATTGAAAATCAAGTCTTTCTTATTGTTCGATTTTTTAGAATTCATGTTAGTTTGTAATTTTTATTGGTCGAGTTCTTGGCAATATTGCAATGATTCATTTCCTTAAAAATAAAAGTTCCCTCCGCCTATGTCCCAATTTTTTTACCTAGCACCATTAACCCGTACATTCGACACTCAATATAAAACACAGTTGAATAAAGAGACTTGGTGTGAATAGTTTTCTAATTGAGCGTACCGGTAACCGGAACCAAGTGAACTGTTGTGAGCAGAAAAACGAAGGTGCAGTTCAACGTTTATCCCATCTCCCACATCCTAAGGTAGGTGATATTGCTATTTTTTTCTAAACTCGACGATTTGTTATTTTTTTTCTAATACAAGTATTAATATCACTCAATTCTCAACTACAGTCCATTTTCTCTCCTAAATTTATATGAGTAAATCGAACATTTGATCCTTCGTAGCCGGATGTAACTTGCATTTTGTATTTTAATGATTTAATAATTAATTGCATTTTTATTTAAAAGTTACTAGTTGTTTTTTTTTTTCTTCAAAGCCAAATTTTATTATTATTTTTTGATTGGTTTCGCAGTCGTAATATGCATTATAGCTAATTTCACGTCACATTCCACATTCTGCTAGTGTTTTTTTGTGTGTTTTCTTTGGTTCCAAAACTTGAAATATTCGTTCGTTCCTAGCAATTACCGGTATCGAGTTATAAACAAATTTATTAGATCTTTTTTCTCTGGCTGGTATAGTCCAGGGTCGGACTCACATTCTCGTCAATTTATAATAAAAATTCTGTTCTTGGTTTTCTTCTTTTTTATCGTATCTGCAGCTCGTGCGTTACGATAAACTCGTGAATTTTTAATAAAAGGTCCGTTCTTGTTTCTTTTTATCGTATTTGCAGTTCGCGTTTACGATAAACTCGTGAATTTGTAATAAAATTCAGTCCTTACTTTTTAAATTAGTTCTATCTATACTCAAAATAATATCTTTTTACAATGGAAAAGCTAAGACAACTTAAGAATCTACGTTCATCCTGTTTAAATGATATGCAGATTTTATTTGATATTTTGGAAAATGCTAAAGTGGATAAATCGGTTAGGTCAATGTTTCAAGCTCGCTATGATGACATTGAAAGCTTAAAAGAGAATTTTCTTGAACAACATAACAATATTATTTCGACATTGCTAACAAAAGAAACAGATGTAGATAGCGAGGATAATATTCGTACTTGTTTTTTGAATCAGTATTTTCAAGTCAAAGCCACATATAGTGAAATATTTAATAACACAGATTTAAATAAAATTTTCAATAATTCAGCAACCTGTCAGAACTCGCAGCAGCATATAAAACTTCCGAAACTGGAACTTCAGAAGTTTCGAGGTAATTTTCGAGAATTCGCGTCGTTTATAGATTTGTTCAATTCGGTTGTTCATAATAACGATTCTTTATCGGATATACAAAAATTTCAATATTTGAAAGGATTTTTAGAAGGCCCGCCTCTAGGTTTGATTAGAAATTTACCATTGACTGAACAAAATTATAACGTAGCTTATGACCTTTTAGTAAAACGATACACAAATAAACGACGATGTGCAAAAGCACACTGGGATGCCATTCTGAACGTGCCAAAGCTAACTACAGTAAATGTAACCTCTTTGTCAAACTTGATTGACACTTTTCAGGAAAATCTAGCAGCATTAAAATCTATCGGTCTACCTACCGAGCATTGGGATTATGTTGTTTTTATGTTCCTTTTCTCACGTCTTGATCCTGATACCATCAAATTGTTTGAATTGGAGAACAAATCAACAGAAATTCCATCTTACGGACAATTAATCGAATTTTTAGAATCTCAACTAATCGCTTATGATAATTTTTCTGAAAAACCTCGCTTGGGAAACGCCTTTTCGTCTAATAAACCTCAATCCCCTAAGCCAAATTATCACAACTCAAAACGCGTCTCAAACTTACTGGCGTCAAAGTCGATTCAACAATGTGTCTTCTGCAAAGAATCCCATGGGGTATATGATTGTCCCGAATTTCTCAGCCAATCTCCGTTTGATCGTCATAATATGTGCAAATCGGCACATTTGTGTTTTAATTGCCTGAGCTCGTCCCATGGACTACGTGAATGTTCCTCAAAGTATTCGTGCAGAAAATGCAAATCTTCCAAACACCATACTTTATTGCATTTCGAATCGAAACCAATTCGCCACGAAAATGTAGCCACCTTCTCCTCACAGCCCGCTTCAAACCAACCGACTACTTCTCTAGTCATAACTCCACAAACACTAAAAGCTACTTGCTTACTAGAGCCTAAACCGAAACAGAATGATGAGGTGCTACTTTCGACAAGTCTTGTTAATATACCCGATAAACACAATGTTAAACAAACTGTTCGTTGTCTGATTGACCCCGGAAGTATGTCGTCTTTTATTCTTAGGAAAACAGCCAATCGACTAGGCCTCCCTAAGACCCAATGTCAAATTGAAGTTCAGGGACTAGATTCCATGAAAACTCAACTCAGTACTGAGAAAATATCTTTGTCAATCACTCCTCGAGAAAAGGAAAATCCAATTTTCTATGTCGAAGCAATTATTTTGGATCGAATTTGTAACGATATGCCTTCTATTAAGTTGTCATCCGAATCCTGGACCCATTTAACTAATCTGAATCTCGCAGATCCAAATTTTAATGTTCCAGGCCCAATCGAACTATTGTTAGGTGCAGATGTATTTTCGAAATTGTTGTTATCCGGAAAAATATCTGGAAACCCCGGTGAACCTGATGCCATTAACACTGTACTCGGTTATATCCTAAGCGGCCAGGTTGTTACCCAAAGACCATCTGTCACTTCTTTATTTTGTGGATTGGTGAACGATACACCCCTAGATAACATTATACAAAAATTTTGGGAGGTTGAAGATGTCCCAGAAACTAGCCATATAAATCTCGATGAACAAACTTGTGAACAAATTTTTAAGGAGAATCATAGTAGAGACGAATCAGGTCGCTATATTGTTCCCCTTCCGTTCAAAGAATCATCTCCTACTTTTCCTGGTATACGTGACTTAGCTTTACAACGATTTTACTCTCGTGAGCATCGTCTGACCACACAGCCCGATTTGCATAAACAGTATTCCGACTTCATGCAAGAATACCTCGATTTAAATCATATGGAATTGGTACCCAAAGACGAACTAGGTAAAGGACAATATTATATTCCTCATCAGTGTGTAGTGAAACCTGATAGTGTATTAACCAAACTGAGGGTAGTTTTCGACGCTTCAGCTAAAACTCCAAATGGCAAATCTCTAAACGATTGTTTATATGTCGGACCCAAACTCCAACAAGATATTGTTTCTATTTTAATCAATTTCCGACTTTATAAATTTGTTATGTGCGCAGACGTGAAACAGATGTACAGAATGATCCTAATTTCTCCCGAATTTCGAGACTATCAACGAATTTTTTATCGTTTTTCACCTGAAGAAGAAGTTCAAGAATATCGTCTTGTCACAGTTACGTATGGAGTAAGCTCCGCCCCCTATTTAGCATTGGCTACCCTTCGACAATTAGCTATCGATGAAGAATCCCGCTTTCCTAAAGCCGCTTCGATTATTCTTAATTCTTCATATATTGACGATTTTGTTTTCGGAGCTAACACTCTTGACGAAGCTCAATCGCTTTTACAGGACTTGATCGCCCTCATGGAAAGTGGCGGCTTCTCGCTTAGGAAATGGTGTACTAACCATCCTCCACTCTTGGCACATATGCCACCCTCTCATATTAACCCTAATACTTTAAATCTGGAACAAGGAGATAAATCTTCTTCTCTTAAGGTACTTGGTCTTAAGTGGAACCCCGTTAATGATTGTTTCTTCTTTTCTGTAATTCCGAATAGAATCCGTACCTGCTCTAAAAGATCTTTGCTATCTGAATTAGCTCGAATTTACGACCCATTAGGATTTTTGTCTCCCATTACTTTTTTGACAAAATCATTAATACAAAGACTTTGGATGACAGGCCTTAATTGGGACGACTCGGCCCCTCCTGATATCGTTCGAATGTGGAATCAATACCTACTTGAACTCCCACTTTTGTCACAACTACAAATACCACGTAAACTATTCCTAAACATATCATCTAATTGTGAACTACATGGATTTTGCGACGCAAGTGAAAAGGGCTACGCATGTGTAGTTTATTTTAGAACGTTTTACTCTGATCATCAACCTGCTCTCACTTTTATATGCGCCAAGTCGAAAATCGCTACCCTGAAGACTAAGTTAACTATTCCCCGATTGGAACTTTGTGCGGCCGTCTTATTGTCTAAGCTGATTTCGTATATTTTGAAGGTCTGTACAATTAATGTCCAATCCGTTCATGCTTGGTCAGACTCTCAAATCGTTCTACACTGGATACATTCTTCCCCGCACCGGTTTAAAACCTTTGTGGCAAACCGAATTTCATATATCCAGTCAAAAGTCCCTAATGCTTCATGGAAATATGTTCCCACTCATCACAATGCAGCAGATGTTGCATCTCGCGGTCTCTTACCCCATGAATTCTTAGCAAATAATAGTTGGATACATGGCCCAAGTTTTTTACTCTCATCCTCATTTTGCTTTCCCGACACTTCGTTATCAGGATCCATTCAATTTCCTGTTGAGGAAGAACGAAAAATTGTTTTGCTAACAGAACCCTCTCAATATAATGCTCTGGATGCCCTTCTCGAGAATCATTCTTCTCTCTCCAAAATTATACGTATATTAGCCTATGTATTACGATTCATTCACAATACCAAGCCGTCGTCTCCAAAACAGTCGTTAGAAGGGCTACAAGCCGAAGAGTTGGAAAAATCTATGTTAATTCTGGTCAGGCACACTCAACACGTTCATTTCGACAAGGAATTCAACTTGAAAAAACTTTCTAAACCTTTGTTAAAGCTAGGTGCATTCAAAGATAACCACCAGCTACTCAGAGTTGGGGGCCGGTTAACCCATTCTCCTCTATCATATGAGGCGAAACACCCTCTTTTGTTGCCACGGAAATGTAGGCTGACTACTTTGGTTATAGATTACTATCATATAAAACACCTTCATGCTGGTTTCAAAACCACGCAATTTCTTATATCTCAAAAATTCTGGATTCTATGCCCAAAGCGAGCAATAAATGCTGTATTATCTAAATGTGTCCGTTGCTGGAAACAGAACCCTAAGCCATACCAACCCCCAATGGGTAATTTACCACAGTTTAGGTTCAATGATGTAAAAGCATTTAGTCACTGCGGTCTTGATTTTGGTGGACCCTTTTCCATCACCCCTTCTCGTTATCGAGGATCTCGGACTATAAAGGCTTATCTATGCTTATTCGTATGTTGTGCGACGAAGGCACTACATTTGGAACTTGTTAGTAATCTCACAACTGATGGCTTTCTAGCTGCTCTGCAACGCTTTATCGCCCGACGCGGTAGAGTGTCACATATTTATTGCGATAATGGTACAAACTTTACCGGCGCTGAAAGGGAAATTGCTCAATTCATGCAAAGCGCTGCTGATCGAGAAACCATTAAATTTCATTTTTCCCCTCCATCTGGTCCTCATTTTGGTGGCCTTTGGGAGGCTGGAATCAAATCCGTGAAACGTCACCTTATTCGCGTTGTTGGAATGCAAATTTTAACATATGAAGAATTTTATACAGTTTTGGTCTTAATAGAGTCGCTATTAAATTCACGCCCCTTGACCCCATTTTCTAATGATATCGAAGACATTACCGCTTTAACTCCAGGTCATTTCTTGACTCTAGAACCGTTGACCACTCTTCCGACTCCAGACTACACCCCTATTCCTATGAATCGTTTGTCGAGATGGCAACTTCTACAAAGGTTGCATCGTGATTTTTGGACTCGTTGGCAATGCGAGTACCTCCATTCGCTACAACAGCGGTCGAAATGGCTGACACCAATCTACCCTTCTCCAACCGTAGGCACCCTTGTGCTAATCAAGGAGGACAATTCACCCCCTGCGCGTTGGACTCTCGCTCGAATTATCGAGCTTCATTTTGGTAATGATGGTGTATCCCGTGTCGCTAGCGTTCGCACCCCCACGGGTACTCTGCGTCGACCTTTGGTCAAGCTCTGTCCCTTACCTTTCAGTGACGACTAGCATATTACGACGCTGCGGATTACAAATTCATTTTAATTTGACTGTATATAATTTTTTCCTTTAATTTCATTCATTTACACATTTTTTCAATATTTTTATTTTCTTTTTACCGGAGAGTTATAAGACCTCTGCGCACATATTGGCTTTTTCTCTTTAAAATGCATTCTGCATTTTGGCGGGGAGAATGTTCGATTTTTTAGAATTCATGTTAGTTTGTAATTTTTATTGGTCGAGTTCTTGGCAATATTGCAATGATTCATTTCCTTAAAAATAAAAGTTCCCTCCGCCTATGTCCCAATTTTTTTACCTAGCACCATTAACCCGTACATTCGACACTCAATATAAAACACAGTTGAATAAAGAGACTTGGTGTGAATAGTTTTCTAATTGAGCGTACCGGTAACCGGAACCAAGTGAACTGTTGTGAGCAGAAAAACGAAGGTGCAGTTCAACGTTTATCCCATCTCCCACATCCTAAGGTAGGTGATATTGCTATTTTTTTCTAAACTCGACGATTTGTTATTTTTTTCTAATACAAGTATTAATATCACTCAATTCTCAACTACAGTCCATTTTCTCTCCTAAATTTATATGAGTAAATCGAACACTTATCTTTGAAATACCACATTTATTTTCTGTCGACAATGGCACAGTCTTTACGTCCTCTTTGTTTAAAAATTTAATGGATTAATATAAAGTACAAAAGATTTTCTATAATGCACGCTATCATCCACAAGCAAACCACACTGAAAGAACCAATAAGACAATAGTTACTGCCTTACGTTGTTACATTCATGACAATGCCTCACACAAAAATTGGGACGCATCATTACATAAAGTTGCTCAAGCCAAAAGAACCGCAAAACATGACGTTACAGGCTATTCTCTTGCCTTCTTAAATTTTGCTAGAAACGTACCGTTAAGCGGAGACTTTTATGGTGCAATTTCCGATAATGCTACCAATTCCATTAACACAGCAGACAAACTTCAAGTAATTGACGACTTACAGACTCTTCCCAAACTTTACATTGACGTACGCAAGAAACTTAAACAAGCTTATGACAGAAATGCAAAATATTACAATTTACGTAAAAGAGATGTAGAATACCATGTTGGCGACCGATTGTGGAAAAAGAATTATGTACTTTCATCGAAAAACGATAATTTTGCAGCTAAATTCGCCCCCAAATTCATACCCTCATAAAGTCATTTCCAAACTTGTCTATACTTGTCTCAGAGATCTCTCTGGCAACGACCTTGGAAACTGGCCTGTTACAGATTTAAAAACCCAGTTTATTGACGTTGACGAAAACCTACATGACGATTGTGACGAAACACAATTAAGACAATATAAAGACAGCTTAGTTTAGTGTATTATTATTTTAGTCCTTTCGGTTTATTACTATTGATACCATTGATTACCATCCGCGTAGAAAACGAAGTAGACCAAGCTACATTGGAGTTTATACCGTTCACCGGACAAAACGGATCCTTTTCTTATCCCGCATTTTAGTCATTCTGTTTAAACATAAAAAACCCCGGATAGCCACCGTGAAAGAGTCACCATACTTAAACTGGTTTTACGTCATGCAAATTTTTGGTCCCCCTTTTTGTTTTATATATATTTTTTTTATGATATTCCGAGTCTTCTAACCGTCCCTCAAACAAAGAACGAGTTAATTTTTATTAGTGTAACCAACGTATTACGTAGAGTCATCGAAAAAAAGAAATTAAAGCTGCCTTACAAAATGCTACCCAGCTATTTCAAGATCCGTATATTGACAAAAAGCTTTTCCCTATGAATGCCAAACCACCTATGTTATACAGATTGCTTAAAATCCATAAACATGATATGCCTATAAGACCAGCGGTATCTTTCTTCAATTCCCTTAGTTATAAATTAGCTGCTAGACTTGATTGTATAATAAAGGATCTAACGAATTTTAAACCTACATTCAGTATAAATAATTCACTTTCTCTGGTTGGTGATCTGATGCCCGTACCTATAGTCCCTACTCAATCTCCGACTTGAGACGAGCTTCGCCAAGCCATACTTCGTCTCAAGTTTAACTTCTGTTCTATAGTCCCGACTTCGTGTATTCTCGGGCAAGTTGAGATCCGGCTTGGTTGTTTTGGTAACTTTTTGTGTTGCTACCAAAACTCTAGTAATTTTAATGAATTCACGTTGGCCAGCATTTTAATGACTGACGTTGACGTTTAGGATATTCATTTTAATTATCAGTAGAAGTGTAGAAGAGAGTAGCAGTTTGTGTTGGGAAGTAGTTGGATTTATGGTGTTTTTTTAGTTTAGCGTTATTTAATTGTTTTTGGATTTTTACATACAGGGTGTACTACTATACCCAAAGTTTACGAAAACTGAGTTATTTTGTAATATTTATTGTAAGGTGGACGATAATTCGTACTTTTCATTATTTCTGCTCTTTTAAATGGAACACCCTGTATTTTATATCATAAATAGAATGTTCGATTATGTAACTTTAATTTTTGTTAGCATTCCCTATACCCAAAGTTTATGAAAACAGAGTTATTTTGTAATATTTATTGTAAACCATTATTAACCTATTACATTTATTCAATACCTATTATGTGAAATAAACGTTTAATGTAACAAATATTATTAATATCATTAATAACTCAATTTTCAAAAACTTTGGGTATAGGGACTGCTTAACAAAAATTAAAGTTACATAATCGAATATTCTATTTAAGATATAAAATACAGGGTGTTCCATTTAAAAGAGGAGAAATAATGAAAGGTTCGAGTTATCGTCCACCCTACAATAAATATAACAAAATAACTCTGTTTATTATTCTGTAAAAATTATTGTTGGCATCTTTAGTAGATTGACACAAACATGTTATTGAAAACAAGAGGACTGATGCCACTACAGTTATAAAAAAACAGGAAGTCTGGAAGGTTATAACTAATGAGAATAACTCCCAGGCTAGTGTGGTATCTACGCCAAGGAATCCAACGCAATTAAAAAAGTTGTGGAGTAATTTGAAACAGAGGTACTTGGGTAATATATTTTTGAATATAAAATACCTAATTATTTGTATTTTTTGTAGAAAACGTAAAGCAGCAAATGAATCAAAATATAAAAAATTGCTGACTGGTGGAGGTCCAGAAGAACCTGAAATCGTGGATCCTGTGATGGAAGCGGTAGATGTCGCTGCTCCATATGCGGATGTTACATTAAGTTGTCCCTGGGATTCTACAGCAGCATTTGAGGATGATGCTGCTGAAAAGTGTACCGGTAAGTAGTTGAAATGTCATATATCATTCATATATAAGAAATGAAATATCACATTCATGTTCTGGTAATATTTTGTTCTTTTTTATATTGGAATTATACTAAACTGTAGATTTTAGGTTCTGGAAATGTGTCTATGTCCTCCACCACACCCCACCCACCCAGTAAGAAGTATGTGGAAGTAGCCACCCCATCATCTACTAAAGGTAATTAATAGCTTATTTATATTGATTAGGTACAATAATTTAATTAATTTAACCGTTCAGTTTTTTATTGTTCTTTAATTTTGTATTAATAAAATGCCCCAATCAGTGATAGAAGACAATATTATGTAAAATAAAAACAAATTAATTTTGGTTGGTAGTAATTGAGGCTATATTAATTGTGTATATTGCATTTATTAACAAAGACTCAAAAATAAATATTAAATTTTAGTAGCAATAAAACTCGAAGTCAAACCTACAATATATATATAATTTAATAGTAAAAATTACATAAATTCAGCGGCATGTTTTGGTCTACAGACCATCATCAGGCTATAAGAGAAACACAAAGTTAGAGCGAAGTAATAACATGAGTCATATGATATAGAACAAGTTAAAAGGATTAATTAAAATACTGTAGAATATGGTACATAAGTAAAGTATTGATAACTTAATACTAACTAACAATGAAAGCAAACAAAAACAAAAAGCAAGTTAATGTTAATAAAAATATAGTATTGAAAATGATTTGAATTTAGAAAGAATTAGTAACTTTAAATGACGGACATGTAGGGTTGAAAAAAGAAATATAAAAATTGAAAATTATATTGATGAAAAAGTATGTACGCTTAGAAAGAATATGAAATATGAAAAATTGGCGAATAATAGCAAATACATAAGTAATAAATCAAGGGTTAGAGTAATAAGTAAGTGGAGAGATCCCCGTTTAGGGGGTTCAATCTCCAGCAGACTTCTATGAATAAACCACAGTTATCAGGTGGTTTAAGGGTATCACCCTTGAATAGAGGTTTAAACCTCCTAATTATAAAAGGAAGAAATAATATAGTAATTATAAAGATAAACATCGTTATCCATACTCAAAAATTACTATTATTGAGTAAAAAAAAATATAGATGATCTATAACTCACTACTAAATGAAAATCACATGTGTAGACTATAAACGGAAATGTTAAAACAGGAAATACAAAATTGTCAATCAAAGAAAATGTTACCAACTAACACATAGTCTTGGTGGAAACATATAAAGATGAGTCTAAGGAAATATGTGAGAAAAATGAAATTGGTATAAATAAGATTAATATCTGATACAGATCGAGAGTTTGAGGAAAAAAAGAAAATTTAAATTTAAAAAATCTTAAGATTCAAAGAACCAACCGTCTGCAAACACAGAGTGATAGAACATGAATAGCAAAAACGACATACATTGGCAAATAAGTGAAGACCTATTCAAAAAGAACACGAAACGTCAAAGTGAATTAACATACATGAAAAAACAATAACAAGGTATTACAAACTTTCAAATGATATATTTAGAAACAAATAATTCTCGTTAGATTGAATCTGTTCATTTAAACAATTGAGAGATCTATCCACAATAGCGGATCTAATTTCCAAGGACTCCAATAAATTTAATCTGATGCCTTTATTACAATTATGAAGTAATTTAACATTATTAAAATCACAAGAATGATTCTCTTCCAGAATATGATTAGCAAAGGATGATGGTGAGTTTTTAACTTCCGAATCAAAATATTTCTTAACAAAATTTATGTGTTCTAGAATACGATATTCAAGTCCACACTGGCCAATGTAAACCGCATTACAATCTGAACAAGATAATTTGTATACTTCTGATTTGTGTAATAGTGGGACTATATCTTTAGTGTTAATCAACCTGGATAAAGTGTTAGAATAATAATTTTAAAAACAACATTAAAACAATTGCTATTGATTGTGAAAACATTTTATCTAATACAGATTTGTTGAATAAAGATCTTGTTAGATCCGATATTTTGCATGAGTTACATAGAGAATCTGTAAGGTGTAATTCTGTTATCCATCATCATAAACAATTTACTAGTTGTAGTGGTTTTAGTGATTTGACTTCTCTTTCTACTACTCTCAAAACTAATAATTTGATTCTGACTAAAGCAGATAAAGGTAACTGTGTGATAGTATTAGATAAACACCAATATATTTCTAAGGTTGAGTCATTTCTTCACTCTGATCCTTCTTTTGTTACTTTACCATTGGACCCTACAGTCAAATTTTCTAACAATTTTAAAAAATGTCTTAAAATCAATTACAACAACATCCTTTCCTTTTTCAATACACATTATCTGAAATTATGTCCTATGGCTGCGGTTACCCCCTTATTATATGGATTACCTAAGATTCACAAGATAGATATCCCTATTAGACCTGTTGTTAGCTTTACCAATTCACCTGTTTCTAAACAATTTTCTTAATTCCATTCTCAGAGATTTAATTAATTTTTCTAATGATTACTCAATAAAGAATTCCTTGAATTTAGCTAATAAACTTTCATATTTCAAAGTCTCTATAGGTTCAATTATGTTCTCTCTTGATGTTAACAATATTTTCCCTAGTATTCCTTCATCAGAGTGTATTTCCTTGGTGAGAGACTTATTATTTGCTAACAATGTTCCTACTCATATTATTTTAGATTTAATTTCCCTCTTGGGTCTCACACTTGAACAAAATTTTTTTAAATTAATAACTGTTTTTATAAAGAAACCTCAGGTTTAGCAATGGGTTCTAATTTATCCCCGTTTCTGGCAGAAATATTTATGGCTAATTTAGAGGAGAGATTTCTCAACTCTCAGTTTGGACATAACTTGCTATTTTATTCTAGGTATGTAGACGATTGCTTTGTTTTGTTTATGGGTACTTGGTCTGATGTAGATGATTTTCTTACATATATTAACTCTTTGCATGTGAATATTAGATTTTCTTTTGAAGGTGAAGTTAATAACCAACTTCCGTTCCTAGATTTATTGATCACCAAAGACATTCAACATAATTCTTTCACATTTGATATCTACAGAAAGCCCACCACTACAGACTGCCTTATTGACTATAATTCTTGTCATCCTATGTCTCACAAACTCGCTGCTTTCAATGCATTGTTCTATGGATGTTTCTCTTTACCTTTGTCTCGGGATGCTTTTGAGAGGGAGGTCAGTTTAATAAAACAATTAGCTGTTAATAATAACTATCCATTAATTCTCTGTCAAACACATTTCCATGCTCCAATTTTTGAAACTTCAAAGCCTAGCCACCGTTATTTAATGATCAGATTTTCTTAGGCAACCTTATACTACTCTACTCGCTATATTTTTACCTACATTTTTATATAAACATATATTGGTAACCAGATGAGCGCAATCACTGTTATCAATTTACCTGTTTGTACCTGGCTACCAGGTTAAAGGGACCAGAAAAAGGTAGGCAACCGATCGACTGCATATAGCAGATGTAGTATACTTTCAATTAGACTATGAGTCGTTTGGCCGACAAGACAGTCAATTTTGAATAAAAATACTTTTTTATAATTTTAATTAATCATAGCCATGACCATTTTTATAATGGCAACCTTATTAATATACATTCACAAACATATTTTAAACTTTAAAATATAATTTTCACCTGGTTTACAGATAGGTGAAAGCCGTTCTTATGTTGGATCCTCTACTATTGGTATAAATTTTCCATAATAATTTAGAAGCCCTAGGTACGATTTCAGTTGGGTTATATTTTGTGGCGAGGGTGCTTTTTCTATACATAATATTTTTTGTCTAGTAGGATGGATGCCATCACAGTCTATGACATGCCCTAAAAATTCTACTGATGTTTTATAAAATTTGCATTTGCTTTCATTTACTTTTACATTATAACTGTTCAACCTTTCTAGGGTCCTTTTTACTTGTTCATGACAGGCTTCTAGGGTGGATGTGGTGCACTTGTCTGGTTACGACGAGCACACAAAATGACTCCTATCACTTTTGACTTACATTCTAATCATATTTTGACGTTATTTCAAGTTGACAGTTTTATGACATTATTTTATTTTGTGGTTATATGGTTATATGCAATTTTTCTTGAGTGACAGTCATTTGGCATTTCCTGTCAATGCCAGTTCTCTCTGATAAAAAAGAAGAGGAAACCAGGGATCCAAGGAGGCAGGAAGCTGGAGAATCACCAGAGAAACGTCGCTAGGGAGATTATTGATAAGAACAAGAAAAAAAACGAGGAGTTGAAAAAAGATTGTCATATAATTTTCATATAATTTTATACAGTATTTTTTTTTTAAAGAAATGTATTAAAATATAAAGTTTTTCTTTTACAATAAAATTTATATTTAGTGGAACCACACCACTAAAGTGGACCCATATACTAATACATCATCAAGATAGCACTTAGTATTGCTTAAATGTATATTGCACTTAGTATTGCACTTAGTATTGCGTCCATAATGGACTGAAAAATCCCAGAGGCTGAGCTAACTCCATAGGTAAGTCTGTTATATCTAAAGAGTCCCATATGTGTATTTATAGTAAATAATTCTTTTAAAGCTTCATCAATTTCTATTTGTTGATAAGCACTTTTTAAATCAATTACGGTGAAATATTTACTACCTGTTAAACTTGAGAAAATATCTGTAGGTAAAGGAAGTACACAATGCTCTCCATCTATACACGTGTTTAGAGTTTTTTTAAAATCGACACAGATGCGAATTTCATCCGAACAATTATCTATTTTTTTCTTGGGTACTATAACAATTGGACTTGCCCACTTACTAACCTTTACTTTTGACAAAACTCCTGACTTAACCATATTTGCAAGTTCTGATTCTACTTTTGATTTTAGAGCATATGGCAGATCATAGGCTCTATGAAAAACTGGCTTACTACTTTCTTTTAGCTTAATGTTGGCTTTAAAATGTTTAATACAAGAACCATCTACTTGTTTAAAGACATTATTAAAACTTTCTTTTATTTCTTGTATTTTATGTTCTATTTCAAGATTTACTAAACTATTTTCATTATTTAAACCATTAGCAAAACAATTTTCACTTTTATTGATTAAAATAATTTTACCTTCTGATGTATTTTGACATGCACTAGCAGTTACTGTTTTAATTAATCTATTTTCTTGTGATTGATTTAATTCCCTGTTAAAGACTGTTTTCCAAGAAGGATATAGAATATTCAACCAGTTACGGCCTAACAATGGTGTAAATTTATGATTAGCATTAATAACAACAATGGGTAGAGAATACTTCTTACTACCTGACTTAATTGTAACATTAGTTTCACCTATAATTTGTACATTTTCACCTGTTACTACTTGAAGTTTATAATTGACATTAACTAATTTTAAGTTTGACAAAATACTTTTATAATCTTATAAGTGAATTACACTTTTGCACGCTCCAGAGTCTATTTCAAAAATAATTGGCTTACCTTCTATTTCCAATGTTACCTTAATGGCTTTTTCATTTTCTACACCTAGGTTGCCTATGAAGCCTGATTCCAAGTCTGAATTCTGTTCTTCCTGTTCCTCATTGTTTGGAAGCCCCTCAACTGAAGTTAAACTATGGACATTTTTCTTGTTTCTACATGCTTTGCTAGTATGACCCTTCTTATGACAATAGAAACATTCCCAATCCTTGGCTGGACATTGTTCTGGGTTATGTCTTCTTGTACAGCGGTGACATGGTTTATAATGGATTTCCTTGCCAGGTATTTAACTTACACTTGGCTTATTGACTAATCGATTTTCTGCTTTGCACCTGTTTGTGCTGCTTTTGAATAATTTGGCTATCACACTTGATTCAGTGCCCATAATTCTCAAATTGCGTTCAGCTACTTCAAAACTTACGGCAAAATTCTAGAATAGTGCCCCCAAATGAATTTCGACAATTTTTCGCATAGGGCCTTTTTGAGGTATTTTTAATGGAATGACATCAAAATTTCCGCGCGGAAAGGCCGATTTTTGCGGAAAAATTAAAAAAAGATTTTCAAAATTTGGAGGTTATGTGCGATATCCGATAGGTTCAAGATCACTTATTGACACGTACTGAAACTACATAAATGCTATATCACAACGCCAACGACTATATCAATAAATGTAGGCATTTAAAGGAAAAACACATATAATGTGAGGTGTGTTTATTGATAGTAAAGTACGAAAAAAAGTCATTTAAAAAATAACAGTGATAATTTCAATCGCTGAATTCAAATTTACAGTAATTGTAAAAAATAAAACGGATTATTTAATACACATAAAAACATTCGAAGTAATATGTATAAATAATTTCAGATACATAATAATTTTAAGAAAAAAAGGAGGATAACGTAAATTATAATGATAACAAAATAAAAATGATTCTAACCAAAGAAAATCAAAGTAATTCTAATAAAATAAAAAAAAAAAAAAATTAAATTAAATGGGGACGCATCTAGAAGTCTTCATCATCCCCATCATCGGACCGATCTTCGTCCAAATCTTCTCGACCAACCAAGGGATTATACAACTCGCTCGCCAATCGGAAAAATTCAATTGTACGATCGAGTTGTAAAACCCGACATCTTTTATAAAACATGTTTTATAAAAGACCTTAATGCGGCCTGAGGCTGTCATCGATGTCTTTGCAGCTCGCCAAGAAGATTCAATGAAGTTGGTATGAGCACCCGTCTCCGGATCCTTGAAGGTTATGGAGTGGTTAACCTGCGCATAATAAAAAACAAACATTGGTAAATCAAACCATATAACTTTGGTCAGACCGGGCCGCATGATGCCAAGCCAGGCATAGCGTGGCCAGACCGGGTCAAACGGTGCCAAAGCAGAGCATAGCGGGGCCAGTCCGGGCCACACAGTGAAAAGGTAGGGCACAGCGGGGCCAGACCAAGTCATACGATAGCACATAACCTAACCTGATCTAACCTAACCTAACCTAATCTAACCCGACCTAACCTAACCTGACCTAACCTAACCTGACCTAACCTAACCTGACCTGACCTGACCTAACCGAACCTAACCTAACCTAACCAGACCTAACCTAACCTAACCTGACCTAACCTAACCTAACCTGACCTGACCTAACCGAACCTGACCTAACCTAACCTAACCTAACCTAACCCAACCTAACCTCACCACAACTAACCTAACCCAACCTAACCTAACCCAACCTAACCTAACCCAACCTAACCTAACCTAACCTAACCTAACCTAACCTAACCTAACCTAACCTAACCTAACCTAACCTAACCTAACCTAACCTAACCCAACCTAACCTAACCTAACCTAACCTTACCTAAATTCACCTCAACTAACCTAACCTAACCTTACCTAAATTCACCTCAACTAACCTAACCTAACCTAACTTAACCTAACCTAACCTAACCTAACCTAACCTAACCCAACCTAACCTCACCACAACTAACCTAACCTAACCTAACCTAACCTAACCTAACCTAACCCAACCTAACCTCACCTAAAATCACCTCAACTAACCTAACCTAACCAGACCTAACCTAACCTAACCTAACCTAACCTGACCTAACCTAACCTGACCTGACCTGACCTGACCTAACCTGACCTAACCTCACCTAACCTGACCTAACCTAACCTAACCTCTGTCTGACCAGGTAAATAATGGCAGCTTTACTCACTACTGTCTAATTTCACCGTATTCATTTTTTATAAAATTTCTATAATCGCTACAGCTTACCTTCAAGTGCTCATACCCTTCTTGACCCAGGACATCATAGGCTTTCCAATAATCGGAGATTATGGTTGTCCCGAGCTCAATCCATTTCTTGATAATGGGGATGAGGGTGTCCGTGTCTCTCTGCTCCACTGGCACCATAAATACCCGTCCGGAGCCTCTCTCGAAACCTCCAAAAACCCACTGCCCTTCGATACGATGTCCTCGGTGGCACTTCGTTCGCCCAAATTTGGATTCGTCTATCTCGACTACAACTCCTGGGCCGCCTAATTTTGTGGGTCGGCAAACTTTAGAACATAACACTGTCAAAGTCACAGACCGCATATAATCAAAGTTTCATAAACCATTCTATACGTGGTTTTTGTCAGTCATCCTTGTTTGATCTACTTCCACAACCAATCACAAGGCATGTAACAGGCATTTTTCAACTTATAACGTTAACAAGTCCAAATAATATATAAAATCTATTCTATAAGGTCACAAAAACTATATTCTCTCAACAATAAAAACTTCTACACCAACTTAAATAAAGAAAGAACTATGACAACAATACAAAACAATACTATTCTTTGCCTACAGCCGCCATGTTGAATAATTTTTGACAGATCGTTGGAAAGCCTAATAGATAAACAAAAAAATGGCGTCGTTTCATCAACAGGGTCGGGATTTTATTTTACGATTCGATTACTAAAAAAATTCGACAGAAAAAAATTCTATTTCACGATCACATCGTGACAACTCGATCAGAAAAATTAATAAAAACTCATCGTTTTAAACAAGAGCAATCAGTTCGCGCATGCGCAGAAGTAGTAGTGAACATGGATGTCATCTACTAAAAATAATTATTTAAAAAGAAAAATTATGTAGTGAAAAACGTTTCCGCGGAAAAATTTGCAGGTTTTCCATCATTTCCCCACCCATACATACGCTGTGCAAAAAATTGTCGAAATTCATTTGGGGGCACTATTCTAGAATTTACCCAAACTTACTGCTACCTGATAAGCTTGTTCAAATGTCAACTTTGCCTCGGTCAATAATTTTCTTTTGGCTGACTCTGAATGCATTCTACATACAAATCTATCTCATTCTATCTTCATTTAAAAAGTGTCCAAATTCACAGTGTTGAGCCAAATTTTTTAATCTTGCAGAGTACTCTTTTACTGTTTCATTACTTTCCTGCTGGCAGTTGTAAAATACATACCGTTTTGCAATTACCAACCGTTTAGGACTAAAATGCTGTATAAGTTCTGTTTTTAACTCTTGGTAAGTTTTACTGCTTGGTAAACTGGGCGCAACTAAATCTTTAATTATTTTATAAGCTTCTCCTCCGATCAGTGTTATTAACTTGGGTACTTTCTTACTTTCATTTATTTCATTGCATGAGAACAGTTGCTTCAATCTTTCAAAGTAAGATGTTATGTCTCAGTTTTTTGTATTGAATGGCTCTATTGTACCAATCAACGCCATTGTGACTATAATATTTACAGTAACTATTGTACTTAGTGCGTAGGTTCGTCCGACTCGTCGCCAATATTTATGTTATGTATTTGCTTACTAATAAAATACTGGATGTCTTTCTAAACGTTTATTTCTTATGCTTCGTAGATATAACATATATAACCTAACATAATGCCATGCTTTTTACAAGTGTCCTGAAGTTACCTCCTCTTGACAAGCGTCCGAATCTTAGGCGATTACTCGCGAACACTTCACAAATGTTTATATTCATTGACACTACTACTGATGTAGTTATAAATTATAATTCTAATCATCCCTTTTTACAAAAATTAGCTGCCTTCAACAGTTTTTTCCATACAGCTTTTAATATTCCTCTTTCTCAGTCTTCTTTTGCAAAGGAAATAAATATTATAAAACAAATTGTAGTTAATAATTATCCTATTGATTTAATTAATAAACTATATAATAAATCTTGGAAGTTCTTCACTATTAAACTGTTTACTTTGATTGAGTCTTCATTTTATACATAGAGAAGACATTATTGTAACATAAATATATTAAGTTATTGTAAAGATCAGCATGATATAGTTTTTTCCTGGTTTTTCTATATCATTGCACAGTTATACTGATCGAGGGAAATACATCCAGGATAATCACTTAGAGCTAATAACATCTAGGCTTTAATATTGTTATGTCTTATTACTTCCTTACTTGGTCTAGCCTTACCTACTTAATCAACGGGCATATATCGATTGTGCACATTTTATTACCTGCCCAAGTAATCCTTCTAATCCCGGTTATCGATTGCGCACAAAATACTTACCTGAGTATTAGAATTTGAAAACGTACTATTATTTTCAAATTCGCCATACTTTTATATTGACCATATTCAATAATAATAATAATAATAATGTTTATTTGTATAAATTACATGTAAATACAAATTTTTGTGAAAAAAAAACACAGTACAAATAAACGGGTTAACCACGAAGTACGACTAAGATACTTGTGTGTGGTAGAATGCAAAAATACAAGAAATATAATTGTTACTACATACATACTACAATTTGTATAAAACTACCTTAATGCTAAATCAAATCATATACATACATACACATACATATACATACCTACATAGTTTGAATTTTTTTTTTTACTAATACATAACAATAACAATAATTGGATCACTGAATCAGTTCCCTCACAAAATTCCTGGACATACTAAATACAAACTGCTTTACTTTTTTGCTGTATAAAGACTTCCTGGATTCATTCCTAATGTCGAGTGGAAGTGAGTTGTAAATTTTAGGACCCAAATATGCATAACTTTTTTGACCAATACTTTTTTGCATATGGGGAGTAGTAAATTCCGTTTTATGTCGCGTGTCATATTTGTGACATAAGTTTTTTAGTTCGTGTTTGTTAGCATGTTGGATGATACAGATATTTGTATAAAATAGTTGTCTGATATCAAATATTTCACTCTGGTGGTAGAGAGTATTACTTGGACAATCATAACTTTGACGAAGGATTGTCCTAAGGAAGCGTTTTTGAAGGATTTCTAATGCTGAAAGATGTGTTTTTGAAACTCCACCCCACCCCACTATTCCGTAATTAAGATGAGGTTCCACCAAACTTTTATATATGATTTGTTTTTGTTTAAAGTTAAGTATTTTACATATTTCTTTGAATTTAAATAATATATAACGTAATTTTTTTAATAGATATTGTATGTGCTGGTCCCATCTTAAATTTTGATCTATTATAATGCCAAGATACTTAACCGTTCTACCAGGAGATATTGCAAGGTGTTTTCAACAAGTAGTTCATAATTGGGGAGAGCATTGGCATAAGAACTAAAGGGTACATAAATTGTTTTATTTATGTTAAGCGATAAAAGTCTGAAATCGAGCCACTTCTTGACAGATTCCAAATCTTGTTCCACTTTTTGTTTTAAACCAAACCAGTCGCTATCTTCACAAAACAATACTGTATCGTCGGCGAAACTGATAATTTTGCATTTTGTTTCTAACATAAATAGGTTATTTAAGTATATATTAAACAGGATTGGTCCTAAAACCGTTCCCTGGGGCACTCCACAAGATATTATTTTTTCATTGCTATATGTATCGTTTATTTTTATTTTTTGTTTTCCGTTTGTTAAGTAATTTCTAAAGAGGTCGTGTGCAATACCCCTAACACCAATATCTTCTAGTGTGTTTAACAGGATTCCATGATCTACAGTGTCAAATGCTTTGGATAGATCTAGAAAAATGCCTATTGAGGGATTGAGTTTATCTATAGCACTGTAGATTTTTTCTGTTAAAGATTTAATTGCATCCTGTGTTGATCTACTTTGCCTAAAACCGTACTGAGAGGTAGACAGCAATTTATATTTTTCCAGAAATTTATTTAATCTTATTTGAATTACTTTTTCATATATTTTAGCTAGATTGCTAATAAGTGACACTGGTCTATAATTAACAGCCTCAGTTTTTTCTCCATTCTTGTAAATTGGAGTTATGATTGTAAGTTTAAAAGCAGTTGGAAAATGCCCATTTTGTAGTGATTTATTAATCAAATGTGTAAGTGGCTTTGCGATTTCATTTTTAATGGCCTTTAGACTTTCTGCCCTTAAACCATCATAACCTGGTGCTTTTTTGTTTTTTAGCTGCATTATGATATTTTTGACTTCAATTTCATTTGTTGGATACATGAAAATGGAGTGATTACAAGTTTTCTTTTTTTCAATATAGTTTGGGTTTTTGCTAATTTTAGCAGCCATCTTTTTACCTACAGATACGAAATATTCATTAAATGTTTCAGCTATTTCTAAAGGTTTAGTTATAAGTAGATTTTGATTATTTTTTAACAAATTTATAGGGACAGATTCAGGAACAGTCAAGAATTCATTTGTAGTTTTCCATAGATTTGCAGAGGTATTTTCTTGTTCAATCCGTTTTCGGTAGTATTTATTTTTTGTCTGTTTAATTAATGTATTTAATTTTGTTTTGTAGTTTTGATAATTTTGCTTCACTAACTTGTCCTGTGGACATTTTTTGTGTTGGTAAAACAATTTATTTTTTTTATTTATTGAGGTAATAAGGCCGTTAGTTATCCAAGGCTTCCTTTTTTTCTGATAATTTTTAATCCTTTTATATTTTGTAGATACATCTACACATTTTTTTATTATATTAATAAACTTGTTTGTTTCGGATTCTACATCACCTAAGTTGAGAACCCAGTCCCAAGAAACTGTCTGAAGTTCTCTTTTTAAAATCTTTTCGTCTATTATTTTAATTAGGTTATTTCCCACATGTTTTTTGTTAGTATTATGAAGCACAATTTGAGCTAATATTGCATAGTGATCTGTTATATCAGTTTCTAATGTCAAGGGAAGTATGGTATCATAGATCATTCTTTTATTTTTAATAAACATATGATCAATACATGTTGATGATTTATTTTTTTCTCTAGTCGGAGAGTTAATAGCAGATAGATAACCAAATTCATTCATTGTATCGAGGTAGTTTTGTGACTCTTCAGTATTCATTAATAAGTCTATGTTTATGTCCTCCTATAAATATTTTGTAGTCACCTGTTTTATTTTCTTGAGATAGAAAATCGTGCAGGTCTTTTAGAAAATTATCGGTTGAGGTAGCGGGTGACCTGTAGATGGCATTTATTATAAAAATATTATTATTAAAATTAGTTTTAACTTGTAAAAGGTAGCTGTTATTAAACCTAATAACATCATGAAATTCATAAATACTATTTTTTACAAATACTACAACGCCGTCATTTTGGTTTAGATCTCCGTAGTTGTATAATGTTATATATCCAGGAATGTTAAAAATTGTGATATCAGGAACAATCCACGTCTCTGTAAGAACTATACAGTCAAATGATGTGTCAATATCATCCAACAGTAATTTAAATTCGTCCAAATTATGGTTGATGCTCCTTATGTTATAGTGAATTATGTTAAAAGTTTCCGACAAATAGTTCACTTTTAGGATTTCTTTAGCTTCACTGCTTTTTACATGAAAATTTTCTATTTGTTTTACAGAGAAATCTCTAATATATTGATCCATTTTATGTAGGTATGTATGTATGTATTCACATATTTAACTAATTTAAAATAAAAACAAGAAGTAGACTTAAAAACTACAAAAAAGACAAGCAAACTAGTTTAAAATTTAACTTAAAAATTACAAAAAAGACAAAATAGTTTAAAATTGAGATAAAATAAATAATTAAACCACGTTAATGTTTTATAGCTCTTAAAGAAGTTTTAACTTTTGTAACAGTCGGTATTTTTCTCAGACACTTTACGATGTTTACTTCAATGCATTTCTATTTCTTAACGGTCTAACGTCTTTGGTGTTTTTGAGAGGAGTATTACTATTCATGGAATTAGTAGATCTATTTTCACTATCTTTTTTTGGTTTATTTGTGTTTTTCTTAGATATATCAGCAATGACTTCTTCGGCGAGTTGGACTTGCTCTGATATGACTGGGGTCGGAGTCGCAGGGGCACTATTTGGTTTCTTAGGGGGATCAACTTCGAACTCTGTTTCTGAATCAGTTTCTGGGTTTTCTTTTTCCAAGTCTTCTAATGAGTAAGGGACTTCATTCACATATAACTTATAGTTTCTTATATAAGCTTTCAAATGCTTCGCTCTAGCTTCTTTAAGGTGTTTCACCAAAACTTTTGTGGTTTTTTGGTCTTCCGGCCCTTGATCGTGGGTTATAGATATACCTGTGCCTTTGAGGTTCTTGAGACTTCCAAAAATTGTTTGTTTTTTTAGAAATGAAATGAACTCTACCACAATAGTACCTTTATTTCCTTTAAAGTAAATATTATTTATATCGGTTTCTTTTAAGTTCAACTTTAGAGTAATATTTAATTTTTGCAATGTGTCAATCAGCAGATTATCTTTATCTGCTTCAAGACCAAAGACAACAATATTATTTTTTTTGTTGCTTCTTTCAATATATATAATTTTATTTTCTATATCTTGATATTTATTTTTTAGATCTTGAACTTCTTTATTAAATTTATCATCTAATGATCTAATTTCGTTTTTTATTTCAGCAGTTGTGGAAATAATGAGGTTTTCCAATTTACGAAAAAGTTCTTGATTTGTTAGTTGATTCATAATTTATGTTAATTTAACCGTACTATGTAGAATTTAACAATTGTAAACACACAGTAATTATAATATCGGATTTTGGTAAGAAAACAGGTTGTCGTATATATTTTTGGAATTTAGCCAATGACCAATGTTTATTCACTAATATCCACTGATTTATGCAATTTTTTTTCAAAATGATTATTGCAAAATATTGTACATACCCTCATTATGTTGTATGCAAAAAATCACATTTTTACTCACTTTAAAACCACATGAATTTTGCTTTTTTTTTAACAGAGCTAAATATTTGCGACTATATTTTACTACTAGAAACTATAGGTTCGTTCCAAGCGACCAGAAAACCGTTCATCGTACCGTCACGCGTTTGCGCAAAAGTCAAAACGTGTTCCAAGCGACTTATGACCGTTTGCTGAACGATCCCGAATGCGATCCAAGCGAGTCTCCGACCGTTCAGAAACCAGTTTCTGAACGGACATTTCGGTACATGCCCGAAAGCAGGAACCGTTTGTAATTTGCACGACTGACTTGCGCAGTAGGGGTTTGAGAGGTATCGATCGGTCAGCTGTTCGCTATTTATTAAATTTATTTACAAAAACATTTGTTTTGATTTTGAATTATAAGTAAATCCTTTACTTTTAAGTTCTGTGTTTGAGTTTCAAGTTAATTAAATAATAAAGAAACATGAGTGATTTAGGGGATAGCGACTTTTTATCTGATAGTGATTTTGATGACGATGATCTGGAAGAATTACTAACCGAGCCAAGAGTTAGAAATGAAAACTATCTAGGTACGCAGCAGTCTCCGTACGTCCTAAGGTTTCTTTATAGGATCTTAATGATTATTGTCAATTTTAGAAGAGACAGTTCCGCAATATTCAGATGTGGAATTTTTTGAGCATTTTCGGTTATCCAGGGTGGTAGCTCATAGCATTAGCGAGAGATTTGAAGCAAGTCACCTCTACAATAATACAGTTGGCCCATATGGAAACATATCTGCTTTAAGTCAGGTAAGTACTTAGTTATTTAAAAGCCCCATTTAAATGCTTCAGCTTAAAGCTGGCAGTTGATGTAAAAAATAACATAAACAACTTGAGGCATTTCACCCTGTGTCAAAGTGTTTGTGTATGGTGGGCCTAAAATAACTCCAAATTATTTGAAGCAACATCTGTAGGATCAGCTTAAAGTTTTCTAATTTGCTTATGAAATAGAAAAGGAAGCTCAGCTGACTTTTCTTAACTTAGTATAAGTTGCAATAAAGTAATTATTATTAGTAAATGTAATATAATTTTAGGTATTCATTTTTCTGTGGTATGTGGGTCATCAGACCTCAAGTTTCCGTGATGTGGCTGATCGGTTTAATATTAGTCAGAGCTCTGTCAACAGAATTTTGCAAAGGCTTACCAAGTTTCTTAGTAACCTGTCTCCAGAAATAATAAAATGGCCAACTGATGCAGAAAAACATATTAGTGAAGAACATTTTAGGACTAATGGTTTTCCTAATATCATAGGGGCAATAGATGGATGCCATATAAAAATTGACAAGCCTCAAAATGATCCTGACTCTTATATCAATCGAAAAGGATATTACTCGGTTCAGGTAAGTACCTTTGCTTATTTTAGTTTAATCTCTACAATATTTTGCAAAATAATTTTTCATTTATTCATATAATAACTAAATTGATATATATTTATTTTAGATGCAAGCCGTGTGTGATCACAGGATGAAAATTCTAGACTTATTTGTCGGATATCCAGGATCTGTGCATGATAGCAGAGTGTTTAGGAATTCACCACTGAAAATTAACTTAGAAGAAAAATGTGGGCGGTATTTTCTTTTAGGTGACAGTGGGTATCCTTTGCAAAATAATTTGCTTACTCCTTATAGAGATCTAGGTAATCTTACGAGAAGCCAGCAGAATTATAATATACAATTGGCACGCAACAGATATGTCATAGAACATTGCTTTGGAATTCTTAAACAGAAATTTCGACAATTATTTCATGTTAAAATACGACATATACGATTTATTGTGCATTTCATTAGAGCGGCATGTGTGCTACATAATATTGCATTGGAGGATGAGTTTGTTATTGAAAATGAACTGGAACAACCACAACCAGTCATGCAAGCTCCTAATGAGCTAGATCAAAATTACAATGAAGATGAAGATGATGTGGGAGCTAATATTATTAGAGATAGGATAGCAAATAATTTAAGAAATCCCTTATAAACAAAACATAATACATATGTAAATATATTTATTTTTTTTTCACGTTTTTTTTTTAATACAAACAAAACATTATTTTTTAACACAACGAAGGAAGACAAATATATTTTTAATAGACAGGAAAAAAAATATTTTAACAAAAAAAAATTGCACTTAAGAAGTTAGGTTTCACGTACCATTTTACACTGACAGTTACACTTATTTTTATTCAATATTGCATTTCTTTCCTCAATTAAATTATTTCTTCTTTTCATTTCACTTAACTTTTCCCTATCTAGTTTAAGTTTTTCATCATAAAAAGCCTTTCTATCAAGTCTCATTTTTTCAATGGTTAGAGGCCTTCTTTTGTTGCTTTTTACTTTCGGTGTTACTGAAAGTGTAACTTTTTCTGAAGAATCATTTTTCTCTAAATTTTCATTTTCTACCGTTTCTTCTGCAGGACATAATTCTTGAGTGTCCACATCTTCACTGCCTAATAATAGTTCTGGGTTGACATTTCTTTTTTTTCCATAAATGTCCTCCATTTCAGATTTATATTCAAAAAATTTTCGTCCTCGTCCTAAAATGGAAAGAATATATAAAAAACTAGAGAAACAAACATTCTAGGTATAGATATGCTGTCAATACATTTTGGTATGTACTGTGCACATGTATTTAAAAAATAAAACTCTGAAATATATTCTTTGTTTTAGGCTTGGTTTTACGTATGTAAAAAGTGCATGTTTTGTTCATTTTTTTTTTATACAAGGAGGGTCGAACTAAAATATGATATAGGATGTAGCAATATTCTTCCAAAGAGGCAGCAATAATCTTCCAAAGAGGCAAGGCGCCAATTTGTAGCAATATCTGTCCCAAAAAGGCAGGAAGCCAATTTGCAACACTATAACTCCTCAAAAGAGATCCCGGCTAAGAGACTCTCTCCAGGGGGTGGTTCGACTCCAAGTTAATGCTCACTATAGGAAGGATTGTGATGTATAAGTAAAAAGGGCGCCACTATCTTTTGAACGATTAAGCAAAAAACTATACAAAAACTAAGGTGAGAAAGATAGAAACACCTTGTAATTACTTTAATTAAACAAATGAAGAAGCTACTTGAAATGAAATACCGGCCACGCTACACCCTTAAGACTTATAGTCTAAGGTATACAAATGAAACTGTTTGTTAAAGCTATTGTTTATTTATTGAGAATATAAGTACTTGCTGATAGTGAACTGGAGTTGTAAAAAAAAGGACTTAACTTTGAATGTCTGTGCTGTCTAGAAGGGCGGCTTCAGCTTCTTTATGGATGGATGAAAGTTTCTGTGATGGTTCTGGCTGCTCGAAATGTAATAATACCTATTCTTATCTCAGAAGTAGTTCGAAGGGCTGTCTACACATAGGCGGCAACTGGGCTCTAGCTTGGGTTAATTGTAGCTTGGCTTCAACTTGGAGATGTCAGGCTCCTACTTAGAGGTAGTTTTCACTCCAACTTAGGGGCTGAATCTTTCGTCAACCAATGTCGAAAAATATGGCCACAAAGCACATGGGCGCTTATGAGGCGTCAAAACGTTGTCTTTCGACTGGGCGAGTGCAGCAAAAAGGGCGAAACAAGAATATTCAGCGTATTTATTAACTTTTTGGACAGGGCGGGGATTGTGCTGTCACAAGGGTACCAATCCATAATTTGACTCGCTAGTCAAGTTTTGGTGTATTGTGCTCAAATATGAGTCGGTAAAAAGGTTTCTATAATATGTAGTTAACTGTAATATATAAGGGTGTATTGGGAGTGGCTATTGGTACGGTGATTGTTATTATATAGTAATGAGTACGTAACAGGCGACAAGCATGTTACACCCCTCTCTCCGGAAAAAAATGATTCGAAGAATTATTTTTTTATTTGAAGTAGTGTTAACAGAGAAGAAAGAATAGAAGATAGTATAAAGAATGAAAACTAAACGTGAGGATATTTTAATGCGGTAAAACTGGAAATCAGTCCTGAATCTATGTACTTATTTAAATGCAACCAAATTTAGGTAAAGGTAAGGTAATTGTTGTCTTGTGACTAATGTATATTTGTGTCGTTATAATAAAGTATACACTGAGAAAAAAGATAAACATACGATACATTCTCAATGTATATAAAACGGTAAGATACGATACGATAAGATACGGTACGATAAATGTTTCGGAAGATAACTGGACTTTCAGATTCGCATAGCGGGATAATTCCAGTGAATTCGAAACAAAGCATCCCAACAGGGGGACACCCATAAAAATATTTCAAAGTGCTATCAGTCATGATTTATCAAAAAGTACAATTCTCATGGAATCCTGATTATTACTTAATGAAACGGCCTAATTTCCAACCAATAAATAAACAAAAATGTGTCATAATGACGTCACCTAGGGTGAATTGTTAGCTTATAGATCAAAAATATTTGGCAAGACGACAGCACTATAGTGTTCCATATGGAACTTACAACGACAATGATAAATACATAAAGTGTCACTACAGACAGCGTAAAAAAAGGTAAGGTAGGTGGTTTGAAACAAAAGAAAAGTACATAGGTACTGAATTCAAAGTGTAAACGGTAAAGATACTATTTATTTGTTGCGGTAACGGTAGAAATGTTTGAAAAAAAATAATTAAATGTAGGTAATATATTAGTTAAGGCTTGTGAGTACGGAAGTAAGATAGTTAGATATACGGTAAGAAGATAAGAAGTAAAACTAACACTATACCCATGACCCTGTTAAGGAATACGGTACGTCAGCACAGAACTTTATGAATGTTTGGCCAACCTGAAAGATTAAGGCGAAAAAAGTTAAATTATTAAAGATACGGTAAGAAAGGAAAAGATAGTTTTAGGAAAGAGAAATATAAAGGTATTAGATAAGGGAAGTGCGAATAAGAAGAAAAAAAAGGACTAAGCAGTCGTTTTTTTTCGGACCTATTATGTTTATATACTGGGCGCAAGCCGCCACCCAGCAGAGGCCAACCCGATCCAATTGGGGCCTGACGCCTTTCGTGACACGTCAATCGTTGACTCTAAGTTAACAAAATACCATGTTTTTTGTTTGAGAAACGGTAAGAAAACTCGGTGGGGGTATATATGAAACAAAAAATGGGGACCAAAAATTGAAGGGACAGTAAAATACATTTTTAGCAATGTAGAGCTTCACGGTTTTGTTATCAAATTATCCGGTATTCTAATGTGGTTCGACAGAATGAAATTTATGCGGGATAAGAAAAGGAGCCGTTTTGTCCGGAGAACGGTATAAACTCCATGTAGCTTGGTCTACTTCCCTTTCTACACGGGGGAAAGTCAATGGGGGAGCCAAGTTGTATATGGTTATATATTGTAGTGTGGCAAAATAAGGGTACAAAAAAAATGAAAAATAAAAAAGTAATAAAAAAAATAAGAGCAAAAAATTAAGTTATATCGAACAAACAAGAATATGTGGACGAAGACTAATGCAATACTGGTCAAATTGTAAAGGAGTACTCGAAATGATTATTCTGGGAGGTTGCCTGTTAGCATCCACAGTAGCCATAGGTCATCGCACAGAAGTCACAAATGAGGGGTTCCTACACAATATATCCAGTACAGTGAAGCGTGTTTAAAGTGATGACTAACAAAAGACTAAAACTCAAAGGCAATAGAGACCCTAGACACTACCTGAAATGCGGCTCGATACAGTTCTACACTGTCCAAAGCATAAGAATGTATCACTTGGGTTCCACGCAATAGTTTACTTGACTTCAAATAATTGGCCTGCATTTTGAAACAACAACACACAAACTAAAAGTACTCCAAATACCCAAAAGGCAAACACAAAAGATAAGGTATCTGAGCACAAAACGACAATAACCAATACTAACAAAAGCAGGGAGGTATCCAAAATCTACATAAACTCTAAATTCCAAAAATAGACACCCAAGATCCAAATTACTAATACCAAATGCACACAAAGACAACTAGTAGGGAACCAAATCTCAAATGAGTCCAAATCTCTATAATCTCTGCTACATCTTTCTAAAAACTATGGGTATTGACTGGAGATGAAAAGCTTCCATTAGCATTTTCCCTAACAAGAAGATCTGTTAGAACTCTACGCTTTTGTTCAACGGTATCAGGGACAGGAAAGTTTCTTATTTTGATTTCATAAGAAAGCTCAAATGATTTTAAATGATTAGCCTGCATTTTGCGAATAATACTTAAACTCAAAGTACTCAATACTTAAACGACAAAGACAAAAGGTAAGTATCTGAATACAACAACAACAATAATCAAAACTAACAAAAGCAGGTGAGTATCCAAACTCCAAATGAACTCTAAAATCTAATAATAGAAACCTAAAATCCAAATTAATGATTCCAACTAAGCATAGAGATAACTGTCAGATAACCAAATCTCAAATGGACCTAAAAGTCAATGAACAGGTACTCAAAACTAAAGAAAACAGCATGAGCAGGTATCAGAAATAACAGTAATAATCTAAACCGGCAACAGCATTAATCTAAGTCTCAAAAGTGTACAAAAATAAAAAAAAATAGAAATGCAATACTCAAATAAACATACAAGTCAAATATCAGAACTCCAAAACCAAGACAACAAAGTTATCGAACAACAAAGTGTATGTGTAATACTGTATTAGCATATATAACTCAAAAATAAAATAGCAAATACTACAAATAAGTATCAGTTTAAAATTGTCTAATATTCTAAACAGCTCTACTGAAAAATTATTTCAAACTCACTTCTTAAATTTGTCAATTGTTATTTTGAAAAAATTCAAACATGTAACTGTTTCAACTCAAAAATATCTTAAATTTGTACTAAAAAGAAAACAATATACTAAATACTACTGGGTATTTAAGAATGCAATATTAAGTTAATTTCTTTCAGCAAAAAATTTATTTCAACAAAACTTAAATAAGCAAAACTCAAAATGTTCAAAAAAAGTCATCGAAACAAGAGGAAAAAGTTATCTAGACATTATGTGTTTTTAGAGCAACAAAAAAATTATTATACATAGCAAAAGTTAATACTGAGGTCAAAAATGAATCAAAAAAAAATTATATACCTCTCAATCCAAACTATAGCAAAGCAATAACAAGGGGCGCCAATTTGTGGCAATATTCTTCCAAAGAGGCAGCAATAATCTTCCAAAGAGGCAAGGCGCCAATTTGTAGCAATATCTGTCCCAAAAAGGCAGGAAGCCAATTTGCAACACTATAACTCCTCAAAAGAGATCCCGGCTAAGAGACTCTCTCCAGGGGGTGGTTCGACTCCAAGTTAATGCTCACTATAGGAAGGATTGTGATGTATAAGTAAAAAGGGCGCCACTATCTTTTGAACGATTAAGCAAAAAACTATACAAAAACTAAGGTGAGAAAGATAGAAACACCTTGTAATTACTTTAATTAAACAAATGAAGAAGCTACTTGAAATGAAATACCGGCCACGCTACACCCTTAAGACTTATAGTCTAAGGTATACAAATGAAACTGTTTGTTAAAGCTATTGTTTATTTATTGAGAATATAAGTACTTGCTGATAGTGAACTGGAGTTGTAAAAAAAAGGACTTAACTTTGAATGTCTGTGCTGTCTAGAAGGGCGGCTTCAGCTTCTTTATGGATGGATGAAAGTTTCTGTGATGGTTCTGGCTGCTCGAAATGTAATAATACCTATTCTTATCTCAGAAGTAGTTCGAAGGGCTGTCTACACATAGGCGGCAACTGGGCTCTAGCTTGGGTTAATTGTAGCTTGGCTTCAACTTGGAGATGTCAGGCTCCTACTTAGAGGTAGTTTTCACTCCAACTTAGGGGGCTGAATCTTTCGTCAACCAATGTCGAAAAAAATATGGCCACAAAGCACATGGGCGCTTATGAGGCGTCAAAACGTTGTCTTTCGACTGGGCGAGTGCAGCAAAAAGGGCGAAACAAGAATATTCAGCGTATTTATTAACTTTTTGGACAGGGCGGGGATTGTGCTGTCACAAGGGTACCAATCCATAATTTGACTCGCTAGTCAAGTTTTGGTGTATTGTGCTCAAATATGAGTCGGTAAAAAGGTTTCTATAATATGTAGTTAACTGTAATATATAAGGGTGTATTGGGAGTGGCTATTGGTACGGTGATTGTTATTATATAGTAATGAGTACGTAACAGGCGACAAGCATGTTACAAGGAAAATGCACATTTTAAAATGAATGCTGATCTAAACCTAAGTATACCTACCTGTCTTATTTTGATCTTCAACATACTTCTTATAATTTCGTTCAATAACCCTCCAACGATTCATGCAGTTATTTGCAGTTACATTTATATTTAATTTTCTCAGTTCTTCTGCAATCTTCGCCCACATAATCTTAATACTTTTAACTTCGAAAGTTCCAACTTTGTTTTTCATTTTTTTATATAAATCAATGAGAATTCTAGTTGAATTTTCATTCCATTTATATTCAGGCCCTCGTGCATCTACTGAAGTAGTTAGTGTTGGTACTGTTGGCATAATATATTTTACCTGGGTAGCCTGAGAATGAGAGTTCAAACTTCCTAAATCGTTGTTATTATTAATAACAATAAACTCTTGCAAATCTAAAATGCCAATAAAATTATTTTATATTCTACACTATTCTATATTAAAATCAAGGTAATTGCGCCAATTGATTAATATTTGCCTAGGAAAAATCAATCCAAAATAACAAACAAAATCACCGCCACAGATCAAATAACAAAATAAGACCGGTAAAAGCGGTAACATTAGATTGAGGTTATGGTTATGCTAGCTTTGGATGACCGGCTACCGGCTTACAAATCCGTTCCAAGCGCGTTCAATTTTTGTATCGACATGAAACCGTACAACATTCGCGCAAGCGCATAAAACTGATCCAAACGATTTCAGGATGATTCAATTAACGGTGCATATCGGTCGCTTGGAACAAACCTTATACTATACTGTGTCAATTTTATTAATTATACATAACCTAACCAATGCAAACTTCAGACGCAGAAGAGGCGAGTGTCGAGAAAGCTTTGATATTAACAATTTAAGTGAGAACCGTTTTATGGAGTTATTCCGTTTAAACAAAAGGTTATTTCAAGAGCTATATCAAGTTTTAAGGGGTCATATACAACAACCAACTCCCAGGGATAAAGTTTCTGTGGAGCATAAAATTTTAGTAGCTTTACGATTTTATGCAACTGGCAGCTACCATAGAGGAATTGGAGAAGATTTCAACTTAGCAGTGAGCCAAAGCAGTGCCCATAGGTAATTATTTTGATCTTTTTATGCATGTTATAAAACGGATTTTGATCGTTAATTAATGTTGACTTTTACCCTCGCTCTTATCTTTTGCTGCTGGTAAACTCAAAGACAATGACACTTCAACTAAATAGCTTCATAATACCGACCTTTATTAAACTTTACCTGTTAATTATTTATTTTTGGTATTTTAAAAGCCATCTTCTACTATAGTTATAAGGTAGGGGGGAAAGGAAAGCCTGAAGTATGTGTGTGTGATGGTGGTATTGGCTTTTGAGACTGAGCTCAATTATTACAAATTTGAATTTCTTTGGCATATCATCTTGGGGCATTTCCCAAGTTTGATCAAAATGAAGTGATCGAGGTTTTTCCCTGATAATTCCTTCTTTGATCATTCTATATATCGTTTTCTTCCTTACACTTTCTAACAGAATGTGCAGTGGGGTTAAGTTTAAAATCACCTCCATTGCAGCAGTGGGGCAAGTTCCCATTGCTCCAGTGATACATGAACAGGCTAGTCTCTGAATCTTCGAGAGATTTTTCCTCGTCGTACTCATATTAGCCCTTGCTCCCCAAGCCACTACCCCTTATGTGATTATTGGTCTCACTATTGCTGTGTACATCTATTGCAGAATACGTGGGTTGCATCCCCAGTTCTTTCCTGCAATGTTCCTGCACACCATGAGGGCCTTGGTTGCTTTGTGTATTACTTCGTCTTCGTGTTTATTCCAGAGTAACCTGCTATCTAGGAGTAGCCCTTGATATTTGACTTCTGTTTTCCACTCGACGATGTTCTCCCCTATTCTTATGATTTTTATATTGGGTTTCTTTTTCCTTGTAAAGGCTACTAGTGTGGTTTTGGTGGGGTTGATGCTGAGTCCCACCGAGTCACACCATTGTTTCGCAATGTTCAGTCCTCTTTGAACAATATCACAGAGGACATTTTCATACTTCCTTTTTGTCAGGAAAACCATGTCGTAGGAATACCCCTGACACGTTATGCCTTCTCTGGTCAATTGACTAAGTAGACTGTCCACAGTGAGACTTCACATAAGCGGGGATGCAACTCCTCCCTGTGGACAGCCTCTGGTCACATTAATGAAGATAGTGTCTTGTCCTGCCTCCATTTCTGCGATTCTTGTAGATAGCAGTTGCGACATCCAGATGGAGGTCGTTCTATCTACTCCTTTCTCAATTAGTGCTCTTTTGACTGCCTCATGTGGCGTATTGTCAAAGGCCCCTTCTATGTCTAGAAAGGCAAATACCACGGTCTCTTTTTTATTCAGAGCCTCTTGGATTTCGTCAGTCAATTGTATTAAAGCGGTTTCCGTGGACTTTCCCGCTTGCTACGCATGCTGACGGGGGTGCAATGGCACCTGTTCCAAGATTTCTGTTCTGATGTGGTTGTCTACAGCTTTTTTCATCGTTTTGAGAACAAACGATGTGAGGCTGATCGGTCTAAGGGATTTGGGGTGCGTAGTGTCCCGTTTCCCTGCTTTTGGGATGAAGGTGATTTTAGCCCTTCTCCACGCTTCTGGTATGTATCCCAGTTCAAGGCTGCTCCGACTAATTCGGATCGTGTGGAATTATTGCCTCTTGGCCCTGTTGAAGTAGGGCAGGAAATATTCCATCCGTTCCAGGGGTTTTGAACGACTGGAAGGTGTTCATATGCCATCTCGAACTCGACGTTGGCTCGAATCGGAACGAGATCTCTCGTCATGAACTCTGAAACACAAAAGTGATCAATGCTGTTACTTACCAAGATGCATGCTCTGGGTATGTCTACATTACTAACTTTATATATAATATGGTGGAATATGGTGCAACTGTACTCCATCCTATACCTGTTATTTTAACTCGTAAAGTGTGTATCTAAATTTAGTGTATTTGATCGTTTTTAATTTGTGAAAAGTGTCTCGAGTGTTTTATGAAGTGTAAATGTATAACAGTATCTAAAAGCAATTTGAAACTTGCACTCTTTAATATACTTTTCAGCATTTGTTTTTTCTGAACATCAAACGATATTTTTATATTGAAATAAGTACGTGTGCTTATTCCACAAGCGGTCAGTTTGAATTGAGTATTAAATACAATTAACACTTTTCTACTTTTGGTTGAAATGGAAATGGATCAAGGTGTGACATTAGAATTAATAAGAGAAGAGATCCTACGTAATAGAACTGAACTAAAATCTCTAATTGAAGACTCTGAAACTCGTCTACTACTGACGATAGAAGATTTAAAAAGCAAAGTGAACGTGAAAACAAAAAGATCTCAGTTGTTATTTTTGGTTTAGACATTTCACCCCCAATTAAAATTGATTCTGTTTGTACGGAGTTAGGAAATTTGCTGGAAGTCTCTATTGATAAAAACGACATCAACGATTGTTACCTATTGGGAAAAAGTAATAAGTGTCCTTTAAAAATTGAGTTTTTAACCAATTGGAAGAAAACTGAGATACTAAAAAATTGTTTTAAACTAAAAGGAAAAAAAAATATCCATTTCGAACGACCAAACTGTGCAACAAAGGAGCGAAAGCAAGATTTTAAGAAAACACTTAAAACTTGCAAAAGAAGACAACAGAGAGTGCTATATTAAAGGTAAATTTCTTTACGTAGATAATATTCGTTATAGTGCTGAGGACTTAATTATTACTGAAAATAAAATTAATATAAGCACTAGTGCTCTAAATTCTCCTGAACCTATTAAGAAAATAGCTCCAACAACTTCCTCAACGAGGCCTAAGAATAACAAAGTTGCGCAACAAACAGCTAATAAACCTCAGATAACCACGCACCTTCAAGAAAATAAGATCAGGAAAAATTCCTCTTCCAAGTAGATCTTTGTTGTATTGCTTTTTTTCGTAATTTGTTTTATGTGATTTATTTATTGTTTGTTAATGCCGTTCAAATTTTGTCACGTTAATGCCCGATCTTTAACATCTGGATTTAATATCTTCAAGGATACATTTCACAATAATTTTGATATTATTACCGTCTCAGAAACTTGGTTAAAACCGACGATTCCTAATTCTGTTGTTGCTCTTGATAATTATAAACTTATTCGTAAGGATAGGCTTTCCAGCAGAGGAGGGGGTGTGGCAATTTATCTAAGAAATAATTTCAAGCACAAAATAATCAATTTCTCTAATGGTCGAGAACTAGAGCAGCTTTGGGTAGCAATCACTATTGAAAATAAATATTTGGCCATTCGCTCCTTTTACAGGCCACAAACTTGTCCAGAGGTGGATTTCTTGGATAAATTCGAAAGTACCTTGAGTGAGGTTTTACCTGCATACGACTATGCTCTTTGTGGTGGAGATTTAAATATTAACTTTTTAGATTTTACTCTTCAATCTGTTAGAAAGTTTAACGAAGTACTTGATACTTTTTCCCTTCAGCAAGTTAAGACTGAACCTACTAGAAAAGATAAGCTTTTAGATATTATTATTTCATCTACTAATTTAAAAATTAATAATGTTTACGCTGAGGATTGCCTTATATCCGATCATTCTTTTGCTAAATGCACGTTAAGTAAAGTCCATAATAAATTGCCACCAAAATTCGTAACTTATCGTGACTTCAATAAATTAAATAACACTCTTTTTGAAAATGATCTTCTCAACTTAAACTTTGACGATATATTTCGAACTAATGATATAAACAAAAAAAATTTTAAATTTAATCAAATGCTTATTTCCTTGTTTAACAAACACGCTCCTATTCGAACTATTCGGGTCACACGCAAGAAAGCTCCATGGCTAACTTTTACTCTTAAAGAGATGATGAAGTTGAGAGATAAAGCTCATCATAGGTTCCGTTCCTTTAAAAGTGAAAATGACTGGAAATTTTATCAGCAGATGAGAAATGAGGTCAATTCTGCCATTAAAAGAGAAAAAAGAGCATACTTTGAATTTCAGATAAGAAATAAGAAAAACATGTGGCATGAACTAAAAAATTTAAATTTTAATACTTCTCCAAATAATGGACTGCCAACACACTTATGCAATCCTAATGCTGTAAATAATTTCTTTCTTTCCGCCTCTGTCTCTGAGGATTCGATAGATTATACGGACCTCAGTGATTATTTTTTTAATAATTCCAAAAATAGTAGCCTCTCCAAATTTAAATTTTCCCTAACTGATGACATGGAAGTATATAAAACTCTTCTATCTATTAAGTCCAATGCTACTGGCGTTGACAAAATCAATATTAAAATGTTACTACTTTGCTGTCCCCATATATTGTCTATTGTCACACATATTTTCAATTTTTGTCTCGAGCATAGCGTTTTCCCGGATCTGTGGAAGGAAGCTTTAGTAATTCCTCTTTTAAAAAAGAACAATCCAGAAGAATATTCTGACCTTCCCCCGATCAGTATCTTATGCACTCTCTCTAAGGGTCTTGAAAGGGTCATGGATCATCAAATGCGAATTTTTACTGATTACTCTGGTATCATCCCTACCAATCAATCTGGTTTTCGTTCCGGTTACAGCTGTTCTACCGCTCTTGCTAATATTACTGATGACATATACAGAGCGATTGACGACAAAATGATGTGTTTGCTTATTCTTATTGACTACAGTAAAGCTTTTGATAGAGTGCTACATGGTCTACTAGTGTCAATCTTACATTACTCTGGCTTCAGTCCTACTTCTCTCGCACTTATTCAGAACTACTCTAATCGATCCCAAGGTGTCGTTATAGGTAAGTCTTCTTCTTCTAAAAAAACCTTAATCAATGGCGTCCCTCAAGGCTCTATTCTTGGTCTCCTTCTGTTTTCCCTTTATACCTCTCAAATTTATCTTTCCTTGAAATACTTTATTCCTCATTTTTATGCTGACGACACACAACTTTTCATGAGTTTCGCGGTAGATAACATTCCTGAGATTCTAATTAACATTAATTATGATCTAGCCTTCCTTGTTAAAATTTCAAATAAATATAACTTGGTAACTATGCCAAAACTAAAGCTCTATTGTTTGGTAACAAACTTGCACGAGTAAGGTACTCTCCTGAATTTTGCTTACGTATCAATGACAGTCTAATAAACTTGTCCTTCTGTGAAAAAAATTTGGGGCTACTCATTGACACTAATCTCAGGTATAAAGATCACGTATCTACTTTAATCAAAAAGTCATTTTGCTCTCTTAAACTCATATACTCTTACCGTAAACTACTCAGCCGCAAGTCTAAAATAATTCTTTGCGACTCCCTTGTTCTATCCCGTTTTAATTTCGCTGATGTCGTTTATGGTCCGTCTTTGTTGCAAAATGAATGTAGACGTCTTCAACTAATGCAAAACTCATGTGTCCGTCTAATCTGTGGTATCCGTCGAAGACAAAAAATTTCTTATTGTTTCAAGGATATAGGTTGGCTCACGTTAAAACAAAGGCGTTTTCTTCATTGTTGCAGTTTTTATCATAAGATTATCACTACTAAAACCCCTTCTTATCTTTACAATAAAGTCGAATTCAGACACCAAGTTCATTCTTTAAACTTAAGGTTTCCCAATAAATTATCTATTCCTAAACATAAAACTTGTTCGTTTTCATATAATATTGCCCACATTTATAATTCTTTGCCTGATGCCATTAAATCCTTGCCAGTTAAAAATTTTAAAAAAAGATTAAAAACATTAATTTTTGAAGATAATTTAACATGACAATTTGTGCACGATTTTTTTGGTATGGATTTGGAATTGTATAGTTTTAATGTGTTTCAATATCCTTATAAGGGTTTTTTTTATTCTATAATGATCCAATTCCTACCAACGTATTTAACGGTTAAGTGGAAGAACGCTACTCGTTTATTTGGATCTCCTTATAAATGAGAGCGAACTTTGCCTTTTGATTTGCGGTTACTTTGGGTATTTTTTTTTCTTCATGTATTTACTTTGTAACGATAACTCGTTACATTTTATTGTTTATTTTATTAAACATAATTTTATAATTTGTGATAACCCATAGTGACGATAGCTAGTTGAAGGTAAGCTATAAATAATATAATTGTTGTGCGAGTACGCCCCTGGCGCTATGACCAGACGCGAAGGAAACAGATGATACGAGAGTCTTCGAGAATATACGGCGCCCGATGAGCGAAGCATCTAGACTCGATACGATCGAGAATAGACTGGAGTTCTGGAGTATGATGGAACAATACTTGCCTATATATTAAGGACCGATTTGAATATTTTAGTTAGTTAGTCAGTAGTATGTTGTTAGATAAATGCGATTGTAAATATTGTCTTACATAAATTAAAGTATTGTAAATAAATTGTGTTATATAAATTAAACAGTATTAGTGATTTAAATAGTATAAAAATAAATTAAAAGACTAGTAAAAATAAATAAACGTTACATTGGTGTCAGAAGTGGGATATTGTAAATAAATAAGGTAAAAAAAAAAATAAATAAATAAATATGTCGAAAAAACTTTGTGACTTGAAAGTGACAGAATTGCGTCAAGAGCTGGAGGATCGTGAATTGGAAACAACAGGAAGGAAGACTGAGTTGTTGGAGCGACTTAAGCAAGCATTGGAAAATGATGGTTTAGATCCAGAAAATCATATTTTTGTAGACGACTCTTCTGCTACAATTATTTCTTCATTAAATAAAGTTTCTTCCGATATTTCTTCTTTGGAAAATAAAGTTTCTTCTGATATTTCTTCTTTGGAAAATAAAGTTTCTTCCGACATGTCTTCCTTGAAGAGTGATATTTCTTCTTTAGAAAATAAAGTTTCTTGCGATATGTCTTCTTTGAAAAATGATATTTCTTCTTTGGAAAACAAAGTCTCTACTGATATGTCTTCTTTAAAAAATGATATTTCGTCTTTGGAAAATAAAGTATCTTCTGATATTTCTTCTTTGGAAAATAAAGTTTCTTCTGACATTTCTTCTTTGGAAAACAAAGTTTCTTTGGATATTTCTTCTATGGAAAATAAAATGTCTTCATTTGAAAAAAAAAATTGAAGAGAAAATAAGAGAAATGGAAAAGCAAATGGAAGAGATGGAAAAAGGAGGTAAAGAAGATATGGAAGATTTAAGAGAGGAAAACGAGGACGAAATGAGAAGCTTCAAAGTGGAGCGGAAACCGAAATTGGAAGGCAGCGAAAGTTCTGTTCGTGTTAAGGCCCCAACCTTTGACGGAAAGATGTCTTGGGAAAATTATCTCAAACAGTTCGAAACAGCTGCAAGAGCGAACGGATGGTCCCAAAAAGAGAAGGCAATAAACCTCACCATCGCTCTGAGAGGAGACGCTTTGGATGTTCTTCAGACCATACCAGTGGAGGACACAGATGATTTTGAGCAACTGAAGAAAAGCTTGAACATGCGATATGGTCACGAACACCTGGAGAACTTGCACCGATCGCAGTTGAAGACTCGAAAACAGAAGCGAGAGGAGACACTTCAAGAGTACGAAGTCGATATTGCCAGATTGGTAAGATTTGCTTACCCTTCAGCTCCAGAACAAATGATGGAATGTTTAGCTGTTGAAGCATTTCTTGATGGACTTCGTGACCACGAAATGGCAAAGACACTCCGTTTAGCCCACCACAAAACATTAGTGGACATTTTGTCTGCCGCGCTTGAGTATGAAGCGGCTTCGAAAGCTTGTGGAGGATACAGTAAAGTAAGGTCCGTAACGGAAGAGGAAGATGAAAATAAGTTAGACCAATTAGTAAACATGATGAAGAACTTTACTGATAAGAAAAAGAAGAAGACCATCAGGTGCTGGAATTGTGGTGAAATAGGACATGTTCGCAATTCATGTAAACGCCCTGGGGTCACTACGAATCAAGAAACTACTCCACAGGAAAACTAAAACGGGTCGGCCTAGAGGGGGCAGCTTCGACCCGGAACGTTTCCAAAGACCCTCTCATATTAATAGCCTCTTTGAAATGCCGCGACGACAGTGTATATGTAGACGGTGAAGTCAACGGTAAAAAGTATACACTATTGGTGGATACTGGAGCGACCAGAACTATTATACGGCCAACAACTATAAATAGCCGTAAGAAGCTTTTACCAACAAGGCTACGACTGCGAACTGCCACAGGTGATAGAGCTAACATCCTTGGAGAAGTCCAGGTTCAAATAGGAATTGGCTCAGAGAAGTTCACGCATACTGTTATTGTCGCTGATATTGAGGAAGATGTTATATTAGGAATGGATGTGATGAACTTACATGGTTTCCAACTGGATTTCAAGAACAGAGTTATCAAAGTCGGTTCTGAAGAAATATTCCTTCATCCATATGAGGACAAAACCGTGCCAGCCGTTGTCCAGGAGGATACTGTGGTACCTGGTAGAAGCGAAACGATCATAGTGGCCAGACTGCAAGGAACTATTGACGAAGGAATACCGGTGATGATGGAACCATGGAACCATGATGAGGAGGTCGGTCGAGGAATTTTGATAGGAAAAGGATTGGTCACTTCCGCTAAAGAAATTCCAGTACGAGTTATAAATGTCAATGATCACCCAATTACGATCAAGAAAGAGACCAAAGTTGGAACATCCGTACCAGTAACATCTATAATTCGACAGACAACTATTCCCGATAATTCCAACGATAAGTTTGAACAAATGGTGGCGGTTGCTGGTACATCTCTAAACCGAGAAGAGAAAAGAAAAATGAAAGATTTTCTTCATCGGTATCGCAACATTTTTGTACCAAAGGGAGGTAAGACAGGACGTACCTCTGCTGTAAAACATAAAATCGACACGGGTGATGCCAAGCCAATTCGTCAATCAGCTAGAAGACTACCACAGGCAAAGAGGCAAGAAGCTGAAAGGATTGTTCGAGAAATGGAAGAAGATGGAGTGATAGAACCTTCTACCAGTCCATGGGTCTCTCCGGTAGTCTTGGTCAAGAAAAAGGATGGAACTACGAGGTTCTGTGTAGACTACCGTCAGTTGAACAATGTTACCAAAAAGGACAGTTATCCTCTGCCTCGAATCGACGATACCTTGGACACTCTAGCTGGAAGTAAATTATTTTCTACCTTAGATTTGAAGTCTGGTTATTGGCAGGTAGAAATGGACCCAAGAGACAAAGAAAAGACAGCCTTTACCACCGGTTCTGGATTATTTCAGTTCAATGTCATGCCATTCCGGACTATGTAATGCTCCTGCGACATTTGAAAGGCTGATGGAGAACGTATTAAGAGGGTTGTCTTCGAAAACGTGCCTGGTCTACTTAGACGACATCATAGTCTTGGGGAGACATTCGAAGAACATCTGAAAAACTTAGAAGATGTTTTTAAAAGACTTCAAGCTGCCCAACTGATGCTGAATCCAAAGAAATGTCAGTTATTCCAAGACAAAGTTAATTATCTGGGTCATATTGTCAGCAAAGAGGGCGTGTCTGTAGATAAGGACAAGGTTTCTTCTATCAAACAATGGCCACAACCAACTGATAAACATCAAATAAGAAGTTTTCTTGGTCTATGTACATACTATCGCAGATTTATCAGAAAGTTTTCAGACATTGCTAAGCCATTAACACGCCTTACAGAGGAAACGAAAGAGTTCTGCTGGGATGAAAACTGTCAAACGGCTTTTGAAACTCTGAAGAAGCATCTAACCGCAGCACCGATATTAGGCTACCCACAACCGGAAGGAGAATTTATTTTGGATACAGATGCCAGTAATGTCGGAATTGGAGGAGTCCTTTCACAGATTCAAGATGGACAAGAGAGAGTCCTGGGTTATTTTAGTAAAGTGCTCTCCAAACCTGAGCGGAATTACTGCGTTACGAGAAGAGAACTTCTGGCAGTTGTGAAATCGGTGGAACACTTCTACCAATATCTTTATGGACGAAAATTCTTAATCCGGACGGACCATGCAGCCCTAAAATGGCTAATGCAGTTTAAGAACCCTGAAGGTTAAATTGCCAGGTGGATCGAACGACTCCAAGAGTACGACTTTAGGATCGAACATCGAGCTGGGATAAGTCACAGAAATGCAGACTCCCTTTCCAGAAGACCGTGCCCAGAAGAGTGTTCTCACTGCAGTAAGACAGAATTAAAAGAAACTGCAATACTACGAACAACTGTAGTTAACGACGACTGGGCACCTACTAGAATTAAAGAAGAACAAGATAATGATCCTGTTTTAAAGAAAATGAGAGAATGGAAGATAGAAGATCGTCGACCTACTTGGCAAGAAGTGTCAAAATTCTCTACAGTCCTTAAATCATATTGGGCCCAGTGGGAGTCTTTCATTTTGGAAGGCGATTTATTAAAGAGAATAATTGAAAATGATGACGGTTCCGTTAACAGAAAGCAATTAGTTATACCAAAGAGTAGAGTAGCCGAAGTACTACGACAGTTACACGACAGTTACACGACAGTCCATCAGGAGGTCATCTTGGTGTTAAGAAAACCCTGCAGAGAGTTCGTGAAAGGTTTTATTGGATGAATAGTTCCGATGATGTTAAGGACTGGTGTAAGAAGTGTACCATCTGTGCTGCTAGTAATGGACCTCAGAAAAGAGGAAAGGCTCCCATGAAACAATATAACGTTGGTAGCCCATTTGAGAGAATTGCTTTAGATATTGCTGGACCGTTCCCCACTACTGAGAATAAGAATAAATACATGTTGGTGGTAATGGATTATTTTACGAAGTGGGTTGAAGTCTACGCCATTCCAAATCAAGAGGCAGCAACTGTCGCAGACGTGCTAGTGAAGGAGTTTATTTGCCGATATGGAGTGCCCTTGGAAATTCACAGTGACCAAGGAAGGAACTTCGAAAGTCAACTCTTTCAAGGAATTTGCGACAATTTAGGAATGAAGAAAACAAGAACTACAGCATTGCACCCACAATCAGATGGAATGGTAGAACGCATGAATAAAACTATTGGCAAATATCTATCAAAAGTAGTATCCAATCACCAAAGGGACTGGGACCAGTATATTTCGCTCTTTGCAATGGCTTATCGATCCGCCGTCAATGAATCAACAGGTCAGACACCAGCAAAAGTCTTGTTTGGACGTGAGATGAGGTTACCATGCGACCTCGAGTTTGGATGCCGACCTGGAGAGGATATAGCTGGAGAAGACTATGTAATACAGTTACGAAGAAAAATGGACGACATGCATGATTTGGTTCGCTCCCATCTCCAAGTTGCCAGTGACAGGATGAAGAAACGGTATGATACCCAAGCTATAGAGGGATGTTTCCAAGAAGGTGACAAAGTCTGGCTCCACAACCCACAAAGACGCAAGGGGTACTCACCAAAGCTACAACAATCTTGGGAGGGTCCATACATCATCAAGAAAAGAATCAATGACGTCATATACCGTATAATAAAGACCCCGAATGGAAAACCTAAGGTAGTACACCGAAACCGACTGGCGAAATTTGAAGGAGATCATAACCAGGAAGAAGAAGTCGTAAATCAAGTCCAAGATGCACCCGACCTTGCTTTTGAAGAATTTATGGGTGCTTATGGAGGTACTGGGAAAGCTAGATACGGCGTGACTATTGAGAAACAGCAAGACCTGTTCACACTTCCTGATGACTACTCATTGGCCCATAGCGTTTCCGCCACTATTAGCGACGGCCGAGGATTAGCGTCTGTCTTTCGAAGGAAGTTTGGTCGATTGTCAGAACTTCGAAATCAGTTACCAGCCACTGGGAAGGCTTTGATACTTCGAGATGTCTCCCGTTGCCTCTTCTATCTGATTACCAAGAATACCTACCAAGACCAGCCCACTTATCGAAATATATGGGAATCATTACTTAACTTGAGAGAGCACGTATTGGAGTCCAACATACAGAAGCTAGCCATGCCGAAAATAGAGTGCAACTCATTGGATTGGAGGGTCATCCGAAATATGGTGGAAGTAATCTTTCAAGATGCCGAAGTCCAAGTGTTGGTATGCAGCCATTCGCCCCGTGTCCAGCTGACATCAAAGACCATTCCATGTTATTTCCATGCAACTGGAAATTGTAGACGAGGATTCAGTTGCAAGTATCTCCATCCAGTCTCAATCCCGTAAAAGTTCCAGGAGGAACTATCTCTTAAGGAGGGGGCAATGTTGTGCGAGTACGCCCCTGGCGCTATGACCAGACGCGAAGGAAACAGATGATACGAGAGTCTTCGAGAATATACGGCGCCCGATGAGCGAAGCATCTAGACTCGATACGATCGAGAATAGACTGGAGTTCTGGAGTATGATGGAACAATACTTGCCTATATATTAAGGACCGATTTGAATATTTTAGTTAGTTAGTCAGTAGTATGTTGTTAGATAAATGCGATTGTAAATATTGTCTTACATAAATTAAAGTATTGTAAATAAATTGTGTTATATAAATTAAACAGTATTAGTGATTTAAATAGTATAAAAATAAATTAAAAGACTAGTAAAAATAAATAAACGTTACATAATGTAGGTACTTATTTTGTCTTAACAGGTGTTATATGTGTTGTATATCTCTTGTTCGATTTATCAATGCAGAATTGTTCTAGTTCAATAACATCGAACGCTAGATCGGAAATCGAACGTAGCAAGAGATTGGAACAATGCAGAGGCTCGCTGAGGTCGCTCTCTTGACCGGGGCGCCGGTTGAAAAGGTTGACTGACGGGGAGAAGGGTTGGTTATGAAAAGATTGGCTTACTAACAAAAATGTCGGTATCGTATTAAATCGCTATTTATTTATTGAATCATTATAGATTTGAATTATTTTGATGGCAATTTAAAATAATATATATTCAATTTATCGAATTCAATACATATTTTTGTAATCAGATGGGTTGCTAACCTTTGATTAATATCTAAGTTTTGTCTAAACAGTTATCTTATTTAAATGTGATTTAATTACCGACCTTCTCAGTTCTTTAAATCTTTTGTTAGATTGATTGGAAGATGTGCCTCAGCTACGACCTTTTGGAAGTGATATAGAACTTCAGATAACTTTTACCTTACCACGAGGTGATCATCTCAGGATTTCTTTGGCTGCCGGATTGTTAACTGGAAGTTTCAGGATGAGACAGGTATGTACATCTCTTTATTATTTTAATAATATATGTTAATTGCATTTTTGCAATTTCTTTTTGGAGAGAATTACATACCTTGCTCGTTATTTTCAATCCGAGAGTTTGGGAAATCATCTGAGTTTTCCTTTACTGAGGTTAACTTATTCCTTTTCTTTTTATTGATTGTCTGTAAAGCCAATTTGACAATAACTGTACCTGAATCTAAGTGTCAGCACTACCATTACTATATTATACAGTGCATTTTTTTTAAATGTGGCCATAGGGATTCACATGGTAAAATTTACACCCCATGTTAACGTATGTTATCTTCGAGAATAAAAACCGAAACTATGGTATTATAAGTAATTCGAGGTCGTAGAATTCAATTCTGGCCTCAGAAATGCCCTTAAGTGGCCAGAGACGGCTTCAGCCGGATGGTGTAGGGGCCATTTGCGCAGAGGTTCGGGAAATCGGCCGTCACTTCGCTCCCAAATCCACTGGCAGACTTTTTGAATCTAAAATATAATACTAAAGGAACACCATGGCTTTATCTGCAACAACTTCTGAAAAGTTATTTTGTGCACCACGTATCCTCAATGTGGAACTTCGAGAAAAACATAGTCAACTTTGACAGCTTGTAGTGTGAATGTTTGTTTTTCGCCCAATTTTCTGCAAAATAATACTTCAACCTAAATAAAATACGAGAAAATATCTAAAAGAGCAATAATAAAAAGATTGTGAAACGAACTAATAATTTTTATCTAATAAATAAAATTATAACATTTATTTGAAAAAACAACTTAACACAATAAATTGACAAAAATTTTCATAAATTATCAAAGCAATTGCTCAAAATGCTTTCCTTGGACTGCTAAACAATACCCTAAGCGATCTTGAAAATTCCTTCGAATGTTTTGCAATGTTCGTATTGTAATGGAATTACAAGCTTCCGTTATTCGTGCCTTTAGCTCCTCTACACTTTCTGGTTGACCTCTCACAAGGTCGTAAACCTGTGACGCTAAATATCCCCATATCGAAAAATCCATTGGTGTTAGATCAGGACTTCGAGCCGGCCATTTGAACGGTCCATGCTGACCAATCCAACTATCAGGAAATGATTCGTTTAAAAATTCTGTTACAGAGGCAGCACTGTGAGGGGGTGCTCCATCTTGTTGAAATATTATTTCTCTGTTGGCTCCTAAAGCATCTAGCCGTGGTCCCACCTCCAGTTGGAGTAGATCTAAGTACTTATCTTGATTCAAATTCCCGTTTATAAAAAATGGCCCTACTAAGTTATTACCTAATATCCCGAGCCAAACGTTTACTTTTGAGGCCACTGACTATGAGTTTCTTGTACTCTGTAAGGGTTTTCCTTTGCCCAAATGCGGCTGTTTTGTTTGTTGACTGTCCCATTTAATGTGAAAGAACTCTCATCAGAAAACAGAATGTTATTTAAAATATTCCTATCTCGATTAATTTTCTCCATCCAAAGTTCACAAAATTCCATTCGTGAGAAGTAATCACGGGGCAACAGTTTCTGAACATTTTTAACTTTAAACGACTTGTATTTTTCACTCTTCAAAGCTTTAAAGCAGCTACTTCTCGAAACGTGAAATTCTTCTGCCAGCTTTTTAAGACTGGTGGTGCCTTCATCCTCAACCGCCAAACAGACATTAAACCGTAAATCTTCTGATACGACATACGAGATTCTATTTCGTTTTTTATGCTCATGATTTAAGCAACCGGTAGCACGAAATTCGTTGTAAAATCTGAGCACTGTAGTTTTGCTTGGAATCGGACGATCGGGATATGCAGCAGCAAAATTCTGGACAATTTCTCTGCTGGACATACCTTTAATGTATGATGTTACGAACTCAACACGTTCTTCACTTGTGTACACAGACATTTTAAACAAATATCAACAAATACAAACGCTTTGACAGAACTTATAAATGAAATGTCAAGAAATATAACGTCAATTTTAATTTCGCATTGCCTACTCCGATTTTTGCTAAATTTAATTACTTTTAATAATTTTACGTTTTAAGGCTAAAACTAATGAAATAAAAATAATTGTAGTTGTTCAAACATTGTGCATTTTGTCGTCTTATTTAATGATTCAATAGTACCATTTCGTTTCATAATTTTTTATTATAAATTATATAGATATGTATTCTTTTTATTTTATTTATTTATCAACTATGCAGAAATTTGGTGCAAAAACCAAAATTTCATGTAGAAGTACGACGACTTGCACATTGACTAAGTATTTTGACATGTAGTATTTATTTTGATTTTAGAATTACTCTAGAACAATCATAGACGGTTTTAGCCTGATGGTCCAGGAGCTCAAATGTAGAGTGTCACTTCGAACATTCCATAACCGACTACAATATCTTTCAAAGGATGATTGGATATGAATGGTACTATCAAAGAACGTAGCCACAGTTTTTCATAAACACATTTTCTACAGGGTGGTCAGTACAAGCGGTCAAAGTTGACTATGTTTTTCTCGAAGTTCAACATTTAGGATACGTGGGGAACAAAATATTTTTTATAAGTTGGTGCAGATTAGGCTACAATGTTTCTTTAGTATTATATTTTAGATTCAAAAAGTCTGCCAGTGGATTTGGGAGCGAAGTGACGGCCGATTTCCCGAACCTCTGCAAATGGCCCCTACACCATCCGGCTGAAGCCGTCTCTGGCCACTTAAGGGCATTTCTGAGGCCAGAATTGAATTCTACGACCTCGAATTACTTATAACACCATAGTTTCGGTTTTTATTCTCGAAGATAACATACGTTAACATGGGGTGTAAGTTTTACCATGTGAATCCCTATGGCCACACTTAAAAAAAATGCACTGTATATTACTTTATATTTTGATTTCTATTCATTATTAGTATGTGAATATCAGAGTTTGGTATCAAACAAGATTTTGTTTAGTAACTATTGTTTGAATTTATCATTTGTGTTTGATAACCACCTCTGGATATTCAATTTCAATAGTTAGTATAACTTAGGTTCATTTTTTTTGTAATTTTTACATTGGATTTAGTAATAATATCTAGTTAAGCATTATTGTTTAGCGTTTAGTTTCTGAACATGTTTAGCTCATGTTGAGCTGTTTTTCTTTTGTATTCAAAAATTATAGATGCATTAATTTTTTATGATCATTACTAGTTATATACTAGAGTTTGCTGGGATATCATATCCCTAGTAGCTGTTGTACTTAAGAAATTACTTAAAAGTAAAACCAAATAATCTAGATTTCATAGTGCTGGTGCTTATTAACCCTATTTACAATTCTAATTTTTTTAATCATATTTTCATGATATGGTCCGAACTTGAGTCCCAAGACCAGTGACGTTAAAACTCCTGAGTGGACACAAAGGGCTGAAGAAACCTGCCATCCCCAGGGATTAAACAGTACAACCAGTGCCCTATTACCGTCAGGAGCTGGTGAACAATCAGTCGGAACAATCAATGTGATTAAAATAAGGGTTTCTAATAAACGTAGAGTCAAAACTAACTTGTAAGTAATCTAATTTAACTTTTGAGTAATTTCTGTTAACTTTATTTATATCATCATTATATTTATATATATATATATATATACATACATTTAATTTCACATAATTTCATTTCAATAACTAGTTGTTATTAATTCATTATTTCAATATCAATATACAACCTATGTCAAAATATCAATTCAAGATTGTTCATTATTTTTTTTTGTAATTATTAAATTATATAACATTATTTCTGTCTTTTAGTGTCACTGTACAATACCTTATCGAACATTATATCTTAACATTTGGTAGGATTGCACCTATTGTCGTTCCATTGTTTTCCTTGTTTTGTTAGGAGTAAAAATCAAAACATAGGTGGCGCTCAAATATTAAGATAAAGTGTGGTGTAACCTTCCCTAACCTACCCTTAGTAACACCAACAGCGATCCCATCCCTGAGATTAGCCTGGAAGTGCTGGTTAAATTAATTTTTATTGCATCTGTTTCATTTAGCCAGTGTCAATAGTTCGCCACTTCACCTTTTTTGTGCTTGCACAAAAGGGGTTAAGTGTTGTTACACTTTTGGCAAACTTATCATTACACTTTTGGCGCCCAACTAATATTTTGGTGTTTTTTAAGGGCTACAACAGCAAATACATTTTGTTACATCCTTACTTTGTCTACCCTTCATTTATCTCTCCTTACAGTGGCACATATTGGTATAATTTTAAAATCTGATAGTTTTTGTATTACATTTATCGTTAAAATAGTTGGTTTAAAAATTGCAACATTTATTTTCATTTCTGATTAACGTTTTTACATACTGTGTTCAATATATCTTATCGTATATTTTTGTTACAATTTTAGTTATTAATTAGTTAGTATAGATATATATATATATATATATATATATATATATATATATATATATATATATATATATATATATATATATATATATATATATATATATATATATATATATATATATACATATATATATATTTTCTTAGGGAGTTTTGTGGAATTTATATAAAATGGAGCCAAATCATTTAAAATTTCATGAGTTAGCATATGAAATAAATATTAGGGGTTTAGAACCTTCTGGTAATGTAGACAATAACCGGAAAATTTTGCGAGGAGCATTGAGTCAGGAAAAAGCTAATCGTAGTTTTATAATGTCTGTACCTAATGTAATGCCTTTTGCTGATGAGGTTGCAGAAATAAAAATTACAATTTCAGATTTAACTAAAGTGATTAAAGAGTTCAATGGGGTACCTTCTGATATTGGATTTAAAAGAATTTCTTCTAGATTAACTCATTTATCGAATCGTGTTAGTAAGTTAAAGCCATGTGATGATGAGGAACAATCAGTTATTAAAGATTTATTTACTCAAGTTTTAACTTTAGAGGGAGATTTTGCACTCAAAACGACACGTAATACGTCTACTCCTAATGATTCTAATGATCAACATTTCTTTAGTAATCGTAAATCAGTTCCTCCTTGTAAATGGAACATTTATTTCACTGGGGTTAATGATAAGGAATCAGTTCATTCTTTTTTAGAAAAGGTTAATATATTGTCAATTGCTAGAGGAGTTTCTAAAGATGAGTTATATTATTCGGCTTGTGATTTGTTTAAAGATTCTGCTTTCACTTGGTATTTAAGTATTAGGGATAAAGTTGCAAATTGGGATCAATTAGTTGATAGGTTTAAAGAGGATTTTTTACTATGTTACTATGATCATGATTTAGAAACTGAAATTAATAATAGAACTCAGGGTTCAAATGAGAGGGTAGCTTTATACATAGCTTCAATGGAAGGACTTTTTAATAGATTAAGTTATAAATTAGATGAAATAACTAGAGTAAAAAAGATCCGGAGAAATCTTTTACCTTTTTATATTTCAAGTTTAGCATTACAAAATCCTTTGACTGTTGCCGAGTTAACAGATCTTTGCAGGAAACTTGAGGAGTCCAATTCTTGGTCTCAAAGGTATAATCCACCATCTAGTTCAAGTGTAGGATTGTTAGAACCCGATTTAAGTAGACCATTTGAAAGTAGAAATGTCAATAAACCTTCTTTTCAATCTAGACATAATGTTTCTAAAATTGACGTTTTGAAATGTTGGAATTGTGATTTACTAGGTCATACATTCAGTAAATGTAATATTATTTATTATAAAAATAAAGATTTGTGATTGTATGACAATTATATTTTATTACATTGATATATGATAACACTTGTCAAAAGTGAATCAAGATAGTTTGTTTACATTAAGGTATATCTTAATGTTACATCCTCCCTTTAAAGTGTAGCTAAATAATATACGAGTATAATGTTAAAATATAAACTTTGCAACAAAACATTAAATATTGAACCTCTTTACTGGCTTAACCAATCTTCCTGACCTTGTAACATAATTATCTTGACTTATTGTTGTAGTATTTTTTTTTAGAACATTTTTCTCTTCGATAGTTTCAGGTTCTGAGTGATGTTCTGCCGAAGTAATGTTATTTGTTTCACTATTAGGTATAACTACAGCTTCTTTTTCTTTAATCATGTTTGATTCAGTCTTGTGTAGTACTTCTGCATTTCGTCTGTATAACTCTCCATCATCACTTTTTATAATAACAGATCTTGGATTTTCTTCCACCTTTGCTTGAACTTGTCCTCCTTCCCATTGTCTGTGAGCAGTTTTAAATCTTATTCGGTCACCTATTTCTACTTTATTGTTATAGTTTTTTTTTGTTAGCATTACTGTATGATATTTGTTTTTTTCTTTGTGTCCTTAATTCATTTGAAACGTTGGTAATTATTTTAGGTTTAAGATTATCCTTCGATATAGGGATTGTTGATCTGGTCATTCTGCTGTATAGACGTTGATTGGGAGAACCCAAGTTAGTTCTAGGTGTGTTTCTCTGCTATGATGAGGACTACTCGTCTGGTGTTCAAAACCCCATAGATTTTTGAATTCTCTGAATTCTCTTGATGAAAAACAAGAGCCGTTGTCACTTTCTAATTTCTCGGGGATACCATGTGTAGAAAACCATTCTTTAAACTGTTCGATAACTTGATTGGATGTAGAACTTTTAATTAATTTAAAATCAATGTAACCTGAAAAGCTGTCTATAATACAGAGATATTCGTGTCCTTTAAAATAAAATATATCTGAGGCAACAATTTGCCAAGGTAAATCTGGTACTTCTTTATTAAGTACTGTTAATTGTGTGTTTGCTTTTTGAGTTCTTTCACATACAGCACATTTTTTGAGATATGAAATAATGTCGTTTGCTTGTCCTTTCCAATATAGAAGTTCTCTAGCTCTACGTAATCAGCTTTGAATGCCTAAATGCCCTAAGTGAATATTTTTCAGCATTTTATTTACTTGAGATTTTGGTACTAATACTTTATGTCCTTTGAATACCAAACCATCGTAAAAAGCAAGCTCTTCTCTGAAATTAAAGTAATGTTGTATTATTTCAGGCAGTTCTTGTTTTAGGTCGGGAAATCCATTTTGAATAAAATTTATCAATGTTTGAAGCTCATTATCATTCTCAGTTGCTAAAACAAGCTCTTCTCTAGCAGTTCTGGACATCGATAACACAATTTGTACTTGAAGTTCTTCTTCTTCATCTGTGACAGTTTGTTGTTGGCAATCACGACTAAGGATGTCAGCAATCGGTATGTCTGCACCTTTTTTGTATATGACTATTGGTGAATACTGTGTTATGTCAAAAAGTATTCTTTTAAGTCTCGGAGGTGCTGATTGTATGGGCTTCTTAAATATTACCTCTAGAGGCTTATGGTCAGTCTCTATAATTAGCTGTTTTCCGTAAATATACTGATGAAACTTATCACAGGCGAATTTAATTGCGTAAGCTTCTTTTTCTATCTGTGGATAGGATTCTTGAAAATTCGTGAGTGCTTTTGTTGCATATGCAACTGGTTGATTTTCTTGCATAAGTACAGCTCCAACACTCTTTGAACTTGCATCTACAGATAATGTTACTTGTTTGTTTACATCATAAAATTTTAAAACAGGAGCAGATGTTAATTGTTGTTTAATTTTAGAAAAAGCATAGTCTTGCTCATGACTCCAATCAAATTCTACGTCTTTTTTTAATAACTTTCTTAATGGTTGTGTCAGCTCTGACATATTTTTTATAAACTGGCTAAGATATGTTACCATTCCTAAAAGCCTTTGTATCTCTATCTTGTTTGTTGGCGTTTTCAAGTTTTTGATGGCAGCAACCTTTTCAGGATCAACTGACAGTCCTTCTTCTGATAGTAAATGACCTAAGAATTTGACTTGTCTAGATTCAAATACACATTTTTCTTTATTCAATTTTACACCTGCTTCTTTCAGTATTTTTATAACTTTGGCTGTAATTTCACGTAGTTTCTCTTCTGTTTCTGCAAATATGAAGACGTCGTCCATAGAACACTCTGTATTTGGAACTATTTCCAGAAGAGAAGACATGATTTCTTGGTATATTTCAGGTGCTGATGCCAAACCAAAGCATAAACGGGTAAAACTGTATCTTCCCCAAGGGGTAGCAAATGTTAAATACTTTTGTGTTCTTTCTGTGACCCTAATTTGCCAGAAGCCTCTTTTTGCATCCAAAAGACAAAACCATTTGGCTCCATGTATTCTGCTGACAATTTCGTTAAGCGTTTTTAATGGATAATGTCTTCTTAAAATGTTTTTGTTGACATCAGAAGGGTCTAGACAAATCCTGAGTTTACCTTTTTGGTGTACTATCACCATAGGACTGACTACAGGTGTAGGTTCTTTTATAGGTTTTATTACCCCTAATTCGACCATTTTGTCTAGCTCTGCCTTTACGTCATTTCTTATTGCATGAGGTATTCTTCTTGCGGGCTGTATATTAAACTTGGGATTGTCAATCAAATCTATGTCGTATATAAAATTTTTTATGCATCCCAGACCTTTAAATATGTCATCTTTTTGAATGTCTTGAATTTCTTCTACTCTGACTATTAATCCTAAGTCTTGACAATATTTTCTACTTTAAAAAGTATATTTGCAACTGAATTTTTTAAGTGGCATTTGACTAGTATTTCACCTATGACAGAAATTGTACTTTCACTAAAGGTTACCAGTCTTTTAGTTTTGGAAGGAGTTATTTCAGAACCTAATTTTTCAGCTATATATTTCGGTAAAACATTGCACTGTGCTCCAGTATCTAGCTTTACTTGAAACTTCTTCTTATTAGCCTTTATTATTTCATGCCAATCTTCATCTTTACTATGTGCCACTGATCTTATGTATAATACTTCTTCTTCAGTTTCTTCAGTTCCATCTTCATCATCCAGCGAATTTATATTTTTACCTCTTGATTTGTTCTTATTAGAAAAACATTGTTGTGAAAAGTGCCCGTTTTTATTGCATGATTCACACTTATACATAAATGCAGGACAACTTTTGAGTCCATGTCTTGTGCCACACCTTTTACAATCGAAAGTTTCTGTTAATAATTGTGATTTTCCTTTTTCAGCTTTTTTCTGCTTATTTCTTAGCAAATTCACTTGACTAATCTCTGAACTCTGAAGTTCTCTTAATTGATTGGTAGCTTGTTCACTGGCTCTACATATTGCTATTGCTTTGTCTAGTTCCACATTATCTTCTGTTAACAATTTTTCTCTCACTTTATCAGAACGAATTCCAAAAATTATTTTGTCTCTTAATAAGCTATCTAGTAGGTTTCCAAAATCACATTTTTTAGCTTGTGAACAAGTCAAAAATTCGTCAAATGTATCACCTTCTTTTTGCACTATTTTAAAAAAATTGTAGCGCTCAAACGGAATATGTGCCTTTGGGCTGAAGTATCTCTCGAACCTATCTTTGATAATTTTTATATCCTTTTGCTGCTCTTCCGTGAGATTAAAATTGTTAAAAATTTGGATGACATCTGGACCTATGGCTGTCATAAATAATGCGGCTTGTACTTCTGGTGGCTTTTTGGAGAGTTGGGTTGCTGTTGAGTACCAATCAAATTGTTGACTCCAAATTTTCCAACTAGATGACATGTTTTCTGTGCTCAGGGCTATATTTTTCGGTAGACGAATTCCTGAAGCACCTATATCGTGGGTAGGTATTTCATCAGGCATTTTCACTATTTAATTATTAATCTCTAGCTTTGAAATATATCTTGCCTTTCAATTGCCTATCAAAACCACTTCTGACACCATGTAATATTATTTATTATAAAAATAAAGATTTGTGATTGTATGACAATTATATTTTATTACATTGATATATGATAACACTTGTCAAAAGTGAATCAAGATAGTTTGTTTACATTAAGGTATATCTTAATGTTACAGTAAATGCTACAAAAGCAAACAAGTATTTTGTTTTGGTTGTGGTAATAAAAATGTAATGTAATCACAAACTCAACAAAGTCAAAGCAAGAGAAACAAATTCCACAAAACACAATAAAAACTTCGTTGTCAGAATGGAACGAATATTTGTTGTTTGTAAAACGGTTTTTAACTACAAATATTTCTAAAAATGATAGTAATGGTAGTGGCTTATCTAATAATAAGGTTGTCAGATCAGGTAATAATGATATGTTAAACAAAAATAACTTAAATGTTATCCAGCTTAGTTCAGTTTTTGTTCAAAAACCCAACGATAATAAGTTTTATCTTAACGTCACATTTTTAAACGAATCAGTCTTAGGTTTCATTGATACAGGTAGCACTTCAACGATTTTAGGATCTGATGGGTTTTATCTTTTAAAGAAACTAAATTTACCTATTCAATATGATAATTTTGTCAGTGTTACAACTGCGGATGGTACTTTTCAGGATTTGTTAGGCCATGTTTTCGTTCCTATTTCATTAAATAATGTAACCTTTACAATGAAAATTTTGATTGTGCCTTCTATAAAGCAAACATTAATTTTGGGGATGGATTTTCATAAACTTTTTGGGCTTAAAATTGATTATAAACAGTTAAATTTTGAATTAAGTTCTGAAATTTGTATTGTTAATACAATTCAACCATTTGATAGTTTATTAGACAGTCAAAAAGCAGAATTAAATAAGGTTATACAATGTTTTAAGGACATAGCTCCTCCAGACAAGTTAGGTCGAACACATATCTTATCTCATACTATTGATACTGGTGATACTAAGCCAATAGCACAGAGGCAGTATCCACTTTCACCAGCAATGCAGGAGCATCTTAACAAGAATATTGACGAGATGTTAGAACTTGGGGTTATTCAACCGTCCAAGAGCTCATGGTGTAGTCCGCTATGGTTAGTTCCGAAGAAAGATGGAAAATATCGAGTATGTTTTGATGGCTGGAAGTTAAACCAGGTTACAGTTCCAGACCCATATCCAATGCCTTTAATAGATAGTATTTTGAATAAACTGAGAGATGCTAGATATTTATCGTCGATTGACTTGAAGAGTGCATTTTTTCAGATACCGTTAGAACAATCTTCACGTCCAAAAACCGCATTTGCAGTATATGGTAGAGGTCTCTTTGAATTTAATGTCATGCCTTTTGGTTTAGCAAACGCACCCAAAACAATGTGTAGATTAATGGATTCAGTTCTTGGACCATCCCTATGGCCTTATGCTTTTGTTTATCTTGATGATATGGTTATTGCAACTCCTAGTTTTGAGAACCATATTTAAATTTTAAAAGAAGTATATCATAGACTTAAAGAAGCAGGATTAACTGTAAATTTGGAAAAGTGTGAATTTTGCGTTCCTTCTCTAACTTATTTAGGTTTTGTCGTAGATCATAATGGGCTCAGAACAGATCCAGGAAAAGTTGAAGCTATAATGGAGTATCCAGTTCCGAAAAATACCACTGAAATAAAGAGGTTAGTTGGTCTTGTTAGCTGGTATAGAAGATTCATCAAAGATATCGCTACAGTTTGTGCTCCAATTAATGATCTTCTGCATGGCAAGAAGAAAGGTCAGTCTATCACTTGGACACCACAGGCAGATGAAGCTTTCAAAGAAATTAAAACTAGGTTAACTTCAGCTCCTATCTTGGCGTCACCTGATTTTACTAAAACTTTCACAATACAATGTGATGCAAGCGACACAGGTCGGTGCAGTTCTTTACCAGGAAGATGATGGAATTGATCATCCAGTAGCTTATGCAAACAAAACTTTGACATCTAGCCAAAGGAAATATTCAACAACAGAAAAGGAACTATGGGCTGTCGTTTTTGCCGTAGAGAAATTTAGATCTTTTATAGAAGGTACTCGCTTCATTATCGAGACGGACCATTCAAGTCTTTTGTTTCTACACAAGTTATCTAACCCTTCCGGAAGATTGGCACGTTGGTCTTTGAGATTATCGCAGTTTAACTTTGAAATCAAACATCGTAAAGGTGCTTTAAATGTAGTTGCAGATGCTTTGAGTAGATCTTTGCCGGAAATTTCTGTTATTGATGTAAGTTCTTTTATTCCTGATAATTGGTATAAATCTATGCTAACAAAGGTAGAGACTTATCCTGAAAAATACCCTTCTTTTTAAGTAGAAAATGGCATTTTATATAAACATATGTTTTCGAAAGTACCTATTGAAAGTAACGTATCTAATTGGAAATTTGTAGTACCGCGGAAAAATCATCAAGAAATTTTCAAGTTATATCATGATAATCCTACAGCAGCTCATTTTGGCATTTCCAAAACGTTGTCTAGAATTTTAGAGCTTTATTATTGGCCAAAAATTAGGAAAGATGTTTATAAATATGTAAAAAGCTGTGAAGTTTGCGCTGCTTGTAAAAGTTCAAACTTACCACAGGCTGGTTTAATGGGTTCTTTTAGAAATATTAATTTTCCTTTTCAAATGATTTCGTGTGATTTAATAGGTCCTTATACCAGATCCAAAAGTGGGAATCGATATTGTCTTGTTGTAGTAGATTATTTTACTAAATATACGGTCGTTCATCCTATGCCTAACGCTACCGCAAAAAGCATTGTTAGATTCATGGATAATCAAGTTTTTCTTATTTATGGTGTACCTCAAATAGTAGCTACTGACAACGGATCTCAATTTCTTAGTAGAGATTTTAAAAACCTAATGAATAATTATAACGTTCAAAAAATCTTTTATAATGCTTCCTATACACCTCAAGTAAACCATACCGAGCGGGTTAATAAAGTCATTGTTACAGCTATTCGATGTTACATACACGAAAACCATAAAACGTGGGATACTAATATTCATAAAATAGCACAAGCAATCAGAGCAGTTAAACATGATGTAACCGAGTATTCTCCAGCATTTTTGACTTTTGGTAGAAATATTCCTTTATCGGGGGATTACTATGGGAAAATCGCGGATAATGCTAATAATGTAGTTAATATTGGTGATAAGTTACAGTTACTTGAGGATATTCAAAAATACCCAACGTTATATGAAGATGTTAGGAATAAATTAAAAGAAGCTTATGCTAGGTACTCAAAACACTATAACTTAAGGAAACGGGATCTTAAATTTCATGTAGGAGACAGGGTATGGAAAAAGAATTTTGTTCAGTCTTCTAAAGCAAATGATTTCACAGCAAAATTAGCTCCAAAATTTGTACCGTGTATGGTTACTAAAGTTTTATCTAATTTAGTTTACAGTTTGCAGGACATGGATGGTAATGACTTAGGCAATTTCCATATTAAAGATTTAAAAGAACATTTTTACAGTAATGATGAAAATTTACCTGATGGTGACGTATCGGATTCCGAAACAGTTGTTAGTGATATTTAGCTTGAGTTACAGTAGTAGTTACCTGTCAGTAAAAACAACAGAATTTCTTGATATACCTTTTATATTTGAAGTGTAGAATTATTTTATTTATTGGGGAAATATTTACGCAAATGCATATTATTTTCAAACATGTAAAGTAATTAATGGCGTCTAGTTTAAGGACCGGGTTAATACAGATATTAGCTTTTATTTACTTTTGCACGTTCTTGAAAATTATGAAGAATTATTATTGTTTTTGTCTCGCTATTGAGAGTTACATTTCTTCATAATGTTTTTTATGATTTGTGTTAAATAATATTTATCCATGTGGTTAATGACACAGTATGTTGCTGTGTGACTTACCGTATTAAAGTATCGTATATTACAGTATCGTATTATAGTATCGTATCGTGCAAATTTATCGTATCTTATCTGATAAAATAGTTTATCGAATTTCTACACTTCCGTACATGTTATTAAACAGGAAATCTTGTGTTTATCGGAAATTTTGTTCCTTATCGATGGTAACACTTAGCTTGTTTGCAGGTTTTAGTTCAGGAAGTTATCTGTTAAATTTTTCAACAGGATTTTTGTGACATTTTTGGGATTTTGTTGGGTATACGCTACTGCAGTATCAAGGTTCATGTATTGCTACATTTTTCTATATTTTTTTATATTCCGTATATCGCTGGATAACATTAAAGTATTTAAATTTCATAATTTCCGTAACGTTAGGTGTGAAAACCTTTTCAGCTTTCTAGTGGCTACATACTAGTAATTTTTGTCTTGCTTTTGCGTATTTATTTTATAGGGCCGTTCATTAGTGGGTGCGAGAGGGTTAAGAAATGACTATCTTAAAATGAGGTAGCAGCTCCTGTATCAATTAAAGCTAGTAACGGAGTTTCCTTGATGTAGATGCATATGTGCGGTCTTGGGTCGGATAAACGGAGGGTATTTAATTCGGTGGGGGTTGCTTTCGAGGTTTCTTCTGGGCGGTGCTGGGCTGACCTCGAACTGCTACAGCACCTCTCTAGTTTCCGGATTACGACGGTCGCAAGGACAATCTCGGGACATTACCCCAGTCTTCCCGCAGCGTGAGCAGAATAGCTTAAGCCGACCTTGACATTCGGTTCGAAAGTGTCTCGGTTCACCACATCTCCAACAAACGTTCTGGACAGGTCCAGCAGTTGCTCGGGTATGGTTCGACTGTGGTGCTCGGCTTCTTTCTCCGGTTCTTTGGGTCTGGAATGGTCGTCTGGGTGGCGGGGATCTCACTGGAGCTGTTGCAGCTATTCTTGGTGCAGGCGTTGACGGCGTTTGATTTCGGTATGCACTGGACCTCAATTCTGCTAACAATAGTTCGGTTTCTCGAATTGTTCGTGATAGCGTAACAATGTCGGTGAGATCGCTCTTGCGGATATACTGCCGGTATTCAGGTAACAAATTCCGATATATCCAATGCAATTCCTGCTCAGGTGCAATGCTGCCATGTCTTTTAATTAATGTTTGCATATCGGTAATATACCGGTGAGCCGGTTATTGTATCTTTTGTAGTCGGCGACTAATTTCTATCTCCAAATCAGCAGCGTAATTAATAGAAAAATAGAAACTTCCAAAATCCTGGAAAACTTCGGCCCAATTATGCCAGTGTTGTCGGTTGTTTCGGAACCAAAGAGCGGCTTCCCCTCGAAGGAGTTCTGGCATATGCGGTAATAATTGGTCAATTAGGATGCCTTGTGATGTGCAAATTTCCTGAAGTCGTTCGATAAAAGTAACTGGGTCGGTGCGGCCATCGAAGTGTATATTCCATTTATGCACTTTTAACGGTGTTACTGGTCCAGGAGATCCATAGCTGGTACCATAAGGGGTGGTAGCTTGCAAAGCGAGCATCGGTATTCTTGGGAGCGGTAACGGTAACGGGGGCGGTAACGGTAGCGGTAACGGATAATCCGACCGTTACCGCGGTCGGATTATCTGAGGCGGATGTAGGAAAACTAAACGGTTGTGTACTCGGAGCAGGCGTAGATTTTCCGGATTTGAGGTAGTTTGCCAAACGTTTCCTCAATATCTCGACGGTTCCGGAACTTTCCAATCCAAATTTAGTCACTTCATTAATTAATTCTTCTTTCTTTAATAAGTACACCCAGCTTATTCGGACATCGGTAGGGTCGGATACAATGGCGAGGGGTGTGGTGCTTAGTACGGTCGTAGCAGGACTGGTAGTTGTAGGCGGTTGGCTGCTACTCGTTGTTGTTGCCATCTTCTTTGCAACTAATCAGGTCACTACTCTTTCTTCGACGGTTGGAACGGAACTTTCTTAGCGGCTGGAAATGGGCTTCTTGACGGTCTGACCTCTTCGATGGGTGCAGCTGAACTCTCTGGCGGTTTATGCCTAACTCTCTTGGAAACTGCACTTGATGGCGATTTGTACCTAACTCTCTGGCGGTTTATATTCCCCGGCTAGTATTGAATCGCTCACTTATATACGCTATTACGGTGGGGGGATGCTGGTAACGTAGGTTCCCCTTCCAAATTCGGACGGATACGTGTACAAGTACCTAAGTTAAATAAATTTATACGGAAATGGTTATTACAACTTATAAACTAGATAAAAAAAATATAACGGTTACTTATTTCTGAGCTGGTGGGACGGGTCTTGACAAACGAAATTCCTTGAAATGGAAAGGCCAGTTTAACACCAAAACATCTACCTCTCGAGATCCACGGTGGAATTCGTTGTCTAGAATGGAAAGGTCAGTTTATCCCAAAACATCTACCTCTCGATATCCCCTACGGACAAATCCTGGTACGGGTTTCCTCTGGTTACGGCGCGGCTGGCTGGTACGATGCCGGGCTCTTACAGGCCAGGATATGGGTAGGCGGTGGTTCCCATAATTACATACTACGGAGCGCAAGTCCTTACTTCGCTTGGAAACGGCAGTCTCTTTCTCCCTCGACCTGGAATAAAACGGAGGTCCCTACTGGCTATATATAATCAAACAGAAAAAACAATCCCTGGACGGTTGGTGTAATAATACAATGGAAGTCCCTACTACTTTGCTGTAAAAAAAAAACAAATAAAGTCCCTACTTCCTTGGTGTAACAACACAAATGAAGTCCCTACTCGGGCGCCAAATTTGTAATGGCGCTTTCCTAGATAGATCCAAACTTACCTTACTCGGATGGAACTTTGATCGGGACGGTCTTCCAACTAATAAAGTTTATATCATCTCGGGCGCCACCCTCAGGATTTAAGTGGTTGAGGGCCCACATGCGACAGGTAGCCTTTAGACAGTGGAGACAAAATGGGTAAATAAAACATATTTTGGACAGTATACCAAGTTCCAAATAAAACAATTTCGGTTAAACAACGAGACATACGGTAATCATATAAAACAATCAAATATACCAACATGAAAAATAAATTGAGATTACAGACATCCGGTATATATCGTGATGTATAATACAATTTTTAATATGTCGTTATATTTAACAAAAATCTCATTCGGATTTGTGTAGATTTAGACTGGTACAATATAAAAGCAATTAACTACTGGTACAAAAAGAAACATTTTCGGAAACAAAACAAAAGCTGATTATAATGGTTTGATTATTAGCGCCTTTGCTAGCAAAAAATTAATAAGAGAAACAAATAATTCCTAATTTTAATCATATCGTTAGAAATGAATTATACATGTACATAATTTCGGTAACTACAAAAAAAATACATTTTCGCTTTCTAGGATCTTGTACTTACTTTTTATTAGAATGCTAAATTGCCAGCAACACATATTCAGGAGTACAGGAAAATAAATAAAAACAAACAAAACTATATATTTTACGGTAAACCACAACTAAGTGCGGGCTGTTTAGGCATGCAGTTAAACGGTTTCGGCAAATGCTAAAAGAAAATCAAAATTATTACGTTTACCATACTTTACATGAAAATGCGATCTAAATCGACGGTACCCAGCCGTCTACTACGGAAAGCGGAAAACTGTGTACTAGGTACGGTTATAAAAGCGGTGAAAAGCGGTAAAAGCGGTAAAAAACTCAAGCTTCAGCACACCAACACGCAAGTATATAAATCAAAGCGGAGATCTCCAGAGTAACCAAATTATTTTTAAATTATCCAATTAAAATATGTAAAATGCAACAGAATAGTAAAACAAAACGCGACCGCTATCGCGTAGAGGGGCAAAACCCTTCAGTTTGCTACCCATGACGGGGGGAAAACTTATGGAAGGTGCACCACCAGTTTACTACCCATGATGGTGTTGAGCAGGAAAAGGATAACCTCACCAGTTTACTACCCATGATGAAGGGAACTTAGGAAAGGGGCACCACCAGTTTACTACCCATGATGGTGTTGAGCGAGGAAAGGGTGACAGGTAAGCAGCGCATATAAAGAAAAATCTTAACAAGTTATGAAAAATGTAACGGAATAATAAAACACACGCGACCGCTATCGAGTGGAGGGGCAAAACCTTTCAGTGTGCTACCCATGACGGGGGGGAAACTTACGGAAGGTGCACCACCAGTTTACTACCCATGATGGTGTTGAGCAGGAAAAAGGATAACCTCATCAGTGTCAGCGGTGCATATAAAGAAAAATCTTGGCAAGTTACTCTGGCAAACATTAGTTAGATAGTTTGGTGTACTTTGCTTGGTTCCGGTCGGTCTCGGGGTCTTCACTGGTTTACTAGTTTAGGCAAAACTGTCACTGTAACTGGTACCCCCTTAAAATGCCAAAATCGTCTAATTTATACAATCTGGTTTTCACGCGAAAATGATTACCAGCATGATTTTCCTCGTAATTTTCTGAGTCGATACCAAAAAGAATTATAAAAATCGGTCCATTAATAACGGAGATACATTGAAAATATTTTAAATTCTAAAAGCATAAGGTATCATCCTTCCAGCAAGTAACTAATTAGCGAAGGCTTATCGATGTTACAAAAACTTTTAAAAATATACACAAGTGAACGGTCGAATTTTAATAAATAATACTGTGCGGATTTGATGGAATATACGGAAAGGCACGAAATTTTAGTAACTTCGTTACAGATTTAGCGCAATTTCGACGTGAATTGCATATATATAAAGCCAAAAAATTTTCGAACACGCTAATCAGCCGATCCTAGAACGGAAACGAGACTTCTCGTCGTGTTTGTCGGCGCGAAATCGCTTACCGCAGTGTTGCCGCTGTTTATCTATTTATTATGATAATTTCTGAAATTTGCTAATACTGGTATGTTTTTTAGACTTTTGGATTATTTGCAACGTGAGCAGCGAGAGCTACCAGTATTGCTTTTGCGAGCTACCGGTAGCTTGCGATCGACGGGTTGGCGAACACTGGTTGACATTAGTTAACCATATTTTGTGAATAACATAATTTTATATATTTTAGCATATAAATAAATATAAGGAAAACGTAGTATCGCTGTATCAAGGCTCCTTTTATATTATAGGAAGAAGTAAACTTTTACTTTAAAATGTAGTATTGCCTTATCACCTAAAAAGTTCTTGTGATAAGCCAGTTATAAGAAAGTAAAGTTTCCTATAATTTAAAATATCACATCATTATAATTAACCAAAAATATATCAGTGTAGTTTCCTAATTGATTAATAATTCTAGCTCTCAATAATTATCAATATTAGTTTTAAAAAAAAAAGTGATTGGGCTTGAACGTGTGAAGTTCGTTTTAAGTCTAGTACGAGTTTTTATTAGTTTTCTCAAGTATTAATTGTTCAAAAATTTTTATATTTATATCGGTGGTGGAACACACAGTTACACATCATCGTATGCAGTTGCATTAATTAAAGATACGAGTGAGTAATCTCCAGTTTCTTATTTACATCTAAAAACACACTTGCTACCAGTAATAGATAGGTGACCACAAAAAACCTACTCGCACCGGTTCAATTATCATTAAGCATTTGTCATGCGGTCTTACTGGTTTGTGGTGCCGATAAGAAATATTTAACACCATTAGCGTATCACAAAGTGTTGCTTCTGACTACAGGGGCAACAATAAACAACATAGCTCTCATATTGTAAATGATCCCAAAATGGCCGGTACCAGCAACCCGAGTGGTTCGTATGTAGCAGCCGCTAAATCTACTCCTAAAACTGTATTTCCGAAAAAAGAGCAAGCTATTCTATTTCATCATTCTATCGACAGTCTAAAATTAGTAGATTACGTTAAATCTATCGGTGACATCATTGGACCAAGTAACATACGCTTTGCCTCAAGAATATCCAATAACAGAATTTGTATATATTTAAACAAAGTTGATCTGGTTGATCAGTTAATAGCAAATTACCCCACCATCAATGTAGGAGGATCCGAATTATCTATAAGAAGACTTGTAACACCAGCTAAACGTATTGTACTCTCTAATGTGTGTCCATCAATACCTCATGAAGATATTGAAAAATCACTTAAAGAGTTTGGTCTACAGCTTGCATCCCCTATTTCATTTCTAAGAGCTGGAATACCAGGTGATGAATTTAACCATATACTCTCCTTCCGAAGACAGGTTTATATTATACCTCCACAAGATGATTATCAACTTCAAACTTCTTTAATAGTTCCGTTTGAAAATAACAGTCACCGAATATTTTTATCTACCGACAAAATGGAGTGTTTTATATGTAAATTAACTGGACATATTGCTAACAATTGTCCAAACTCTCAACAATCTCATACTCCTCAAACAGAAGCTTCACTATCAACCGGCTCTCCCAGCTCATATGTTACTTTGGAAACCACCTCCGCATCAGAGCAAAGTCAACCTTCTCATCAAGTACCTGTGGGACAAAAAAGAGCATGCCCTACCTCGCTTGATTCAAGCAGTATTACGTCGCTTCCCGAGAATCAACCAGCTGAATCACACAATCTAAAGGACACCTTTACACATCCCACGCCTGTGGCCACGAATAAACAGAAACATAAGCCTGCTAAGAAGAAACCTAGAACGGAAGACAAAACAGATGATTCAAAAATATCTACAGTTTCAAAGGATGCAATTAAAGAATTCTATGAGAAATCATCTAAAACCCTAACACTATCGGTTGAAAATTTTGTAGCTTTCTTGGAAAATACTTATGGCAGCAACGATCCATTAGCTGAAGCCCGCCAATTCACAGATAACATTACTTCCCTTCTAGATGATATGAAATCCATTTATTCCATTCTACCTGATAGAGCACTAAAAAATAGATTTACTAGATTAGCTAAGAAGATAAAAACGGATCTAAATTTCGAACTCTCTGATTTGGATAGCACGGCATCACAAGGCTCAATAGAAGTAACTGACGATTATCTTTCAGATAGCTCACAACAGTCTGAATCTTACCCCCACTAATACCTGTATTTGCTTTTCAATCTAGTTCAGTGGAACTGCGACGGATTCTATCCTCGCCTAGAACGAATCCAACTGCTTATAACAAATACCGATACTGACATTGTCTGCCTACAGGAAACAAATTTCAAAGAATCCCACAGCAAACATTTGAAAGGTTTTGATGGTTATCACTATCTTCGGACCGACTTCCTAAGAGCAAGCGGCGGTGTTTCTATATTTGTCTCCCGTAATTATTATTCTAAATCTCTCCATTTAAAAACAAATCTCGAAGCTGTCGCTGTCTCAATCTGGTGCCCAAAACAAATTACAATCTGTTGTATCTATATCCCCCCACACTACAACCTATCCAGCAATGAACTAATGGATCTTTTCACTCAACTTCCAACCCCTTTCTTGATTGTAGGAGACTTTAATGCACACAATATAATGTGGGGCTCAAAGAAAACATTTGGCAGGGGAAAAACAGTTGAAGATGCACTAACCCATTCAGATGTCTGCTTGCTTAATGATGGTTCTGACACACATTTTAACATATCTTCAGGCCAATTTTCTTCTATAGACCTTAGCTTTTGTGATCCAAAATCAGCCCCCACTCTTTCTTGGAAAGTTGCGGATTGTCTTTATGATAGTAACCATTATCCAATTCACATATCTGACAACACTATTAAACCATCTATTACTTTGACAAGATGGAAAATTTCTCAAGCTGACTGGTATAGTTTTAAGCTGAAAGCAGAATATCTAATGAACAAATTAGATCATACCAAAGACATAGATGTGTCTGTCGAAGATTTCAATCAATGCATTATATCAGCTGCTGAAAATTATGTTGGAAAAATAGACATTTCTCCTAAACGCAAACTTGTACCTTGGTGGAATGAAAACTGTAAGGCTGCGGTTAAAGCAAGTCATAAGGCATTGAATAAATATCGTAGAGTTAAAAATTTAGCTAATCTTGTGGAGTTCAAAAAATTAAAAGCCCAAGCTAGATACATTGTAAGAGAAAGCAAGAAAAATTCGTGAAAGGAATATGTTTCCACCATGACATGTCAAACACCTCCTAAACAAATATGGACTAAGATCCGATAAATGAAAGGAACCAGTTCATGTACAAAAATACCAGCTCTCTCTACAAATGGACAAATCATTACTGACGATGAGCAAATCGTTAATATCATCGGCTTGAATCTTCAGCAAAAATCTCAAAATAAAATTAGTAAAGATAGTTTAAAATCATGTACAACTAACGCCAACAAGCAAGATATTGATTCATTAAATATTCCTTTCTCCTTAAAGGAACTAACTTCTGCACTTGTCACCTGTAAAAACTCGGCTGCCGGACCAGATGGCATTCCCTTTTTGTTTTTAAAGAACTTATCCACGTATAGTCTACAAATATTATTGGATATATATAATAGAATATGGACACAAAAGGTTTTTCCTCAAATATGGCGAGAGTCAATTGTTCTACCGATGAAGAAGCCAGAAAAACCTCCAAATATGCTAAACTCCTATCGCCCAATATCCTTAACGTGTACAACTTGCAAGTTGTTGGAAAAAATGATTAATAAAAGATTGCGCTGGTACCTAGATAAACACAACATAATTAGCCCTAACCAATCAGGATTTAGGCAACACCGCAGCACCATAGATAACTTGGCAGTATTACAAACAACCATATCTAATGCTTTTCTCGATAATCAAGAAGTCGTTGCAGCGGTTTTTGATATAGAAAAAGCTTTTGATTCTATTTCCCCAAGTGTTATCCTTAATAAATTACATCCTATTGCTCTCTCAGGTAATGCATATTATTTTATAAAAAAATTTTTAACCAATCGACTCTTCAGAGTATCAGCTAATGGTAAATTATCCTCTGCTTTCTCCTTGGATAACGGAGTACCTCAAGGTTCAGTCTTGAGCCCTACTCTTTTTATCTTAGCCATAAACGATGTTTGCAGTTATATCCAGCGTCCAGTCAAATGTGCTATTTATGCAGACGATTTAATTTTGTTTTGTCAAGGTTCTAGTATTTCCTCCATTAATTGCTTACTTCAGACAGCAGCAAATAACTTAAATAAATGGTCCAATGATTGTGGACTAAATTTTTCAACCTCAAAATCCATAGTTATTAAATTTAGCAGGAAAAAAGTTAGCCCAGTTGCTCCAAAAATAATGTTTAACAATGTCCTACTGTCTGTAGTAACCCATCATAAAATCTTAGGGCTTATATTCGATAATCGATTAAGTTGGAAGCAACATGTTCAGGAAGTCAAAGGGAATTGTTTAGTTCGTCTTAATACCTTAAAAACTTTAGCTAATCACCAATGGGGAGCTCAAGAAAAGATATTACTACAAGTATATAGGGCCCTTATTCGCCCAAAATTGGATTATGGTAGTCCCATTTACATGTCTGCTACAAGTTCGATTTTAAAACATCTCAACACCGTTCAAAATGCTGGGCTACGTATTTGTCTTGGAGCTTTTAGATCAAGCCCCTCTAAGGATCTACACTGCGAAGCAAATGAGCTTCCACTTTATCTAAGACGAGAAGAAATGCTTCTAACCTATTCCGCAAGAATATCTGCTAATCAAGAAAACCCTGTTTATTCACTTTTAACCTCTCCTCATCTTACTTATAAACCTAAAATTCAATCTCTGCCCCAAATTATTAAACCGATTCTTTCTGATATTGATCTATCGCTCACCACACCCTACCATATTTTGGTAACCCCTCCATGGAAAATGATTTTTCCAAATTTTAATACATCCCTGAGCAAGTATCAGAAGAGTGAAACTTCCCATACATTCTACAAACAAGCTTTTTATGAAATTATCAATTCTTCTCATTTCGAAAGAATTCTATACACTGACTCATCAAAAAATGAATCTGGTGTTGGATGTGCTGTCACTACAACACTAAACACTATTAAATCCAGTATACTTCCATCACACTCCTGCATTCATACAGGTGAATTATTTAGTATTTTACTGGCAATAAATTGCCTTACCCAAGACCATAAACAGGTGGCTATTTGTACTGACTCTCTAGCATCTATCCAATCTATCAGTATCATGTTTAGTCAACACCCTCTGGTGCAGAAGATTCAAGATTCAGCCGACCGCCTTATTTCTTCTGGGGTGACAATAACATTTATTTGGATCCCATCCCACGTCGGTATCCCCGGGAACGAAAGAGCTGACAACCCGTTAAAGAAGCCCTATCATCACAGCTGCCTTGCGAAACTGTCCAAATTAACAAAGACTTACAAACCTTTTTTAAAAAACAAACTCTTAAGCACTGGCAAGACGACTGGAACCATACACATACTAAATTACATGAAATACAACCCACCATTCCATTAATCCACCTTCCAGAGATGTATAGAAGAAACACTGTTATACTTCGAAGATTACGAATAGGTCACTCGAGGTTAACTCATAGTTTTTTGATGGCATCACAAAGTCCACCTAAATGTGATCACTGTAATGCTCCTCTAACTGTGAAACATATTCTAATAGACTGTTTATACTATTCAAAAAAACGCCAAAAACATCAACTTAAACACACCATCAAAGAAATCCTAGGCTTACCTCTTCAATTTCCTCATCTCTTCAGATATTTACGAGATACTCAACTGTATGACAAAATATAAAACTTGGACTTGCCTATAGTGATATAGTAGTGATCAAAAATTAAAACTGTTAATTATCTGTGTATCTTATCATATATGTAACTAACTAAAGATATTATTATATTGTATTTGTGTCAATGATCTTGTAATCGAGACACGTTAATTGTAATAAAAAAAAAATAAAAAAAATATTAGTTTTAGGTGATTGTGCCATTGGTACAATTTTTAATAAAATCTGAAACAAAAGTTTCCTACCTTGAATTGATGTAGATGGTATACACACTTAAACTACTCGGTTTCTGTATTCTCTGATAATCATATGATGGTGAAAATAGCAGAACTCATAATAGTATCTTGTAAGTAATGTAAGTAAACAATTACCACATACTAAATGAATTTTTGAATTTTTAGAAAAATATCCAGATTTTATACACTAAAGTATTTCCATGTAACACTAACACTAAATGAAATAAATCATTGCTAAAAACAAACTGGATAGATGAAAAACAAAGGAGAATTTTTTTTGAAAATATATCCCGAAAACTGCAAATGACTTCTAATTACATAGTAGTGTGATAAGAATATGTATAGGCAACTCTAGATTAGCGGATTTATTAATTGTGCTACAAGTGATCAATATTGACTTTCATTACATTACATTAATAATATGAATATGTAGAGTGTATGTAAACTGGTAATTGTAATCCATTAAATTAACATTGATTGGACAAAAGGAAGGATTGTGCATAAAAGAGAAACAATTCTTTAAGATTGGAAAAAACTAATTTATTTCAATTTTTTTTTGCAAATTTAATTCTTTTTTTTATTTCTAATTCTATTTTTTATGTCCAATTCTACTAATTCTTTTTTTTTACTGTTTCCAAAACTTCTAGTTTTTTACTTGAATTGCTTTCTTTAGCTGCAGAAAATCATCTTCCTTGTTATTTTTTAATTTTGGGACTCTAGAAGCTCTGCTAATGTTGGGTATTGACCTGGAAATGTTTTAGACAGGCAAAACTTTATCTGTAAAAAACAAACATATTTTAAGAACAAAAATGAGCATAATATCACAAATATTTTAATTATTTATGAATTTGCTATTTGTTTGTATGTAAAATAATATAGACAATGACCGGTGTAAATAAAAACGAGTAGGACAAGTAAATACTTAAACATATCAAAATAACAAGTAAACGCCAAAATTGAAGTGAATAAAACAAGTATTTACTCGCGAGTAAATAGTTGAGAGGCTAGTAAAACCCGGAAAAATGCCAATTTTTTTGTGAATAAACGCAAGTAAATACTTCGTCTATTCGCAAGTCAACCCGACCCCATACTTGCAGTCGTACTTGTACACGAAATATGGCTGCATTTATGAAGCTGCGTGATGTGAAACGTTATGGAGACCGGCGTGATAAGTCCCGATCTATCTAAGGGACTATAACGGTTTAAGAGCGAAAACGTAGATTTTCTCTCTTCGCACTTTCTTGATGAAAACACTGATGCAAGGGGTGGAGGATTAACTGCACGGAAAAAGATGGACATTTTTCTGAGATACGTTAGTGATCCACGATTCCAAAGTGGTGTTGCCAACGACATGGGGGTTGAAAGAAGTACCGTCAGCAGAACATTTTCAAGTGTATTGGATAAAATAGTGTCGAAGTCTGAAGATTGGATTAAATTTCCACGCACTATTGAAGATATGGATCAGGCCAAGGCAGATTGGGCTTCAAAATTTCACATTCCGACTGTCATTGGTGCTATAGATTGCACGTGAATATTATGTAAAAGGAAAAAATTACAAGTGTGGACGTTCAATGGCCAGGGAGTGTACATGATGGCAGGATCTGGCGAGTGAGTGGAATTCAGGACGTGGTGCGCCGATATGATGGTGATATTTGTCTCTTTGGTGATAGCGGATATGTAACCAAGGAGTACCTTGGTTACTGACTCTTTTTGACGAAGATGAACCAAGAAATGCTCGTGAGCGAAATTACAAATTTTAAAGAGTAATAATTAAAAGAATTTTTGGCCAGATTAAACGTCGTTTTCCCATAATCTCGAGCCAAGTTGGAATAGCAGTCAAAAATGGTCCCAATTTAGTAATAAGTTGCGCAGTGCTTCATAATGTAGCAAAACATTTGAATGATGCTTGGGAAATGGAAGACGGAATCGAAAATGGTGTGGCTGAAGAAAATGTACCTCTGTATGATTTAGATCGGAATGAAGTTATAAATAGACGACGTGGTCAGCAAAAACGATTAGAAATTATTAATAATCTGCTGATGTAAATACACATTTTTGACATGGAAATAAATTTAATCCCATTTCCTTTACTCCAATTGCAATCGCATATGTGAAAAAATAAAATAAAAAAGTAATAAAACATATAAATAGAAAAACAAAAATATATCTTATCTCAACAACACAAATTCTTTTAAGACATCGTCTTCTTCAACCACAACGCGTTGTTAAACAGACTCCCTTCGTCTGTGTTGTGCAGCTCTTAGGTTCAACTCCGTTATCAGCAGTTGTTCACGTTCAGTCTGAAGTCTTATTAGCTTAATTTGTTCAAGCAATAATAAACGCTGCAGCACACCAGTTGTCCACTTTGACGTCTATTCAACTGAGAGTTTCAATTTCTTATCTTTTTTAAACTTCGTTGCATTGCTCTTACGTATTCCAGTCACTGGTGTGATGGGCTTGTTTGCTGCTAACATGTCAACGGGGTCATCTTCGTTTTCCCTATTCTCATTCTTCTCATTGAATTCAGATGCCTAAGGTATTTTGCAATAAACTGGGTTCTCGTTTGAATCGCAAATTTTTAGGAAATCTGCCTCCCATGACAACAATGTTATTGGTTTATTTCCAGTTGCATTAATATCACAACCACAAGGAGTACCTTGGTTACTGACTCTTTTTGACGAAGATGAACCAAGAAATGCTCGTGAGCGAAATTACAAATTTTAAAGAGTAATAATTAAAAGAATTTTTGGCCAGATTAAACGTCGTTTTCCCATAATCTCGAGCCAAGTTGGAATAGCAGTCAAAAATGGTCCCAATTTAGTAATAAGTTGCGCAGTGCTTCATAATGTAGCAAAACATTTGAATGATGCTTGGGAAATGGAAGACGGAATCGAAAATGGTGTGGCTGAAGAAAATGTACCTCTGTATGATTTAGATCGGAATGAAGTTATAAATAGACGACGTGGTCAGCAAAAACGATTAGAAATTATTAATAATCTGCTGATGTAAATACACATTTTTGACATGGAAATAAATTTAATCCCATTTCCTTCACTCCAATTGCAATCGCATATGTGAAAAAATAAAATAAAAAAGTAATAAAACATATAAATAGAAAAACAAAAATATACCTTATCTCAACAACACAAATTCTTTTAAGACATCGTCTTCTTCAACCACAACGCGTTGTTAAACGGACTCCCTTCGTCTGTGTTGTGCAGCTCTTAGGTTCAACTCCGTTATCAGCAGTTGTTCACGTTCAGTCTGAAGTCTTATTAGCTTAATTTGTTCAAGTAATAATAAACGCTGCAGCACACCAGTTGTCCACTTTGACGTCTATTCAACTGAGAGTTTCAATTTCTTATCTTTTTTAAACTTCGTTGCATTGCTCTTACGTATTCCAGTCACTGGTGTGATGGGCTTGTTTGCTGCTAACATGTCAACGGGGTCATCTTCGTTTTCCCTATTCTCATTCTTCTCATTGAATTCAGATGCCTAAGGTATTTTGCAATAAACTGGGTTCTCGTTTGAATCGCAAATTTTTAGGAAATCTGCCTCCCATGACAACAATGTTATTGGTTTATTTCCAGTTGCATTAATATCAGTTTTTTTTCTACTGCGGTTTTCATATTGTTCAATAGCTTTTTTAACTGTCCAACACCAATTTGCTTCCCAACCTTTTTTCGAAAACTGGTCGGCTAATCATCCCCATGCCTTCTCTTTAGGCATCATGCAACTTTAGGCAACAGGGATTTATTTAGCACAACACTAAAGTCTTTCAATAACGCAACAAAAATAGCTCTATTGTCACAACCGGAAGTCACACTACTTTCATCGATAGTTGTAAGGGGACAAAAACAGACGGGAACGACAACTGACTTGTGAGTAATGACGGGGGGTCAAGTTAGTTTAGCGGCGAAAACAGAACAAGTCACAACAGGAAATGATGCGTAGTCTGTGTGGCGCTACAAGTATTTACTTGCCTTTTTGCGAATTCAGTTGTCTCGCGAGTAAATAATTGCGAGGATACTCTCAGGTTCACGAGTACATGGTCACAAATAAACTCGACGCTTTATTCACATCGGTTTAAATATTCGTTACACTTGTAAATAATTACTCGTCGTACTCGTTTTTATTCACACCGCTCAATACCATTTGTAATACTTGTCAATATCTCAATATCAATAAATATTGTTATATAAAAGCTTTTTTTTATTTCATACAAAATTTTTCCATTTTAATGTAATTTTATTTACAGTGAGCTTTATTACCTATACAGTAGCATATTAATTAGTAATTATGTAAAACAATAATAAATCTTACCTTGGAAATTGATTGTGTTAACCTCTACTTTTTGGAAGTTCATCTTACTAAGAACAATAAATAACATCTAGGCTTTAATATTGTTATGTCTTATTACTTCCTTACTTGGTCTAGCCTTAACTCCTTAACAACATCAAGCACCTAGTTACAAACAAACAACATGTAATTTCAATATGTCAATCTGACGATGCTAGTTATAGCGAAACAGCTGTAATTGATTTTAAAGCGAATTTTTCAAATAAATAGTGGAAGTTTAGTTTAACTGTGCAGTTATTTATTGTTCTTACTTACCTTGGAAAGTAATATTACTACTTGTTTCCTCATTGATTTCCAATGATATTAGAATGGCCACTTCTGTAAATAAAATATTTAAAATAGGTACACTAGGAATTGGAGTAATACATATTTTGGACTAAATTTAAACATCTTATTTTCAATTAACTTTACCTATTTCTGTAAAATGCTAAAAAAATATTATTTTATACATTACCTTCAATAAAACTCTCTCCTATAGTATTGCTATCATATAAATTGTTTATGGGTGTTATCTGAGGACCTATAATAGCCATCACACGCTAATCTTGAGCTGTTATTATGGGTACCTTTGACCCGCCACCAGTAATGTAGGTCTGTACGTGTAGAAAATAGTTTTGTTAAAATTATACTTATACACAAAACATAATTAATTCGATACCATTACCTTATCATTAGCTTTATGCTTTTTGGCCTTCTTTTTTAAACCATCGTAAAGCAACATTAGCTGGTTGTTAGTTCTAAAACCAGTTTTACACATACTACTATACTCATCTGCAATATTTTCCAAAGTTGAGTGTTTTTGTTGTAACCAAACGCTATCAGTTTTTTTGTTTTTTTACAATGTGCTTACATTTTTCCACTATTGTAAGAAGATTCTCCTTTTCTTCTTCTAAATAATTTTTACTTCTTTCGCGTTTTGTACTCATATGGTAAAATTAAATAATATTAAATAAAAGTGGCAAAGAACGACAAAGTGCCAAGATTTAAATTTAAAATTGTGGGGTTATGTTTAATGACAAATCCTTGCAAACAAACGATTTGCGCATGCGCCTAAAAGTGAAGAAATTACTACATTATAACTTATTTGTCGAATAGCTATTTGAAGTTCTAAAAGCGTTATTGAAACGAAAATAAATTTAATCAACAAATAAATGTTATTCTTCGATTTATTTGACGTTGGTGAAACCGGGCATTATATAATTAAAATATTTTTAAAAAATATTGTAACCATGTGTTATTTAATATAGAAAATTTATTGATTTTTAAATAAATCTGTTTTTTTTTAAATTGATCTTATTTTATTATCTAGTAAATTGGTTTCGTAATGTAGTCTAATTGTAAAATAATTTAATAATTTATTTGGTTAAAGAGTATGCATGATTAGATCAAAAATATGGTTTTAAAAAATATTAAATATTGTTGGATTTAAATTTTTGAAAGTGTTAACAACTAAAATATTTATAATATTTACATTGTTTTTAAAAATGTTACATGTATTTTTAAATGTTCTAAAATATTTTTCCGCTTCCTGACAAACATAAATTACAAAAGAAGTTGCTTTTACAAGTTTGCCATATGTTTTTTGCATCAGTAAGTTTAATATTATTTTCTGTTGTTCTAATATATAAAAAAAATCAGAACAGGTAATTGTTTTTTTAATATTTTTCACAACAAATCCAGCAATATATCCAATAATATCGTTAATAAAAGTACTATGAATTAATGAATTTGATGGCAAATAATAATCATTATTAAACTCTTTGCTACGTTCGGTAACTTCTAAATTGATATCATTTACATTCTTAGTATCAACTAAACTAATGCCGTACAAGATATATTTAAAACATGGGTAGAATCAAGAGCTAATGCATTTGCTGTGACAAGTCCTTTATTGTCAGTATGTACAGTTATTCTCCTAATGGCAGAAGAAAATTGTCGTGTTGTAGGATTATTGTTGTGTCCTCTGTTTGTAGCAAGAACATTCACTTTACGTAGATTCGTGATATTATTCTATGCATTTTTTTGAGTGGACTATATAATCAAAATGAAAAAATTTTACTTAATAATACTGTATTCACTAAAAACAAAATTAAAATTAAAATTTTTCGAAATATATCAACAACTATCCTTTTCATTGCCAGTTTTTTCTAATCCCACACCATTAAAAATTAATAAGACCCGCTCCTAGCTTCCCTTCTCACCAGTCCAAAAGGCCCGTTTTTGGTTTTGAAGCCATAGGCGGGTACAGATTTACTTTAAAGTGAATTTAAAACTGAGTTTCGAACATTCTCCTTTGCTTCTTATACAACTAAACAAAATTTCCAAGTGGTTTTAAGACAATTTGTAAGTATATAATCTAGATATTTTTTTGCACTTACAAGTTCTTTACATAGACCTTTTAAACTTTTAATGCAGATTAGAAATTCCAAAAATCCCGTGTGACGTTTAGAAGTTAAAAACGGTATGAATTGACCATCTTTTTCAACTGTAAGATAATGAATATACTGTAACCCTTGTTAGTTCCAAAAAGGCAGGGAGCCAATTTGTAACTAAAAAGCTCTCCAAAAGAGATCCCGGCTAAGAGACCCTCTCCAGGGGGTGGTTCGACTCCAAGTTGATGTTCACTATAGGAAGGATTGGAATGTATAAGTAATAAGGGCGCCACTTTCTTTTGAACGATATTGATTAAGCAAACAAACTACACAAAAACTAAGGCGAGAAAGATAGAAATACCTTACTTTAGTTAAACAACAAATAAAGAAGCTACTTGAAATAAATACCAACCACGCTACACCCTTAAGACTTATATACTAAGGTATATAAATGTTTTTTTTTAAATTGATTATTTATTGAAACTGTAAGTACTGGCTGATAATGAACTGGAATTGTAAAAAGTGGACTTAACTTTAGGTTTCTGTGCTGTCTAGGAGGGCGGCTTCAGCTTTTTCGTGGAGAGATGAAAGTTTCTGGAAATTTCTTTAATGGTTCTGGCAGCTTGAGATGTAATAGTTTTCTTAACGGCTCAGAAGTGGTTTGAAGGACTGTCTTCACATAGGAACCTTCCAAAAGCGGTAACTGGGCTCTAAATTAGCGATAACTTGACTACAACTTAGCGGGTTGTATCTTTCTAAAAGTTTTATGTGTGTGAGAAGGAATCATGGAGGTATAGGCGTTAGTATTGGACAGACTTTTCAGATAGGACAGCGAATTACTAAATTTCAACAAATAAATTGTCTTATCTTCAAGTTTTCCAACACAGCGTCCACAAATATAATAAACTAACAAACAATATTGAAAATTATTAATGTACAGGACGATAAAGCCGGTCCTGTTCTTTATAATGCAAAAAATTTTCATTAGACTAATGTTTTGAATGAAAAAGGTATACTGGTTTTAGTAAACTTTGAAAAAATCATATATTTGTACTAAGTGCATGTTTGTGAAAAATGGATTTTTATATAATGCAGTACAGAAGTGGTTTTTGTTTAAGAACTATTATTAATTGTTTGACTCTAAAGCAAGTTTTAATAGCGTGGTTGAAGACTACGCTCTAAGATTTTTATGAAGTGATAAAACCTATGTTTGGTTGACACATTCTCATTTATACTAAAATAATTATTATCTTTGGTATTACTGTTAGTCCTGTTTAATATCTTTTTCTACTACTGTTAAAAAATTTTTTGCACTTCTTGCTTACCATTATATTGTGTTCTTTACAGCCTGATGATGGTCTAACCTAGACCGAAACTAGTTGCGATAATTGTAATTTACCTGAATAAAAGTCTGTGGTTTTGACTTTGAGTTTTATTGGATCTTTTCTTTCCAATTAATTATATTTTGGGCAGATCCTAATTTTAAGGGAAGTAGTCTTGGATTATCTATTAGGTTATGGAATTTTGGTTGTTCATTTCCGGATGTACATTTGTAGGCAAAGCTGAGAAACCTGGAACAATATTAGGTTTCCTCAGTTCTTTTATATGTATAATTTTCTTTTATTTTTATTATTTGTAATTTCTACTCGGTTTCTATCTAAAAGTTCAGTTATTGTGTATGGACCTACAAATTTATTTAATTTATTTCTTTCCTGACCAGGGTTTTTCTTAAATAACTTTTGGCCTATACTAAATTCTTGACTTTCATCACCTTGGTAATTAGTTTTTGAAATTATTTTTTTCTTCGTTTATATCTAATTTATTACTTATGTTTTTGTATACATGTTCTAATTTTTTGTTTATTATTTTCCGCGTAATCGGAATAAAAATTTTTGGAAGGAATATTTCATTAGGATTTCTACTATGAGTATGTCCGAAAGTAAGTTCGAATGGAGTATAATTTGTGGATGAATGAAGTGAACTATTATAACCTATTAAAGCATAGTCCATTATATTACTTTCGTTAGGATAAACTTTTTTTAAAATTCTAAGGTGCTTTATTAATGTGGAATGAAATTGTTCTACAAATCCGTTTGATTTATGATGACCTGAAGTAGTGAAATAAATTTTAATTTTGTGCAAATTTAATATTTCTTTAATAGTATCATTTTTAATTTCGGTTCCTTGGTCAATAATTAATTTTTCAGGAATTCCAAAAGCTGAAAAGTATTTTATTAAAGCGTTACTTATATGAATTGCGGTTTTTCCTGCTATTTCGTAAGATTGAGCAAATTTAGTGAATGAATCTACTAGTGTAAGGTAAATTTTATTATCAAAAAAGAATAAGTCTATGTGAACGATTTGAAAAGGTTTAGAAGCTGTTTCTGTTAATAACAAAGGAGAGTATAGTGGTTTCCTACAATATTTAGTGCGTTGACATACATCGCAAGAGTTAATATAATCTGTAACTGATTTTTTTATATTCATCCAATAATAATTTTGTTTTATTTTTTCCGTTATTCCACGGAAGTTTTACCTTCGTGAAAATTTTGAACTAGCATAATTTGTTCTTCTTTGTCTACTTATGTATTAACTAATTTTGTACACTTTATAAGTTTAGTACTTTTTTCAGAAAATTGTTTTAAATAAACTTTGTTAAAAGCATTATAAATATTATCAGAATAAAACCATATACAATATGTTCTTTTTGTTATAGTGTAATCTCTAAGAAATTCGAAAATTAAATGATCATTGTTTTGTTCTGGAATATTTACGGTTATAATTTTGTCATTTTCATAAGTGTCATTTTTAATTTTTAAAGTCGGATATGCATATGGAAACACTAATATTTGAATTACTTTATTGTTAATAATTTCATCTAATTAAGGATAATAAAAAACTCTTCGTTTTAACAAAACTTCCAATATTTATTTAAAAAATTGCTTTTTTAAGATTCAATGACAGCTGTTTCGCTATGAAGCATCATCCTATAACACATAAATTAGCAGCTTATAATTCTATGATACATAGGGCATTTTCAATTCCAATGGACAAAATTAACTTTGATAAAGAAATTTATATCATAAAACAAATAGCTACATCTAATGGCTACCCAATTCATTTGATAAATACATTAATTAATAAAAAAGAACAGAAAGTGGCACTACAACTAATATTTCCTAAACAAACTAAAGAAATTAAAAGTTATAAAAATATTACATATTGTGGAAGTATTTCCAATAAAATATCAAAAATAATATCTTCGGCAACATCAGCAATAATATCATTTAAAACACAAAATAATGTTGGTACAAAAATGTTAAATGTAAAAACAAAATTACCTAAATTAAAAAAATCTGGTGTTTACAAAATTAATTGTCCAAAGTGTAATGCTGTATATATAGGTCAAACACAAAGAAATTTTGAAGTAAGATTTAATGAACATTTAAGAGCATATAGATTAAAACAACCAGATAAGTCAAATTATGCAAAACACCTACTTGAACATCCAACCTCACTCTTTCACACCAATGACATCCAAATACTACACATTTGTAATAAAAAACAAAATTTAGATTTCCTTGAAGAACTTGAAATAAAAAGACATCTAGCAGATCCACAATTTAAAGTTGTTAATGAACAAATAAATCTGGGAAGTTCTCCACTTTTAAAGTGTTTGCTTTGATTGAGTCTTCATTTTATACATAGATAAGACGTAATTGTAACACAAATATATTAAGTTATTGTAAAGATCAGCATGATATAGTTTTTTCCTGGTTTTTCTATATCATTGCACAGTTATACTGATCTTAGAGGGAAATACATCCAGGATAATCCCTTAGGGCTAATAACATCTAGGCTTTAATATTGTTAGGTCTTATTACTTCCATACTTGGTCTAGCCTTAATACTACCTAAACATCAGGTACCTAGCTACAAACAAACAAAATGTAACTTAAATGTCAATCTGACGATGCTTCATAGCGAAACAGCTGTCATTGAATCTTAAAAAAGCAATTTTTTAAATAAATATTGGAAGTTTTGTTAAAACGAAGAGTTTTTTATTATCCTTAATAAGATGGACTTCCAAAAAGTAAGGGTTAGTACAATCAATTTAATTTCATCTAAAATTTTTATACCATCGTTAGCTGTTGCTGAGGCTGTCGTATGTTGAGTTTGCGAAGTACTTGGATGAACATTCTCTGGAGTAGCACATTTTTCTTTTATTTCGGAGGTTTCTGGATTTTCTTCAAATAAATTTGGATATGGGTTTTCTTGTAAATCTTCGTTATCTGGTCCTCGCATTGATTCGGCAATTCTTCTTAAATAGTCTAGAGATTCTAAATTGATATCATTGATATTGATTATTGATTGATTAAATTGATATTAATTAAGGATTCATCCTCTAAGGCATTCAATGAAATTCGAGAAAGAGAGTCGGCTGCTGCATTTAATTTACTTTTTCTATAAACTATAGTATAGTCAAACTCCTCTAGCTTTAATTCCCATCGTATTACTTTTGAGTTTGGTTCTTTTAGATTAAAAAGCCATACAAGTGGTCTATGATCAGTGATAGTTTTGAATTTTTTTCGTAAAATATTTACACCCCCACACTATTGCTAGTAATTCCTTTTCAATTGTACCGTAACGTTGTTCGGATTCATTTAAAGTTCTTGATGCCAATGCGATCGGTTTATCGTTTTCTATGCTACCTTGTGACAAAATTGCACCTAATGCTACGTTGGATGAATCGGTTGTTAAAATAAATTCTTTAGAAAAATCGGGATACTGTAAAATTGGTGGGTTAATAAATAATTGTTTACAAGTTTCAAATGAATTAATGAAATTTTCGTCGTGGATGATACTCGCGCCTTTTTTTAAACATTTTTTAAGCGGTTTAGTTACCTTTGTAAAGTCTTTAATAAATTTCCTATAATAACCTACAAGACCTAAAAAAACTTTTTATTTCTTTCTGGGTTTTTGGAATTGGAAAAGATTTAACTGCATTTATTTTATCAGGGTTCGGTTTAATTCCTTTTGGCGCAATAAATGTCCAAGGTAATTAGCCTCTTTTCTAAGAAATTAACATTTATCTAACTGCACTTTAAGATTTGACTGTCTAAGTGTTCAAAAATTGATTTTAACCTATCTATATCGCACCATAAGTGCCAGACTATCGTATTCATTAATCAGATTGCTCTAAGTAAAATGCATCTGAAGTTTTTAGCATAAATGTTTCCTCTTGGTTTTAAGCAACCACTCAGTGTAAAATCAAATAATTACGCTTTTTATGTTATAACTTGCCATTAATTGTAATGGTAGACTTTATATGCAGTTATAATTGAAATTAAAAAAAAATACTTACTTTAGTTTAGAAATAAAAACGCATTGTTAATGATCGTAATTAAACTTTAATCTTTAAACAAAATACATTCTTAATACACAAGGGTGAACTGTATGTTAAAAATAGAGTAACAAAAAGTAATAGAATATAACTAAGAACAATAAATAACTGAACAGTTAAACTAAACTTCCACTATTTATTTGAAAAATTCGCTTTAAAATTCAATTACAGTTGTTTCGCTATAACTAGCGTCGTCAGATTGACATATTGAAATTACATTTTGTTTGCTTGTAACCAGGTACTTGATGTTGATAAGGAGTTAAGGCTAGACCAAGTATGGAAGTAATAAGACATAACAATATTAAAGCCTAGATGTTATTAGCCCTAAGGGATTATCCTGGATGTATTTCCCTCTAAGATCAGTATAACTGTGCAATGATATGAAAAAACCAGGAAAAAACTATATCATGCTGATCTTTACAATAACTTATTATATTTATGTTACAATAATGTCTTATCTATGTATAAAATGAAGACTCAATCAAAGCAAACAGTTTAATAGTGGAGAACTTCCAATATTTATTTGTTCATTAACTACTTTAAACTGTTGATCTGCTAGATGTCTTTTAATTTCAAGTTCTTCTAGAAAATCTAAATTTTGTTTTTTATCACAAATGTGTAGTATATGAATGTCATTGGTGTGTATAAGTGAGTTTGGATGTTCCAGTAGGTGTTTGCATAGTTCGACTTATCTGGTTGTTGTAATCTATATGCTCTTCAGTGTTCATTGAATCTTACTTCAAAATTTCTTTGTGTTTGACTTATATATACTGCATTACATTTTGGACAATTAATTTTGTAAAAACCAGATTTTTTTAATTTTGGTAATTTTGTTTTCACATTTAGCAATTTTGTTCCAATACTATTTTGTGTTTTAAATGATATTAATACTGATGTTGCCGAAGAAATTATTTTTGAAATTGCATTGGAAATATTTCCAAAATATGTAATACTTTTATAGCTTTTAATTTCTTTAGTTTGTTTTGGAAATATTAGTTCTAGTGATACTTTTTGTTCTTTCTTATTAATTAATTTATTTATCAAATGTATTGGATAGCCATTAGATGTAGCTATTTGTTTTATGATATCAATTTCTTTTTCTTCTAAAAACGCTAAAAAGGATAGTAGATTCGTATATAAGAGAAACACTATTAGGGGAGGGAAAGCTTTCCCAATCCCAGCATGCCTACTGCAAGGGGAGGTCTGCAGAAACAGCCCTCCAAACGCTAGTGCTAGAAGTTGAAAAGTCTTTAAACTGCAACGAATACTCACTGATAGCCTTCTCAGACATTGAGGGGGCGTTCAACAATATAATCCCCAGTGCTGTTACAGGGAAATGGAAAATCTGAAAATCGACAAGCCAATTGTCGAGTTTGTCAACCACATGCTCTGCAGCAGAGCGATTCACGCAGAAATCTCTGGCTGTCAGATACGAAGAGTGGTCAACAGGGGGACTCCGCACTGGGAGTGCTTTCACCCCTACTGTGGACTATTACCCTCAATGGCTTTCTCCAGAGAATGGAAAGGCTAGGAATCAAAATTGTGGCCTACGCTGATGATATTGCGATTATGGTTTCAGGCAGATTTCCAGAGACTTTGTCGGATGTCATACAGGGGGCTCTAAACGAACTCGTGCACTGGTGCAATAAATGCGGCCTAGGGATAAACCCGGGCATAACGGAGCTAGTTCTTTCCACGAGGAGATACAAAATACCCTCCTTTCGCCTTCCCAATATAGGGGGCCAAGAAATAAAATTCTCCGAACGAGCTAGATATCTAGGACTTATCCTTGACCGAAAGCTGTTATGGAGAGAAAATTTAGAGGAAAGGGTGAAAAAGGCGAGAGTTGCGCTATACATCTGCAGAAGAACCATTGGCAAACAATGGGGGTTGAGACCCAGTATTGTCCATTGGTTATACACGGTGGTCGTAAGACCCACACTTATGTATGGATCATTGGTATGGTGGCCAGCCCTATGTTAGGAGGTCAACCAGAAAAGGGTGGGAAAGGTACAGCGACTAGCTGCCGTTCTCATGACGGGGTGTCTTAGGACAACTCCGACAAAAGCCCTGGAAATGATCCTACATCTGACTCCACTAGACCTATATGGGAAGGAATGCGCGGCCAACGCCGCTCTCAGACTCAATGCAGTCTCACTATGGCCTAAGGTAAACTACGGCCACTCCAAGATTCTGAAGGAATTCAGTCTTATCTTAAACAACACAGACTATACGAAACCCACCCCGATGTTCGACCGCAAGTTCTCGGTGGACATCCCGTCCAAAGAGAAGTCCAAATGGAAGTGGAACCTAGTTAAGCCAAATGGGACGCTTTTCTATACAGATGGCTCAAAACTAGAGGGGAGAGTAGGAAGTGGAGTCTTCTCAGAATCCCCACCCCTCAACCTATCATTCCGTTTGCCGGACTACTGCAGTGTATTCCAGGCAGAAATGGTAGCTATTAATGAAACAGCAAAATGGGTACTTTAAACCGGATTCGAGTCCAATGAAATATTTATTTTAAGTGTCAGCCAAGCTGTCATTAAATCTCTAAACTCAGTCTACCTGACCTCCAAGGCGGCTATACAATGCCGTAAAACCTTAGATGAGCTGGCGACTAAAGTAAGAGTCAATGTTGTCTGGGTACCCGGCCACACGGACATAGCAGGCAACTGTAAGGCGGACGAGTTAGCAAGAGCTGGTACGATGCTCATGACTATATCCGCTAATACAAGACTAGGGGCACCTATCGCTGAACGAAGATTGCTCCTCCGGAAAGAAATATTCCGCCAAACCAACCTGAGGTGGCGGGAAGAACCTTCTTGCAACTCGTCAAGACAGATATGGCCAGAGCTTAACCTGTGACGCACAAAAGATATTCTATCTCTCTCCAGGAAATCCATCGGAAACGTGATTGCGGCCATCACTGGACACTGGCTTGGAGGATGCCATGCTGCACGCATGGGAATTCCACAAAGGAATGAGTTTTGCAGAAGTTGTCAAGACGAAGAGGAGGAAGAGACGATGGTCCATCTAATCTGTCACTGCCCTGCCCTATCCAGGCAAAGATTTTCTGCTCTGGAACAGCCCTATTTTGACAACTTATCCGATCTTCAGTCGGTTGGTATCAAAAGCATCATGCTGTTCATTGACAGCAGCTACTGGTTCTCACGATAGTGGTGGGGGTGGCAACCACCCCATACGGCATCACAACGGGCCTCTGGCCTAAGTGGGTTCCATCCGGAACCACCGTGTTAACCTAACCTAACCTAATTTTTTTTAAAGTATCCCAATTCTCAATAAAATATAAGAGTTGGATTTTTAAATTTTGCGGCGTTGCTTCTTCGTCAAATTTCTGCAAAACGTCACGTGGTTGAAGCAGTTCCACTGGTAAAGATTCATCTCTAATTTCACTAAAATTTTTGGGATCTAAGTATGCAAACGTGCCATACATTTAACAGTTCCTGTTAACATTTTAAGCACCTGGTATCCTAAATATTAAATTCAATTAGTACCGCTAGCTCCATCTTTCCTAAAAAATTTTTAATAATAAAATAATGAATACGGTCTCTATAATTATAATTGGAAGTTCAAAGTAGCTACGCTACGAGGTGTACTAATAAGTTAGCATTATCGAGTTCAAGAGGTTTTAATAATTATTCCCAGTCTCATTTCTTCTATTGGTTTACTGTCATATGTTAATTACCATAAAAAGATTCTTTGAATAATAATGAAATATGTTGAAATTCTGATCTGATAATATAATAAAATATAATATAACTTTCGATATTTTATAAATATTTTAAAAAGTAAATTTAATGTAAAAATGTATCTTTTGTAATTTATTAAAATACGTTAGCATCTAACTATGCTGATTTGTACTTTTTGTGCGAGAAAAGTAAATGTAACACGTGTTTGACACTGGTAATTTTCAGAAAGTTGGAATATAATACAATAAACAAGAAGCAACTCTTTAATTTGAAGATTCAGTAAATTAGAAGCATCTCTTTAATTTGAAGATTCAGTAAACTTGAACAGCTTGTAAACTTTAAGCTCTCGTATGCACATTTTTACCTGAATCATCTCTACAACTGTGGCAGATCATCCCTCCACTCGTGATCTTCCATAATCATTTGGAACCACCTAGACAGTGCCGTAGCGACCCCAAGGTGCAGCGAAGGATCGTCCACTATTGTTAACAGATAAGTTTATTGTGGTATATCAAGGGTGTGTTCGGGGAGCACGCTATTTGCGCCATTTAGCGCTATCTAGTACTATTCCTCGTTTGCGTTATATGGCTCTTGGCACTACATAGCTCGAAAGCGTGCTCCCCGAACACACCCCAAGTTTACTGTTCCCATATTTTTTTTTCTTTTATTTCCGTTTATATCTATCGATATCGTCAACTGTATTAGAATAAGTATTTTTTTATATTTTGCACTTATAAAAATCTTCATTATAAAACGCATTTGCGCATCGTAATGTAACTTTTACGCACGCAAAATTTTTATTTTAAATGGTTGGCAACATGAATGAAGTATTTAATGACAAAACTATTGACAATGACACTTGTGGCTAATAGCGATTTATTAATTTTATATTGTTCTTTAAGAAAGTATCTGTGAATATGAATATAATATTTTACTTATATAATATATTATTATTGGTATATTATTCATTTTAAAATATTTTAAAACATTAACATTTGATAATTTAAATGTCACAACTGTCAAATTTTATAAATTACACAGTGCTGCCGACACACTTCTTAAAATAAAAATTTTCGTAATCACATAAAAATAAAAAATTAATTTAAAAAATGGTAAAAAGGGCAAAATATAAAAAATATTATAAACAACTTATTTCATATGGCTGTTGTGACACTCGTTCTTTAAAAAACTCATCGCTTCGCGATTCGTTTTTTAAACTTGAACTCGTGTCATAACAGAATTCCATATGAAATGCGTTGTTTAATATACTATTAAAGAACTTCATTCATTTTAGCACCAAGGAAATCTATTTATCTTTTATCTGTTTGTACATTTTCATATCATTTTTTTATCTTCATAGACAGTTTTTTCTGACATCTTAAAACAACTTTCTTCAGTAGTATCATAAAAAATAAAAAGATTTCAGTGGCGCCCTTATAATTTCTTAAAGAAACAAATATTGTACTATAGTCAGAGCTAATGAACTTACTCACCCCTAGCCGAGGTATTTAACTATCATAATTTTTGCTGTGAAAAACATTTATAAATTTTGTTAATTATTGAAGTATCTTTTACAACTAATTAAAGACGAAATTAATATTAATGGTTGTTTTATTGTAAATTACATTTTTTCTTTTGGTATATTGTTATTTTTTCAAAAAAGTTAACTAAATATTTTTATAAATTCACTATCAATATGTAAATCATATTACAAATTGATGTCCAACGTAATAATATGGTTACATACATGCTATCGTTAAAACGCTCAGTGATGCTGGTGACAGCAGTATCTAAAATTACATTATAGGTATCGATCTTGTACATTTCATATTCATCTCTTCGCTTCAGCAAATCATTGCCATCAGACGTTGAGGGTACTTTCATCAGCCATTTTCTTCCTTTTTTTGATCCGCTTAACAGGTAAATTTGTTTCAATAGCAGCGTCAATTTCTTCTACTTCTATAATGAAATTCTTTTCGTTGGCAAATTTTTCGGCTGAACGTTTTACTGTTTCAAAATCTCTTGAAAACGACATAACTTTTTTTTTGAAGTGGTTTACTAAATCGTTGCACTTCATAAAATCAATTCCGCAACTTTGTAAATACTTTGATAACGGAGACGAAATTTCAAAAATTCTCAAGTAAATTTGGCTTGTGAGAATTGTTTCAAATTTTAGCAAATTTTCCTTCAAATTGCATGCTTTAAATCGAGCATGAGCCGAAAAATGATTATCGTTTTCAATTTCGAGAAGAGCTTTAATCAAAGGAATATACAACAATTTTTCACTATTGTTGAATTTTCCGAAAATTTTCGCCAAATATTTATTGTTTGGTATGAATCTTTAAAAAATGTGGAAATTTCGTTAAGAAGCCCAAATAAATTGATTTCTGGAGATATTTTCTTTGTTATTATTACAAATAGATTCAACACGTGTGCGTAACACCAGACATGGAGCACGACCGTTTCCTTTTGTAACCATGCAGTAAACCCATTATAAGCTCATTGCAAATTAGCTGCCTCATCAGTCGCACTACCGATACAATTTTTACCATCAGTTTTATTGTCGAGAAAAACTTGTTTGAATAATTCACATATACTCTTGCCTGTTGTGGAATCACATTCGATTATATCGATGAGTCTTTCTTTAATCTCTCCATCTTTTACATACCAAATTACAATAGCGCACTGTTCTTTGACAGCTTCATCTTGAGTTGTATCAAGTTGTACGGAAAACATTCCGGCTTTTCTAATTTCATCGCTTATCATTTTCTGCATTTTAATTGCAATGATTATATAGTTGACAGTGGTGTTCGAGATTAGGGTTACAAAACCTGTTTTTTATTACTCATATCCTTTGACTTTTTACTGTCTGCTATAGCTTTGTCAAGATGGGAACTAAGGATCGGGTCATATTTCCGTAACAGTAATAACATTTCTAAAAAATGTAAGCTGCTTCATTCCTATTACCGCGATAGCTCAATCCACATTTTCCTATACATTTAATAACATCGATAACTCTTCGAAGTACATCTCTTTTGAATTGTATTTGCTGTTTTCGTAAATTTAGGCTTTCATTTTATTTATTTTTATTTATTTACGGGCGAACCCATTTCACAAAAAGTCATTACAGATAAAAAAAAAATATACAAAAACACTTAACATATGAGATTATATAAAATACAGAACATACAAAAAATACAATTCGCTATAAATAAAAATTTGTAAAAAAATACGCCTATAAAAGAATACGCAAACCAAAAGGAAGCAAATATCAATAATACAATTGTTACCTAAGTATACTTGACACTAATCGTTTAAACCTGCAAAAACTCGTGGAAAAATCAAGTTCGGGATATTGATTAGCATTCCTTAGTGTTCGTGGTATAAATGAAAATTGTGCATAATTCGTCCTGCAAAACGGAGTATGAAAGGAAGTAACCTGCCTAGTCTGGCGGCTAGGAACTTCTAAGTTAATTCTGGCTAACAAGTCAGGGCACTCGATTAAAAAATTAACTATTTTGAACAACATAATCAGGTCATGCTGATCACGCCGCTGTTTTAAAGTAGCAATATTTAAATTTTGCTGGATGGTTTCATAGTCCATGTATCGACCCATTTTGAATGCTATGTGCCTAAGGAATCTGTGCTGAACGCTTTCGATCTTGTTAATATAGAGTAAATAATATGGAGACCACACCGATGTGCAGTATTCCAAGTGGGGTCTGACTAACGAACAATAGAGCACTTTTAAAGGATGTATATTAGTAAAATCAACGGTAATGCGCTTAATATATCCAAGTAGACTCAGAGATTTATTAACAATGGTTTTAATATGTTCCTGAAAACTTAGTGTGGTATCCAAAAACACTCCTAAGTCCTTAACAATATCTCGAGATTCCAAAACCACATTGTTAATAGTATAGTTATACAATATTGGGGTGTTAGTTCGATGAAACCTCATAATATGACATTTTCCCGTATTCAGATCCATTCCATTACCCAAACACCAATTATGCAGTATATTCAAATCTGATTGTAGATTTTCAGCATCCGTACTTGATTTTATCACTGAAAAAACTTTTAAATCATCGGCAAACATAAGCACGATTCCATAGTGAAAACCGCTAATAATATCATTAATAAATAAGTTAAATAACAAAGGCCCTAAGTGAGAACCTTGAGGTACACCCGAAAGAACGGAGATCTCATTTGACAAACAATTTGTAATGGCGCTTTCCTAGATAGATCCAAACTTACCTTGTTCGGACGGAACTTTGATCGGGACGGTCTTCCAACTAGTAAAGTTTATATCATCTCGGGCGCCACCATCAGGATTTAAGTGGTTGAGGGCCCACATGCGACAGGTAGCCTTTAGACAGTGGAGACAAAATGGGTAATTGTGTTCAGCCCAGAAATAAATAAAACTCGGACAGTACTTAACAAAACAATATATTAACCATCCACTGCGGTGTATCACAAAATATAATTTGTTAACAATCGAAAAAGCGGTCAGAATACAGTTTGAATAAATAAAAAAAATAAAACATATTTTGGACAGTGCCAATTTCCACAAAGAAACAATTTCGGTTAAACAAAGAATCATATAAAACAATCAAACAATATATTATCAAACCATTGCGGTGTATCACAAAATTTAATTTGTTAACAATAGAAAAAGCGGTCAGAATAAACCCAATAGATATAGTTTGAATAAATAAAAAAACAAAACATATTTTGGACAGTGTACCAAGTTCCACAAAGAAACAATTTCGGTTAAACAAAAGAGATACGGTAATCATATAAAACAATCAAATATATCAATAAGCGAAATAAATTAAAATTTCCAGACATCCGGTATATATCATGATGTACAATACAACTTTTAATATATCGTTATAGATTTAGACTGGTACAATATAAAAGCAATTAACTACTGGTACAAAAAAAAACATTTTCAGAAACAAAACAAAAGCTGATTATACTAGTTTAACTAGCAACAAAATAATAAGAGAAATCAATAATTGTTAATTCTAATCGTATCGTCACAAATGACTTATACATGTACATAATTTCGGTAACTACAAAAATAATTTTTCAAAATAAGTTACGTTTAATACATTTTCGGTTTTTAGATCTTGTACTTACTTTTTATTACAACGCTGACTTGCCAGCAACACATTTTCAGGAGTACAGGAAAATAAATGAAACAAACAAAACTATATATTTTACAGTAAATCAACTAAGTACAGGCTGTTTAGGCATGCAGTTAAACGGTTTCGGCAAATGCTAAAAGAAAATCAAAATTATTACGTTTACCATGCCTTACATGAAAATGCGATATAAATCGACGGTATTCAGCCGTCTACTACGGAAAGCGGAAAACTGTGAACTAGCTACGGTTATAAAAGCGGTGAAAAGCAGTAAAAGCGGTAAAAAGCGGTAAAAGCGGTAAAACTCAAGCTTCAGCACACCAACACACAAGTATACCATTTAAAACGGAGATCTCCAGAGCAACCAAATTATTTTTTTTAGATGATCCAATTAAAATATCAAAACTGCAACGGTATATCGCAACAAAGCGCGACCGCTATTGCGTAGAGGGGTAGAGCCCGTCAGTGTCCTACACATAACGGGGGGAAACTTCGGAAAGGTGCACCACCAGTATACCACCCATGATGGTGTTGAGTGAGGAAAAAGGATAGTCCAATCGGGGTATCACCCATGATGAGGGGAACTTAGGAAAAGGGGCACCACCAGTTTGCCACCCATGATGGTGTTGAGCGAGGAAAGGGATAACAGGTGAGCGGCGCATATAGAGAGAAAAATCTTACCAAGTTATATATATCAAAAAAAATGTAACGGAATAATAACACAACTCGCGACCGCTATCGCGTAGAGGGGCAGAGCCCGTCAGTGTACTACACGTAACGGGGGGAAACTTAGGAAAGGTGCACCACCAGTATACCACCCATGATGGTGTTGAGTGAGGAAAAAGGATAGTCTCATCAGGATTTCACCCATGATGAGGGGAAATTTAGGAAGGGTGCACCACCAGCATACCACCCATGATGGTGTTGAGCGAGGAAAAAGATAACAGGTAAGCGGCGCATATAGAGAAAAATCTTAACAAGTTGCTCTGGCAAACATTAGTTAGATAGTTTGGTGTGCTTACCTTGATTCCGGTCGGTCTCGGGGTCCTCACTGGTTCACTAGTTTAGGCACTACTATCACTGTAACTGGTACTCCCTTAAAATTGCCAAAATCGTCTAATTTATACAATTTTTGATAGGTAAGGAACGGATTGCGGGGGGGACACAAAAATCCTACCGGTATGCCCTTCCACCTACTTAAAGTGGGGACAGGTGCTGCGTGATCATACGACTCAGACAATTACAGCTGCTGTTTCGGTTGGAACTTGTCGGAAAAAATAATTTTACTGAAAATCTGGTTTTCGCGCGAAAATGATTAACAGCATGATTTTCCTCGTAATTTTCTGAGTCGATACCAAACAGAATTATAAAAATCGGTCCATTAATAACGGAGATACATTAAAAATTTTAAAATTTAAAATCATATGGTATCATTATTTCAGCAAGTGACTAATTAGCGAAGTCTTATCGGTGTTACAAAAACTTTTAAAAATATAAACAAATGAACGGTCGAATTTTATTCATTAATACCGTGCGGATTTGATGGAATATACGGAAAGACACGAAATTTTAGTAACTTCGTTACAAATTATTAACACGTACTATTTGTTTCCTGTTTGCAAGATAATCCTTAATCCAATTTAACAATTGTCCTACTATACCATAATTTTCTAGTTTGGCTATTAAGAGCTCATGATTAACTCTGTCGAAGGCCTTGGAGAAGTCAGTGTAGATAGCATCTACTTGCCAACCATTTTCCAAGGCCCCCGTTATGTGACTAATGTAATTCAGCAAGTTAACTTCAGTTGATTTGCCCTCACAGAAGCCATACTGTTGGGGAATGATAGTGTTCCTGAATATGCGGGAGAGATGCTCAGTCAATATACTTTCAAACAGTTTAGGAATAGCACTTAATATTGAAATGGGGCGATAGTTTTTTATATCACGTTTGTTACCTGATTTATAAACAGGTGTCATGTAGCTTGATTTCCAGTAGTCCGGAAATTGACCAGAAGATAAAGATTCATTAAAAATATAGTAAAGTGGACGAGCTAGAACAAAGCTACAATATTTTAACAAGCTCGGTGGAATAGCATCAGGACCAGGTCCTTTTCGTACATTTAGATTAGATAAACCTTCATATATTCTAGAAATATCAATGTGATAATTTGCTACGTTAATATGATAGCAGTATGTAATATGTAATTTAAGTTCGGTGATAACTGTATTTTTAAATTCGGTGTCTTTATCGCAAATTATTTGTTTAGATATACCGTGATGAGAGAAAAATTTGATAAGATTATTGACTACTTCTGTTCCCGATAAACTGTTGGCTTGAGCATATTTCGAAAAACTATCTACAATTGTTAAAAACTTTGAATTCTCGAAAGTGAATGAGTCTACATGTATTATTTCAAATGGTTTGGTTGCTGTTGGATTCAAATTCATCTAAATTTTGACTGGATGCCTCTATCGTATTTGCATTGCTGGCAAATCTTGCATTTAATGGATTGATTGGATTGATTGGATTGATTTTTTCATTTCTGGCCAAAAATATTTTTCTTTGATTCTTTGAAAGGTTTCATTAATACCGCGATGATTAGATTTACCTTCGTGATAGTTTTTAATTGTTTCCATTATATCTTGTTTGTTTATAACATCGATAAGTTTAGTTGTAATTTTTTAAATTTTAAACTCGAGGATTTAAAGTAAACATACTGACAATGGCTCGTAAAGGTTTGGGTCTTTGAAAAATAAGGGATAACTGATTCAGGTACAACATATTCTTTAACAAAATTTATTACGTCATTATTAAAATTATTTTTTTGATCATTGAATGTAAAACCTTTGTTTATTTCCGAAAAGAATTTTTAATTTAGGTTTTGCAGGAGAGTGTAATACTGAATCTATAAATATTTGGTTTTTACCATAATTAACTGCGCATTCAACGATAGGAATACCCACTATCGGGTGCTCGTCGTTGTTTGAGTGTACGGTGTTATTATCTTCAGAAATATTTGTGTTTTGGTTATTGTTGTCCTTAAATGTCTCATGAATATTTACAATTATAGATAAGTTGTCAAAGTTATAGTTTAAGTCAGTTATGTCAGGATTTTCAGGTTGTGTAATTGTTATTAATGGAGGAGTATTGTTACAAATTTTTTTAATGGGTCTTCGAAAAGTATACTATTTTTCACAATTTTAAAAGTATGTTGTTACCTCCTCACTTTCAGGGTTTAGAGGTAAAAATAATAAATTTGTTACTTTATGCAATTTGCAAGTTGGTGAAGTTATTCTTACTCAAGCAGGGTAATTTCCCAAAAATGTATTTGATAAATTTATTTTCAACTGCATACGTCCACCTAGGGTGATATGAATTTAGTTATTTTAAGTGCCTACCCTAAGGAAAGAAATAAAAGAATTATTAAAGTCTCACCACAATAGTTTTAATCTCCCAACTTTGATTTTAATAAGTTAAACAATAGTACATTTTTATTTTAGTGCATACTAAATTAAATTTGGTTATTCAATACCTTCACGAAAATAAAACATTAATATCTGAAATTTGAAACTTTAAATTCACTTAAATATGGGTACTATAAGTACCTACTACGCCCTATGCAATTGCAGAGAAGTTTACACTTTGGCGATAAAAAAACCATCTAAATAAAAAAAAAATATTTATGTTACATTAATTTGGAAGTGGAGACTATTATCTTCATAAAATATATGTATATAACTTAAATTTTTTTTTTTTGGTTATAGGTCATCTCTACCCCTATCCCCTGCAGAGACACAGAAACAGCAACCACCACAAGTTTTTCCTACTTCATTGGAGCACTTGTTCTCCCCATGCCCATGATAACTAGGGAAAGCAACTGCCTTTTTACTTATACATCCCAATCCTTCCTATAGTGAGCATTAACTTGGAGTCGAACCACCCCCTGGAGAGGGTCTCTTAGCCGGGATCTCTTTTGGAGAGTTTCTTGTTAGTTACAAATTGGCTCCCTGCCTTTTTGGGACCATTATTGTTACAAATTGGCGCTCCTATTATTAGTTACATATTCTTCATTTAATTCCATGTTTGCAACTTTTTAATAAAATGTCGATAATAACCCAGTTAACCGAGGAACGCTTTAATTTGTTTATGAGTCGTTGGTATCGGAAAATTTCGTTTAGCATGTATTTTGTCAGGGTTCGGTTTAACTTTATCAGGTGTTACTATATGGCCTAAATATGCAACTTCCTTCCGCAGGAACTCCGACTTTTCTGATTGCTTCTCTAAGTCGTTGAAATACTGTACGGAGGCGTTCCATATGTTCTTGAAGTGAGTTTGAGTATATTATGATATCATCGAGATAGACTGATTTTAGCGCAAACGTCCTATCTTTGATGTAGGAAATATTGCGACTAAAATAATAACAATAAGTGCTGGACAAATCAGGATAATCTAGTTTTTATTTTCAATGAATTAATTTTTCAGTATATCGTACAAAACGTGTTGTTTATATATTTATATTTTATGTTACTTGGGGATCTCTCTGGCAACAAACATCTAGTATAAGATTCGTTTTCCATATGTTCTGCCTCGGAATCTACACTGCAAAACGCACAAACAAAACTGACAAACAAACACCCCGTCTATTTGATAATTGACAACTATGTGCCTGTGCCTTTCGTCATTAAAAGTAACGTTCGCACAATCGAACACAAACAATATGTCAGTTTGAGTGACGTTAGGTTAAAATCTTAAAACCGGGAATTTTAAAAATGCTTCTAAAGGTTTGTTCACCACACTGATCACATTTCGTTTTGTATACCCCGTAAAATGCTACTCTTTGAAAGGTGGCTGGATCTGATTTAAGTCTAAACGGCATACGAAGAAATTCGCAGTGTCCGTTTTCCGTGTTGAAAGTCGTTTTCTCGATGTTCTTTTCTTCTATTTCAATTTGGTGGAATCCGCTTGCTAGTTGAGAAGTATTGGCAGTTTCCTAATTTTGTTAGAGCATCGTGTATATAGGGCAAGGGATAACGGTCGTCTATTGTTTTTTCGTTTAGCTTCCTGTAGTCAATTACGACTATCCATTTTTGTTTACCGCTGGCATCCTTCTTCTTACTTCTAACATGTGTTGTATTTGATTGGCGACTTCTTGCCTATGAATAAAGGGGTATCGGTACGATTTTGTATAAACCAGTTAACAAAATAGTCCTAAGGAAACACATAGAACAAATAAACTAAAAAACATATCTCTTCACAAAAAAATGGGCAAGATTAGTGAAGTGTCTATGAGTGAGGTAATTGAGTTGCGAATTGTGAATAGTATGCAGAAGTTTCCCCGAACAATGTAGACGATTCATCTTGTACAGAGCTTTGTTGTTGCATTGGCGGTCGAGTTTGTACAGATGGTGGATTCTGCATAGGTGACTGTATTTGCATTGGTGGCTGAAGTGGTATTGTCTCATGAATTTGGGATGGTGTCTGATTGTGACCCAGAATTTGACACTCACTAGAAGTTTGTGTTATCAAAGAGGAGGAATTTGATAACATTTGCAATTCGTATGAATTTACTATTTGAAATACTTTACTTTTCACGGTAGCTTGCCATAGAGGGGGAAATGTAGCCGTTCTTTTGCCCATATTAATAAAAAAATCTATTAGTGGGCTATTTTCATTTACTGATGGTTTTACAAGATCTTTGGTCTGCTTTTCTAAACGACTACGTTTTTTGTCATCAATATATTCTTTTAATATTTCAGGTATTGACTCATCATTTCTGACTGCAGCTTTCAATTTCTTAAAACGCTGGACACTTTTTACACTTGTAACACGAGATGATGGTCTTGAAGAACAAGATGGTGTGTTTGGCTATGAAACGGAAGACAAAATATCTAAACTATTTTCGGCATCATAATCTTCACACAATATGTCTCCTCTTTGGCTTTGTGTATTATTTTCTACTCTAGTATCAACTTCATCGTCTTCACTAATATCTTCTTGCTGTATTTTGATAACATTTCAATGAGTTCTAAAATAAATAAATCACTGGTTAATAAATTCATAATGATAGCATATGAAAATATTTTCATACTCTCTTCCTTTAATATGAGGCTGAAGAAAAGCCATGGCATCCCAGTATTTCCATTTCTTGTTGCCTTTAGCAGCTTGTCCACTTTTTGTTTGGTTGTTTTTTGCTGCTTTCTGAAAAGCGTCTCTTAAAGTTTTCTATCTCTACTTACAAACCTCGGCTAAAAAAAATGTGTAATAGTATTTAACCAGTTGTAAAAAAATATATTTTTATATAGAATACATTATTAAGTATGGTGTTCTTTTTCAGGTTTTTGGCAACAGGGATAGACTACCAGACACTTTCTTTTAACTTTAGAATAGGACACTCCACAATACACAAGATTATAAATCATACCGCCAATGTTATTTGGGAGACTCTAGGAAATATTGTAATGCCACAACCCACAACAGAGTTACTTCGGTATTGTGCAAACAAATTTGAAAGTACTTGGAATTTTCCTAATTGTGTGGCTGCGATAGATGGCAAGCATGGTAGACGCAGAATACAGGTTCATTGCCGTGGATGTCGGAGCATACGGTAAAAATAGCGATGGTGGGATATTTACTGATTCGAATATGGGAAAAAGTCTTAAAAATGGAACATTTGGAATGCCTAAGGATCGACCAGTTACTGTAAATGGCGAACCTTTACCACATGTAATAGTGGAAGACGAAGCGTTCCCTTGTAAAACTTATTTAATGAGACCTTACTCAGGATGCGGATTGTCACAAGATAAGAGAATTTTCAATTATTGTCTCTCCAGAACTCGTAGAGTCTCCGAAAATGCCTTTGGGATTCTTTGTCAAAACTTTAGAATATTCTTAAATAAAATACAGATTCACCCAAAAAATGCAGATAAAATAATTTTATCTAGTCTTTATTTGCATAACTTTCTTAGAAATGACAATGTCTTCTTGACCGTACTAGAGCAAGAGAGAACAGAAAATGAAGCACCAGTTTTTACAAGTATATCTAACATTGGTGGAAAATGCTCCAATGAAGCAATCAAAATACGAGATGCATTTAAGGGATATTTTAACTGTGATTCAGGGGCAGTTTCTTGGCAAGAAGATGCAATTAATATAGGAAATGCTTAAAAATGTTAAATAACTAACTGTAAAGCTATTTTATAATTGTATGGTAATAAATAAAGTAAATTACCCGTTACTTATTAGTTTTAAAAATAGTGCCTGTAAATGTCATTACTAATTATATCTTAAATAGGACCCATCAATGAGTAACTATAAGTACATTGTATTTAAATGGATAGTAACAGCAATAACAATTTATTATAAATTAAATAATTAATATAAACACAATAAATTAACACTTACCCTTTTCATTAAGTTTGTTACCAATTTCCGTCCAAATTATTTCTCTCCTATGTTGGTTACTATAATTTTAATGAGCCATGTCATATAGCTCACTAAATTCAGCTACAAGAACGATAAGTTTATCAATTTTTTCTCCGTTCATAGTTTAAACAATCACTTCAGACTTTTTAAAATAAAAACAAACAAGTTGGAACAACTTGCTGCCTGCGCGCGAATCTTCCAATTCCCACTCGTCCGTCAAAAAGCAGAGCGGCGAGTTTACGAGCGACATTGTGCATGCCAATGCTTCGCGGGAAATCTAAATTTTGCAGCGCCGCGCTGCTCTGTTCGGCGCTTGCAACGCTCTGCTTAGGTGAAAACGACCCCATTGAATTACACGTATCCAATTGTAAGCAGCATTTTGCTGCTCTGCTCTGCTCTGCTCTGCTCTGCTCTGCTCTGCTCTGCTCTGCTCTGCTCTGCTCTGCTCTGCTCTGCTCTGCTCTGCTCTGCTCTGCTCTGCTCTGCTCTGCTCTGCTCTGCTCTGCTCTGCTCTGCTCTGCTCTGCTCTGCTCTGCTCTGCTCTGCTCTGCTCTGCTCTGCTCTGCTCTGCTCTGCTCTGCTCTGCTCTGCTCTGCTCTGCTCTGCTCTGCTCTGCTCTGCTCTGCTCTGCTCTGCTCTGCTCTGCTCTGCTCTGCTCTGCGCCGCGCCGCTTGATGCTACTTACATGGGAATTGGCCTTAATATCAAAATGTTAAATAGTTGAAATTGAATGTGAACTGGGCATAATAAGAAGTCAGCTGTGGATATATTAACCGGACATTCCACTTGAATATACCAAAATTTTAGTAAAACGATAAAAATTATATCAATAAAACACAAACTCAAACCCTTGATGTTATTAACTTATTCCCCAGTATTCCCTCTTCTGATTGTATTTCACTAGTTAGGAAATTGCTTATTGTTAATAATGTTCCTACACACATTCTCCTCGATTTATGTTCTTTATTAGGCTTATGTTTAGAACCAATTTTTTTTTAAATTCAATGATTCATTCTATCAACAATCTTCTGGTTTAACTATGGGTTCCAATCTCTCCCCATTCTTGGCTGAAGTTTTTATGTCTGACCTAGAGGGTGTATTCTTAAATTCTAATTTTAAGAGTAACATTTTATTCTACTCAAGATATGTTGATGATTGTTTTGTCTTGTTTAAAGGCACTCTTTCTGATATAGACAACTTTCTTACCTATATAAACTCTCTTCACCCTAGAATTAAATTTTCTATTGAAATGCAAACTAATAACCAGATTTATTTCTTGAATATTTTGATAACTAGGGACTTAGTTAATGGTTCTTTTTGTTTTGATGTCTATAGAAAACCTTCTACCACAGATTGTCTTATTGATTACTACTCCTACCATCCCCTTTCCCAGAAATTAGCTTCTTTTAGAACCTTCTTTCATAGATGTTTCTCCCTACCTTTGTCTCAAGATTCTTTTAATAAAGAGATTAATATAATCAAACAGTTGGCAGTTAACAACCACTATCCAATGGGACTGATTCATAAGTGTTATTTTGACTTTTATTGTAAATTCAGACTTTCTTTTAACATTATACATGACAATACTGCAATGTCATCTAAAAATTTTGTTGGTTCATTGTTGTACGTGGGAGATATTTCAAAAAAGTTATCCAACTTTTCAAGAAACATAATATCAATTTTGCTTTTAAAACAAACAACTCCATTTCCCGCTTAGTTAATACAAAAGATCCTACACCTTTGCTACACAACTCTGGAGTTTACAAATTATCTTGCTCTGATTGTAATGCAGTATATATTGGTCAATGTGGAAGAAGACTTGAATATCGTATTCTGGAACACAGAAATTGTATTAAGAAATATATTGATTCGGAATATAAGAAATCACCGTCTAACTTTGCTAATCACATTTTAATAGAAAAGCATTCGAGTGATACATTCGATATCAAACTTTTACATACATGTAACAAAGGTAGTAGGTTGAATTTGTTAGAATCTTTGGAGATTAGATCTTCTTTGTTAAATACCTCAGTCAATTGTCTTAATGAACAAATACAACCTATTGAGAACTACATTTTCTTAAATTTACCTTTTGATGTTATTAAGTGACTTGTTTTGATGCCTTCTTCTTCTTTTTCTTGTTTGTCTGAATGTTGTTGTGAATCAGCTCTTTACTCGCTAATTAGTTCGGTTGTATAATTCGATCACTTCATGTTGTAGTTTGTAGTGCTCATAGAATTACTGTATTGCTAGGACTTAATTAAAGGAAACATTTAAAATTTGAGTAGAGCTTAACATGGAATTATATTACTTATCTGAAATCCATTCTTAACATCAATGTTTTTTCATATATGCTATTGTTGTTACAATATAGTATTTATTACATACTCAGGTAAATGCAATATCATCATGTGGTGGAAGCTGGTTGTGGTAGTAATAAAATACTTCGTTTGTGAAAAGAAAAGCTTTACTTCAAAGAAATTATAAATTATAAATTAAACTACATCGGATTAAGATTAACAACATGTGTCAACTTATACCGCCATTACAGAACAGGGGAGAATACACCGAATCACTGTTCTGTGTCATATGTCACACAATACAATTTTGAGTGTTACCACTACACCCTCACTCAATCAAAATTTTAATAATTCTTAAAACAGCAAAGAATAAAACAAATATTAATATTGCAACATAAAGTTCCTAAGCTTTTCAAAAGTTGCTTTATTCAAAGGTTTGGTTAATATGTCTGCAATTTGTTCCCCGCTTGGAATATATATTAATTGTATAATATTCTCCTTAATTTTTTCTTTAACAAAATGATACTTGATATCTAAATGTTTAATTCTTTTCAACTGTTCATGAGAACTACAAGAACGAATTGCAGACTGATTATCCTCATAAACAATAACTTTAAATTCTTCAACTAACTTTAACTCTAGTAGTAAGTTTCTTAGCCAACAAGCTTCGCTAATACAAGAGCTTAATGAAATAATTTCAGCTTTAGCAGTTGACATGGCGACAGTACTCTGCTTTTTAGAATTCCATGACACAATATTGCCAAACACAAAGAGGCAAAAACCACTTGTTGATTTGCGATCAGTAGTATCGCCACCCCAATCTGCATCTGCATATGCTGATATAATGTCATTACTCCTTTTTGTATAAACCAACTTAAGTTCAAGGGTTCCTTTAATGTATCTTAATACTCTTTTTAATAAAGTTAACAATTTTTCACTTGAATAATTTTGATACCTTGATAACAAACTAATACTTGAACATAAGTCTGGTCTTGTTCCTAACATTGCATACATAATACAGCCAATAATTTGTCTACATTTATTTTCAATATCACTACTCTCAGATTTAACGCTTTTTAAAATGTCATAATCAAAATTACTATCCATTGGTGTACTTATGTGTTTACAATTAAACATACCAAATTTTGAGAGAACATTCTCCAAATATTGTTTTTGACTCAACACAATACTATTATTTGTTAAATCTTGTTCTACAGAAATGCCTAAAAAATAACTTAATAAACCTAAATCTTTCATTTTGAAACACATACTTAAGTTGAATTTTAAATTTTTAATTTCCTTATCACAAGAACCGCTAATCAAAATATCGTCTACAAAAATGATCACATATATAATTGTATCTTCAGTCATTTTCATATATAAACAATTGTCACATTTATTCTTAATAAAACCCTCACTAGACATAAAGTTATCAAATTTTTGGTACCAGTACAGAGGTGCCTTTTTAAGTCCATAAATGGCCTTGTTTAACTTACATACTTTGCCATTTGTGTTACAACCTTGTGGCAGATACATAAAAACATTTTCTTTCATTTCGCCATGCAAGAATGCATTACAAACATCCATTTGATATATAGGCCAGCCCCTCTGAACACACACAGCCAGAACTGTCCTAATGGTAGTTAGTCTCACTACAGGACTGTACACATCTTCAAAAATACTTTGCTTAAATCCCCTTGCTACTAATCTACATTTAAACTTATTTATCTTACCCTCCTTATCTCTTTTTATTTTAAAAACCCATTTGCTGTCTATTATTTCACAGTCGCCTGGCTTTTCAACCAAGTTCCAGGTTTTGTTATCTAATAGGGCATTCATTTCTTCTTGAATTGCTTCCTTCCAACTGCTCGAGTATTTACTTTCCATTGCCTCCTCATAAGTCTTGGGTTCATCAATGTCTAGACTGAAATAGCTTAAGTCATAATCGTGATGCAGATGTTGTGGCATTTTTAATGCTTCAAGTGGCCGTAGTCTTTCATTTCTTCTTGTAGGTACTTGTTCTTGCACAGTTTCCATATTTTCTTCATTTTCTGAATTTTGTTCCTCTAAATATGGTTCATCAGGTAATTCCTCAGTTGAATTCATTACATTATATTCTTCATTGCTCTTCAAGTCTAAACAAATAAGCTTTTCTTCTACATTTTCTTCCATCATAAAACTTATCTCCCTTTCTATGGTTATTTTATCTTCTTTCTCATAATACACTCTGTATCCTTTCACATTCTCAGAATATCCAATGAAAATACCCTGTTTACTTTTCATGTCCAGCTTCTTTCTTTTTTCTTTAGGTATATATGCCCAGACTTTGCTTCCAAATATTCCTTTCACCATTTTCATGTCAAATGTTTTATTATATAATTGCTCATAAGGAGTTCTGCCTTCAACTGGACTTGTACCAGTTCTATTTAGTATGAACACAGCTGTATTTGCTGCTTCCGCCCAAAATCTTTTTGACAATTTATTTTCTGCAATCATAGCTCTTACTGCTTCTATTATTGTGCGAAATTACCTTTCGGCTCTCCCATTTTGTTGCGGAGTGTACGGCACTGTACACTCATGTTTTATGCCATTATTTTTTAGTAGTTTCTTAACAGAAGAATTTTCAAATTCTGTGCCATTATCACTCCTTATGACTTTAACCCGTTTTCCCGTTTGATTCTCAAAATAAGTTAAAAACTCTTTTAATTTTTCATATACATCAGATTTGTTTTTAATGAAATAAACAAACTTATAGTTACTGAAGTCATCTTTTAACAAAAAAATATAAAGAGAGTTATTTAAAGATGGTTCCTCCATAGGACCACATAAATCTACATGTATTATTCCCCCGGGATCATTTGCCCTATTTTCATTTACTTTAAAAGGTTCCCTACACTGTTTGGCTTGTACACACGAATTACACATTTGATTTGTTTGTTTTACTTCAATGTTATTACGTTTTAAAATATTACTTACATATCTGAAATTTTGATGACATAAGGCTTTATGCCACCATTTAATATCCTGAGTACCTGTCACAAAATAACAGTTATCATTTTCAGAATTACTACATTTAAGATGCTGACATGTGTGTTCAGAAAAACTAGCCTCCTTAAACATCATTTTGAAAAGTTTATCTGTACGAGTTGCCACTGCTACAGTGATGTTGTCTTTGTTTACAAATTGTGCCTTTGTAGCATCCGAAACCAATGATAGACCCTTATCTAAAGCCTTCCCCTGTGAAAATAGATTAACTTTAAGTTGTGGTACAAAGAGAACATCATGTAATGTGACACAATGAAAAGTTTTACCATTATATGCTAAAAGACAGATATTACCTTGTCCTTCTGCTTGTAAAGCTGTACCATTACCAATTTTTACCCATTTAGGCACTTTTAACTGCTCAAAACTGCAAAACATATCCTTTTCTTTACACATATGTTGTGAAGCTCCACTATCCATAAACCATTCCATATTTACTTGGGACTGAGTATCACTTGAGACAACAAGTGCAAAACTATCACTTCTGTTTGCACTGTGACTGGATCCATTTCTTGGATTTTTATCCCTTTCTTCTTTATTCTTCCTAACAAAGCAGTCTTTAAGTAAATGTCCTTTTCTTTTACAATAATTGCACTCAATATTTCGGCATTGATTCTTTAAATGGCCTTCTTTTCCACAAACAAAACATTTTTTCTTATTTTTATTGGGATCTTGATTTTTTGTCCTAGACACATGACTGGATTCAGCTGATCGAAATGCCATTAATGCCACAGTTTCATCTTCTTCTTTTTTTAATCTTTCTTCCTCAATCAAAAGTCGGGCTGTTAAGTTATTAAGAGTTTGGTTATCTGAACTGACACTATCCCATGCTGAACGAAAATGTCTGAATTTATCAGGAAGTGCCATTATAATTTTAGTTAAAACCATTTTTTCTGGTATATCTTCTCCTAACTGTTTGAGTTTTGCTTGTAAATTTACAACTTTGGATATGAAACTGTTTACTGTTTCATTTTGATACTTTAGATTATAAAATTGTTCATTTAAAAGATGCGTACTAACCTCAGATTTACGTTCAAAAACACTTTCCAATTTTTCCCACATTTGCTTTGCGGTATCACACTGCATTACATGTGAAATAATTTCATCTTCCATTCTTAAAACTAGTACTTCTTGTGCACGAGCATCTTTTATTTTCCACTTCATTATTTTGTCTTCATCGTCCACAGGAATATATTCATTTCCGCAGGTAATTTCAAATAGCCCTTTCGCTAACAATACAACTTTGACTTGGAATCTCCAAATATTCCAATTTGAATTATTCAGTTTGTTAACGATCGTCTCCATTTTCTTTTCACTTTTACGCCAAACCAAAACGGTAAAAAAACTTCAGATTACTACCGCAATACAAGACACTGGGCCCATAACCTGTGGTGGAAGCTGGTTGTGGTAGTAATAAAATACTTCGTTTGTGAAAAGAAAAGCTTTACTTCAAAGAAATTATAAATTATAAATTAAACTACATCGGATTAAGATTAACAACATGTGTCAACTTATACCGCCATTACAGAACAGGGGAGAATACACCGAATCACTGTTCTGTGTCATATGTCACACAATACAATTTTGAGTGTTACCACTACACATCAAAACATAGGTGACCTAGTTATTATTAATAAATTATAAATGTACAGGATGTGTACGTAAAATAAAGGTATAAAAGAAATAAGATATTGACCTAAAAGGCACCACATCTCCCCCTTTCGGAAGAATGGACTTCATTCCGGCCGGTAATGAAGAACATTCTTACAGGAACAGAAAGTTAGATGATGCGTTGTCTATTACAATGTTTCAAACAAATATATTTATAAATAATTAAAACTACAAAAAATGAAAACGGATTAAAAGAAAAAGGAAAACGCTCTTTGTTTTCTTATATATATAGAGACATACTACACCTAAAAATATGATTAATATTTCTAATTAAATAATACCTAAGTTTCTTAAAATTATGCAAAATATTAAAATTAGTCCGCCTCTTATCACTTAAACACTATGAGTCATACACTTTGGTTTATTATCAGAATATAAATGCACTCTGTTTTTACGAACTGTTGTAATTTTATTGTCCTTAAGGTTTCTCACTTTACAATGTACATTGTCGCAGCTCTCGATTGAGAATGGGCCTTTATAGAATGGGTCAAACTTTGATCTATTTTCGTTTATTACTGTTACTAAATCCCCAGGGTGAAGGTTAAGAGATTTTGTATTTTGATCATATTCAATTTTACGTTTTTCTTTTGCCCTAATAAGAAAGTCTCTAGCTCTTTGGTGAGATATTTGCAAACGATGCCTAAGTTCTAGGTAGTAAGCTTCAGGGTTGTATAATGGGTCTATTTTGTCAGTTAGTGTATTTGTCAGTTCAGCTTTCCTACCATAAACTAGTTCGAAGGGTGTATAGTCGTGATATATACTGGGAGTCGTATTGTATCAGAAGCTATAAAATTTTAACCACTTATCTCAGTCAGTGTGACTGCCGTTAACGTACATTCTGATACACTCGTTAAGTACCCGATGATTTCTCTCGCAGCCACCTATACTCTGGTGGTGATAGGCAGTGGAGAATTTTTGTTGGATATTTAGTAGTTTGCACACTTGTTCTAACACTTCATTTTTGTACTCGGTTCCCATGTCAGTTCTAATCTCGTGTACAGGACCGTAAATTAAAATTAAATTTTCGACTATGGCTCCTGCGACAGTTATTGCTTCTTTGTTGTGTATCGGTACTATGACCACATATTTTGTCAATTCGCATTGGGCTGTTACTGCATAGCAATTCTCGTCTGGAGTTTTCTGATACACTCGTTAAGTACCCGATGATTTCTCTCGCAGCCATCTATACTCTGGTGGTGATAGGCAGTGGAGAATTTTTGTTGGATATTTAGTAGTTTGCACACTTGTTCTAACACTTCATTCTTGTACTCGGATCCCATGTCAGTTCTAATCTCGCGTACAGGACCGTAAATTAAAATGAAATTTTCGACTATGGCTCCTGCGACAGTTATTGCTTCTTTGTTGTGTATCGGTACTATGACCACATATTTTGTCAATTCGCATTGGGCTGTTACTGCATAGCAATTCTCGTCTGGAGTTTTGGGAAACGGCCCTATGGTGTCTATACACACAATATCAAATGGGCGTTGAGGCGTGGGCGTAATTACTAATGGCTCCCTATGGCCAATCTTACTTTTATTCGTTTGACATTTTTGACAGGATTTGACATAGTTGGAAACGTCCTTAGACATGTTTTTCCAACGAAACTTAGTCCTAAGTTTCTGTAAAAGTCGTTTCTGTCCGCAGTGACCAAGAAGGGGATGGTCGTGATGTTCTGTCATAATTTTTTCTTTTTCGATTCTATTTGTGATTGATTTAGGTTTGTCATATAGTACTATGTTTAAGTTTTTTAGGATACTTTCATCCTTTAATATACATTCGTTAATAGTGCACATTGTAAATATAGGGTCTTTAATTTTTAGTTTTAATTTTTTAATATTATTTTTGCTAGCTAAAGTTTCAAGCTGAGACAACAATTTCTCTAAAGAAAAGTTGTCGTTAGCAAAAGGATTTGTATTTATAGTAATGTTTTTTCCGGCTTGTTCCAGAATTATTCTTAAATAATCTGGCTTAACATTAAATTTTAAATAAGGAAGTTTTATTGTAGTAAAGTTATCAATGGTTTGAAATAATTTTGGTTTTTTATTTTCTAGGTTATTACTTTTCGGGATAGTCGTTTTTGTCGTAGGGATGTCTTTTGTCATTGAACGTGTTATAGCGAGAATTTTCGCAGATGTGATGGGGATGTTTTTAAGATCTTCTATGTGAATACGAGATAAGGCATCTGCGCCTACGTTATCCTTACCCCTAATTTATTCTACCTCAAAGTCATATTCTTCTAAATCTAGGCGCATACGTGTTAATTTGGAAGAAGGATCTTTCATAGTAAATAATTACACCAGTGGTTTGTGGTCCGATTTTACCAAAAATTTATAACCAAAAAGGTACGGCCTAAAATATTTAATTGCCCAGTGTATGACAGCCAATTCTTTTTCAATTGTGGCCTTATTAATTTCGTCTTTTGTAAAAGCTCTCGACGCATAAGCAATTGGTAATTCGACTCCGTTAAAATTTTGTGAAAGGATTGCTCCGCACGCAAGTTTGGAAGCATCCGTAGTTAAAATAAATTGCAATCGGGGTATTGCAGGATTTGAGGCTCCAACAGACAATTTTTTAACCTTATAAAGGAATTTTTGACACTCTTCCGTCCAAATAAATTTCGATCTTTTTTTCGTTAGTTTGTTAAGAGGTACTGCTAACTCTGCAAAATTTTTAATAAAGCGGCGATAATAGTTTAGGAATTCAATAAATCTTTTAACCTCGTCAGCATTTGTGGGCACGGGGTATTTGTTTATTATATCGTTCTTTGATGTGTCGGGTAAAATTCCATCGCTTGTAATAATATGATCTAGATATGTAAGATTTGAAAGAATTTGCATTTATTTGGGTTGAGTTTAAGATAAAATTTTCTGCATATATCAAAAACATTTTTTAAATTAGTGAGATGATGATTTTTAGAACAACCTATTACTATCAGATCGTCCATGTATAAGAAAGTTTTTCTGGTGTTATTCCCGAAAATGCTATGCTCATCATACGAGCAAATGAGTTGGGGGATACTTTTAGACTAAATGGTAATCTAGTAAATCTAATCTAAACGATCCAGAGCTCATACTAAAAGAAGTAATATCCCGAGAATTTTCTTGTATTGGAACTTGATGAAAACCTGCTTTTAAATCGAGAGTACTAAAATATTTCGCTCTTCCTAATTGGTCTAAAATATCATCTATCCTTGGTAAAGGAAACTTGTCTGACACTAATTTTTTATTAAGTAACCTGTAACTAAAAACGTAGTATTTTTAAATTAATTATATGGCTAACACTAACACCATCTATTGTATAGAGTTCTTAACATGTTAATTATTATAAACGATTCCTGTCAGTAATTCCAACTTTATACACGATTTCTATTGTGGCATAGTCCAATACCTTAAACCACGATCCATTCTCTTATTGTCATTTGTGTTATACACATGTACGTTTTTTGATTTTTTTTGGTAAAAGATTTTAAATATAATTTCTATAAATCATGACAGTACCTACTATATAATCAGCTGAGAATTTTCATATTAATAATTATTTCAAGTATATTTTGAAGGCAATTTAAAAGTAATAATTGTAAATTTTTTTATAAAAAAATACAAAATGGCGAGTTGAGTACTTTTTTGGAATTCTAAATGTTATATTAATTTATCTTTTGTTACTACTGTATTTTCTATAATATATCCTAATGATAAATGTAGATTTCGGAATACGCTGTTTTGTACTTTTTGTACGGAAAAAAATAAACGAACACGTGGCTGATGCTGACAATTTTTCACAGCATTGGAATATACAATACCAAAAGACGTTACCAATTTCAAGTCAAAAGACGTTACAAATTTCAAGTCAAAAGGCATTACAAATTTCAAGTTCAAAGACATTACTGGGTTACTATCGAATTACCGCTGATTGGTTCTACATTGGTGCCCTTCACTGGGCCACCCTCTCCTGGATCAACCAATGGATCAGATGTAAAAAAAGATAAGTCGATCAACGTAAATGCATTTATAATATTATACAGCTGTCTCGTTTTTCTTTATTTCTTAAACGTAATATCAAAATCATTTTCGTATCGTCAACTGTATTAGAATAAGTTTTTGTAAAGAACTGTTTGCGGATTATTTTTTTGTAACGTATTCTCAATTTCATTCATTTTAGCACCAAGGAAATCTATTTATCTTTTATCTGTTGGTATATTTTCATATCATTTTTTTATCTTCATAGACAGTTTTTTCTGACATCTTTCTGTCATCTTATGATACTTATTTAAATAACTCAGCATAAAACAACTTTCTTCATTAGTATCATAAAAAATAAAAAGATTTTAGTGGCGCCCTTATAATTTCTTAAAGAAACAAATATTGTACTATAGTCAGAGCTAATGAACTTACTCACCCCTAGCCGAGGTATTTAACTATCATAATTTTTGCTGTTATAAACATTTATAAATTTTGTTAATTATTGAAATATCTTTTACACCTAATTAAAGACGAAATTAAGATTAATGTTTGTTTTATTTTAAATTACATTTTTCTTTTGGTATATTGTTATTTTTTTAAAGTTAACTAAATATTTTTATAAATTCACTATCAACAGGTAAATCATATTACAAATTGACGTCCAACGTAATAATATGGTTACAAATTGTCGCCCAATGATCATCTAATATTACTTGGAAAATCATTTTCAACTACATGAAAAATATGATGAACAAAGTATTCATTAAGAAAAACTTTCGTAACTGTGGAAGCAATGGAACTTGTATAGTCATTTGTAACTCCTTTAATTCTGACGTTTTTTGCCCTATCGACTATTTGTTCGGGTTTTATTTTGTCTTTTTTAAAAAGGGATATGTCCGCTCCATTGTCAATAAGTAGGATAACCTCTCGGTTACCCGTCATTTAGGTTTTTATAACTATGAAGTTAGAAAGTGAGAGGTCCACGTTAAAAATATTTATTGATTCCCCAAGGGACCCTGTTGGGGTAAGCTCTATGTTTTCCTGTTGAGATATAGATTCATCAGCTTCTCTTTTATAATGTCCTAACATATCTAGTGCCTGTTCCCCTTGATCGCGAATAATTATGATTAAATCTATTATTGTAACCCCGGAAGTTTCGATTATATTGGTATTGGTTGTTATTGTTGTATTGTTTATTTTGGTGTCCACGAAAATGATTATTATGAGAAGTCCTATACCCTCTTCTGTTATTGCAATAGTGTCCTGAATTATTGCCCCTAAATTTTTGTGGTTGTGTATAAAGGACGCTGGCGCTACTAGAAACATCTATACCTACAAATTTAGTTAATACTTCCTGAGTGTTAGAAAAACTGCCCGCTTCCATTATTAACCTGACTTTTTCGGTATTAGCGTTTGATTTAATAGCTTTTACAACGGCATCTGTGCAATAAGCTTCGGCAGTATGCGCGGGTACTCCCTCGCTAATGTAAGCCCTTCGTAAATTACCTTTCAAGATTTCTATTTCTTCAGCGTATTTACAATTGTCTTTGTTCGTTTGTTTTAGGTTAAGTAGTTTGGAGGTAGCTGATCTAGAATTTTCGGTTATTATACCGCCTTTAAGTTTTTGTATCATTTGGGGTAAAGTCGTGTCGTTGTCGGTTATTAAGTCTCTAGCTTTACCGACAATTTTTGTTTTAACGTAAGCAACTGCGTTTGCTTCATGACCTGTCGAATTAACATCGAGAAGAGTTAGTGCGTCTAAAAATGTCCGTAACCTGTCTGCATTTCCGTCGAAGTCGTTAGATACTAGCCTACTGGCTAGGTTAAAAAATTCAATTACGGAAATAGGCATTTTTTGTTCTTCCGAAGTAAGATCTTGATCTAAGTCACTGTCGCTGTCAAGTTCTAAAGTTTCGTCATTTGTATTGGGGTTTATGAGTTCAAGGTAAGAGCTAGGGATTTTATAATTTATACGTAAAACTTGAAATGATCTAACTACCCTATCTCTAATTACTGTAATTAATTTAGATACACAATGTCGTTGCTTATCGTTTAACGACGCAAATATTTTCTGCACTATTCCAATAAATGTATTGTAGTTATGAATTAGATTTAGTACAACTTCGTTTCTTACTTTACAAGAAAACTTGTTTATTTGCATTGTAACATACCAGCTCCCGCGTAGTGTTGAGCAGCTTCAATTTTTACTGGTCCTTGATATGCATTAGGCACCTTGCCTTGGTTTATACTTCGGCGTTGTAGGCTTGTGACCTCAGTACCATACTTCGGGAAATATCTCTTTTCAAATTTCTGCGGTAACTCTTCTTAATTTTTAGTCCTACTATGACTAACAAACCGAATGCAATAAAATATAGAAGCACTCTTACATCAACAGGTATTTTTAGGAAGTCATCTTCCACAATGAAATTTGAGTTGACTACACCACTGCTCGTAACATCACTTTTTTTCGAATTTGTGGTACCCATTTTACATCCGCGAGGAAAAATTCACTTTAGTCCACATTTAGCTTTTATTCACAACTTTTCCGTGATCGCGAATTTTGTACACTAATATCACTTCAAATACATTGTTTTAAGGCAGGATCGCCATGTATTGCTAGGACTTAATTAAAGGAAACATTTAAAATTTGGGTAGAGCTTAACATGGAATTATATTACTTATCTGAAATCCATTCTTAACATCAATGTTTTTCATATATGCGATTGTTGTTACAATATAGTATTTATTACATACTCAGGTAAATGCAATATCATCAAAACATAGGTGACCTAGTTATTATGTATGTATTAATAAATTAAAAATGTACAGGATGTGTACGTAAAATAAAGGTATAAAAGAAATAAGATTGACCTAAAAGGCTGTTATTCTAAAGATGATTTTTAACTTTATTCGTCACGGTTTATTTCCTCTAATTTTTATTTGTTTCTTTTTCTTCTTCGTTTTTTACGTCCTTCCTTTGACCTTTTCGTTGTAAAAAAGTAGGAAAAAACAAAATTCCGTCTTGTCCCTATATTTTTCCCCTATATGTCTATTTTAACTATAAACTTGTTTATATTATTTTACCCCGCAAATTTTTATATTTATTTTTTTTATATTTTATACAACAATATATATTTTACTGATGTAATTTTTAATTTTAATTTTGTACCAGTGTATTTACTTTAACATGATAGGTAAGCTTTTCTTTTTTCTTTATTACTTTTATGCCTTACTCATTTTACTAAGTATATGTTGTCCAACTTTATATTTATTATTGTTATAGTTCTTGTCCTTACCTTAGAGCGGCCGTACACGGACCACATTTTTGCAGTCGAGACAACCACAAAATTGTGGTCAGGTCAACTGCACCTTGCGGTTGAACCAGCGACATTTTTGTGGTCGACTTGCGGTTAAATGAACCGCACGTGTAATTGAAGCGACTGCAACACGACTGCAACCACATCACAGGGTGTTGATATATATCCTATATTTTGTGGTATCACCTGCCAGAGTCCATATAGATTTTGAAGAAGAAGCATTACTACTTCTTATTTTGAGAAGGAGAAGAAGACGTAGGAAGACACGATCGCTTTGGATACATCCACTTTTGGTTGCGCGAAGACAAGAAGGAAACTTTTATAATTTATTTGGCAAACTCCGGCAGGATGACAAAAAGTTTTATAATTACTTTAGAATGTCAATCTGTTCATTTGATGAATTACTCAGAATTTTAAAACCAAAAATTGAATGTTGTGATACCAATATGAGGAAAAGTATCCCAGCTGAAGAGAGACTTGCAATTACTTTAAGGTCAGTAATCTGATAAATTAAATCATGTAATCACTAGTTAGGTACGCTCAAAATTGTATATTTTACCGAAATTAATGAAATATTGTTGGTGGATTCAAATTTTATTCAGTTTTTGCTACCACAATGCTTATGTAAATACATCTTCATACGATGAATTTGTACGTGCAGAATCCATCGAATCCAAAGTTGAATCATGTGGAGACATCAGCGGAGTAGTAATGGTGGTAGGAGTAATTGTTTCATAATTATACCGCCGAAATTGTCCAGATGTTGATGGAGGCGGTTGTGTGTTATAAAATGGCTGGTTCATATGCTGGCTGTATGGGTTTCTAATCATGTTTGACATGCTGAATTGAGTAGAACTCGGAGAGGACATTTCCTTAAATTTCTTTAGGACGCCAATCATTTCAGTTTTCGCCTCCAATTTAAAATCTTCTGAAATATTTTTCAAATCCTTGTAAAGCGACAAAAGAAAATATTTATCATCATCATGATCATCACTGTTTGTAAGTTTTTTTTCAACGCGTTGAGACAGTGTTTCTATTAGTTTATCTTCTGAAGACTGAACTGAGCTTCTTTTTCTTTTCCGTGAATTACTTTTCGGTGGATCACTATTTCCTTCGTCCTCGTTAATTTGAAAAGAGCTGTCCGATGTCTGGGCCCTGGATTCTGCTAATGGTAGTAAAAAGGACAGTTGATGGAAAAATACATACTGTCTCTTATTGGATGCTGCGGAACCACTCTTAGTCGATTTATTTTTTTTTACCTCTCTATTAAAACCATCTCTTAACGTCTTCCACTTTCGTTGTAATGTCTAAGAAACCTTAGTTATACCAAAACCAAAATTAAAAATTGTTACAAAATGAGCTAGTAATATTTTGTTAAATGATAATTTTTCTCTTGTTTTAGGTATTTGGCAACTGGATGTTCATTTATCGACATGGAGTATTCATACAGATGCGCATCTACAACAATAGGTAAAATAGTTCAAGATGTTTGTCAACAAATTTGGATAAACTTGAGAGAAATGTGCATACCGAAGCCCACAAAAGAAAAATGGCTTAGCATTGCAAAAGAATTTAAAGCCCGAGCAAACTTTCCTAACTGCATTGGTGCCATAGACGGAAAGCACATCAGAATTATCAAGCCAACAGGCAGCGGCTCTTTATACTTCAATTACAAAAAATATTTTTCTTTTATTTTACTAGCTATTTGTGACTCGAATTATATGTTTACGTTCGTGGATATAGGCTCCTACGGTAGACACTGTGATGCATCTATTTTCGAAGAAAGTTCTTTCTACAAAGACCTACAACAAAACACCCTCGATATTCCGTGTGGTTAACAAATCCAGGACGGAGAAAATTCATTGCCATATGTATTTGTTGGTAATGAGGCTTTTGGTTTATCTAAAAATTTATTGCGCCCATACGGAGGAAACAACCTTACTAATACTAAAAGAATTTTCAACTATCGTCTTTCTCGTGCTAGGAGGTATATTGAGTGCTCTTTTGGAATACTTGCAAATAAATGGAGGATCTTTCATAGACCAATTAATGTATGTGTTGATTTCTCCATAGTTGTATACTTAACAATTTCGTTCGCGAAAGAGATGGTTACCAATTTGAAGATACTTTAACACTGCCGGAATCTTTGCAAGATTTGGAAGATAACCCTGTCCAAATTCGCCAGGGTGGGCGATACTTAAATTCAATTCGGGACCAATTTGCTGAATATTTTATTAGTGATGAGGGTAAACTCAAATGGTAATTACGTAAAATTTAACTCTAAATGAAATAAAATATTTTACTTGACATTATACATATTGTTAAGCATTTCCTTGTGTTTAATATGTCTGAAGAATTTCGCATCATTCAGACTACATTAAACAATTATTATAATTCATCAAGAAAATCGCAGTGGCGTATGGCAGTTAAAAGTAGATATTATAATGAAAACCCTGTACACAAAAATCTTTTGAGAATATAATAACTACAAAAAACTTACCAATATCGTTTTTATCCTTCATCGATTTCTCAGCAAAGTTTTCTGTAAACTTCTCGCATATGTCAGCCCAAGCATTGTTTTTTTCAATTCTGTTGCTGTAGGATTCGCATTTGTAATCCCATATACATGGATAATTTTGGATTTCACCAATAAATGAATCCGAAGTATTCTCCATTGCAAACAACTCTTCGATACACTCGGTTAGGTACAAATGACTTCCAACTTCCAACGCGGTTCATACAACCACAAAAATGTGGGTCGTGTACGGCGGAGTCAGCAGCGACCACTCGGCGGAGATCGACTGCAGACGCCCGTTTCGACTGCAGTGAACGCCTGTGTATGTATGGTACAGTATTTCTTATGGGTAGCTTGAGTTCGCCGAAACGCGACTGCAATTCTGTGGTCGGGTCGACTGCAATTCTGTGGTCGGGTCGACCGCAAAATGTGGTCCGTGTACGGAGGTACTTATTGTATCTTTTATTTTTAGCCTGATGATGGTCTAAGACCGAAACTAGTCGCAATTTTATAATTTTACCATTAAATTTGTTGTGGTTTGACTTTGTGTCTTATTGATATTTTATATCAGCCACATTTGAGTTATGGATCATTCCTTCGATAAAAATTATAATTGATGTATACGGGGTAGCTCAAAAATGTTAAATTTTAAAATTAACCCGTGACAATACCTTTATACATTTTAGAATGTGTCGAGAAACGTTTGATTATGTGCTTAATATTATTGCACCACGGCTTAGAAGGCAGATTCCAGGAACTGGTATGATTTCACCTGAGAAGCAGTTTCTTGTTGCCATCTGGAGACTGGCCACACCTGATTCATGAAGGTGAGTTTATTTGTTCACAAACTTCAATATTTATCAATAAAAGTTTATAGTGGCAAAACGTACTTACTTATCGACAGCAGCAAATAAATGAACTGAGTCAAATGAACAGTATGATTTTGACATTTTAATGACTTACAAGTACATTTATAATAAATAGAGTATTTATTTTTGTGGAAGGAGTACTGCCATGTACATAAGAAGGCGTGTTATAATGGCTATAAATAACCTATCACCAGTGTTTATCAGATGGCCAACAGGAAATAAATTTCAAGAAGTATGGGCTGGATTTGAAGTAATAAGTGGCTTCCCTAAAGTCATAGGAGCTATTGATGGAACTCATATAAATATCCCTGCCCCATCAGCAAATCCAGGGGCATATGTTAATAGAAAAGGATGTCACTCAGTGATTCTTCAGGTATAAGGTATATCATAATTTACTTGTATTCTTGCAACATATTGTTTTTATTTTAGGCTGTCTGTGACCATTCTGGTTGCTTCCTCCATTGCTATGCAGGTCAAGTTGGCTCTGTTCATGATCAACGAGTATTTCGGCTATCTGAAGTGCAAGGATATTTAGGGAATGCAGAAAAGTTCAACGATGATTGTCATGTACTTGGTGACTCTGCTTACAAGCTACATGACAACTTGTTGGTACCTTATCGTGAGAATGGTCATCTGACAGAACATCAAAAAAAACTATAATTTTTGCCATTCATCAGCTCGGATAGCCATTGAGAGAGCATTTGGTATTTTAAAAGGACGATTCCGTAGCCTACTGACTGTACTACCCCTGCGGAAAGTATCATTAATTCCTGTCCACATTATTGCTTGCTGTGTTTTACACAATATTTGTTTATTTAGAGGTGATGATAAATGTGCAGTAGAATGCAGCCCAGGATGGTGTAGCCAAAAGGGATGTAATATGTCAAAGACTTTTGATTAACAATTGTCCTACTGCTGTAGGACAATTGTTAAATTGGATTTTCTTACAAACAGTAAATAAATAGTATGCGTTAATCATTGTTTGTTGAATGAGATCTCTGTTATTTCTAGTGTATCCCGGGGTTCTTAGTTAGGGCCTTTGTTCTTTCATTTATTTATTAATTATATTATTAGCAGTTTTCAATATAGATCCGTTATTATGTTTGCTGATGATTTAATAATTTTTCTGTATAAAAATCAAGTGTGGATGCTGAAAATCTACAATCTGATTTGAATATCGTCGCTGCATAATTGGTGTATAAGTAATGGAATGGAGCCATTACTGAGGTTTTACTGAATTAACACCCCAATATTGTATTGTATCTTGAGATATTATTAAGGGCTTAAGTATATTTTTATGGATACCACACAAGCTTTCCAGGACATATTAAAACTATTGTTAATTAAGTCTACTTGGCTATATTAAGTGTATTACCATTGATTTTACTTGTATACATTCTTTAAAAGTGCTCAACTGTTAGTTAGTCAGACCCCACTTGGAAAACTGCACTTCAGTGTGGTCTCCACATTATCTATTTTATACTGAAAAAATCGAAAGTGTTCAGCACATATTCCTTAGACACATAGCATTCAAAATGGGTGGATACTTAAACTATGAAATCATCCAGCACTCGGGGGCAAGTGAATATTACTACGTTTTATGCAAAACATTTAAAGGATTTGAATAAATATCCAAACATTCAAAAGATCGTAGCATGTATCCTGTGTATGTTCGGTAGTACTTACTTTATGTGAGCAAATGTTTTCTGTTATGAAAATAAATAAAAGTAAACATCGGTCGAGGCTTACTGATGAACATTTCCAATCTATACTTAAAATAAATACCTTGACTATGATACCCGATATCAAAGAGCTTACTAAAAATAAAAGATCTCAAGTGTCTGATTGATTACTAACACTTTTTTGTACTAATTTACTTAAATAAAGATTTTATTTAACAATTTAATATGGTTCTTATTAATTTTTTGACTGCTAACACAATCTGTAATTTCAAAATGGTCCTTTGGAAAATTGAGTTTGACATCTCTGTGCTAATCAATATCCTGAACTTGATTTTTCCATGCAGTTTTAAATGAACATTGTCAAGTATACTTAGATAATTGTATAAATGGTATTTACTTCTTTTTGGTTATGTGTTTTTCTGTATGTATATTTTACAAATATCTATTTATAGTGAATTGTATGTTGTAATCTCATATGTGAATTTATTGTTTTGTATTATTTTAAATCTGTAATGACTTTTTGTGAAATGGGTTCGCCTGTTAATAAAATAATAAATAAATACAAATTAGATTTTTTTAAATTTTGTTTATTAAAACCCCCATCATGTCCAGCATTTTCTGCTGCAACTCCAGCTTTTTCTTATTGTACTCCTTTTTTTCCACCATTTTTTCTTGGTGGCGCCTCTCCTTATTTTCCTCAGCTATTCTTCAGCTCGCTAGAATAGCTTCAGCAATATCTGAGGTTGCCTTCCTTTTCTTCCCTTAAAATATGACATATTAATGAGGATATTAAACTAGGTAGTAGAGTTGGGTCAATAGGTATAAAAAAAATTTGATTTAAAAAATCTTGTTTCTTAAAAATTATAATATATTGTCCTACAAGTGCGAGAAGTTGTCGATTGGTCACGAAAGCGAAGTTGGTCTGAGTGGGTATTTTGTATCAACTGCAGCGATTTATGTGGGCAAACGGCTCCTTGTTAAACGGAATAGCGTACGTCAAATATACTACTTTTCCACTATGAGTAATACAAATTAAATTTTTTAACTATCTATTTAAGTAACTTATCAACATGAGTAAAAAATGATTACTATATACTTTAAAACTGGTCTTCTTAAAATCTATAAAATTGGAGATTCTTTACTTTTGTGGTATAGATATTTAATGATTTTATCACAAATGGCAATAAACAGCAATAGCAAAGTTATAAATTGTGGTAGAACTACAAAATAAATTAATTTTTCAAGTTGTTTGTATATTATACTTACCACTCTTTCGACTGCTAGGGCTGATTGTTTTTTCAGCTGCCATCAGCATACTTGATGGCCCTGCACTTTCTGTTTCCACTCCCGTTGATGATAGAGTGGCCACAGGCTGCATGTAGGGTTTTTCCCCCAATAAACTTTCCATAAGCTATAAAATAAATAAATATACTGTTATATTAACTCGTTAACGAAAATGAAACACACAAGGTTCTACAAAATAAAATTCAATCAATTATTGTTTGCTTTTTTACATGTAAACTAATGACTTGATTTGAATGAATAAATAAAAACTTACATCTAGGTACGGCCATGATCTAAGGTTGTTCCCTGATTTGGCATTGTGGTCTTTAATGGACTTGTACGTTCTTTTCATCCCATTTAATTTGGAAAGACATTGTGGTCCACTAATGCCCATGTGCCCATTTTCATGAAGAACTGCCGCAATCTTCTCCCACACTTTTTTTTGGCTTACTCGCCCTGACGCTAAGCTTTCCTGCTCCTTTCGGAATTTCTCTAGAAGGAGCTGAATCGCTTCATGCGACCACTTGAAAACTGAAGATAAATTGCAAATCAACTAATATAGCTTATAGCATACAATAAATTCTTACCATTCACTGCCTCACCAACGTTGCCAGGAGTATTGACTTGGCTATTATTGGAACTTGAGGCAACTGTAATTAAAATACAAATGTTATATTCTATCAAATTTATTCAAATACACAAAATTAAAATAACTTAGTAAGCTACTATGTACTAATATACAATACATACTTGTTGGGGGAACTGGCCTTGCTTGGGACTGGGATAGCTCCAACAATTGTGTTGCAAATTCAAGGTCTAAAAAATTACAAATATAATTTTACTGATATAATGTTTCTGAGTATAAACGTGCGACGGTTTGTAGCACTTGTTGCACATACTATATTTTGTATTACAAATGCGGCGATGATTTATTCCTATAGATACAAACAAATTAAGCTTTAAAATATGTTACATTTATTATTACAAATATATTTCGAACAATAAATAAAAATTAATTAACCAAAAAAAAAACGAGAACAGCAACATAAATAAATTCCTTTTTTTCAATGCCATTTAAAAAAATGTAATGTTTGTGCAGTTCGTAAACGTAATATTCAAATTAGCGCATGCCAAGTATAATTTTCGTATGACCAGTATACTTTTCGCTCTCAAACAACTGTTACAACCCCATTTTCCAAGGCACGGCAACACTGCTGCTTTGTCCATGCGTAGAGGCGTTCGTAGGAGGGGACGGCTGTGAGAAGCAGTCTAGCTGTAACCGGCGAACGGAGAATATCAGGTGTATTGGCGTTTATAATATTTACGATTCATTTGCTTATATATATAAATTTAAATAAATAGTTTTGAGTGGAAAAGTTGTTTTAGTGCGTAATAATTTCAGAAGTGGGATAGGAACTACACAGTTCCTGGCGGAGTGATTAAAGTGATAAGTGTTATCAATCGGCGTCTTAAAAACGCAATAATTAGTTTTAGGGTGGTGGAAAACTAAATACTGGCGATACTGTAAGTACAAATTATTTAATTGTTGACGAATTTAATACATTTTTGTGCAGCCGATGCTCCAATTCTAAGAATTTACCGGTAACCTAAAATTCCTTTGTTCGAGAATCAGTAGGCGGAGCGTATACGAATCTCGACCTTATAAACAGAGTAAATAAGATCGTTTATAGCGTAAAACTTTCCTATACGGTAAAACCTGTTTACTTTTTTATTTCTCCAATCGGTGATCATTGAATTTGTTACTAAACCGGAGAGTTTAAAAGAATTAAATATACGGGGCGATTTTATTAGTTTTAAGTTTGTTGCGGCGATATATTTTTAAAACGAGTTGTAAATACGTTGTAATCGCTTTAATTACAGGTTTATTTAATTTTTGGTGACCAATTAAGATTGATACCGGCGATTTATTAATCAATAGAGGTGCATTTAATCATTTTCGGCATATTTAATTATATTTGGTGAAATTTAAATTCTTTTCCACTCGTTGTTGTTGTCATTAATTGTAAAACCGACGATATTTCACAATTTTGTCAGGTTTTGTCCTGTTATAGACAGCGGCGCATGCGTAAAAGGCGATTATTATTATTTTCGGCGGCGTATTGAATTATTTTGGTGATTATTATCATTTTTGTGTCATAACTGGCTATAGGTGACAGCGATCACTAAATTTAGTTGATTTTTATGGTCAATAAAGGCGAATTTTGTTAGTAATTAAATTTAAGTCAATCAGTGGCGTAGCTAACTTAAATTTATAAATTTGTTTAGCGTACTAAGGCGTTATTACAGGGTTATTGACGGAGCTTGCGGTGATTGAGTACCAGTAACGTAGATTTTTATAACTCTTTGGCGATTATTGATAATTATTTTATTCTCCCTAGAGATGGCGACTCAAGAGGAAAACCTGTTGAACTTCGAGGATCTAGATTTTGAGGAATCTCCGCAGCGTAGGGCAACATCCTCAACTCCTAGGGATTCGGCAACTTCCCCACGGCGACCAGATCCTGGACTAACCGGCGTAAACCTGGAGGAGTTAGCTAAGGCGTTAATGGATGGTGGCCTTAATAAAAGCATTGCGAAGGTCGTACGGCAGGAAACGATGTTGGCAATGGGCGATTGGTCAGAAACAGTGGCCGGCGGATCTGGAAGGGAATCGTCGAAGGATCGACCAGCAGCGGCGGCGACTGGTGGACGGCGAGGATCGTTACTGGGATCGGAGTTGGTCGAAAAATTCGATCCTGACGACGCAGATTCCAATATAGAAAGATGGTTGAAGCGGATCGACCAACTAGGAGCGATACATGGATGGTCCGACTATGAGCGGTCTACGGTCGCTCAAAACAGGCTGGATGGCGCGGCAAGAAGGTGGTTCTGTCGACTGGACGAGTATGACCTCACATGGGCGGAATGGAAGGCGAAGTTAACGTTGGCGTTCCCACGGCGGATGGATTATGCAGTCATTTTAGAGGAGTTGGTCGGCGAAAGTTGAATAGCGAAACCATTACAACTTATTATCATTCCAAGTTGGCGCTATGTGACCGAGCTCGTGTCAGAGGAGCCGATGCGGTTTCTGTCATCATTCGAGGTCTACCCCAGGAGTTAAGGGCGAATACGTATGCGGCGAGATGTACGACCCCCGAGGCACTATACAACACTTTCCTGGCGGGATTGGAGAGCTACCGTGGCATGGAAGCTAGGACTCCAGTGGCGGCTCGAATCACTTTTCCGGCAAGAACCAGTAGGACTGACCACGGCAAGAGATCGCGTTGCTACAATTGCCAACAGGTGACGACACACCTTAGTAGGGACTGTCCTGTAGCGAAGGCGGATAGGTGCAGAAGATGTGGCGATCAAGATCATTGGGCGAACGACTGTCCGAAGAGAAGGGCAACTGGCGACAGCGTATCTCAGGTAAGACTGCTAATTACACCAAGCGATTCTTGTTTCAGGCAAATGGTTAAGATAAATGGCCAATATGTGAAGGAGTATTTGGATACGGGCAGTCAACAGAATTTGATGACTCTAGCTACGGCGAGGCGTTTGGGGCTGAGTATAAGGGACCAAGACCGAAGTAATATTTTACAGGGTTTTGGCGGAGCAACGGTATATGCTATTGGCGAGGTGCAGTTTGAGCTTATAATGCAGGAATGTGCAATAATCACCACGGCGTTAGTGACAGACTGCGTGATGGGCAGGATTGAACTGCTGCTGGGGCAACCCACTTTCACTGCTCCTGGCGTTACTATGGTAGTAAGACAGAATAAGGCGTATCTGGTGAAGGAGCCTGATATTAATGAGCTAATGCGACGTATTACTCTTGATGGCGATGACGAACGCGTTCAGGTTCTTTTGACAGAAGATGTCACTCTCTTACCATCAACGGTGGCAGAAGTTCCAGTGGAATTAACCGGCGACATGAAGGAAGATGCATATTACATGGAGGCCAAGCGCTTCCCTTTCAAAGGATCGACAGTGCTGATTCCGGCGGGCGTATTTTTCGAACGGCGATGCCACATTCAGATCACCAACCTTGGCGACCACACGATAAGTTGGGCAAAGGCAAACTGATTGCTCGGGTGCAAGCGTGTCACTCCAGCGAGGAAGGTGGAAACTCTACTGCGATTTGGGAGGTAAATAAAATTTCTGCATGTACGACTAATTTGAATCTTTCAGGTATTGATGTAGGCAACATATCCAGCGGATGCAAAAGGCGACTGTTGGAGCTTTTAAGGAGAAAGGCGAATTGTTTTTCTAGGAACGATGGCGATATCGGATTAACTGATCTGGGCGAGATGGAGATCAAATTGACCAGCGATATACCCATTTGTTATAGGCCCTACAGGTTGCCTTATCGGGAGAGAGAATTGGTGAGAGAGAATTGGTGAGAGATAAGGTGCAAACTCTATTGGATGCTGACGTGGTAAGGGAAAGCGATTCGGCGTATGCTAGTCCAATTGTGCTGATTCCTAAGAAGACCGGCGATGTCAGAATGTTGTAATAATCCAAAAGGAACCCCCCTTCCCCGCCCCGGGTTGATATGAGGGAAAAAGATACAATTCATAAAAAGTTAAATAACATATCGGAGCTCCCCGGTATCATTAATTAAAAAGAAACTAAGTAACTTTTGCGTAATAGCGACAGGACATTGGTCAGCGAAAAGTTATTTCACAAGAATGTATTTGAAAAAATGTAGAACACGAAACGAAAGAATTTACAAAAATTGCGGTTCTGCAAAACAAAAAAAGTCACGTAGGAGCTAGCCGCGATGTGTAAGCCAAATTGTGCTGGTTCAGCTCCCGAAGCGTACCCAAGCAGTGCCGGTAGCAGGGCTGCTAGCCAATAGTAACGAGACAAGTGAGCAGAATGAGGGAGAAAGGGTAGTCTCAGACTTTTGCTGGAGACCAAAAAACGAAGAATGAGGGATTTCGATTTGGACGTCTCCAGAGGCTAGATGCCTATCGAATCCTCCGTGTTGAGAACATGGAGGGAATTCGATTTGGAGCGTTCCATAGGCTAGATGCCAATCGAATCAAACGCGTTTAGGGCAAAGTTAAGTATTTTTTTTTGAAAGTGAGCTAAGTGCTAATTTGCAATAAAATAATTAAAGAGTAATAATTTAAATAATCGATCATCGGGCCGCGGAAACGAAGTAATCTTCGTAATAAAGTAATCTTTTGTAATAATAATAATCAGTGAAATTTTATCCAAGTGATAAATCACAATATTAGTTTTACCGGGGCGATTAAAAAATAGTGAGTGTGTGAGTGAACCTGAACTCGCTACAGGGAAATTGGTGAGTCAATTTAGATTATACTAACCCTTAACAACTAAGAAATTTTATGGGAGGTTGGATTTGTTTGTTAAGCGAATTTGTATCGTCTTAATTATTCAGACGAACATTGTAACTTTTATCCTCAACCGGATATATAGAGTTTACCGGGTCTCCACTGTCGGGACGTAGATAATATTCTCCGACAGAGAACTGAGTCCTCCGGTAAAGGAATTCATAAAATAGCGACTAAGGAATTAAATCATAAATGAATTGAATTGTCACGCCAGGGTCCATCAGACCATATTTAAATTATTTTTGTTGATTAGTTTTAAATCTTTTTCTTTTTTTTTTAGAGCCCAGCAACAAATCCCGTCCTTCCTGACCGCCGAAGTAAGACCTCCCAACACCAAATACTGCGGAGGCCGAATCCATGAACCCTAACTTTAGCCTAACATCCGCTCGGATAGGCTAAAGTCTATTAAAAATTAAGATAAAAAACAATTTAGTATATCACATCTGGTGACAATAAGTAAGAAACATTCATTCGGTTATTACATCTGGTGACAGCAAGTTAGAATCTTCTTTTAGCGTATTACAATGTGTGTGGATTACAGGGCGTTGAATGCTATCACGGTGAAGGACAGGTATCCATTACCTTTGATAGCGGATCAGTTGGCGAAATTGGCAAATAAGACTTTGTTCACTACTTTAGACTTGGCGCAAGGATTTCATCAAGTTCCCATGCATCCAGACTCTATAGGTAAAACTGCGTTCATCACCCCAGATGGTTATTATGAGTATCTGCGAGTCCCCTTTGGTCTTTGTAATTCACCGGCAGTGTTTCAGAGGATGATTCACAAAATGTTATGTAAATTGAGGTATGGTGAGGTGTTGGCATACATAGATGATCTGCTTATTCCTTCAGACGGTGAAGAGGAGGGATTGAAGTTATTAGCGTTGGTGTTAGATTTAATCGAAAGAGCTGGCGTGAAGCTCAAATTGGAGAAATGTTCGTTTCTGCATGATACGATAGAGTATTTAGGTCATGAAGTTAGTGCCGACGGTGTTAGGCCTGGTAAACGGAAAATAGAGGCGGTGGAGAAGTTTCCTGTACCTAAGGATGTGCACAGCGTTAGACAATTTTTGGGATTGGCGTCTTACTTCAGGAAGTTTATTTTTAATTTCTCGGTGTTGGCGAAACCTTTAACCCAGCTTACCAAAAAAGACACTGCGTGGCAATGGGAAGCAACCCAGGAGAAGGCGTTCTCTGAGTTGAAGGAGCGGTTAGCTACTAGACCTATTTTGGCGTTATATGACAGTCAGGCGGAAACGGAGTTGCACACGGATGCTAGTAAGTGGGGCGTATCCGGCATTCTGTTGCAGAAGGGAGTAGACGGTGATCTGCGACCAGTTGAGTATTTTAGTAGGGCGACTACGATGCAGGAACAGGTGTATCATAGTAATGAATTGGAGACCTTGGCGGTGGTCGAGTCCATTAAACGATTTAGAGTATACTTGGCAGGTATTCATTTCAAAGTGGTGACTGGTGTGGCAGTAAGAGCGGCGTTACTCAAAAGAGATTTGGTTCCTCGTATAGCCAGATGGTGGCTGGCGATACAGGAATATGACATGGAGATTGAATATCGACCTGGCGGGCGAATGCAGCATGTAGACGCTTTAAGCAGAAACCCTCCCGGCGAAAACGTTGGCGTTAATATTGTGGTGATGGGAGAAGGCGATTGGTTTCTGACTGTGCAGATGCAAGATCCTAAGGCACAGGAACTTGTAAGATCCTTAACGGCAGATGGCGATATTGATCCGAACATAAAGGCGAACTATAAGTTAAAAACGGGCGTTTATATCGAAAGACAGCGAACGGCGATAAATTGTATGTCTCGGCGATGGCGAGATTTAATCTTTTACGGAGATATCACGACGACATAGGGCATCCGGCGTTTAATCGATGCTTGACGTTGGTGGCAGAGACTTTTTGGTTTCCAAAGATGCGGCGTTTTATCTTTAAATACATAAAGTCATGCCTGAGTTGCGAATTTGCGAAAGGTCAATATGGCCGCGGCGAAGGCTATTTACATCCTATTGGTAGGCGACCGATACCATTCGACACGGTGCACGTCGATCGTTTAGGACCTTTTGTAAAAAGTCTTAAAGGAAACTCATACATATTGATGTTGGTGGATGGATTTACTAAATTTGTAGTGGCGAAACCTACAAAGACCCTTAAAACGGCCGAGGCGATGGCGCGACTTAATGAAGTGTTTGGCGAATTTGGATATCCACGGCGTTTGATATCAGACCAGGGTAAGGCGTTTACCAGCAAAGAGTTTAGGCGATTTTTGGTGGATAACGGCGTGAAACACGTACTTAATGCAGTGGCAACTCCAAGGGCAAACGGTCAGGTGGAAAGAACGGATAGAACAATTGTAGACGCATTGGCCACTACAGCGGAGACTGAAGGACGATGGGACGAGAAGCTGCCAGGAATTGTTTGGGGCCTTAATAATACAATCAATTCCAGCACGCATTTCTCTCCTTTCCGACTGATGTTCTCCTATAGTCATGGTAGAGTAGCCGATTTAACCGGCGAGCTGATCAGCAACGGCGGAAAGCAGACGGGCGAGTCTGAGGAACACGGCGAGGGTTCCATTAGGTGTCAAAACTCAGACGCGGCGAGCGTCACGGCGATGGAAGTTGGCCAAACGGATGACAATTTACAGACTGGCGGGTCTAACGGCGGGTCAATTCTCTTAGACACCGACTTGGAAAAGTACGGTGACGACCAGAACTTCCAAGTAATACAGCAGGGCGCAGGTGGGGCGAATAGACTCAGAAAGAGTCCGGCGAAAGTACTACGGCGAAGTACTAGGCTACTCCGACGAAAGAAAACCATGACAAAAACCGGTGAGTACACTAACGACGCAGATGAGTGTACTAACGGCGCTAGTGCTGGTGAGCATCACGGCGAATGCCAGGTGGAGACAAGTACGAGTGGCGACAATCGACCAAGAGCCAAAGGTGATGGTAGAATACACTCTGACCGAACTAAAGCTCTGGCAAATATAACGAAAACTGCTGGTAAAATGAAGCGGTTATATGACAAACGTAGGAAGGTGGCGACTTCCTATCAGGCTGGCGAGCTAGTTTTATGGCGTAGTGGAGCTGCTAAAAAGGCAGGTGCTGGCGTAAGTAGTAAGCTTTGTAATAAATTTGATGTACCCTATAGAGTACGGCGTAAACTCCCTAACGATAGGTACATCATAGAGGCGATTAAAGGCGTAAGGGGCTACAAGCGGTTTACGGCGCTGGCTGCTGTAGATTCCTTAAGGCGTTACCACGGCGTGAACGAGATCGAAATAGAGTCTGACGGCGATGACGAGAGCTCTAATGATCTTGACAAAATCGACGAGAGTGGCGAGACTCTAGGCGCCCAGGGCAGCAAAACCCTAGACGCCTTATAAAATATATTTTTCTCTATCTTTTAATTAATGAGGACATTAACTTTTTCAGGATGGCCGAATGTTACAACCCCATTTTCCAAGGCACGGCAACACTGCTGCTTTGTCCATGCGTAGAGGCGTTCGTAGGAGGGGACGGCTGTGAGAAGCAGTCTAGCTGTAACCGGCGAACGGAGAATATCAGGTGTATTGACGTTTATAAAGGCGGCATCCCACCGGACGCTCTGCTCTGCGCCGTGCCGTTCGTTTTCGTTCGATTGTGCGCGTTTAGGGCTTGAGCGTTTGGTGGGATCGACAAACTGCTCCGCGCCGTGCAAGTTCGAACAAGGGCGAACATTATCCGTTGGTTGTCGGTACATCAAAGAAACGTGCGCGTTCAGTGGGACTGCTGTTCGTGATTTGATTTTGTGTTTACATTTTGTTTAATATGAGTTTTGAGTGGAATCATGAAGAAATTGAAAAACTTATATAATTATATCGAGAAAAACCAGAATTGTGGAATCCAAAAAGCAATAATTACCATATTAAAAATACAGCTTTCAAAAATCCTATATCATTACTTTTATTATGAGTTTACAAGAATACCCCTCTTATTTTTATTAGTTGAATGTTAAGTTACTTTTATTATGAGTTTACAAGAATACCACTGTTATTTTTATTAGTTGAATGTTAAGTTACCTACTTATTATGTAAGTTGAATAAAAATTAGTTTTACGTACGCGTATATATTGTTTGAGTGCTTCATTGAGAGCACTACAAACTTCCATAACACTTCTTGATACAGTTTGCTGGGACACTTTGAATGTATACATGAGACTGCTAAATGCTTCTCCTGTTGCTAGGAACCGTAAAGTAATTGCCAGTCTTTCTCTAGCAGATACAGCAACTCTGTAATTAGTATTCTTTTTTCTTATGACTGGTTCAATCATTGTTAACAGGTGCTCGAAATCTTGCAACGACATACGACAGACATTTTGAAACTGTCCAGCAACTAAATCACTTAAAAGATTATTTCCTCCATAAATGTCTACTTTTAAATACTGGTGTAACCCAATAACGACGTTTCCTCCGGGTCTTTCGTTTTTCTTGTAAAAAATGATTAATTACTATAATAGCAGCACTAGCTACTTTCATTTCCATCGTGCGCGTGTCAATTTAAACTGGAACTTTTTGCTCCTCGACGAACATAGCGCGCAAACTTGCGCCGCTATGTGTCGTTCTGCGCCGCGCTGCTCGGCACAGCTCGGCACAGAGCAGAGCGGAGCAGAACAGAGCGTCCTGTGGGATGCCGCCTTAATATTTACGATTAATTTGCTTATATATATATATAAATTTAAATAAATAGTTTTGAGTGGAAAAGTTGTTTTAGTGCGTAATACAACATTTAAATTCAAATTTGCATGTGCCAAATATAACTTGTGAGCGATATGTAAACTTTTCGCATTCAAATAACAGTTTCATTTAAAATGGGCAAACGGATCTTTTTCAAACACAATATATAGCGAGCGCCAATATACTACTTTACCCGCATGAGTAATACAAACATAAATTAAACACAGAAAAGCAAGAATTTATTGTGATTCCATAAAAACCCAACAACTCACCAGTTTCTGCCCGTTGTGCATCGGCTTCCGAAACTACAATTTCTGTAGTTTCTTGTGTCACAGGATTATATAGTCTTAGTAAAATCATTTTTTACTAAAAAACACAACTAACAATATAAAACACTAACGATATAAACAATTAACAATATAAAACACTAACAATATAAACAATTAACAATATAAACACAACTAAACGATTTAAACACACCTGAAACACAACTAACAATATCAATTCAAATGCAAAATGGCGCTAAATGTACAAAACATTAAACTCAAGTTAATGTTTTGTGGCTAAATGCTGTCAACGCTACAAGCTCTACCTCGTTGTAATTTGCATTAGTTTGCGTTTCATAGCGTTAGTCATGATGTAGACGGCGAAAATCAATGACGTCATACAAGTGCTTTATAGCGCTATCGAATTGCTCCCCGAACGAAAAGTAGTACTATATATGGCGCCATTTTGCGCAAATAGCGTGCTCCTCGAACACACCCTATGATTAATGGCAGGATCAACCAGGGAGCTGCGCTGTTGTGTACTAGTGAATACTAGTTTCGTTGAAAAAGAATACATATTGCCCAAACTGCCTATCATGCAATGTAGAATGTATTTTGAGCGTCCCGTATAATTCCGGATTTCTTCTGATTCCAACTCCGCTATTATATTACTACTTGTTCAAATAATGCAACCATTATTTATAATAGAACCTAATTAATGTACAGATAAAGCTAAATGCTCGATATAAATGATATATTCACAAATTAACACCACTAAAAAATGTATATATCATACTAACTAGAGTGCCGGATAACCTCAAAAACAGATTTAATGTAATTGCTAAATATCATAATTTCGAGTCGAAATTCTCATTTCGACCTAAATGGTCTAGTCGAAATTAGTTTCGACTTGTCGCGTTTTCTTTTCATAACGTCATATGCTCACTTTGCAATACCTTCGCTAGGTGCGCACAGTCGCATTTCGACTCCGCCATGACGGTCGAAATTTTCACTTAGAATCAGGGCCCAGATGACAACCGATTCAGTGTGAATGGTCCTATCGATATCCTTTTCTAATATGTGATTTTCTCTTTTTGTACCGATTTGTCGCCAAAACGCATCGGACTGTTTACTGGTGTAACTTTTCCAACTTGTGGTCCGTTGATGAACTAGGCTCATTTACTATTTCTAAGGAATCTACCAAATAAGGAGGATTTACCTATCTTTTTCTCCCAAAATAGCGTTCATTTCATTAAAATAAGGAGGAGACTCCCTTCTTTCTGCACCAGTTGTATATAATTTAAATAGGTTCGTTGAAGATTAGCAAATTTTTGCCTACACTTTTCTGCTCCTTCTCGTCCTTCTTGAATGTCAATTCCCATTTCCTTCATTTCCCCAGCAAGAGGACTGCGCATTGGAATCAATTTATGTAACCCATTTACCACCAAACTAATGGCGGACAATATTGACATAGACATAGGCGTATTATACGATTTTTCTTATACGATTATTAAATAATCATTTTCATTATTTCGTATTACAAATCTAATTTAAAAAAGTCTTTAAATATGTACTGCTCCAAAAAAAACAACAATCATTTTAAAGCATATTTATTTAATAAATATTACAATTTTAATCTATTTTATCTATTTTAAATATATGTTTTTGTTCCACGCCACTGCAAAACTATTACATCTATGAGAAAATAATAACAATTAATTGAAAAATAATCTTTAAAACTGAATGAAAACAACTTTCAAAATGTATGTACTATTAATTTAAGTTATCATACATAACATATGTGATTTAGTTAAACATCTATTACCTGAAAGCTGTAATATTAATAAAAATAAATTTCAAGGAAATACGGTAAATATGTAGAATTCGGTGAACTCTCCGATTTTCATAAAAATTTTATGAGGGGTCTAGGACATTGTAATGAGTACGAAAATAAAGTTTTTTTTCCGCAGAAAGACTAAGAAATAGTAAAAATTGTTAAAAATGTAGGTTCAAAGTAAACATAACCTATCACTTACCAGTTGAAATGTGGCAATTATATTAAGCTTAGGACCATTTTCGTGTTAAATAAACATTCTTAAGATAATTTAAAACACAAAAAAAATAAAATTACTATTTGGAAACTTATTTTCTTATTAATTTTGTTGCACAGAATCTTTAACTTTATTGTTTATTTTAACAAACTGTCAATTTTGTCAAAACCTCTTATTGGCCAATTTATTTAAAACTTCAAATGATTTGACAATGTTGCCAAGATTTACTAGTATTTGATAAGAAAAATATACTTTCAGTCGATTTTAATTTTTTCAAAATGTATGTTTTGGTTTTTGTAGTTTAGCTAGTTGCCAAGAATTTTCTTTGAGTCGTACAGAAGCCTTTTTAAAATTAGCAGGTAAACTGTACGATCCAAACAAAATTCAATCTTCAGAAATTTGTCCTTCTGATGATGAAGGTTTATTTTGAAACTTTTGATTTTTGTCAAATATGTTGTAAATATGAAGGTTTATTTTTTATTTATTTTCCGACTTATTTTTTGTTTACGTTTATTTTATCTATTGTTGCTGTTGGCATAAAACTAAGTATTTAGAGTTTTTCATTTGGGTTTTTCACCATTTTATTTCAGATATTAAGGTGAGCGATAGTAATTTATAATACACTTTGATCTGTGTCAGTTGGTCGGGAAGAGGATTTAAATGTTTTTGTTTTCTTTATATTTTATGTCTAGTTTAGAAGTTTGTTTAAGAATTGTTGCTTTTATTTATTTTACTTTTAAAAAATATTTTTTTATTATTCATAAATGCATTAAATTTGGTTTTGTACGATAGATTAATATTTCCTACACATTTCAAGCATATATTTTATATTTCCTATATAATAAGGTACATTTTACATTTGTATATAATACACAAGAATAGCTATATATTTTTTTAGTCTGGCAACATGGCAACATCAGTTGGTGATATTTTTCTATTTTGACATATGTCCGAAATGAAGTCAATAATTATGGAATTTATTTATTTAAAACTATATAAATATTAAAGTTGTGGAAATTTTATTGAATTTAAAAATGATGTAATTATAAAAAATAATGTATTTGGAAACCATTTGATGCTGCTGAATATGAATTCATTCTCGTTAGGTTATGATTATTTTGGGTTGAAATTTTTAGCAATTATTACTGTTTCTAGTTGTTTCCGCGGAAAAAAAATCATTTTCGTAATTATTATGGTGTCCTAGACACCTCATAAAATTTTTATGAAAATCGGAGAGTTCACCGAATTCTACATTTTTTCCGGAAATAGTTTTAAAATACTTTTTACCTATGAAATGAAATTCCTTCCTCTTTTTTAGCACTCTGACTGTTGCACTTATAAACTGCACAATTAACCATTTTAAAATGTCTATTCAGGTAATTAAAAAAGGTGAAAATTAAAAAAACTAAAAAAATACAATTCGACGTTCCAAATTTGTTTACCACCAAACGTTTGAAAATTGGCTTCACTCACACGCATAAGGTTTTCATTGCCATGCGCTGTCCTCTCTCTTTCCTAGTCTAAGAGCTACACAATTATATTTTTAAGGTTAATTCGTTAACTGACAAATGACAACTGAGAGCATCATCAACCGCTCCTAGGCTACGTTCATAAACTTACTCCAGTGAGTAGAGGAGAGTATGACCACGTGATTAGAAACTACATCGTGAGAGCCAAATAAAATGTCATTAATGTCATATTTGGGGTTATATTTTTCATTTCGAAAATAAATATTTTAAATTATTAACCATGGATAAGTTTAATATTAATGATATTAATAGCATAACACAATGTTGGGAACTTATGAATGTAAGTAAAACAAATAATATTAAATTCAAATTATCATCAATAATGTAATAATACTATAGGAAAGTGATGAAGAAGATTTCTCCTCTGATGAAGAATTAGTTGCAGTAGTTTCGATTGTACAGGGTCTCAAAGGACAGAAACTTCTTAGAATCCAAAGTTACATATCCAATACTATACCTAACCTAACGGCTGAACAATTTAGAATGCATTTCCGTTTAACACCGAATACATTTGAAAGTATTCTAGCACTCATTGGACCATCCTTGAAGAGCAATTTTCCAGAAGGCAGACCCAATATTGAACCTAAACAACAGCTATTGAGTATAATTTGGCTCTTAGCAACTCCTGATTCATATAGGTAATAATAAAAGTTATAGAATCAATGACAATTAACAAATCACTTGATATCCACAAAATATTAATGAACTAGAATTAAATCTTAAGCGGCCAATGTGATATTGTTTTTCAGTTCACCGGCCAAGTCAATAGATGGTGCAACAAACAAATTTTGACAGATATGACATAGAAGAAAATATTTATTTGAATTCAAAAGATCAGTTATTGTTTATGTTTAGTGGAAAAGTTTCATCGTTTATATATTTATAGGTATTTATTATATTTGTTTGGATTTATTGTTAGTTAGTTGATGTAAGTTTAGTATTTATTACAAGTGTATTTTGTTAAGCAGAAAAATTGGTAAGTGATATGCAATATTGAAAAAGTACATAATCTTCATTGCACTACTTTTGTTAAGAAAATGTATTTAATCTTTAATTAAGTAAAATATGTACATTATGAGTACAAAAGTGTTGTATTCCTGGTTATGCAGGGTCAAACACAATGTATCGTTTTCCAAAAAATGTTTAAAAATGTGTGTGGATTAATAGAAATAATAGTGACGAGATCACGAATATTGCTCCGCAGCCACACTATAACAAACGAAGAATTTGTCGAGACTGACCATGTTAGAAGCTGTGGCAGACCATTACTTTTAAATTTAGATTACTTTGTATTATATGTATGTTTTTTTATTCAATAAATGCAATATTTATATAATAATTGTGTTTCTATTGTAAAGAAATACGCGAATACAAAAATTTCATTGAGAACGACAATCACCCTTGCAAAACATTGGAACAGTGTAGACTTTGCCATATCGAATCTTTCACCAACAGACCTAAAAAAAATTAATCAAGTAGAAAATCAGTGATTTCTGCATATTAATTCACAAGAAACATGATATCAAGCACAAAATATTAACTAACAATTTAGAATGGAAACTGCAATACTAAAAGTAGAAATAGAATTCTAGTAACCGGCCGAACCATTCGGTGCTCATTTCACCACGCGTGAATTTTGCGTACCAGTCAATGATTGTTGATTTTCCTGGCGCAGAGTCCGGAAACTCATTATCAAGCCAAGCTTTTGCTTCAACTGTATTTTTTCCTTTCAAATAACAATATTTAATAAGCACACGAAATTCTTTTTTTCCATCTTTTTGAAAATAACAAAAGTTGCTTCACTAAAAATGTAATATCTCACAAACTAATAGTCCGACAGCTGTCAAATTTTTACACGAATCTTTTGAAGGTTGATACTATCTAAAAATGAAATGGATTTAATTCTAGTGTCGTCATCTATAGGTCAGACCGGGGACTTTTTAGCCGACCTGTTATATATATATATAGGGTAAATGCACCAGTGAATGAACATTTTTGAATTTAACTGCATTATTATAAACAATCCTTACTGATTTTCAGCTCCAGAAAAATATCATTCCGTCCTCAATGAAATACTGAACACGTTGAGTATGATAATTACAAAAGTGAAAAGATTAAAACTTAGAAAAAAAATAAAAGGTAAAATATTGCATAATACCCCAGTAAATGAACAAATTTCATCATTGATTGAACATGGCTGATCCAATGAATGAACTAATGGAGAAAATGGACATTGAACAATTTTTAATCAATGATAATAAACGACAACATTGAAGATAGGTACCATATTATTTCAGACAAATTTCAGCATTTCTGGACATTCAAAAAAACCACGTCTGATAAGCTTAGGCGCCTCAATCATTTCCACAATTGAAGTTTTCTTGTACCATATTTGGTCAACACGATCTGGCCATTTGAAAGTATTGGGTCCTGCTGGTGTCATAGCGCGAACTTCATATTCATCACCGTCAATAGTTTCCACTATGCCTGGAAAATATTTCTGGTTATACATTATTATGACATGAGCTCCAACAGTAATTTCTTGTAAATTATTGATTTTTGCTCCATTATCGTCCTTGTTGATATCATCCTCTGGGGAAGATAGTATATTCCTTGTGTTGCTCGGATTGATATTTTCAGAATATTTACGAATTTCGGGACACTCGTAGGAACCACGTCTGATCAGCTTAGGTGCTTCGATCACATCTGCAATTGAAGACTTGCTGTACCATATCTGGTCAACACAATCTGGCCATCTGAAGGTATCAGGACCAGCTGGTGTCATAGCGCGGACTTCATATTCATCACCGTCAATAGTTTCCACTATGCCTGGAAAATATTTCTGGTTATACATTATTATAACATAAGTTCCTACGGTGATATCTTGAAAAACATTGGGATTTTTGCCCTCATTGCCATTATCGATTATATCAGCCTGTAAGCAGGTAACTATTGTAGATGGAATTGCTTTGTTTCTTCCCATGTGTTTTATTTTCGCGGTTTTTCTTGCTTCTGTTTTTCTCTAATTGATTTTTGTTCCAATTTCTTAGCTTCTTTTTCCTTTTTTTCAGCTTCTTTTTTGTCTGTATACTCTTTCCATTTTTTTGAAGTTATGGCAAAAGTCATTGAAGTTGTCTGTTTCCTTTTGCTACACTTTTTTTCTATATTTGGCCAATGAAAATGTTGCAGCCATACGTCTTTTGTAGCTTTTGGCTTCAGTGGCTCTTGTTTATTCCCTTCGAAACTACGGTTATTTATTATTACATCAATTTTCTCTGAGTTCTCGAGTTCTTTTTCTACATTACTTTGATCATTATTATCACTACTTCCTTTCTCGTAACGTTCTATTGGAGTATCTAGATACATTGCATCATCAATTCTACTCTCTTGCTCGGAATTTTCCAATATATCTTCAGAAAACGCTGCTTTATACCTGAAATGAATTGTGGTAATCTTGGGGTCGTTACCTTCTTCACTTTGTAACGCTCATTACCAACCCTAGAAACAATGGCCGTCCTGGATGCGTTACTCGAAATGTAATCTCCTTTCGTGGAATGATAGGTATCACTGGTTACTTTTAAAACGTTTATTTAATGGTTTATTCAGACTAACAGCAGATATTACAGATAACAAAAAGGTAGATGATTACAATGATTAATTTTACATATGTGTTTTATCGTATGAAAAATACAGCGTCTTTTTATGTGACACGTTGTTTATAAGCTCGGTTGTTAGTTAAGGAATGCCACTCACCATCCCCTTCAACTGTAAGGGCGCGCGCAGATCACATGACTGCATTGTACCTCTTAGACATGGGCGTAACAAGCGGTACTAGTCGAAGCGCATAATAATGTAAAATATATATATATATATATATATATATATATATATATATATATAAATATATATATATATATATATATATATATATATATATATATATATATATATATATATATAAATATATATATATATATATATATATATATATATATATATATATATATATATGTAAGGTGGTTGTTTTGAGGACCTTTTTAGGTATGAACTGGTAGTTTTGAGGACTTTTGGTGCCTTTGAGGACCGTCCTCATAACAATTATATATGCGTGGTCTCTTTGAGGACTGTCCTTATAATAACATTTTAATCTACTTGTCAGCGGTGTTATGGGGACCTATTGATTTTTGCTATTTATGTGTTCTCTACCCTACTTAGAGTAAACAATATAATTAAAAACATTTTTACGAAAAGGGATAACAAAAAAAGGTTTTCAATTTTTGTCAAAAATATATATTTAATATGACCCAGATTTCCTACTAATTAGTATCCTTTATTTGCAAATTAAAATGTAAAACTATAGCGTAGGTATAAGTAACCGTAAATTAAAGGTATTTACAAATTATCTAGGAGTATTCTAGTAATACGCTAAAGCATAAAAAATATTCACTCACACTCGCACAGTTTATCTTCCCAAGTACTATCGGCTTCAGAATAGCATATACATTTTCAAACTCAAATCGCTTACATTAAATAGACGGCCTATTTATTCCAATCCTTTAATGTTTGCAGCATAAGGTATTTTATTGACAAATTGCCTGTCTCTCTGTCCTTTGTAAATAAACTTAATCCACAAAAACCATTTAACGTAGGCGTTGTAAAAATTACCATTCCTATGTTGTTTAAGAAGGGCGTTTTTATAACTTTGGTAGGTAAACGAAATTCACCTTTAACATGTATATGCTATTCTAAAGCCGACTGTACATAATATCTTTTTTTTCACGTACATACCTACAGAGAACTATTTTATTATTAATTTTAAACTTTATTAGTAAAAAAGATCAGAGGTTTATAATAAATTGAGCTCAGAGGTTTATAATAAATTGTGTATTATTTGTTACCTATTAATTTAATCTTAAATTAGAAAGGTTATGTTTATTTACATACATTTTTTTCAACAAACTTATTTTTTTAGCCAAAGATCTTTATAGATATATTTTGTCTTAGGTGGATCGGCCCTAAGGTAATGTTAAATAACCTGATTTTCATTTTTTTACCACATAATTTGTATTAATTAATAATGTTACAATTTTCAAAACCATAAAATACATTCGAATTTTAGGAGAATAATAATAAAATGTTATGTTAATGTATTTTAACTTTTTAAAAGGATATTTATTTATAAAACGGTAAACGTAGAGTGTATCGGTATTAAGACAGGAAAGTTCTTCATATTAAAAACACATTTCATTCTAATAAACAGTGGTGGCTAGTTTTAAAAAGCACGAGGTCACGTGTCCACTTAATCAGCGAGCTTCAAGATTAACGGAAATTGAATTTTATTTAGTATTATTTTTATCCTTACTTAAATTTTGAAAAAGATCGTATCAAAATTACGTTTCACACGTTATGCAAGCGTTAACCTCAAATTTATCTTCCGCTCAGAGACACACCCGATAGGCTCCCCATTTAGACCGCAGTTCGGTAATTTGTTTACCGTTCAGAATACGCCGAAGTAGGTAGTCGAATTTGGCGAACAAAATTCTAATATTTTTATGAATTCTGACCTTTATTATTATTATGTCAATATTAATACTAAAGCATATTAGTATAAAGTTATGATTTATTTGAAATATTATGATAACTCCCTCGTAACCGGCGGACGGCGGAGCATTATTGCCAAATCGATTTAACCGTTTTGGAGCCAGAAACCCACTTCTCACTGGAATTACGTTTCCACAACGAAAAACTAACTTTTTAAAAACAATAACAATACTTTATTTATGAAAATTAAAATGATTATAAGATTTCTATAGTATAATATTGAACACGAACATTTACATTATTTATACTTAAATCCCAAAAACGAATCTAACAAATTGATTTTAAATTATAAAGGTATAAAACAAACTAGCAAAAATAAATATAAAAAATAAAATATAATTCTTCCAGCATCGTAACTCTCGTAAATATTCGTCATACAATCTGTTTCCGAGTATTGTCTTAATTTTGATTTGACTTTTTTACTTTAATATTTTGTAATTAATGAATCAATGAATATTTAAAAAAGCCCAGACGTTTGTGTAATTTTATATAAAAAGATATAAACAATAATGATTTTTTTTCACGTCCATGTTTTAACAGTTCTAACATACATGAAAATAGGAATAACTAAAATAAAAAACTTCTTAAAATTTTATAAATTTTCATGCAATTCAATCTCAATGAATTCTCGATTATCTTAAAAAATAGTCCTTTTTTTAGGAACTTAAACAATGAAACCTTTTTAACAAAACTTCCACTTTATTTAAAAAAGCTAATGCTTTAAATAAAAGTGAATGTTTTGTTAATAAGTTTCATTGCTTAATGTTCTTAATAAGATGGACTTCCACAGAGTAACGGTTAATACAATAAATTTAATTATTTTTTTGGTCCATTCTATTAATCTCCCCATACAAAGTACAAGTAGGTATGTTTTTTGAATATTTCGAATTCCTAACACTTATTTTAAATGCTCCTCTTATTACATATAAATTTGCGAAAGCTGGCCCTCTTTTAATATAAAAAGCTAATATTTTTAAAATTATTAATTAATATATGGTAGCTAATAAATTAACATAATCGTAACTATATAAATATAATTTATGAACTAGATAATATAGTATTTTTTGTAATTAAATGCATGCGTAGTATCTCGTATATATTTCATACCCTTAAACCAATCTATGTATACACCTATGTAAAATCCGGTGGAGCAATAACCGATTCTGTCTCTATGCGGAATCCTAACCTTTTCCGTCTTCCTATACGAGTATATCAGTAACTAATATTCATTTACAGTTAAGGTTTTGTTTATTGTATTATACCTATTCTGTTGTGTTGGAACAGATATTTAATAAATTTAATGAGACCAGAAATTCAAAATATGTAACACAACTATTTAGTATTTTCCAAATAGTAATTTTAAATGGTTAAGACTAAAATAGGTAAACTAAATCAAACTGTATACGCACCTACTATTAGTAAGGTACCTGTGAAATCCGTCGGAACAATAATAACCTTATGGGTTTCCATCCGTTGTTTAGTTATAGGTACTTGATTTGTTATTTAATGATTAATTTATTTTTAAATAAATACGTAGCCTCTTGTTTATATATAGAGGGTTATTAGTAGACTGGACCAAAAACTAATTAACTATTTATCGAAAATATGATTCAGAATAACAAAAAATTTAGTGAAAATTTGACCCCTTAATATTAATTTAATGTATTATGTAGGTAGATTTATTTTTAACTTGGGAAGTAAAATTTGTAGGTATCCTACCCGATTAGACCTTTTCATAATAAATAGGCAGGTAGTAATAAATCGTCGTATGGCTCTACAAGTAACTAATCTAGAATTATTTTAACATTTAATTGTGATAGGTATAATTGAATTTTTTTAAAATCATTTTGTTCGGTTTTACATCACACTTTAAAACAGATTTTAAAAATCTATAATTAAACAATAAGCAGAAATTGTGCTAAGCTAAATAGGTACATTCATAAATACTAATGTAGAATATTGTCAATTATTAACAGTTTCAAACAATAAGTAAAAAATTCGAAGTTAATAATTAACTATTCCCTCCCGACAGCAGTTTACTTGGAATGTTTTAAATGTGAATCTGTACTCGGATCTGTTAGTGCAGGTGTCCGAAATATCGATCGGCGGCAGAAACTTTTTCACAAAGACAGATTTATTGCTTTAAAAAATATATAAAAAGAATACAGAGCAACTTAACATCTATTATGATATAATAAAAAATTTTACAGCTTAGACTGATACATTTTGTTTAAATTGGAAAAATTGTTTGGATTTATATGTAATTTTGTGAAGAAATAGAATTTTTTATAAATAAATCCTTTTTATACATCTTAGAACAAAAATTTTAAATATTAGATTGTAAAATATTTATCAATTTTGCATAATTTCGGTTTCCTTGAACAAAAGTATATAAAACAAAAGTATATAGTGCGGTCCATATGTATGGAATAAATTCATTTGTAGCGTTATTTTGTACTATATGAAAAAAACCTGAAACAGGTCGATTTTTATTCTTAAATTGACAATTTACAGTATGAAAATATTATCCCTCTCCAGCACCCCTTCGGAATTATAAGCACCCCCTCGAAAATTTTAAATTACAAAGGGGGTCGTGTGGCACCTCGTTGGAAAGGGATTTTAGTCCTCTGTTCAGCAATATAAAGTTTTTTAAGTTTGGTGCAATCATAACTGAGAAAATTGATTTTTAAGATGTAAAATTTTGATAATGTCTCTAACACAAAACTTTACGTAGAATGAAGATAATAATGTCACATAATGATTAGAATGTGTTTTTCAATGTATTTGACACTTAAATTAAATGTTCAAAATGACCACCATTCACTTCTTGACAATAACCGAGGCGATATTGTTTGGTCTATTAAAATAACTTTAGAAATAATCAGGTATTTTCCGTATCTGTTCTGCTAAATATTAGGAAAAAACTTTGAAGATATTAAAATAATAGTCAAAAAACTAAATAAACAATTGATATAAATCTAGTAGGCTGCTGTCATTTAGGTATTTAAAGTTACTAAAAGACGTCAGTATAATATTTGTGCGCGTATTAAATTTAATTATGGCTCATTTGTCCGAGACTCAAAGAATAGACATTTTAATTATGATTGGTTGTGGTAATAAAACCAGAACTCAAAAGGAGGTTTGTGAAATTTTGTAATAATAAATACCCTGGTCAACACGTTTCGCAGTCTACAGTTAGCAAAATTGAAAAAAAGTTTCGTGAAACTGGACATGTAAAAAATATTGAAAAACCAGGTAGAAATGTTCAATTTACTGATGAAAAAAGTTAGATGTACTTCTAGAGATTGAGGAAAATCCGCATAAGACAACTCGAGAACTTGCCGCCGACAATGATGTAAGTAAATCATCTATTTTGAGAGTTCTGCATAAAGAAAAATACCACCCTTACAAAGTTCAGTTGGTTCAGGAGTTAAATGAAGATGATCCTGATAGAAGGCAAGAATTCTGTGAATTGATGATGGATAGAATGAACGCAGATTTGCAGTTCATAAACAAAATTGTTTTTTCTGATGAAGCGACGTTTCATTTAAACGGAACGGTTAACAAACAGAGGCTCATACTCAATAGCCTAAAAAAGTTAACGTTTGGGCTAGTATCATTAACAATAAAATTATTGGCCCTTATTTTTTTGAGGGCACAGTTGCTGGTGAGGTTTATCTAGATTTTTTGATTAACTTTTTAGTGCCTACATTACAAAAAGTTTTTCCTGATGTTAATCATCCAAATGAAATAGATCGATCTATTTACTACTAACAAGACGGAGCTCCACCGCATTTTGAATAGTGGTCATTTTGAACATTTAATTTAAGTGTCAAATACATTGAAAAACACATTCTAATCATTATTTGACATTATTATCTTCATTCTACGTAAAGTTTTGTGTTAGAGACATTATCAAAATTTTACATCTTAAAAATTAATTTTCTCAGTTATGATTGCACCAAACTTAAAAAACTTTATATTGCTGAACAGAGGACTAAAATCCCTTTCTAACGAGGTGCCACACGACCCCCTTTGTAATTTAAAATGTTCGAAGGGGTGCTTATAATTCCGAAGGGGTGCTGGAGGGGAATAATATTTTCATACTGTAAATTGTCAATTTAAGAATAAAAATCGAACTGTTTCAGGTTTTTTTTCATATAGTACATAATAACGCTACAAATGAATTTATTCCATACATATGGACCGCACTGTATAACTACGAATTATTGTACAATCAAATTAAAATATAAAATAGGATGTACTTCTGTTGATACAATTTGTAATATTTATGACTACCTACCTAGATTTCATCACATTTCTGACAAAAATACTTTATTCATTCCCTGTTCGTTTGTTGTAGGTACACGTTGATTTTTTGGGATTTCCTAGACTGTATTAGAATATTAGAGGTATAAGACCAACTATAATTACTGAAAATTTATAGTACCTACAGGGTTTTTTAGATATGCCTAATTAAATATTCAGAGCACCCTTAAAAAACGTTTATTAGAACTTTTATTATAATAGTAATATTACCTACTTAAATATCGTTCTATTATCATATTTATGTGGTTGGAATTAAACTCAGTTTTAAAATTTATTTTTCAATAATGTGTTTGTAAAAGCCGACCAATGGCGTGCACAAATATAGTTAACAGAGGCAAACATTAACTCTGGGTGGGCGTGTCCATGTCGCTGTAGTTCGATATTTTGAATCGATAAATAAATATCGATACCATAAGGGTCATCTGTGCAAAAATAAAACTTACGATTCAAATTAATAGAATTTGTCAGAATTTCCAAATTTGGTGTTGCCTAAATGCAGTTTTCATCCCTAGTCAAAATGGAAAATCACCAAAAACAATATATTGATGACAACATTCGATTATATTTACAATTACTAATATACACTGGCTCATGATTGGCTAGCTGTGATAATCTTTCTTTTAGTTCGCATATTTTTCGGGTCTTATGTTTGCTTCTGTCGAGTGTATATGTACGTAATATAACGAGTGAAAAGTAGGTTCCTATCTTCAAAACGGTAAAATCGTTTTGTCAACACCGCTCCGCTATATTTTCCTCCCGCCTGTTACGACCAAGGATTTATATATTTCAGATAAATCATGACTAAAGTAAGTCGAAGTATTAATATTTATATTATAATAATAAAGTTCAGAAATAATCGAAATAAGGTTAGGTAAATGTAGGTAAGAAACATTAAATTATTTGCTAACAAAATATAGAACTGTTTCTTCTTTTGGAGCTTGTGGGTAAATGAAGATGTCCATTAATAAAATTTCTCTTTTAATCTTAAAACATACTGACAAAGGTGTCCAAAAAATTTATTATAAGTGTATTTTTCACAAAAATGCGGATATTTCCTATGGATAAATGTCCATTAATTTAAAATTGCATAGATGTGAATAGCAATAAAACGATAGTACAGCCACATTCCAACGCCTGTACACTTGTAACGATACAAAATAGAAGGATTAAACACGTACATAATAAAAAACATTTTCCATATTTCAAGTTAAGTAAAAATGCACAAAATAAATTATGTAATAATAAAAAATACTTTTGTAATTAAAAAAAATTGTGGCAAGTGGGTTCGTTTCCCTGCCAAAGTCACACACATATACAAACATATATAAAAAATAAGTATGTCAAATATTTTAATTTTACCAATTACCAATTTTGCCAGACAAAAAATAGAGGTGTCCTCTTATTGGTAGGTATCTGGATTTTTAACAGGCAATGTAAGTACCTTTTCTAAACTATAAACAGAATAACTATGCAATAATAAATATACACCTACGTAATAAATACATTTGTTTGTATAAAAATCTATTCCTTAGTAGGTATTAGGTATCACTTATTAAATTTTATGTTAATATCTTTATTTTTTATTTAATTGCACCACTAAATAACATGTAGTTTGTTACTTGGACAGGAAAAATCCATATTTAAATACCACATACAGACGAATCATTTCTGTCGAAGAAAAGTCTCATACATGATTTTAGTACGCCGATGGATGCGTATTTCTCCTGTGTTTATGTGAACTTTGCCGCAAACTTGACCTTGACGCGAATGTTAGTTTTTAGAGGGGTAGTACACACTAACCTATTTTTTATCATTTCAAGACGTTAGTTGTACTCTCGTATTAGAAGACGTGGGATTGGTTTATTTTTTAGATAAAATACATGATTTTTCATATCATTTTTATCCCTTCATATAAATTGACACTATTAGGTAATATTTTTTTTTATTAACAGGGTTAAAAATACATTTTAAAGCATATTGAAAATATTTATTTTTATTGGTTAATAGTTGTTATATCCAGTGGTGTAGTCGTAATTTATTTCTTAATTTTAAATTTAAAACCGATCACGTTTTACTAATGCCAGTTGTATTATAATCAAGTTAACATATTTTATTAATAAATATTTATATATTTTAGTCCTATAAAATATCCTGGTGATTTCCTGGTAGGTAACTGCAACAAGCATATAATTTTATTAACAAAGATTAATAAAACTATTTTACATTAAAATATTCTCAATAATTAAACAGTACCTACCTACTAATTTTGGTTAGGAATGTGTAGTAAACCGAAACTAAAGTCTTTTGTTATATGATCTATTACTGTACCCACGAAAATGACACCCACCGGATATTAAATTACACTTCAAAAGAAAAATTGATACCTATTACTATCTCTAGCGTTTTGCAGATCGGTTTTGACATAATTGTGTCATCATCCATACTAGGTAAGTACTGCTCATTTCACAGAGCAAGTTGCAGAATTAATTATTTTACGCCCTTACCTGCCAATAGAAAACTCCTAGGTAAAGTAGGTATATAAGAGCACCATCCGACCATTTGATCAAAGAAACCACTTATTGTAGTTAACTAGTCAAAGATAATTAATTTTACAATACGAGGGGCAGACAGTAAATAAAAAAATTAAACAACCTTTCCACTTGCACCTTCCGTTTGGAAATCTTAATTCAGAGGTGCTCAAACTTGAACTGTTGCCGATTTACCTCAATATAGTTAGACTACGATCGATCGACTCTAAGAGGTTGCAAGTATGTGTGATGCAGGATTTTCGTCTATAGAGCGGGTCACGGTCACAGTTATTATGCAGCATTGCGTTTATGGACGACGGCGTTGCCATATCGGCATGTTCTTCGAATTTGGTTCCAACTGGCGCGGGAATATAACTTGCCATTGTGTTACTATTATGATTTAAATGTTCACTAAATTATTCATTTAAAAATCGTTTAGTGAGTAATTAAGAATATTTATAATTATGCTTTTAGATAAATTTTAATTTTACGCGTTTAAAGGAAAATATTGTAAATCGGCTAAAATATTCAAATTTTATACGTTTAATTATCACGTATAAAGAAATAAATAAATACAGCGGCCTTACAAAAGACCTTTGTCAAATTATGAAATAATAATATAATTAATAATAAAAATATGTCAATAATAATAATATATACATAAATTACAAGACGAGTGATAAAAAAGTCAGCTGTCATCTAAATTTTAAGAGAGAACGATTAACAGAGAAAAGCTAATGAAATCTTGCCGACGTTTCGATGGTTTTTCCGAGGATTTTTCTTCTTCTGGCGGGTTGTTGTAACAAACAAAATATAGAATAAGTAAATGATCTAATAATTACGTATTTTAACTTGAATTAAAATTAAACTTTAAAAATGACAATGATTAGCAGGTAATAACTAAAATAAATGAAAATTGAATGGAACATTTGAGGGTTAAGAAATATATTACTGATCTTCATCGTCATCCAAGTCTTCATCTTCATCGTCTTCATTTAGATTTATTATTATTGGCTCAATGTCTTCCATTAAATGATCTGTTTGCCACATCTTTTCCTCTGTCTTCTCTACCTTTTTTTCATAATTAGACCACTGCATTGGGGTTACTTGCGAATACGCTGTTTTTATAAGTTTTTCCACATTCTCTTTTTTAAAAGTACTATTATACGAGCCACATATCCTTTCACTTGGCTCCACACCATTTCAATAGGATTTAATTCGCAATGATAAGGTGGTAATCGTAGGACTGTTATATTATGTTCCGTGGCAATGTCGTCTATTTTTCTTAGGTCGTACTGCTCTCTAAACGCGTTTGCAGTAGCCAATAATTCTGTTTTTAAATAATCATCCTCGAAGTAAATCTCTTTTTAGAGTAGCCAGTACTTTATTTGTTCCTTATTACAAGTTGTCTTTGGAAAAGGTAACTTCGCTGAATGGTATGACGCATTGTCCAATACTACAAAATTCTTTGATCCGTTTTTCGGCAAATTAGGGATCAATTGATCTTTAAACCAGGCCTCAAAGCCTTCTGCGTCCATTTCGTCGTGGTAATCGTCTGCACCTTTCTTTGTCAGAAAAGTTTTTTCTGCACCCTCAAGAAAACCGTCTTTCCAGCCTGCATGAAGAAGAACAAATCTCGGTCCTCGTTGACTTGAAGCCTTCAGTTCTGTTGACAAATGCATCTCGGGCATTTTTTATGGTAGTGTCTTTCCATTCCAAATTTACACTGTGGCCCACATTAATCCATGACTTGTCCAGATATATTACGTTATATCCTTCTTCGCGGAACTTCTTCACTGATCTTAAATATTTGTGCCTCCAGGCGATTATATCAGCTCTTTCTATTAGAATCGAGTCTCTTCCTCTCTTTCCATAAACAAACCCCATATCGTTAAGCAAGCGTCTTAGCGTACTTTTAGAAAAATTTGGTACATTTTCGTCTGAATTTATTTTATCAAGAACTTTTGCCAGTGTTGGTGGAATATTTTCGGAGTAGAATTCATGCACAGCTTTTCGTATTTGCGATTGGATACCTTCATCGTAGGTGATCAGTCTTGAATTCGACTGGCTGCTGTTCCGTCTTCGTTTTTTGGCGATGTCAAAGGTCCAGTAGCGGCTTCGCTTTTCAGATTATACACTGTTCTCACACTAAGGCCAGTCATTTCAGAAATCAGTTCTATTTTCGCTGTCACACTTTTGTCATCTTTTGTATTCAACGTATACGTTAAAATATTCAATAAAAGCCTCTTGGTTTGACGATGAATATTTTCACCTTGTTTAAATTTTTCAAACGGTGCTGCTAACTGCATGGCTGTTGTTTCAATAATGCCCTTTCGTTTATCAGCAGAAACAGATAGGTACCTGCCTATGTTATTACTTACCTGTACATTTACTTACCTCTACATTCCAGGAATATTACATAACGGTTTACGATGATCAAGGGATCATACAGGTAAAAATAATTAGCATCTTTGTAATTAAATAATATTTTCACTGGCAATAGGATTAGGATTTGTCTAAAAGATTTAGTAGAGGCCTAAATAATCCATCAAATGATCAGGTATATACTGATTACAATCTACATAAATAGATTTGAATTCCATTTTTTAATAATATTTATTATATAGAATACATCTGTTTTGCAAAATTTATAATAAAGCGTTTCTACGAAAATAAATTGGCTGAGTTAATTGTGGTTCAAGCCGTAACCAAAGCGGCAACAGTGTTGAATATTCGCCCGTAAGATTTACATTGGCCTATGCCGGCCACGCTGCATAATAACTGTGACCCGCTCTATAGGAAGGGTGTATCGGGGTATCGGGGTATAGATATTAGTTTTCCGGACAATATGCATTTTTTGGTCATGGTAAATGTGGGTCTGTTCTAAATTGTCAATGAAAAAACTTATTATTAAAAATTGCGAGTTTATTAGTTTTTATCATATAAAATAAACGAGTTGTATTGTATAAATTTAACTAAAGAGATAAGCGCATTATGACATAATATGTTCGTCAGTTAGTCGATTACGATATTTTGAATTAATTATCTTCATTTCAGAAAATGCAGAGTCGCACAAGTAAGTTGACACAAACATTGCCGTCAGTTGAAGGGCGATTTGCCTAAGATTCGAATATTTATCTTCAGATATAAAACACCAGATTTTTGTATCGGATGCTGTGGCTTTAAAATGTATATCTGATATAATCTTCACTATCTCATTTTTAACAGAACCTGACTCCATGTTAAACTAACTTGCTATTTCAATAGCAACTTCCTCAATATTTTTACACGAAAATGGATAACTCATAAATGGAGCGATATTTGCCAATTTATTGAAATTATAAAAACGTATTTCGAATTGGCCCAAAATATTTGATAAAGTAGAGAATTGGAGGACTAGCAATTTATCAAAAATAGTACGTCTGTTGATTTGCAAAAAAATAGTGTAGACCCACTAAATTGACCCAGTAGAATCCGAAAATGAAGAAATAATCGCCGAAATAGAGATAGTTTCACCCAAAGCCTTCTAAGTTTGACAAATACTAATTTTTTTAGACTTAAAATGTGTTCTTTACCTGCTATCGCAAAACCAGTGTATTCAGCGTCTCAAAAAACCCCCATTTACATAGTTTCAAGCATTTTGGAAGGTATGGTGTTTAATTGCATCGTGATATCTTTCAAAAATGCCAAATTAGTCGACCAATTTTTTGTTTTTCAACATTTGAGTGTCATCACCCCTTTCGTCCAGAAAAGCTGTTATTTCGGACAATAATTCTTAAAACCTTTCTAGGAATTTTTCGCGACTCAACCACCTGACTTCCGCGTGAAGAACTGAATCAGTTTGTTCTGCTGACTCACTACCTATCAACTGCAATTTAAAGAGCCGTCGTTGCAAGCTACGTGCACGGATGAAATTCACAATTTTCATAGCAATGCCCATAATCTCCTCCATGTTTAGAACTTTTGAACACAAAACTTCTTGATATATAATGCAATGGAAGGAGAAAAAATAAAAATAAAGGGAAATCGTCATTAGCTTGACATAATGTCACAAAAACGTTTTGGTTTCCAGTCATTGCAGGTGCTCCATCGGTTGTAATGCACAGTAGTTTATATATTGGTAGCTTGTAGTTTGTTGCAAAATTTAAGAAAGCGGCATATATATCTTCACCACGGGTATTTCCTTTCAGAGGAATCATTATTAATAACTCTTCTTTAGCTGGGCAGTATCTGTCATATCGGTGGATTCGTCGAACTGTAGAGAAAAATATGTACTTATTAAGAGCAGTAACCAACTAGCGGTTGAACTAAACATTCACTATTTATTCTTATTATACATTTTTAAACGCAATGACGGCCGTTTCGCTAGAATTAGCATCTTCAATCTGACGTCAATCCGTTTAGTTGTTTACTGTTCTAAATAAGATGTACTTTCACATAGTAAGGGTTAGTACAATAAAAAATATGTACATGTCATTATATCATGTTTTAGTTTATCTGCCATATCTTGACTCATGATTTCAATAAGCTTTGTAACAGTCGGACGAGATAACTGAAGTTCTCTAATAACATAATCTCTGTTATATTTTTAAAATCTCCAAATAAAATCTCACCCGCTTCAATAAATGCTTCCTTCAAACCGATCCATCTTCAAATGGTTTCTTGTGTTTCGCCAATATGAGATATCTTAAATGACGCGATCGTTGCAGCTTTTGATTGTTTGGCTAGTCTTGTGAACACGCTTTGTTCTTTTTTCAGACAAGTTATCAAATCACTTACTTTTCGTTTTTTTTTTTAATTCACTCTGTGGTGGGAAATCCTTTGCATAGTTTTTGTGGACAGTTTTGTGATGTCTCCCATGGTTTAGGTAGTGCAACTGACACCCGGCATATGGGACAAATGCACTTATCTTTTATCATCCAAAAGAAAAATATTTTCTCCAATCTTTATCAAAGTGATAAGTTTTACCTTTCGCGGCACTCATTTTGTACTATTTATTAATAAACTTTGTATCGCGTTAAAGTTAGACTTAAAACTGACTCATATTCATGTTGACACAATATTTATATCAGCGCCAACGAAGTCTCAAATGTTCCCGCCAAACACGCCGCCACCCAAAGTTTCTAGAAAAATCGGCGGCAATCTTTGACAAGTACCGCGCGTGCCTTTGATAAAGGCACGCTAGCAAGGGGTTAATTACGATGAAAGAAAGCGATAAGGAGGTTATTCTGGCAAAACAAATTTTAGTAGTATATTCATTATATTATGTTCTACTGACCTATTTGTGAATAGTTCTATATTGTGATTTTTTTTCGACTCAAAAAGCACTCGCGATCGACCGTTTGAGCACCCCTGTCTTAATTGATTTCCAAAACAGCTTTGACAGTTTTCTAAAGAAAAACAACTAATCCTGGAGCTATATTGAAAACATGAAGATCAAACAAAAGTATTACTTCTCGTTAATTTGCAAAACAATAGAAATGGTCTTAGGTATCGACTTGGTCGAGAAAGTGGTTTTTTTTTTTTAAATCGGCTAAAGATTATTGGAAATTATTTTAATATTTTCAAACTTCGGAGGAAGCAAGTAGAAATATTTTTTATTGTAAAGTGAATTAATAATAAGGTTATCAAAATAACAATCTTTATCTGGATAACACTAAAATAAAAAAAAAATTACATTTTTTTATACATATAAGTATACGATAAGAATGTCCTTATAATAAGAAAATTTTGCAATAAAATATTTCTTGGAACAAATATACAAAAATTAAAAAAAAATATGTATACATCAACTACAGCTGGTGTGTCCAATAAATGTATGCAATAAAAATGTGCAGATTATTTGATTTTCTAGAGATTTTATGTATATTTCCAAAAAATAAAAAAGAGGTCCTCAAAAACACCACCTGACATAAAAAATTTAAAATATCGAAAATTATAAAAAAAAATTGCATACATTAGTTATAAACAAAATATATAACTAATGTATGCAAAAAAATTCACAAAATTTTGACGTCCCCAAAACTACCACCTGACATATATATATATATATATATAATTAAATTTCTGTTATTTGCCGACTAATAGGTATTAAACCAGAATTCTTTGGGGTAAACGGCAATGTTTTTTTAAGAAAACTCTTTTACTTGTTTTCCAAGCTTTCGAAATACATTTATTTCATTTTCAAGGAATAAGTGCGAGTTAAAACAAAATTGGTGTTAACAACTTGGTAAATATAACATAAAAAAAAAAAACTATTTTAACTTTAATTTGGAATTTAAGAAATTTTTTAAGTCAAATTATTTATAAAACAAAATAACGTCATAAAATTAATAAACAACTTAATTGCTTACGATAAAATTTAATAATAAAAGAGTAGAAAATAATAGGTTATAATTTGATTTCTTCTTTTATAAAAATGTGAATTTTGATTAAAATTTACTAAATATTTAATTGTTCTATGATAAAAAATAATAACGATATCTTATTCTTTTTTATAATTTTGATTATGCTTCTGTTAATATTTTAGATATACAATTTAACACTAAAAAAAGACTTTTTTTGGAAATGGCATCTATATCACAAGACAATGATATTATGAATAAAAAAAGTGACCATAAAAACTTGAGTGACATTTATTATTATCTGCTATCTTTGGATAAACATACAAATAAAGATCTAAATAATACCTAAAATTCATGACATCTATTTGACATTTTTATTTTTTTGATTTTTAAATGACATTTTAGAAGCTTAATTCAAAATTATAAAAAAGAATAAGATATCGTTATTATTTTTTATCATAGAACAATTAAATATTTAGTAAATTTTAATCAAAATTCACATTTTTTATAAAAGAAGAAATCAAATTATAACCTATTATTTTCTACTCTTTTATTATTAAATTTTATCGTAAGCAATTAAGTTGTTTATTAATTTTATGACGTTATTTTGTTTTATAAATAATTTGACTTAAAAAATTTTTAAATTCCAAATTAAAGTTAAAATAGTTTTTTTTTATGTTATATTTACCAAGTTGCTAACACCAATTTTGTTTTAACTCGCACTTATTCCTTGAAAATGAAATAAATGTATTTCGAAAGCTTGGAAAACAAGTAAAAGAGTTTTCTTAAAAAACATTGCCGTTTACCCCAAAGAATTCTGGTTTAACATATATATATATATATATATATATTGAGATATTTTTACTCAATACCAAATTTTATTTAAAATTTTTTTATTTGTAAATTTTCTTTAATTACTTAGGGTAGGGTTCAAACAAATTTTATTTTAAATTTTTTTTTTTTTATTAAATTGAATTTTGAATAATCAACCAAATGAAATTTTGTCAAGTGATGTCTAACTAATTATTTCCTATCTATTCTTAACTAATTTCTATCTACCTAATCCCTAGCTGCTACCTATCTACCTTATCTAGTCTTAACTAATTACCTATCTATTCTTAACTAATTACTTAATTACCACAGTGTCCTTTTTATTGTCTTATCTGTCCAATATTCTCTCTTTAAACTTCTTATGATGTATACCATATAACTGGTCACCTTTTTCCACTTTTATATTATGTTTTTTTTTTTATTTATTTTTTATACTTCTTTTTTCTTCTACTTTACCAAATATAATAAACCTTTTCTTATTGCCTTTTATAATGGTTAATAATGAATAAAAACATTTCTACTTCAATTCTCCTTGACTCTTTTACACAAAACTCTTAATGCTCTTCTATTTTAATTATTTTTTACAATTGCATATCTTCTTTTACCATTAATTAAAACGTTTTCGTTTCGATTTAAACATAAATGATCATTATTTTAACGTTTCTGGACTTGTTTTTACAAAAATTCTATCTTAATTCTTTTGACTTTTTCCACCAACTAACTGTCAAACTTCTCTCTCCTGACAACCCAACTTCTTACTCACTTTCACTTACACTACTTAACTATCCTTAACCTAATACACGTGTTGTTTACATTACATAAATTTTTTTTAATCTAACCTAATAAAAATTAACTTTGACATTTACTTCAAATTTTGACATTTCTCTGAAAATAAACAATAAAATATTAAATTAAAATAAATTTTGGAATGACCCTTAAATATACCTTTTCAATTCCCCCCAATTAAAATTTTGTATAAATTTAAATTTTATTTTGAATTTGTGAAAATTTAAATTCCTTATTAAATATTTTTTTTAATTCCTTTTTTTTTATATCCCAATATCTATTTCCCTTCTTGTTAATCTCCTCATCCACTAAATTAAAAAAAAATCCTTTTACCTATTTAAAATCTTATCATGAAAATTCTATTATCTAATTTAAATTACTACTATAAATCTATATCTATTTACATTTTCTAACTACTACCTCCCCCCTACTCATTGAAAAGTCTGATTGTTTCTTCACCTTTTTCCAATTCTTCTCTATTAAAATTTTTATGGTTTTTATTGTTTTAATTTTAATGAATATTTGATTAACTTTTTCTTTGGCTTTTTTTATTATTTTTTTCATTTTTGTTTCTTCCACATATATAGTGGTAATTAAATTTTCCTTGTTCTTGCTTTCATAAATATCATATTTATTAGAAGTAACTTCTTCTTTGTCTTTATTTTCTGGTACATTTTTATAAACTTTTCTATCATCTGCAATATTAATTTGAATTAATTTAATTGTTTCATTTTTCTCTGTTTCAGCTTCTTTATATCTTTTCTTGTCTGTTGCTTTTGAATTTTTATTAATTACTTTTGCATTTTCCTCTTCCTCAAATTCTTTTACTTCTCCATTAAATTTCTCCATACTCTCTTCTTGTTTTTCACCCTGTTCCTTCAAATTCCCAATGTCTTTATCCATATTTTCTTCTATTGTTTGAATGTCTTTATTTGTCTTGATTATCTCCTTGCCCAAATTTGTGATCTTTTCTGTATTTTCTTTTATCTTCTTAGTGTTCTCTGCTACTTCCAACTTAAGTTCTTTTCCATTTTTCTTTAAATTATCCATTTCTGTAGACTGTTGATTCTCTATCTCCATCAATCTTCCTATCATTTCATTTCTTACTTCTTCTTTTGTCTCTTCAATTTTTAGTTTAACTCCTTCAATTTCTTTTTTAACTTCTTTGTTTTCATGTTTTATTTGTCGTATTTCTTCCATGCCTATGTTCAATTCTGTCTTCAACTCGGTAAACTTCTTTTCTACATCTAAAAATTTCTTATCCAGTTTCTCCTCTATTTTCCTGTTTAATTTCTCATTATTTTCATCCAAATTCTTCTTCATTTCTTCTTTGGTTTCATCAAATTTTCTATCCAATTTTTTATTCAAATCCATCAACATTTCCCTTAACCAATTATCACTCCATTCCAATTCTTGTCTTCTATCGGTCTCTTGTTCTCTCCTTTTACTCTTTCCACATCTTTCAAACATTCCTACTTCACCCTGTTCATCTCCATCTCCTTCTATATCCTGTCCTTGTATAAAATGCTCTTCTATAAAATCTCCGGCATCTCTATTCCTTTCCTCGTCAACCTGTACCTCTGAATCCATTCTTTTCCTCTGCTCCTCAATCTGTCCTTCTTGCATTTCCCCTACTTGTTTTCCATCCCTAAGTTTCATTCTTCTTTCTTCCATTTTTTTTTATTCTTATTTATTTATTCAAATTTATTCAAATTTTTATCGAGACCCTTTTATTCAGAGTCCCTACTCGGGCGCCAATTGAGATATTTTTACTCAATACCAAATTTTATTTAAAAGTTTTTTATTTGTAAATTTTCTTTAATTACTTAGGGTAGGGTTCAAACAAATTTTATTTTAAATTTTTTTTTTTTTATTAAATTGAATTTTGAATAATCAACCAAATGAAATTTTGTCAAGTGATGTCTAACTAATTATTTCCTATCTATTCTTAACTAATTTCTATCTACCTAATCCCTAGCTGCTACCTATCTACCTTATCTAGTCTTAACTAATTACCTATCTATTCTTAACTAATTACTTAATTACCACAGTGTCCTTTTTATTGTCTTATCTGTCCAATATTCTCTCTTTAAACTTCTTATGATGTATACCATATAACTGGTCACCTTTTTCCACTTTTTATATTATGTTTTTTTTTTATTTATTTTTATACTTCTTTTTTCTTCTACTTTACCAAATATAATAAACCTTTTCTTATTGCCTTTTATAATGGTTAATAATGAATAAAAACATTTCTACTTCAATTCTCCTTGACTCTTTTACACAAAACTCTTAATGCTCTTCTATTTTAATTATTTTTTACAATTGCATATCTTCTTTTACCATTAATTAAAACGTTTTCGTTTCGATTTAAACATAAATGATCATAATTTTAACGTTTCTGGACTTGTTTTTACAAAAATTCTATCTTAATTCTTTTGACTTTTTCCACCAACTAACTGTCAAACTTCTCTCTCCTGACAACCCAACTTCTTACTCACTTTCACTTACACTACTTAACTATCCTTAACCTAATACACGTGTTGTTTACATTACATAAATTTTTTTTAATCTAACCTAATAAAAATTAACTTTGACATTTACTTCAAATTTTGACATTTCTCTGAAAATAAACAATAAAATATTAAATTAAAATAAATTTTGGAATGACCCTTAAATATACCTTTTCAATATATATATATTGAGATGATTTGATTAATCTCAATAATGAAATTAAATTTTGAATTTTAATTTTCAATTTTCTAATTACTTATAGGGTGGGGTTCCAACAACAAAATGTATTTTTTTTTTTTTTATTATATTGAATTTTGAATAATTAACCAAATGAAATTTTATCAAAGTCAACTGAAGCCTAACTAATTCTTATCTAACTAATCCCTATCTGCTACCTATCTACCTTATCTAGTCTTAACTATTTACCTAACTATCTTAACTAACCTTAATTACCGCATGAATTTCCTTCTTTTCGTGACTTTTTCAAAACTAACTGTCAAACTTCCATCTCCTGGCTACCAAACTTCTTCATCACTACTCACTTGCACTTCATACTTTCTTACTAACATTTCTTATCTATACTTAACCCAATACAAGTTTTGTTTACATTACATAATTTTTTTTTAATCTAAACTAATAAAAATTAACTTTGACATTTCCTTCAAATTTTGACATAAAAAAAAATAAATTCAATTAATTTGAAATGTTTAATTCTTCCTTAATTTACTTATTTTGTATTTATTTTGTATCAATATATATATATATATATATATATATATATATATATATATATATATATATATATATATATATATATATATATATATATATATATATATATATATATATATATATATATATATATATATATATATATATATATAACGAAAGCCAACGGAGTATTAACGGGTACTAGTAAATGATAATTTTAGCAAACATTAACGTTGGGAATACCCTTTAAGTACAATGAGGAAGCAATGAAACTCAGGTGCTTCTTTGTAGATGCCTTTTTATTTACGGTCTAAGCTTTCGTCTATGGTTATAGACTTCATCAGAGATTAAACTACAAAAAAAAAAGAAGAAAAAACCTTTCATGACAATTTAGAAACTTAATTCAATAAATAACAATGTAGAATCTTACCCAAATAGTGGCACATTGCTCAAAGTGATTTGGGTAGAACATATATAAAACTATGCAACACAGGTACCGCCGTAGTTTGCACTTAGGTTAGGTTAAACATCTTCACTGATACCTAAAACATTATAATAATAAAATAAAAAGACTGTTTGTGGTGTAATACTGTTTATAATAAGAATTATGTGTGCTTTCCTACCTGTGTTGCATAGTTTTATATATGTTCTACCCAAATCACTTTGAGCAATGTGCCACTATTTGGGTAAGATTCTACATTGTTATTTATTGAATTAAGTTTCTAAATTGTCATGAAAGGTTTTTTCTTCTTTTCTTTTTGTAGTTTAATCTCTGATGAAGTCTATAACCATAGACGAAAGCTTAGACCGTAAATAAAAAGGCATCTACAAAGAAGCACCTGAGTTTCATTGCTTCCTCATTGTACTTAAAGGGTATTCCCAACGTTAATGTTTGCTAAAAATATATATATATATATATATATATATATATATATATATATATATATATATATATATATATATATATATATAAAGGTAGTTTATTTGCTGACTAATAAGGTATGAAAATGGAAATAAATTTTCCGAAAGCTTGGAAAAAAGTATAAAGAGTTTACTTTTATTAATTGCTACATACCCCAATATTACTGGTTTCATATATATATATATATATATATATGAAACAAACATACCGCCGGTCTTGAAAGTAGCCGGGAGGTAGCTTTCAAATCAAAATCATTATTATAAGAAAATAAAATGCTAAAGAACAATACATAAACTTTTAACAAAAAAGTATTTTAACAGCCAGATGTAGGAAAAGGACAAACTTTCACAATAGACCGCTTAAACACTCCGCTAGAAGTGCGGACACCGCGCACTACACCGTCCTTGCCAGGATGCAGCTGACTTACTCGACCTCTAGGCCATTGGTATGGAGGGATATTGTCTTCTTTTAGAAGCCCCATGCTTCCAAGCAGATTGGAGGTGTCCTTTGTAAAGCGCCACTTTGAACGTTGCTGCAAATTGTGGAGGTACTCATTCTTCCAGAGAGACCAATTGCTGTAGCAATTGATATCGGGAAAGTCGATTGGTTGGCTCGTTCTGAAGATCAAGTTCTGGTATCATATTAAGAGGATGTCCCACCAGAAAATGGCCAGGGGTTAAAGGTTCTAAGTCATTAGGATCGTTGCTTAATGGGGAAATAGGTCGGGAATTAATTACACCTTCAATTTGTACTAATAATGTATAAAACTCTTCATATGTTAATGGGTTTTTTGCATTTACAGTACGAGACAAGTGATATTTAATAGATTTCACCGCACCTTCCCAGATTCCACCAAAATGGGGGGATCTGGCAGGAATAAAATGCCACCTGACTTTATTTTCCTTGCAGAAATACAGAATAGCTTCATTTTGAAGTATAACAGAAATATTTTGTAATTCAGTGTTAGCACCGACGAAATTAGAACCATTGTCGGAATACAGATCGGTGCACAAACCGCGACGAGCAATAAATCTTCTTAGCATACTAAGGAAGCATTCTGAACTTAGTTCGCTGGCCAATTCGATATGTATTGCCTTCGTGGCTAAACATACAAATACGCATACATATGCTTTAGTAAACCGTTTGTTGCGGAACTTGCTCTCCTTTAGCAGAAATGGGCCTGCTTAGTCTACGCCGGCTCTGATAAATGGATGGGAAACTACAACTCTAGAGGATGGTTAGTCACCCATAAGATTAGTAATAGGACTAGGTTTAGCGAGAAAACAGGTGCGGCAGTTATGCAAGACCCTGCGGACAGCGTTTCTACCTCCTAAAGGCCAATAATTTTGGCGCACAAAGGACAAGGTAGCTTGTGTTCCCGCATGCAAGTTACGTCTGTGCTCATGAGAAATAATAAGGGTAGTAAATATATGTTTATTGGGAAGTATAAGCGGGTGTTTTGCATCAAAGGACAAATTGGAATTTTTTAATCTGCCTCCAACTCGAAGAAGACCCTTATCGTCCAAAAAGACATTTAGATCCTTTAATTTACTGGAGGATTGTACTCGATTAGATTTCTCGATGTCGCGGATTTCTTCTGAAAAGCATTGAGATTGCAGATATTTGACCAAATGGAGTTTCGCGTTATTCATTTCGATAGGGAGGATAGGACCAATTTGTCGACATTCTTTAGTAGTTCGACTGTTACTTACAAACCTGAGGCAATAAGCTATTACATTAACTAAAGTATTGTAGCTAGAAAAATCCTTGATAAATGGAAAGGTAGTTGAACAACCTTGCTGAGTAGTTAGAGCAAGTGATCGGGGATTAAGTTCAGGAAAATCAGCCGTGATAGTGGAACGAGAAAAATGTGATAGGTGAGTATCTTTGGGCCAATTTTCTTCGGTGGTTGTTAAGAATTCGGGTCCATGCCACCATAGATGACAGCCTTGAAGATCCGATGGATTCACACCACGAGAAATTAAATCGGCTGGGTTTTTTGTTGAGGATATATGATACCAATTATTAATGTTTGAATGCTCTTGTATTTCGGCAATTCTGTTGCAAACGAAAGTTTTGAGAGCTCTAGGCTCTAGAGACAGCCAAGAAAGTACAATGGTGGAGTCAGTGTAATAGTAAGTTTTCTGAAAGGAAATATCTAGTGTTTCGATTACCTTTTTAATTAAACGAGTTAAAAGTAAAGCTCCACAAAGTTCCAAGCGCGGCAATGATATAGCCTTTAGCGGGGATACTCGGGATTTGGCACATAACAAATTACTAAAAATGCGACCATCTGCATTTATAGATCGGACATAGATACAGGCACCGTAAGCATTTATGGAGCTATCAGAGAAACCATGCAATTCGACATAGACCGCATTCATGCAAGTAATTTGCATGTGGTACTTTAAAGGAGCTTACTGACGACAGATTGCTAAGAAAATGTTTCCATATTTTAAATAGTTCGGTGGGGATACGATCATCTCAATCAAGTTTTAATATCCATAACCTTTGCAATAGAATTTTTATTGGAATAATCATTGGACCAAGCAGTCCTAATGGGTCAAAGATAGTAGAAACAGCGGAGAGTATAGTTCTTTTAGTGATAATGGACAAAGAGAGTTTGCGTGTTGAATTATAAATAAAAGAATCAAAATGGGAATGCCAGGATACACCGAGCGCTTTGTTATTTGGAGAATCGGTAATTACATATTCAAGATCGGATGTTTTTTGATTAAGGACAGAAAGTAATAAAGGGCTGTTTGAAGCAAACTTTCGTAGATCAAATCCATACGATTTCAATAGATTGATTAGATTATGGCGAATAGCAATCAATTCCTTTTCAGTGGATGCTCCAGTTAATACATCGTCTACGTACGTATCTAGAGATAAAATATTACTTTCCACTGGAAAGGTTTGCTGAGACAAAATGGCTATTTCCTTTAAACATCTGGTTGCTAAATAGCTTGAACTAGCCATACCGTAAGTAACGGTTTTCAACTCAAATGTGGATATTGGTTCAGTAGGATCGTTTCTCCATAAAATTCGCTGAAGGCAGCGTTGTTCAGGATCAATTAGAATCTGGCGATACATTTTCGCAATGTCACCAATAAGGACATAATTATGCTGGCGGAAACTTAGTATGATAGAAAATAGGTCATTTTGTATAGTTGGTCCGACCATGAGACAGTTATTAAGAGACAAGCCTGTGGTGGTTGGAGATGATGCATCGAAAACCACGCGGGTTTTAGTAGTGAGGCTTTCTTGTTTCTCCACAGCGTGGTGAGGTAAGTAGTATGTCGGATAATTCGACGGATTTAGAGTGGAATCAACAGAAGACATGTGCCCTAATGAGGCGTATTCTTGCATAAAGTCAATGTACGATTGCTTAAGCATGGGGTTACTTTGTAATTTCTTCTCTACAGATAAAAATCGTTTTAGAGCGGTATTGTAAGATTCACCTAATTGTGTGATCTCTTTATTTAGAGGGAGACTAACTTGAAATCTACCGGAAGCATCACGTTTAGTAGTTTTGTTAAAATGAGATTCGCATAGCTGCTCTTGAGTGGTATAAATAGAACGGTTAGATTTGTAGTCTTCTTCAATCTTCCAGAATCTTTCTAACAATTCTCGAATTTCGTCGCTGGAGATTAAAAGACAAGAGGTTGGCACTTTGGGATGATTAATGGATAGAACAGAAATTGGACCACTGACAATCCATCCTAACTTGGTTTTTTGGAGAAAGGGTTGATTCCGTCCTATTTTTATCTGTTGCGGCTCAAGTATATCAAAAAAGAGGCCTGCGCCTATTAGCAATTGTACCTCAGAGGGATTGTAGAAATCAGAATCCGCTAAAGCGATTTCGGTTGGAATTTTAAGAGGTGCAGGATCGATAGGTACTTGTGGAGTAATATCGGTTATTTTATTTATTACTAAAGCAGGCATATTGAAAGAAAATTCGCCATTGAGTGATTGTATTCGTATGTTACAACGTTTGGTTACAGCGGTCGATGATTGGTTAATGCCAGAAATGGGCATATTGAAATGTTCAAAGGGTAGATTTAATTTTTCAAAAAGATCTTGGCATATGAAATTAGACTGACTGCCATTGTCCAGTATGGCTCGGCAACGTGTTGGGGTTTTGTTATGGTTATAGATTTTTACGACGGCTGTTGATAGTAAGATAAAAGAGTTTGAAGATTGGTTAGTAGTATGTAAGGAAGTTGATGGTGTTACAATATTTGTCTCAATGTTAGTGCTAGATGCCGGTTGTTCAACTGCTAGTTGTGTTGGTTTAGTATGATTGTTTGTTGCGACTGAGCGATTTAGTTGGGAACTGTTAGCTTTAGAAGGATTATGTAACATTGTATGATGGCTAGAATTGCAACTTTTACATAAGAATTTGGATTTGCATTCTGCAGTTTTGTGACCAGGTCTCAAGCAATTACTGCAAAGTTTTGCGTTTTTAGCTTCAGATAAACGAACGTTGGGAGCTATATTAAGGAATTTAGAGCAGGAATAGATAAAGTGATTATTGTTGCATAAGGGGCATTGATTGGTTTGCGAGAAAAAAGCATGAGTAGCAGATCTAATAGAAACCGATGGTTTAAATTCAGTTCTTTTTTCATATTTTTTCTGGTTGGCTTTGTCTTTTATGGATTCTAGAAATTTACATCTGTCTGATAAGAATTCAATGAGTTGTGGTACGGTTGGAGAAGGTATGTTTTTAGTGTGTCGCTCCCAATCCTTGCGAGATGCTAAATCTAATTTAGAGGTTAGAAGGTAAATCATTATACTGTTCCATTCGGAGACATTTTCTCCAAGATTTTCTAGGGATTTGAAATGGTTTAGGAATGTGTCAAGAAATCTTCGAAGTAGTTGTGGAGAATCCTCCTTTACTAAGGTTAATTCGAATAAGGCTTTGATGTGAGAATGAATGATGACCTTTTTGTTTTCATACCTATCATTTAGCAAGTTCCATGCTGTTTGGTAATTAACATCAGTAGTCGGCAATGCCTTAATTATATGTGCTGCTTCCCCTTTTAAACAAGATTTAAGATAGTAAAATTTTTCGACATTTTTTATATTGGGATCCTTATCTATTAATGATTCAAATGTTTCCTTAAAGTTTATCCAAGTTTCATATTGACCATTAAATTCAGGAAGAGGAATAGGAGGAAGCAAAGAGTTTATGTTATTACGACTGGGGCTTTGAAATGGACTAGAAGTTATTGACTGTGTATTTATAGTATTTGATTCCAGCATTACCTTTGCTGTAGCTGCCAACGAATAATACTTCAAGCCAAGCAAATTTGTTCTATGCTGCCTTGTATTTTTTAAAATTCAACCGGAATGTTTTTAATAGTATCTAAACGCGTTTGTAAATCAACGTGAACTGTATTCTAAAAAGGTGTTGAACATCTTTTAAGAAAGTTATCGAATCTAGTCAAAGTAGCTTTTAAGATTCCACGTCTAGCGATAAAATGTTTTAAGTCATCTTCACTAAAACCTTCTGACATTTTGAAAATTGAAAAATTGCTATTTGATTATACGGAACACTGGAGATTAAGTTGAATAAAATGCCTATGGTGGCTTGGATTTAAATAGTATTGCAATGTTTTAAAATCAAACAATTTTGCTAGAATTCTATTTTAATTTTGTACGCCTATGGTGGCTTGGATTTAATTAATTGAATAGAAATAAATTCTAGCTTTGCCTATGGTGGCTTGGATTTAAATAGTACTGTAATGTTTTAGAATCAAACAATTTTGTTAGAATTCTATTTTAATTTAGTACGCCTATGGTGGCTTGAATTATTAATTAATTGGATTTAAATAAATTCTAGGTATATACGCCTATGGTGGCTTGATTATTAATTAATTGTATTAAAATAAAATTCTAGATATATACGCCTATGGTGGCTTGATTAATTATAATTATTCAGTAAGAAATAACGTATGTAAACCCTTATGGGGTATGAAGAGTTTTTAGTTTAGAAACAACTGCTTAGATTAACGTAGTTATAGGTATATCTAATAATTAAAAAACTAAATTGAAATTGTATATAAATGGAATAGACTGACCTTTTCACTTTCCGACTGTTGGATGCTGTTGTCTTCAATTTAACTCTAATGCTTATCCGGCTCGAAGGACCATGAAATGAATTGTGGTAATCTTGGGGTCGTTACCTTCTTCACTTTGTAACGCTCATTACCAACCCTGGAAACAATGGCCGTCCTGGATGCGTTACTCGAAATGTAATCTCCTTTCGTGGAATGATAGATATCACTGGTTACTTTTAAAACGTTTATTTAATGGTTTATTCAGACTAACAGCAGATATTACAGATAACAAAAAGGTAGATGATTACACTGATTAATTTTACATATGTGTTTTATCGTATGAAAAATACAGCGTCTTTTTATGTGACACGTTGTTATAAGCTCGGTTGTTAGTTAAGGAATGCCGCTCACCAGTACTTTTAGGATTCTCTATTTCTTCTATGATAACGTTTCCTTCATCATCAGTTGTACTTACATTGTATATCATTGTTGAATTGTCAGGTACGATAGCTGGATAGACAATACCATCAATTTCCAATGGAAGGTTCAATAGGTCATCTGTAAAGTCTGTTGTGTATTCTGGTATATACGGAGTATCAAAATCAGCAATATCCTGCGAATTTTTTTTCAAGTCTTCTTCACATTCTTGGTTGATTTCATCAGCAGTTCTTAAATTATTTGTTTCATCGGCATCGGTTGCTTGTTTACATATTTTCTTACCTTCATAGGCACTATTGAATTCTATCAAAATTGTGGAATCTATATGTTCAATGACTTTCAGAACAGTTTTATATTCGTCTCTGGTCACAGAAACTTCCTTGTCACAATTTAGGTCAAGCTGCAGTCTCCTTGTTGAAATGCATTGAGAATAATTCACAGCATCTGCACTAAAAGGAAATAATCCACATTTTCTGAAATTTTCTGATAATTTCCGGTTTGATCGATTCTTCAAAAGCTTTTTGGAAAAGGGGGGCAAAGGTATTTTTCGCAACTGATGTATTGGTACTCTGTTTATATTTCAAAATAGTCTTTTTCCAGTGTACTTTTAGAGACTTGAATACTGATACGTCACAAGGTTGTAAGATATGGGTTGCATTGGGCAGAAGGCAATATAGTATTATTCTTCTCTGCACACAGAAATTATACAAATCCATATTGATATGCGATTTATGACCGTCAAGCAATAGTAAAACAGGAAATTTAATGTTGTTTTTTTGAAGCCAAGGAAAGAAAATATTTGCAATGAATTCGTAGAATGTTGCACTTGTCATCCATCCACTATCTGATCGGCCAATACAATACCCCAATCATCAGGTATAGTTTGTGCAATATCTCTTGGAATACGCTTGTACGGGTACACAAACATGGGTGGAACAGATTCTCCTGAAGCAGAAAATGTACATAGAACTGTTGTGCATTCCTTTTCTGGGCCACTAGCAATTTCATAAAAATTTCCATAATTTTTGGGACCCAGAAGCTTTCCAGTTTTGGGGCAAGTCTGCAAACCGGTTTCATTCCCATTAAAAATCCTATCAGGCTCAGAAAGGATGCCTTCAACACTTTCTCCAATTAAATATTCCTTCAACTCCTGAAACCAATTTCGAATATTTTCTTCTGTTACAGATGCCCTCGCCTTGGATATTAATTCTGTATTCCTTGTCGTTATTTTTGGATGTCTTTGTAAAAACAGATACAACCATTTCCTACCGGGTCTATCCTCCACGAATTTATTAGGCCTATTAAGAGCTTTGAGGACTCGTTGCACTGAGTCCTTCACCTCATCGGGATGCATAGGAAATCCTAATAGAGCTTTGGATAGAATCCAAGTTTCTAGAGTAGTTTCTTCTTCGGAGGTCAAACTGGTGGAGGGCCCCATTTTTCGGATCATGGGAACTTTTCCAGTAGTTTTGTTGGAAAGTGTACTTTTCGGTATCCCATATTTTCTGCTGGCCGCATTGATGGTGACTTCCTTTTTTTGATTGCTTCAACGGCCTTCTGGAAACAGTCATCGGAATATCGGAATCTTACATACTTCTTCTGATGTTCTGGCTTGGATTTTCCACCTTCCATATTTCTGCCAAATGATTGAAAAAATAAATGAAATCAGAAAAAAACAGAAAGAGATTAAATTGTTCATTCACTAGAGCACCATTGATCTATATTATGATTCAATGAATGAACAATGTCGTTTATTCACTGGATAGCGAGCACAGTAAACATCTTCTGACGGAACCGGTGAAACAGCCTTCCTAAACGAGTGTTTAAGGGACAGATTGATGTGATCTCGATCAACACGTGAAATCCCATTGAATGAACATTTTGTTTATTCATTGGGTTCAGCACATGCACCAATGAATGAACAGTCAAATTGCCTAATTTATAAAGGTTTTCGGTATATTTTGAGGTTAGATTCTCGATAAAATCAGTTGAATTTGATTTATTGATGCGGTTATGACGACATACCACATATTTCATTTGTTAATATGTAATTCTGGACTATTGCTTACCTGGTTAATGCTTAGTATCTTTCCAATATCACATACGTTTCTCAAATTCTGTCCACAAAAACATTCATAAGAACTGATTTGAACTATCGAAGTATCATGTTGAGAGGAACTTGTTGAATGTCACGTGGGATATCGAATTGGGTACGAGAAAAACAATCCTATTCTTAATAATTTCAGATATATTTGAATTCGTTCATTCACTGGTGATGTTCATTTAGTGGTGCATTTACCCTACATGAAAAAGAAAATCTTGATAACAAACTACCTTTAGAAGAAGAAGCCACTGCAACTGGTTTGACATTGGGGCGATCTGAGAAAATGGCATCCATTTCATTATAAAATTTGAAATGTTCTGGTACCTCTCCGGATCCTTTGGAATCCATATTGTCAATAACTTTCATATATTGTTTTTTGAGGTGTTTCCATTTAAATTCACATTGTTTCTGGCTAAACGCAAACCCATTTTTTTTCATTTCAATCGATATACTTTTCCAAATTGTTTTATTTCGAAAGTTGATACTGTTGAATTTTGTTTGATTCATCTTATACAATTCTATAAGCATGTGAGTAGCTACATCAGACCATGTAGCTTTTTTAAAGGTGGAACTGGTGGAAGTAGTGGCACAACTCATCACATTTTCATTGATTTCATCAGGTTGGACAAGCTCAACTTCGTTTTCCTGTGTGCACATGTCTAGGATTTCTTGGCACTTCTGAACTTCACAAAGTTCTCCATTTGCTGAAAAATATTGTCTATTAGGCTAGTTTATGATTCGGGTATCTTGAACCTCAAATGAATAAACTTAAATTGTATTTCAGCATAGATAGGTACTTACCCTTATTTTTAAGAATAATGGTATCCTTTTTTATTGATATCACACAGTATTCCATTATTGTTACGTATGTAGCCAAAATAAACAAAAAACAAACTTCATGCAATCATATCTGTACAAAAGTACAAATACCAGTAAAAAAAAATCCGGCAAAAATGAAGTAATCAAACTGTCATAACTGTCCAGAGTATATATTACTCCACTAAAACAGTGGAGTATGCAGAGTATACTCCGGGTAGGTTTCTGAACGCTTATAAAAGCATACTCTATACTGGTAGAGTATATTTATGAACGCTTCGGAGTAAACTATCCTTACTCAGAGTAAGTTTATGAACGTAGCCCTAGAAACCACCTTCCTCAACGCGGTCCTTAATTTTACGAACCGTTGAAAATATACCAGGGACCCGGACCGAAATGAAATAAACGGTTCCGGTTCGGTTCAGGTTACAAACAAAATAGAAATTTTGGGTTCGGTCCGGTTCCGGTTTTTTTTTTAAACATTTCGATTCGGTTCTCACCAAATTTTTCGGTCCAAACGGTTTTTTTCGGTCCAAATTTACCATATTATTACAATAATTTCTTTTAATTAGTAGAAGTATTTCATTTTTCTAGGATGCAAGTTAGTTTTAATTTAGAGTAGTTTTATTTTTTGCAGAGGTGCAAAAAAGAAACTTTTATAATTATGCAATATAATTATATAGATATATTTGTTGACCAGAAGTAAATGTAAAATAACGTAAACAATGTTTTTAGCATTTTATTAACTAACATTTTATTAACTGATATAAGTAGGTTAGAAAACTGAGAGTTTTAACACATTAATTTATTAACAATGGTTTCTTTGAAAAGTAATTCCTGACGCTATTGTTCTTTCTTTTTTTTATCACACCAGTGGGCAAATTTTCTGTTTGCTCACTTTCCCCTTCCGTATTTTTTTCTTGATCTGCTTTCTCTTGAGCAGAAATGGTCTTTATAGTGAACCTAAAGAAAAAAAATTCAAAATAATTATTTGACAAAAAATGTAAAAACTTACAGCTTTTTCTCTTCCTTCTTCCCAAAGATACGATTGGTCCTTACAAACAGTTGTTCTTCTAAAATCTTATCTTTAACATTTGCACGTGTGGGCGGTAGCAAAAATTTAAGACCCGAAAATAGTCTCTCAACACTGACTTGTGTTGCAGGAACCCCCAACAAAACTTGTGCAAGCGTATATAATTCCGGTGTGATGTCCTTTTTCTTCTCCCAAAAATCAAATATAGTTAAATTCTTTGGAAAGCGCAAGCGGCCTTGCTCAAACTGATAAGAATTCAAAATATTATCAATTTTTTTAAAAATTATTACTGAAGTACTGGATGTGTTGGAATGTATTTAAAATATAAGATATCCTTTACAAATTCTATGAACCCTGCCTATGATGTGACATTTTGACAAATGACGTGTGTGTCAGATTTGCATTAAGTGTGTTGCAACTTGAGTTACTTACTTCTTATTATATTTTGACATTACTTTGTATTTAACGTGTTAATAAAACCAGTTGTTCCTTTTGTATAATATATTGCTATACCCCACAAAATCGCACTCAGCCAACAGGTTATGGGCCCAGGCTCATGTAGATTGTTCAAATAAGTCCTGAAAATCGAATCGTTACCAGTTATTTTTTTTTAACCAGAATGTCGACCGTATTACCGTACATAGAAAAGTTGCAAGGACGTGAGAATTTCGACAGTTGGAAATTCGCCGTTCAGACTTACCTGGAGCATGAAGAGTTGTGGGGCTGCGTGACAGGAAGTGATACAGATGCCAAAAGGATCATCAAAGCTAAGAGCAAGATCATCCTCCTGATACATTGTACATGTACAAAGTCAGACCACCGCTAAAGGTGTATGGGATGCTTTGCAGAAAGCTTTTTAGGACAGTGGGCTCACTAGAAGAGTAGGTTTGCTAAGAACCTTAATAACAACCCGATTAGAAGAAAGCAAGTCAGTTGAAGACTATGTCAACAAAATTGTTGGTACAGCACACAAGTTGTCCAGTGTTGGTCTCACTGTCATTGATGAATGGGTTGGTACAATACTTCTAGCTGGTCTACCCACTGAATATGAACCTATGATCATGGGTATAGAGAGCTCTGGAGTACCAGTAACAGGAGACTCCATAAAAACTAAATTACTGCAGGATGTCAAGTCGAACAACAGTGAAATTGCAATGTACAGCAACAGATTCCAAAACTGGAATAAAAAATCAACAAACACCAATGCAGGCCAAGGTTTAGTGAATAAAAACAAAACAGTTCGATGTTTTCAATGTAACAAATATGGACATTTCGCCAAAAACTGTGATAAAGTAAAAAAAGGCAAGGATGGTAAAAAAGACAAAAACAGTGTGGCACTTTATTCAGCATTATCAGCTGCATCAACTTGTGATCACAGCAGAAGTGATTGGTATTTGGACTCTGCTGCTACAATCCATATGACAAATAATTTGGATTTACTTGAAAATGTCAAAAATACCACTGAGTGTTCTATCACTACTACAAATAATCAAAAAATGTGTGCAAACCAGGTAGGCAGTGTTACCTTACCTGTGTCAGACTCTTATAGTGCAGAGATTAAGAATACTGTTTATGTGCCAGAACTGAAAGTCAATTTGCTATCAGTGAGCCAGATAGTGAAGAAAAACTGTTCTGTATTATTCAAAGCCACTAGTTGTGAGATTCGTGATTCTCAGCAACAAGTAATTGCCACTGGGACACTAGATAAAGATTTGTTCAAACTTGATCTGAAAAACAAGCACCTAGCATGTCATGCATCAGCAAACTCTATGTTGTGGCACCGTAGACTAGGACACATAAACTTTGGTAGTTTGAATAAACTCAAAAATGGTATTACATCAGGCCTAGAATTTGCTGATACTAATACAAATTGTAAGTGTGAAGTTTGTGTTATGGGTAAATGCCAAAGACTACCATTTAAGGACAATGAAACTCACTCCGAAGAAGTTCTCAGTTTGGTACATTCAGACTTATGTGGACCCATTGAGGTTGAAAGCATTGCTGGTTCAAGATATATTCTTACTTTCTTAGATGATTTTACACATAAGATATTTGTGTATTTTCTGAAAACAAAAGATGAAGCCTTCGACCATTTCAAGACCTTCAAAAGTTTAGTGGAGAATCAGACTGGTAAAACTATAAAAACACTTCGTTCTGATAATGGTGGTGAATATTTAAGTACAGCTTCTGAAAAATATTTGAAGGACTGTGGTATTGTACATCAGCTAACAGTGCCAAGAACAGCTGAGCAGAATGGCAAAGCAGAACCTTTGAACCGAACAATTGTAGAGAAAGTAAGATGTATGCTGATTGATTCTGAGTTACCTAACAGTTTCTGGGCAGAGGCAGCTTCTACAGCAGTCTACCTATTAAATCGATCACCCACAAGGTGTCTCAAAACAAAAACACCAGAAGAAGCCTGGACTGGAATAAAACCAAAGCTAAGTGGACTAAGAATTTTTGGGTGTAAAGTTCATGCACATATAGCCAAAGAATTGAGAAGAAAATTGGATAAAAAATCTGTAGCTAGTATTATGGTTGGTTATAGTACTGAAAGTAAAGCCTACAGACTATATAACCCCTTAACAAACAAAGTATTCATAGCAAGAGATGTTGTGTTCTTTGAAGATGAAAAAGGTATTTCTCTGATTGAACAGGCTCCAAAGAAACAGGATAAACATAAAGCAAGGTTGGTTATCAAGGGATGTAGCCAGCGGAAAGGTATAGACTATGAGGAAACATATTCTCCTGTAGTTAGATTTTTTTTTATTTTTTTTATGGCACTGGTGTAAACCAACTGGCCAGACTCTTTGGTGATTTCTTGTTCTTCTTCTACTTTTCTTTCTCTTTTATATCATGCTAGTCTTAGCGTAGTGTAATTCAAGTATTCGCCTTCCCCTTACATTACATATATTTTTCTTTTAATGATTCTCTTTTAATGTTTTTTTTTCCAAAAAAAGCTTTATTACAGGGATACACAGATGGAAACAGTTTTCTTTGCCCAGAGGACCTCCCGGGCGGGTAAAAACGAACACTGGTGTTAATCCTTGGTAAGGTGAACAATAGAGAGGGATACATAAATTACAATTACAATTTTATACGAGCTTTTATAACATAATCATACAGTAATTGAAAACACTGACTTTTTGACAATAACATTTTAAGATTGATTGGTTGTTCTATGTTGTTTAAATATAGCTGACGGAAAAAAATACTGAATTCATTATGATTCATTGGGCATTCTAGGATAACATGTTCTAGATCACCATAATCCCCGCAGGCACAGTTTGGAGAATCTGATTGTTTTATCCTGTGGAGATACTCTGGATATAACGCCTTATTGCATCTCATCCGACAAATTATTCTTACTAAATTTCTATTTTGTTTGTCTGAAAACCATGGTTTGAGTGGGATTTTGGGTTGGATACTTTTATAAAATAGACCTTTTTCTGTATTGTCATATACAGCCTGCCATTTTCTCCTTAACTCACTTTTAAGGACGTTGTATAGGTCCAACCCACAAGAGGGCTTCCCTGAGTTGTAGCAGATTTTGCTAGACTGTCCACCTTCTCATTCATCCTGACACCTACGTGAGCCTTGATCCACACTATAGATAGATATTTATTTTGTCTTTTTATTTCATTGTATGTTATGAGAATATCGACGATTAAATAGTTTTTAATAGAATTAGGTGAGATTAATTTTATGCTCTCTAGTGCACTTCTGCAATCAGAAAAAATTACGAACTTCCTCTCATCGAGTATAAGACACATTTTCATTGCTTCCCGAATGGCTGTCAGTTCAGCCGAAAAAATTGAGGAGCGTTCTGGGAGTTTGAACATTTTATTTTCATTTAAATTTTTGTTTATAAAAGCACAACCGGTTGCTTTATTTAATAATGATCCATCTGTATAAATTTGTTGATAGTTATTCCAACGAGTGTTAATCTTTTCTTCTACTATTTTGCTGTACACAGGGTCATGCGGCGAGTAGTTTAACGATTCGATTACGACATTAGGTATATTTTCAAAATAATTATACGACGGTATTTTGCTAAGAATGTTTACGGAGGTATACATGTTCTCTGTATACGGAAAGATGGTATTGTAGTTTTCAATGAGATTTGGTACTTTTTTATGAGACCAAAATCTGTGATTGGAGCAAGCCTCTGCTAATGTATTGATTTTTGAAATTACTGGGCTCTTTTTAGCTATGAGTTTAAGCAAAAACTTTTGACCCAAAAAGTTTCTTCTTAGGTGGAGAGAGGGTTCTCCAAATTCTGCTTCTAAGACTAATATTGGTGTGCTCTTTAATAGGCCACCGCTTATACGTATACACTTATTTGTAATGCTTTCTATTTTATTTAAGAGATTATTGGATGCATTGTGGTAAAAAATAGAGCCGTAGTCTAAGATCGATCTAACAAGACATTTATAAAATAACATAGCCGTGTTTGGGTCGGCGCCCCAATTACTTCCACATACAGCCCTCAAGATGTTTGTTGCATTCTCTGCACGACCTATGATATAATTAATATGTTGTTTCCACTTTAGTTTCATGTCTAAAAATATGCCAAGAAATTTAACATGCGATAAATATTTGAAGTTGAATGTGGCGATATTGATTTGGGGTGGTGGAGAAAATCTTCTTCTGGTGAATGTACACACATTCGATTTTGGTTCAGAAATAGTGAATCCAAGTTGCTCAGTCCAGGTATAAAGGGAGATCACCGCCTCTGATAATTTATCATTGCAGCTTTGAATTGTTTTTGCTTCTGCATACACACATATATCGTCGGCAAACTGAAGTATTTTAATTTCTGGTGTAATAAGGTTATCCAATTCGTAGATGTAAATAATATATAGGAGTGGACTCAGAATACTGCCTTGACGTAGCCCATGGTGTGTTGGTCTAGGTCCTACTAATCCACTACACGTTCTAATATAAAGTTGTCGCGTTGAATATAGCTTGAATATATTGTAAGCGATAGTAGTTGGAATGTTCAAACTTAGCATTTTATCGGTTAGGATGTGAAGGTTAACATTATCATATGCACCTTGTATGTCTATAAAGGCAGCAGATATACTGTGATTTTTGGTAAAGGCTGTCTGTATATCGGTAATCGGAATAAATCTAATGTTCCTCACGATTGGCAAGAATATATTATCATTCCCATCCTAAAAAGTGGTAAAACACCGGAACACCACACATCATATCGACCTATATCACTCGCTTCCTGTCTACTCAAAAAATTAGAAACGTTTAACGCTCCTTTCATATTACACGATTTCGCTCGTGCGGGAAAAAATCGCCCGATTTTTAATCGTGGTTTTGCTACTTCACATTGAACGATAAAAATCGTACATTTTTATCAGTTCATCGGAACATTTGGTCTGGTCTGGATGAAAACTATGGATCGCGAACAAGTTATTGCGTTATGGATACTGTATCGGCGTCGGAAAAGACAAAGGCGCAATCGCCTTCACTGGATTCACCCAATTAATCAGAGACGAGAGGAAGTCGGGATGTTCCACACATTATTTGAAGATCTTAGAAACGATGACCAAAAGTTTTTCAACTACTTTCGTATGTCAGTTAGCTCCTTTGATGAGTTACATGGGAAACTGAAAAGTGTTCTTCAACGACAAAACACGCAGTTCAGAAACTGTATACAACCTGTTGAAATGCTGGCAATATGTTTAAGGTAAGCATAATATTACAGTAGAAGGTAATATAATAAAACCTTTTGAATAAGCAAATATACTTTATTTAATTTTAATCACTCAAAATAGATCAGACATCGAGGAATCTCGTGAAGCCGAAATAGACGGACTATGCTCAGTTTCAGTTGCTGTAGAGTGGCTGTAACTAAATCCCTCTAGGTACTGAGATGCGGATGCTTTATCCAGTTTGGATTGTGAATCTGATTGTTTAGGCGTTGATTGCTGCGTTGGCCTTGATTGATTTTGCTTTTCACGTACATATTGAGAAAAGTGAAGCTGTTGTGCGCTATTTTGAACGTAGCCCGAAAAACTAGGATTTGCATATTGTTGAGGTTGAAATGGAGGTTGTTGAACATGAACAAATGCTTGCGGTTGGTTAACGGGAGATGGCTGAAGCATGTACTGAGGTTGTGGTTGATAAGAGGGCACAGAAGAGGGGTTGTTTGATTGAAGATGAGGAGTTTCCTTTAGTTTGTTTATGTTTTCTATTACGTTTAACACTCCCACTTGAAATTGAAGGAATTCACTGTTGGAATAGTTTGTCAAATGAGGCATTAAACTCTGAAGGAAGGACATTTTACTGCAGGGCGTTTTATGTTCCAGAGCTTTGAGCATTTTCACCTCAACCTCATCTAGTTTCTTTCGTTTCCTTGTTCCTACGGGCTTGGGTGGCAGGTTTACGTTGGTAGAAACTTCAGGTTCACCAGTGGTGCCTTCAGGCTCTTCATCTTCTTCGAGTGTTCCTGGTACAATTTCTGGGTTGAAGCTGTCTACTGTTTCTTTTTCCGTGTAGATCTTATTCAAAAATTGAAGTTGGTCTGAAAACACATATTTCTTACGTTTTTTAGCCCCAGATCCACTTTTTTTAGCAGATTTGTCATCTTTTTTCGATTTTGCGAAACAATCTCGGAGATTAGTCCACCTTTTCACCACTTCTTTGCCTGTAAAAAAATAAAATAAATAAATACAACCAATTCAGTATGATAATTATTAATGACAATGTTCACTTTATTTCAGATATTTGGCGAGTGGCTGTACGTTTACGGATTTGCACTACAGCTACAGAGTTGGAATTTCAACAGCAAAAAACATAGTTGAAGAAGTATGTGCTGCGATTTGGTCAGAAATGCGAGAAGAGTGTATACCGACACCAACTTGTGATATGTGGCAGTCAATTGCTTCCAACTTTGAAAGTATCGCAAACTTCCCTCACTGCGTTGGAGCTGTGGACGGCAAGCATATAAGACTGACTTGTCCGTTTGACTCAGGATCAATGTATTTTAATTACAAAGATTACTTCTCTATTGTCGTTATGGCTGTAGCGGACACAAAGTACAGATTTGTTTACGTTGATGTAGGGAGCTATGGTAAAGAGTGTGACTCGTCAATATTTAAGAGGTCCAAATTGTGGAAATCAATAGACAGTGGTTCTTCACCATTACCTAAGGAAAAACTTCTTCCAGGAACAGAGAGTCCTAAAATACCATACTTCTTTGTTGGAGACGAAGCATTTGGCTTACACAGACATCTACTGAGACCCTTTGGAGGGAAACGCTTAACAGTTGAAAAAAGGGTCTATAATTATAGATTGTACAGAGCACGAAGATATGTGGAATGTGCGTTTGGCATCCTGAGCAATAAATGGCGTATATTCCATCGCCCTATCAACGTTCAGCCACATTTCGCAGTGCTCATCGTCAATGCGTGCATCGTATTGCATAATTATGTACGTGACAGAGACGGATATCTTGTTGAGGACACAACGACGATCACAGGCCTGGAAGATGTATCAGGGGAAAGCACTACACGAGGAGGCTTGGAAGCAAACAATATCAGAAGTGTGCTTACCTCATATTTTTTGACAGAAGTCGGAAGTGTATCCTGGCAAATGTCTAAAGTATAATTTGTCATATGTGAAAATAAATAAATAAATGAAATAAAAATAAAAAGTGTCTCTGTTGTAGATAGTAACAAGTGAAGTATACAATACATACAACACCAATATACATTAAAAAATACAATATACATACGTCCAAAAAGTAAGTTTACTTTGCTTAATAGAAAGTTAATAGGTATAGTACTTACCAAATGCATTTTTTTCTCCATCGCCATTGTTCTCGAAATCCGGATTGAGTGCTAAACATACTTCTTCCCAGGCTTTCCTTGTTGCATTTCTATCCTTATAAATTTCTAAAGTTTTGTCCCATAACACAGGTTTTGCTTCAACTAGGGATATTAACACTTCAGCGTCAACACCTTCCATAATTTGCAAACAAACCACAAAAACTGAACGCGGTAGAAACAATACCGAGGACTAATTAAGGATAATGAAAAACTCTTCGTTTTAACAAAACTTCCAATATTTATTTAAAAATTGCTTTTTTAAAGGACTCAATGACAGCTGTTTCGCTATGAAGCATCGTCAGATTGACATTTAAGTTACATTTTGTTTGTTTGTAGCTAGGTACCTGATGTTTAGGTAGTATTAAGGCTAGACCAAGTATGGAAGTAATAAGACATAACAATATTAAAGCCTAGATGTTATTAGCCCTAAGGGATTATCCTGGATGTATTTCCCTCTAAGATCAGTATAACTGTGCAATGATATAGAAAAACCAGGAAAAAACTATATCATGCGGATCTTTACAATAACTTAATATATTTGTGTTACAATTACGTCTTATCTATGTATAAAATGAAGACTCAATCAAAGCAAACACTTTAAAAGTGGAGAACTTCCCAGATTTATTTGTTCATTAACAACTTTAAATTGTGGATCTGCTAGATGTCTTTTTATTTCAAGTTCTTCAAGGAAATCTAAATTTTGTTTTTTATTGCAAATGTGTAGTATTTGGATGTCATTGGTGTGAAAGAGTGAGGTTGGATGTTCAAGTAGGTGTTTTGCATAATTTGACTTATCTGGTTGTTTTAATCTATATGCTCTTAAATGTTCGTTAAATCTTACTTCAAAATTTCTTTGTGTTTGACCTATATATACAGCATTACACTTTGGCTACCCAATTCATTTGATAAATACATTAATTAATAAAAAAGAACAGAAAGTGGCACTACAACTAATATTTCCTAAACAAACTAAAGAAATTAAAAGTTATAAAAATATTACATATTGTGGAAGTATTTCCAATAAAATATCAAAAATAATAACTTCGGCAACATCAGCAATAATATCATTTAAAACACAAAATAATGTTGGTACAAAATTGTTAAATGTAAAAACAAAATTACCTAAATTAAAAAAATCTGGTGTTTACAAAATTAATTGTCCAAATAGGAAATATTAGTTGTAGTGCCACTTTCTGTTCTTTTTTATTAATTTATGTATTTATCAAATGAATTGGGTAGCCAAAGTGTAATGCTGTATATATAGGTCAAACACAAAGAAATTTTGAAGTAAGATTTAACGAACATTTAAGAGCATATAGATTAAAACAACCAGATAAGTCAAATTATGCAAAACACCTACTTGAACATCCAACCTCACTCTTTCACACCAATGACATCCAAATACTACACATTTGTAATAAAAAACAAAATTTAGATTTCCTTGAAGAACTTGAAATAAAAAGACATCTAGCAGATCCACAAGTTCTCTGGGAAGTTCTCCACTTTTAAAGTGTTTGCTTTGATTGAGTCTTCATTTTATACATAGATAAGACGTAATTGTAACACAAATATATTAAGTTATTGTAAAGATCAGCATGATATAGTTTTTTCCTGGTTTTTCTATATCATTGCACAGTTATACTGATCTTAGAGGGAAATACATCCAGGATAATCCCTTAGGGCTAATAACATCTAGGCTTTAATATTGTTATGTCTTATTACTTCCATACTTGGTCTAGCCTTAATACTACCTAAACATCAGGTACCTAGCTACAAACAAACAAAATGTAACTTAAATGTCAATCTGACGATGCTTCATAGCGAAACAGCTGTCATTGAGTCCTTTAAAAAAGCAATTTTTAAATAAATATTGGAAGTTTTGTTAAAACGAAGAGTTTTTCATTATCCTTAATAAGATGGACTTCCAAAAAGTAAGGGTTAGTACAATCAATTTAATACTGAGGACAGTTCCCGTACGACTAAAGACCGTCTAGTGTGAAAGCGTGCATTTGGTCTAATCGTGCAATGTGAAAGGTCTCGTACTCTTCAACAGTCGATCAAGAAAAATTGCCCGGGCGATTTTTTCCCGCACCAGGTAAATCGTGTAATGTGAAAGGAGCGTAAGAATGTATGTCCCTCGATTACTAGGTATGCATTTACACGTATGCCATTTTACAAAATACAGAAAGACGACTGCGAATAAAGCATTTTTTTTCATGATGCATAGAAATAGGTCTTTTGTACGTCTGTATGTGGTAATATTCATCAAAATACCTGTTTTTCATTAAATATTTGCCTCAGAAGTTCGAGTTTATAGCCTTTTTTTTATTATGCGAATAACAGCATTATCTTTACGTAAAATTAAAATTTGGCTTTGTACGGGTCTTATAATTAAACAATAATGATAAATGCATTGTTTAAAAATAACAAAAAATTAGTCTTAAGGGCATATTTCGAAAAAAACATTTTTTTAAAATCCACCCTGTTAGGCAAATCTACACACATCAGAGTACATGGAATAATCTATGTTTAGGCGAAATCGATAGATTAATAATATAAACCACTCCTCCCGTTCAGTGCGGTGAATTAAAGGTTTATGAGGGATACACATCTGTTTATTATTTAGCGTTAAAATGTATTAAAAATTTTTATTTCTTTTGTGAGCGTAATGATTTTATTATTTGTTGATTTGCGATGGTAAAAGTAAAAATAATAGTAACCATTTTTCACTATTCATTTATATGTATTATTTATTCTAAAAATTTGTTTAAATAGGAATTTTAAGTAAATGATGGGTGATGAAAAAATTAATAAGATGGTCGATTAGTAAAAATATTTAATAACATACATATTGGAATAAAATGTAATTAAATTTTATTTGAATCTTCGCTATTACAAAAGTTGTGTAATCGTATATTATTCAACAAGCGTATAATGTGTGATAGCCATAATACACGTGTTGAATACTATACTTATCCATAACTATCTATATAAGTTTATACAAAAAATTTAAAATATATTTTATGTGAACAATATTTTTTATTATATAATTGAAAAATAATGACAGATCTATGGAATAATATTACTCAATCGTTACGTGAAATTTGACAATTTGTGAATTTACTTGTCATTTTGTAAGTTATTTGGTATGTACATTCTCTGGTATAATTAGAAAAATGTCTAAGAGTAAATCAGATTTAGAAGATATGTATTGAACACCTCCAGATATTTTAAAAAATTTGACGTAACGATTAAGTTATATTATTGCATTGATATGTCAGTATTATTCAATTCTATATGGTTAATGTATGACATTACTTGATAAAAAAATTTATATTTTAACGATATTTTATTTATTATTTTTGGAAAAATTTTAATTATAAAGAAACTAATCACGGATGTCCATATTTCTGGTTTTTCTGGGGTCCACTAATTCATTTAAAAGATGATTTTCAAAAAACAGTTCTAAATTTGGTTTCATTTTTTTCTCCCAAAAATGGTCATCTTTTGTTATCTCCACTACTTTCATTCCGAGAAATGTCCAAACACCAAAAAAGCATTTTGAGTGACCCGTAATTTGTAGTTGGCCTTGAATTTGGTAGAACCAATTGTGTTTTTTATTTATAGTACCATTTTTTCCCCAAAACGTAATTTTTCTTTTGGCAATGCCTTCTTCTGGAGTCATTGATTTGGCTGAGTAGGGACATTTTACCTCAATAATCGCCGAGTTGTCTTGAAGTATTCCGTCCGGTGAAGCTCCAAGAAACTGGTAATTTTTATGTATAAAGAGGCCACAATTTATTATTTTATTTTTTAAAATATTTTCCATTTCCAAAATGGCCCTACTTTCATATTGCCTTCCGTGCAAAATAGCAGGAGTAGATATGGTCCTCGGATATATTATTTTTTCTACCAAGCGTTTTCTTCCTGTTGCTGGTAATAACTTACAAACACTATGCAAATAGTGCAAATAGTGATGCAGTTATTCTTTTTTTTCTTTCTTCGTGCCATAATTTCGATTCATTTTGGCTTCTTGTAAGAATCTCGATTTTTTCCAGTTCTTCCTGGTCCTTCACGTAATTATCGTTTACATAATCTTTTTTAAATGCTTTCAAGTCGGTGTCGTTTAGATCTGGTTTCTTACAAGATTCACCATAGTCTTCGCTGTTTTTTTTTCATGTTCTCTCTCGACTACTGATGTATTTTTGGCGTGGGCGTGAATAGCGTTCTTCAATTTTTTTTGTTATTACTGGTATAGTACCCGTTAAAGATTCAGATATGGTCGAAACCATTTTTTTTGTGTTCCACTGCAAAACTGCAGCATGGCATCTAGCTTGAAATGACCGCCTCGAACAATAATTAATTCTTTTTCCTCCTATATATTTACATATTAAAGAGTTAAATTGTTCAACAGTGTTTGTATCCAAGTAATGTAACAAACTTTCTGAATGTGACGCAAGGTATCTCACTGGCTTCATCATAACATCATATAAGGCTAAAAAAATAGTTTTGTGGAAATCTAAGATAACGTAATGATCCTTCTAAGAAATTATTAAATTGAAGTATCTATTAAGGCCCTAATAGGTAAATAACGACTACTCTTTTTTGTATAAATACCTGTTATTTATTAGGCAAAGCAATACCAAGAATTGCGAGAACCGATGTTTATTAATTGTTCTCGAGATAATTTACGCACTCTAGTCATATTTACCTGTTAATTTCATGTCGGATAATACAGATTTTTCGTTATAATTTTCGTTACAAAAGTAACCAGAACAATTTTTGTGTTCTCCAAAAATGTGACTAGGTCCATTCATAATGTCATTTCGCAAATTTTTAATCTTTTCTTAAAAAGATACATTTTCATTTACTCTGTATGCGACAGCCTTAGTTACAGATGATCTAAATCGCAGAAGATTATCCTAAAATTTTAAAATAATGTCAATAAAATGTGCAAATATACAGTACTTTCATAAAATAAAAAAGGGGCGGATTTTAAATCCATATTTTACGATTACATAAAGAAGATGCTAAAAACAATTCAATTATATATTAACTTAATTTTTTTTCTTAGAATTGCTGGACCGGCCTCTGTCTTTCTACAAATATCCCCTAATTTATTTATGTAATTTCTTAAAAGGTGATTTTTACACTCAATTTTCTCCACCTTTGTTTGAAATTCTCTATATGGATTGCGATTTAGAATATTCTGATAGCACGAACTATCTCCATCTGCTATCATCGTTTTAAATATAACTCCATGTTTTTCTAAACTTTCTTGGAATAAATTTCCAATTATATCGGTCTCCATAGAACTAGATGAAAGTATCCAATTTTTAAAACAGGAATGAGGTTTTGGTTTTACACAACTGTTTTCGAATTTTTTACATATTAAGCAATATTTGTTTCTGACATCCATGCCAATTACTTTATTTGTTTTAGCGCCTATTACTACTCCACATCCAGATAATGCGGTGTAGTTTCTTTTATAAGACCGTTTGGCCCAAAACCCATCACATTTTATCGTAATAAATGGCACTCCTTTAATTACATCTCCATTATTAACCGCAATTTTTTTTTTTTTCTTCAAGTGCTTCAACCATTGTTTCATGTGACTTTTTATCCAAATTATCACAAACAACATTGTTGAATTTATCGTAAGTTCGATGAGAACCATATGGAATTTCTAATGCAGAAGCTACTTTCTCGAGATGGGTAAATCCTAATCCGACTGACATGATACCCAGAGCTGCTTGTTCATTTATTCCGAGGGGATCAAAGATAGTCTGGACATCATATTTTTTATTGCACATAGTACATTTTACTTTTAAAGTGGATGCAAATCCAGAACGACGTTCACCGATAATAATAATATTGAATATGGTACATTCGTTTCCAGGATCATGATTATCTGGATGCAAAATATTTTTGATTTCATCAAGAAAGTGACTCACATCTACTATTCTTCTCCCTTCCCAAGTAAATGTCTCTTCCAATTTTATAGTTTTGCCTTCCGTAGTTATTTAAAAATTTTTTTCTGATTTTGACGAACATGCTACAACCTGATCAGATATATCCTGCAATTGTATTTATTCATTTTCTTTATTTTCGGATAATGCCTTTGTGGATCTGCAATAATAAAAAAGAAAATATAATAGTAATTCAATGTTTTTATTTATTTGTTTTTTTTTAATTTGACGTGAAAAATTCACCGAAATTTATAAAAAAAATGAAAATATGAATTTTTTACAAAATGTATTACATAGTAGAAAACACTTCAAGTTATTGTTTAAATTGTAAATAAAAGGTTTTTAAATATTGAATTTTTAATTGGCTTTTATTATATTTTTTGGCCATTATATTTATTTGTTGCTATAATTAATATATTTATGTGTGAATCAGTTCAAAGTACAAATACGTATAGTCTTTAACACTCAGTGCCACAGAATTTTATTGTAATGTGGTGGTAAAACACGTATAGTTACTAGTTTCGGCCTAACAAGGAGGCCATCATCAGGCTATAAAAAACAGATGTGTAAACGTAAAAATTATTACAAAAAAAGAAAACATACCTTAAAAATTAATATAAAAATTTAAGTCGATGAATATACTTAAACAACACTTACAAGCAAAGAAAGGTGTTTAAAAAATTAATTATAATTAAAATAAATATATGTCAAGACAAGGAAAAAATTGTAAATAGGCAAGAAAAACAAACAACACATTAAAATAAATTGAAAAGAAAGAAAGGAAGAAAACTAATTAGATGGAATTTTTAAAAATAAAATACCTAATGGTGTACAAATAGGTTTATATAAAGGGTAGATTCCATCCATTCCAAAAATTCCATCTAATTAATCATAAACTTTCTTCCTTTTTAATTTATGTTAATGTGTTGTTTGTTTTTCCTTGTTAGGCCGAAAATAGTAACTATATGTGTTTTATCACCAAATTATATTAAATTCTGTGACATTGACTTTGGATTTTTCCTTTGGTTTAAAAAATAATTATTTCATCCAAAACAACACTTACCTTATACGTTTCATTCTCTTTTTTATGCTGAGGCGTTTTACACTTAGGCTCATCTTTGCTTTTCCGCGATTTTTTTTTTGTCTCCATCATAAAATATTCTACACTATATAAAAATTTAAACAAACACATTTAAAATAAAAAAAAAGTTCTATTTGTATTAATTAATATATTAAAAACTAAATATTGGTTGTTTATTATATAACAAAACGTCACAGGTAAAAAAAAGCAAATGTTCCGACCGAACGAAGTTAAACTATCTAGAATCTAAATAAAATTACAACTAACAGCAATAAATATTTGCAAACCCCTAAATGATTGTATAATATCTACGCTTATCTTTCATTAGACCACGTTGATTTAAGCCCCGCCTTAGTGCTTCCTCCCCTCTTACACTTGCCCTGCAGGAGAAACAGTTCGTCTAGGGCCATACACTCTTAATAAAATCTAGGTTAGAGTTTTATCTGGAAAAGAATAATTTATTACCTGAATCACAATATGGTTTCAGAAAAGGCAGATCCACTCAAGAGAACTTAACCAACATAATTACCTGTAGTTAGATATACATCTATAAGATACATACTTGCCCTAGCTGCTGAACTTGATCTAGATATTGATCAATTAGATGCAGTAACAGCCTTCCTGCAAGAAGATTTAAATGAAGAGATATTCATGATACAACCTGAGGGTTTCTCATCACAATCAAACTAGATATGCAGGCTAAAGAAATCTCTGTATGGTCTCAAACAAGCCAGCAGAGTTTGGAATTTGAAACTTGATGAATGTCTCAAGAGAAATTGTGGCCTGAATCAATCAAAAACTGATTCCTGTATTTACTATAAATTCACTGAGTTATTTATTATTATCATAGCAGTTTATGTAGATGATATGATAATATTGTCCAATGACACAGCAGCCAAAATCAGGCTTAAAAGTCAGTTGATGTCACAATTTAAAATGAAAGACATTGGAGAAGCTAGATTTGTACTTGGGATGCAGATTACAAGAGATCGAAAGCATAGGAAATTATGGTTAGATCAAGAGTTGTATATTGAAAACATGTTCAAAAAATACAACATGTGGGAATGTAAACCAATTGACACCCCAGTTATGTTTGGTGAAAAATTATCCAAACATATGTCACCCAAGACAGAAGCTGATATTGATAAAATGATTAATGTATCATATCAAGACAGTTGGAAGCCTTTTATTTGCTGCACAAGTATCAAGGCCAGACATATCTTATGCAGTAAATAATGTGAGTAGATTTACTCAAAATCCAGAACCACTTCACTGGACTGCAACAAAACGTATCCTTAGATATTTGAAAGGAAGAACAATGAGATCGTCGGTTATGCAGATGCTGATTGGGCCAGCAACCCAGATGATCGTAGATCAGTCACAGGATATGTCTTTTTGAAAAATGGGACAGCTATCTCTTGGGCAACTAAGAGACAAGCCACGGTTGCTCTTTCCACAACTGAAAGTGAGTATATGGCTATGAGCATGGCAGCGCAAGAAGCTCTATGGTTGAGAAGATTGAGTGAGGAATTTAATCAATGTACAAAAGCAACACTAATTCACGTTGACAACCAAGGAGCTCAAAATCTTGCACAAAATGGATCATACCATGCAAGAACCAAACATATAGATGTGAGGTATCATTTCTTGAAAGAGAAAATAGCAGATGGATTGTTGGAATTAAGGTATATTTCCACCGAGAAGCAAGTTGCGGATTTCCTAACAAAAGCGGTGGAAAAGAAGAAACATTTGTTATGTTCCAAGAGTCAGGGTTTGACTTATTTTAAATAGAGGGGATGTTGGAATGTATTTAAAATATAAGATATCCTTAACAAATTCTATGAACCCTGCCTATGATGTGACATTTTGACAAATGACGTGTGTGTCAGATTTGCATCAAGTGTGTTGCAACTTGAGTTACTTACTTCTTGTTATATTTTGACATTACGTTGTATTTAACGTGTTAATAAAACCAGTTGTTCCTTTTGTGTAATATATTGCTATACCCCACAAAATCGCACTCAGCCAACAGGATGATGCTCCAGTGTCAGTGTCATACAGCCTCTGATTGATTTTCTGTTCATATTCTTTTTTTCTTAAAAATAATTCCATATCATCAGCTGACTTGTTTTCAAGATCAGACTGATCATGTTCAACGTCCCGAGAAATACCTGCTTCTTTTAAAGTTAATAATCTGGCCCATAGCATCTTTAAATGGCTTTTTGCCCCCTCCACTTTATCTAAGCTTGAAACTACCTTAAAACGTAGATCCAAAAATATTCCTGCAAGTATTACGTCATTATCTAGTAATATTTTTTCCCTTTTATTCATGTTGATTAGTATTTGTCTTGCAAAAGGAGATCCTATTTTTTCAGTACTTAATTTTCACTCCTGCCAATAGCTAAAAAATGGTCCTATGGTAAGTTGCTCGTATTGCAACTTACGAGTGCACTTTCGTGCTGGTTCCAAAACTGACACAATTTCTTTAATTCTGTTCCAATGTGATTCAGATAAATTTTTGAAATTATTAACGTTTGTTAACTCCATTTCTGCGCAAAAACTTTTAAACTCTAGTAATCGTGTCCACATATCAAATGTGGATCCCCATCGAGTTTGGCAGTCAATGATTGGCTTCTTCAACTTTTGCTTTCTCAGCATGTACATAAACGTTTGTGTTCTTAAAGTTCTGAGTACCCTTCTTGAATCCATTATTACTTTACCTACTTGCTTATCTTGACTTAATGCGTCTTCAATTGCTAACTGAAGTGTATGTGCAGCACATCTCATACCTTAAAAATATAAATAAAACATTACGAAGGATAAAAAAACTGTAAATAACATTTAACCTGTCACATTCAACTTGAAATTTGACAAATCATATAGTCACCGGCAAAAGTTGGAACCAATCTGTCGCGAAAACGTTACGGTTTCGCAAAATTTTGTACCGTTGAGTCAACATTACCTAGCGGCAAAACGCCTATTATAACATAACCAACAAGAACAAGATCAAGTATAGAGAGTTTTTGAAACCATTCTTAGCGGTAACGTTATTAGCGTTTTCCGCTATATTGCGCCAGCGCAGAACCGAAAACGTTATTAATGGGTTGAAGATCCAAAAAGTGATTTTGAAGTCGATTTTATTGCGTACATTTGTTTAACGTATCTTGTGACTTGTGATTTGTATCGTTTATCATGGAAGATGTGATAGAAATAGCGATAAGGCGCGGGGGTGTCGATCATAATTTAATAAGGGGTATAATATTAAATAACATCTTTCAAGATGAACAAGAACATGATAATATAAATGAGAACATAACCGAATTCAATTTGCAAAATTTCGAGGATGAAGAAGTAAAAAGAAGCTTCCGTTTTCAACGAGAGGATTTGCTTGTGTTATGCCAGTCTCTGCAGATACCAAATCCAATAGTTACACGATCTGGGCATAAAGTAACTGGTAAGGCTATAGTTTTTCGAAAAGAAATAATTGTGGTTTACTTATTACGGAAAATATATTTTTTATTCACTTATACTTTAATATACTATTTTAGGCATTGAAGGCTTATGTATTTTACTGCGAAAACTAGCATATCCCAATCGCCTCTGTGACCTTCAAAATATTTTCCATAAATCATCTGCTGCTCTTTCAGAAATAGTAAATTTTGTGAATTCACATATTTGCACCACATTCGGCAATCTTTTGGATAATCTGAACAACCTTAACTGACTCAATCAAAATAAACTTGAAGAGTATGCAAATGTAAGTAATTAATTTAAAAAATTAAAAACACATGCTTAACACAGTTCAATGCAATTTTTAGGCGATTGCTGCAAAAGGAGCCGCTATTCCTAACTGCTGGGGGTTTATTGATGGCACAGTACGGCCCATTTGCCGTCCAACTCTTCAACAAGAAGAATATTATTCTGGCCATAAAAGAACTCATTGTGTCAAATATCAAGGGGTAGTTACCCCCGATGGTATTATTGTCAGTCAAATGGGAGCATTCCCAGGTAGAAGACATGATGCAGGTATTTTCAGGGAGTCAGGCTTTTATAACCAACTTGAGGCAAAAACAAGATTTGATAATAACAATTTTGTACTTTTTGGGGATCAGGCATATGGTATAAGAGAATTGTTGCTATGCCCATATCCAGGTCGAGGGGGTAATGAACAACAGCAATTGTTCAATGCATCAATGTCGAGAGTCAGGATGGCAGTGGAATGGACATTTGGTAAAATAATTGGAGTGTTTGTTTTTCTTGATTTTAAAAAAAATCAGAAGCTTCTGTTGCAAGAAATTGAGGAAATGTACAAAACAGCAACGATTTTAACAAATTGTCATAGTTGCCTTTACCAAAACCAAACTTCTTTATATTTTAATGTTCAACCAATTCCTTTAGAAGTATATTTAAATGTTCAATAAAAGTTAGCTGTAAAGAAATATATTTGTTTTTTATTTCAACATTATTATGAAACTGTTTTATATTTTGTAGTTTTGTCAAAAATTATTTTTTAACAAAGTCTCTCGTAGGTACGAGAAATAATCTTGTATGATCATTTAACACAATTGCTGAAGTTTATGAGTCACAGTTAAAAACTGAAATCAGGATTTTTATTCAACATCAGGTTTTTAAACTAATTTTTAACATGTATCTACTTTTTCGAATAGGTACAGGTTAGTTACAGTCTTATCAGTAAGTATGGATATTCACTATTCAGTACTGTAATTTTCAAAAGCCAAACTTTTTATAAAAAACCTTACATACAGATTAACACTTAAGTTACATGATGAGTTTAAAAGTAACAGTTTTTACACCAGTGGAAGGGATGTGGGTTAAAAATCACTTTTACACGTGTAATTTCCTGGGCTATAGAAAGAGGCCCTAATCATACACATTGAAAATTTAACCAACATATTTATTACAAAAACAATCTTAATCCTTAAACTTATAAAACAAAAAAACATTTCACAAGTTGTACAAAAGTACCTATTTATTATGTTATATAAACACAAACTCACAACTATAGTAGTATCAGTTTTGCCAATATAAACAAAGAAAAAAATCTTTTTCTCAAATTGTAAGGGACTAGAAAACAAAAAACAATAATTCATCAACTTATTCTAGGTTTTAGCATAAGTATCTTGTATAATGATTCAACAAAAACAAAAGTTTCTTAAAAATACTAGGTACAGTCTTATTAATATCACATTTGAGCATGATTATTTACAATAACAAACAAATTTAAATAATAAAAACCTGAAAAACTTATACAAAACTCTTTTTTTCTAAGAGAAGGTTTATAATTTTTTCTTGTCTTTCAATTATTATTGCAACTTTATTTACACAACAAGTTAAAAGCTCCATTTTCTTTTCTTCCAAATCATACCTTCTTTTATTTTCTAGAGTTGTTATTTCAATTTGTTTTTCTTGAAGTAAGAGTTTTCTTTCTTCTAATGACAATTTCCTCCCTTCCATCTCTACCTCCTTTTCCTTGATTTTTTTTTGAGCTTCATCATAAGAAGCCAAATATGCCAACCCTTGCCTCTGTGTATTACTTTTTCTTTTTTTCGACTTTACAGGAGCTGTAAAATAACAAAAATACCATGAAAAAAAATCTTTTCTGTATGTGTAAATTTTACGTGTAAAGTTATACTATTGCACAGAAGTGACACATGAAATGCTATGGTTCTATTGGAATATACACAAGCATATAAAATATTCTGTTCAAAAATTTAAGTGTAAGCACTACCTATTTTCAATAAAATTTTGCTCAACAGAATTTCATAAGACCATTCGAGAAAAAAGCTGTAATTAATTTCTTTTCATATAAATTGTGATTTTATAACAAAAGATATAAATTGTAAAACTCTAAATATAGATATACAATTTGAGAAATAATTAATTCTAACAACTTAAGCGGGATTTATAGTTTGACGGACTGTAGACGTAGACGCACTGGAGACGTAACAAACGGACTGTAAATATTATGTCAATTTATAAATCGACGGAGTGGAATTTTTGCGCATGAGCAGAAACGGTGGCTAGAGTTGGTGACCATGAATGAGTGACATTTAACCGAGATTCAACATAACCTATAAATTATAGGTACGAATCATAAATAAACTGTGTGTATTTATACTATTGTTTACAATGGATTATAAAATACACGAAGGTATGCTCCTTGGTGCTGTGGGATTGCTGTTGTGTGCAGTGGCATTGGAAAAAACTCGAAGGACAATAATTAGGCGATCAAGACGTTATAAAACAAGACCCATAAACCGTAACAGAAAAATAGAGAATGCCTACAATTATTTTTTAAAGATGAAGACAGCAGATGCAGAGCAATTTTTCAAGTATACACGAATGACTGTTCCAGTATTTAATGAGTTATTAGGTCTTGTAAAAAGTAGAATTTCCAAGAGAAGAATAAAAGACGGGATCTCAGCAGAAGAAAGGGTTGCCATAACATTGCAGTAAGTAATGTGTTAGATAAATATCTCAAATTTATTCAAACAAAAAACGTTTCTCAACAGATACCTATCACAAGGAGGAAGCATGCAAAGTTTAGCATGGCATTATCAAATGGGCTTAACAACAGTTCACAAAATCATCCATGAAAATTGTAATGCAATATGGGGGGCACTTTCTTCAAACTATCTAAGAGGTCCTTCGTCTGAACAAGAATGGAAGTATATTGCCAAGAGCTTTTTTGATCTCTGGAATTTTCCCAATTGCATAGGCGCCTTAGATGGGAAACACATAAACATACAAGCTCCTCCAAAAACTGGCTCTCTTTTCTTTAATTATAAGAAAACTTTTTAGCATCGTATTGATGGCAGCTTGTGATGCTAAGTATGTGTTTACTTTGGTAGATATTGGAGCCTATGGATCCCAAAGTGATGGGGGTATTTTTAAACACAGTGTGTTCGGTAAGCGTCTTGAATCAAAAACATTAAATGTGCCTTTGCCTTCTAAAATTCCCAACACTGATATTAAATGTTCCTATGTGTTCGTTGCGGATGAAGCATTCCCCTAAAAGAGTACATAATGCGTCCGTATGCAAAGAACAACTTGACATTGAAACAGCAGATTTTTAATTATAGACTTTCGAGGGCCCGCAGAATTATTGAAAACACGTTTGGAATTTTAGTTGCCAGATGGCGAATTCTCAAGCAAACCATTATTGCCGATGTGAACAATGTGGACAATATCGTTAAAGCATGTGTGGTTCTTCATAATTTTTGCATGCTCAAAACTAAAGGAACAACTGATACAACTCACTATTGCCCTCCCGGGTATGTAGATGTTGGAGATGAAGAAAATGCTATATGGCGGAAAGAGATCGATGAACCACTACAGTCAGTTGGACGTTTATCAGCCAACAATGCTAGTCGGATGAATATTGAGTCACGAAATACCATGACAGATTATTTTGTATCACCTCAAGGAGAAGTTCCGTGGCAATTAGAAAGGGTATTGAGAGGAAGAACACTCCAATAAGGATTCATTATTATTTTGTTATGGGTGTAAATATGATAGGTTACTTATAATTATTGATAGTTTGATTTTAATTTTATTAACCATCAAATAAAAATTAAACAAATATGCACTATCTCTTTTATTTATTATTAAAAGATAAAATACAGTGCGGTCCATATGTATGGAATAAATTCATTTTTTCGATAATACGCGACTCTAGACACAAATCCCGAAACAGGACGATTTTTATTTTAAAATTATGATTTTTTTAAATAAGAATAGGGGTCATGTGATAGCTCATTTGAAAGGTTATTAAATTCTCCATTCAGTGATATAAACATTAACATAAATTATTTATACAGGGTGACCAAAACATTTTTAATTTTTAAATTAAATTTAACAAGAAGTATTTAATGTACAATACATTTTACTATCAAAGAAAATGTTTACTTAACAAATAAATTAAATTTATAATAAAATCTATTTTGTAATAAATAAATTACATACCTACTTCTTGTTGCGTATAAATAAATTTAATTAAAAAAAAAATTTTTTTGGCCACCCTGTATAAATAATTTATGTTAATGTTTATATCACTGAATGGAGAATTTAATAACCTTTCAAATGAGCTATCACATGACCCCTATTTTTATTTAAAAAAATCATAATTTTAAAATAAAAATCGTCCTGTTTCGGGATTTGTTTCTAGAGTCGCCTATTCTTTGTTTGTTGCGATATTTGGTATGCATATTTACTTTATTATTACTCTTATTTTGTACTTCATTTAAAAATATTATAGTTAATATCTTGTTTCACTACTTAATTGATATTTCTAATAAGAAAGATAAAATACCTTACAGACTATCAAGAAAAACAAATCAGAAAGGAAAAAAATAATTTATACCCTAATTCTCCATAAATCTTTGAAAGCTGTCAGCGTTGATAAATTATACATAATCCAAATCAGGAATAATTTTTATTTTTATATTATGTTGTTTTCAGTTATTGTTTCTTCTAGTGTTGGGCACATTTTAGCTAGTGTGGATTACTTTTGTTTGCTAACAAATAGATGAGTATAATCATTTTTATTAAAATTAATCCTCACCTATATCAGCGAGCTGCACCGTTTCCGAATTTACAGTCGGTCTTTGTTCCTCTGTCTCTTCTATCTGGATAACAATATTTTCTTCACATATTGCTTCTTCAAAATCATGTACCTCATGTGGAGACATTTGCATATTATAATCCTGTGTCTGAGTCTGAGAGTCTAAGGTGCTTTCGATCATTGTGGAATTTGACCATGCACTAGAGCAGCTGGATGAATCGAAAACGGGTGACTGTAAAGACCGAGCACATTGATGTAGGGTTGTCATGGTGTTTGCTACTTCTGGTGTTGTTGTATGTGTACTAAAAAGTTGGGGTAATTTTTTACTTTCTCTGTTCAAAAATACATAATAATGTTATGAAAATCGTTCGTTCAGTACTTACTTTCTGGCCTTAATATATGTATTTAAAAATGACATGGAATCGAAGTACTCCCATGGTGGAGTCACAGGAGCTCCGGAACCAGAAGGCAACGCTTTCTTCTCCCTTCCATACTTATTTCTTAAATTTGTCCAAATTCTCTGGCAATCTTTCACTGAAAAAGTAAAATGCAAAAAACACATTTACAAGTAGTGCAATTACGCAGTTTACTTCAAATTACACAAGATAAACATACCGGTCATTTGCATTTCTTCGGAAATGTTTTTCCAACTATTTTCCTTCATTTCGTGGTCTTTGAAATGTTTATTTGACTTATCATAAATATGAGGATAACCCCGAATCAGGTTAATTAACAACTCATATTTATCTGAAATATTGAAATTACACTATGTATGATATCTTTTTAATAGATTATTAACTTACCGTCCATTGTAACAAATTAACAAAATTCAAGTAGTATCATATGTTGATAAACAACTTTACAAAATGCACGGCGGGCCTGACAGTTCACTTTGGTTGACAGCACAAATTTCTTTTGATTGGCCAGACGTAAGAAACGCACTGTAAAAGATGAAAGTTGGCCAACTCTTCCGTTCCAGTCCGTTTCACTTACGTTCCGTCATGCGTTTACGTTCATTTATAAACAAAAGTACACAAAATTCTATGTTGATCTTTTCCCAGTGCGTCTACGTCTACAGTCCGTCAAACTATAAATCCAGCTTTAATGAAATTCGTACCCAAAATTTTTCTTTGTGTGTGAGGTCTTCTTGTGGTACGCTAAAAATCCCCTTACGTCAATAAAACGATAGGTGACATATGACGGTAGACAGAAAAATATATGAGTAGGTTGTATTTAGAGGGTTAAGAATTAAGTTTTGTATTGTAAGTGTAAAAACTAATATATAATAAAAATTGAAGAAATAATACGAAATATTTACTCATGTGCCATCCCAACAACAAATCCTAAAAGGTTATGGACCCAGGAGTACTCGATGACAAAATATAATAGAGATTTTTAAGAAAGAAAAAGAGGTTAGATCAGAAAAACCGCATGGAATATTTCAATATCAAATAAAGAATAAAGTAATCCAAATATAAGATGGCGCAAGGTATGAAATATATTAATATTGGGTAAAAGTTCGGTATAGCGGTTTTCGCTATTATAAGAGATTTTTCAAAAATTCTTTTTCAGGGCGTTTCTATAGGTCGATATTGACACAAATCTGTGTGCGCGTTTTCAAAAATTAATTTCTATAATTTATTATTAATGAAAACATACTTACGGGACGGTGGAGTGAATAGGGGTGCTGGGTGGGGACGAAACAATAGAAATCCTACATTAAACACCAAAAAACAGTATTTCAGAGTACACACCGCACTTTCTGTTCACAAAAATGTTCAAGAAATTGTTTAAAAAAATAAAAATAAATAACAATTAATACAATAATACTGCCATGGCTGTCACGACTGTCACTGCATAAAAAAGAAGAGTGCAATAGAACTGTCAATGTGTTGTCAAATAGAGTGAAAAAGTCTTAATAGCTGAAAAAAAAGGAACATACAGGACAAAATTGATATGAAAAATAATTTATTCCTTCTTCCTATTATAATTTGTAGAGAAAAAAGGAACATACCTAAACATAAAGAAGGAGGCATTTCTACAAAAAATACCACTGCTTCTATCAAGCCTGTCATTTTAATAATGACGAACTTCATGTTATCAGCTGATCAAAATAATGGCGAACGAGATTTGTCATGTGTGGGATAGTTTTTCGAAAAATTTAATACTTTTCAAAATTAATTTACATTTTCATGTGCCCCGAGTGCAGTGTATTAGTGTTTTCTTGTGTTTGACGTTGGATTTCTACTGTTTCGTCCCCACCCAGCACCCCTATTCACTCCACCGTCCCGTAAGTAGGTTTTCATTAATAATAAATTATAGAAATGAATTTTTGAAAACGCGCACACAGATTTGTGTCATAATCGACCTATAGAAACGCCCTGAAAAAGAATTTTTGAAAAATCTCTTATAATAGCGAAAACCGCTATACCGAACTTTTACCTAATATTGAACCATTAAATAAAGATAATTATCATTACTGGAAATTTCGCATGGAAATAATATTAGCCGAAAATGGTGTAATAGAACATATACAAAAGGAAATTAACACAGCCGGTTTAAACGAAGATGAGAAAAGAAAAATATTGAAAAACGACTGCAAAGCTAAATCACTGTTGGTACAATGTGTCAGTGACTCTCAGTTAGAATACCTGCGAAATAAAGACAATGCATTTGAAATGTGGAATGTGCTTGCGGAGAGATACGAAAAAAAAGGCCTTCCAGGGCAGTTATTTCTTAAAAGAAAATTGCTTTCCATGAAGATGAAAGAAGGAGAATGTTTAGAGAATTTTATTAGTCAGTTTGAGGAAATTTTAAGACAATTAAAGTCAACAGGTGTGGCTGTGGATGAAAAGGACATAATTTGCAATTTATTAATGACATTACCAAAGTCATATGAAATGGTGGTGACCGTTATTGAGAATATGCCAAATAATCAATTAAATTATGATGCAGTAAAAACAAAGTTACTCTCAGAATATGAAAAAAGAAAAGTTGGAGATAGCAGTAAGAGAAATGAACCAAATCAAATAGCAGCAGCCTTCTGGACTGATAAGCAATGCCAAATTTGTGGTAAAAAGGGACACCTAAAAGAAGAATGTTGGCATTCACCCGAAAACCGAAGAGACAATAAGCAACAAAGTAGCGGCAATTTCTATAGGGCACGCACACAAGGTAGACAGTTTAGAAGAGGATCATACAGAGGTTATTCAAGGGGTAGATTTAACTCTAATAGAGGTGGTAGTTCAGGTATGAGTACACATAACACAAATTATGTACAAAATGAAAATGTAGGTATTGAATCAAATGAAGAAAATCAAGTTTGTTTTGTATCAGAGATAAATAATGTAAATAATCTAAATAATGCATGTCAGAAAAATAAAATAACATTCTATATAGATTCTGGTTGCACCGACCATCTAGTAAATGATAAAAGTGTTTTTTCTGAGTTTATAAATTTAAATGAACCTATATCAATTGCACTTGCCAAAAATAATAACTTTTTGTCAGCAGTAGCAATTGGAAATATATCTTCTTTTAGTAATGTAAATGAAAAACAATATGAGTGTTTAATTAAAAATGTATTTTATGTACCTAACTTGAGAAAGAATCTACTTTCAGTCAAAAAACTAGAAGAGGCAGGAATAAAAGTAATTTTTGAAAAAGGTCAGGTTAAACTTTACAATAAGAATATTTTGATAGGGATAGGTAAAAGAGAAAACTTATATGAAATATCATTTGCACTAAATCGTAATGAAAGTTTAAATGTAATAGGGAATGAAAAAGATGATGAATTAATGAAATGGCACAAACGCTTTGGACATATTAACTTTAATAGTTTAAAAACTTTAATAAAAACTGATATAGTAGAGGGAATAAACAAAAATTTGCCAATTAATAAAATAGGGTTGTGTGAGCCATGTGTAGCTGGAAAAATGTCTAGATTACCTTTTGGTATTAGGAGTAAAAGTAACAGAATTTTGGAAATAGTCCACAGTGATGTTTGTGGTCCTATTAATCCAGAGTCTAATGAAGGATTTAAATATTTCATAACATTTATTGATGATTTTTCCAACTTCACAATGGTATACTTAATTAAACAGAAAAGTGAGGTTTTTAATAAATTTAAAGAATACTTCTATCTAACAAGATCAATGCATAATTCACAAATATTCAAACTTAGGTGTGACAATGGAGGAGAATATATATCTGGCGAATTCAAATCATTTTGTAGAGAGAATGGAGTGAAACTAGATTATACCATTCCATATACACCTGAACACAATGGAAAAGCCGAACGGATGAACAGATCATTGGTTGAAAAGAGTCGGGCCATGATAAATAGTTCAAACTTAACAAAACAGTTTTGGGGAGAAGCAGTGCAAACAGCTGCTTATATTATGAATAGAAGTCCAACCAATGTACTAAACAACAACATAACACCTGCAGAAATATGGTATAAAGAAAAACCCAAGGTAAACAATCTAAGAATCTTTGGTTGTATTGCATACTTTCACATACCAAAAGAGAAGCGAGAAAAATTTGATGAAAAAGCAAGAAAGGGTATTATGGTAGGTTATTTACAAAATGGTTATAGAATATGGGACATAAATAAGAAACAAATTATTAATACAAGAGATGTCAAATTTGATGAGGATAAATACTTAACTAAAAATCATATTCAAGTTGAGGCAAGCGAAACTGAAGAAGAAATAGATGTTATTGATGAAAATAACAGTGAAAATGAAATCGAAGAAAAAGAGAATATTAAATTCACAGAAATACAGACAACTAGAAGTGGAAGAGCAATAAAGAAGCCAAATAAGTTTGATGATTGTGAACTGTATATAGCTTGCAATGCAATTAATTATATCGAAGATGTACCCAATAATTTTGATGAAGTTGAGAAACATAAAGATAAAGCTTTATGGTTTTCAGCAATAGATAGAGAACTAGAGGCAATCCACAAAAATGAAACATGGGAATTAGTTGAAAACAACATTTTAGATACAAAGTGGGTATTTACGAAGAAACCCCTAGAAGAAAAAGAAAATGAAAGATTTAAAGCCAGGTTAGTAGTCAGGGGATTTGCTCAATCTGATATCAACTATGAAAACATTTATTCACCTGTAGCAAAAATGACAACATTGAGAACACTTTTATGTTTAGGAAACCAGTTATCTTATTATTTCATGCAATTAGATGTGAAATCTGCATTTCTGAATGGTGCTTTAAAGTCACCTATATATATTCATTGCCCAAAAGGTATGAAATCTTATCCAAACAAGGTATTAAAATTAAAAAAGGCACTTTATGGCCTTAAAGAGTCTTCCAGATGTTGGAATAATGAAATTAACAGTTTTCTTTTAGAATTAGGTTTCAATAGGTCAGACAATGATTTTTGTTTATATTACTTAAAACTAAATAATGAAAACATTTTTCTTTTATTATATGTAGACGATATTATAATAGCTGGACCTAATATAGAAAATATAAATCAAATTATTACTAAATTAATGTATAGGTACAATATGAAAAATAAAGGTACATTAAATAACTTTCTTGGACTAGAAATTAATTATAAAAGAGATGAAGGTATATTAACTATTTCTCAGGTTAGATACATAAAAACTATACTAAGTAAATTTGGAATGGAAAATTGTAAGGGAGTGAACACACCTATAGAGTCAAAGTTGAAATTAACTGTATGTCCAGAGGACATTTTAACTAAAGAACCTTTTAGAGAATTAGTAGGGTGCTTAATGTATCTTATGTTGGGTTCACGCCCTGATATATGTTTTGCCCTCAATTATTTCAGTTCATTTCAAGATAAAGCAACTTCGGAGACATGAAAACATTTAATTAGAATTTTAAGATATTTAAAAAATAATATTAATCAAGGTTTAATGTATAAAAGAAATAAACAAAATAATTTGGTTTGCTATGTTGATGCTGATTGGGGTAACAATATAAAAGATAGGAAATCAGTAAGTGGATTTGTTTTTAAACTTAATAATAATCCAATTACTTGGGCAACTCGAAAACAAAATTGTGTGACACTTTCAACCACTGAAGCAGAATTAGTTGCACTTTGTACTTCTGTATCAGAGGGGCTGTGGTTGAAAAAACTTTTATTAGATTTTAATGTTGATATTGGTAAAATTACTTTCTTTGAGGACAATCGGGGTTGCATATCAATAATAAACAACCCAGGTAATAATCGAAGGGTAAAACATATTGATTTAAAATATTATTTTGTTTGTGATAATGTAGATAAAGGATATATTGATATTAAATATATTGAATCAGAATTGCAACAAGCCGATATACTTACCAAAGGCTTAAACACTAATATATTTAATAGATTAAAATTTTGTATTGGTCTTAGAGATTTTAGCGAAGGGGGGTCTTGTGGTACGCTAAAAATCCCCTTACGTCAATAAAACGATAGGTGACATATGACGGTAGACAGAAAAATATATGAGTAGGTTGTATTTAGAGGGTTAAGAATTAAGTTTTGTATTGTAAGTGTAAAAACTAATATATAATAAAAATTGAAGAAATAATACGAAATATTTACTCATGTGCCATCCCAACAACAAATCCTAAAAGGTCTGACATGTGTTGGTGTGTCATCATTTTCTATTCTAATTACTATATTTTCACTACAATGCTCTGGTACTCTTTCTAGCTTTGAATGTTGCACTTCATCAGTACCGACAACTTCTACAAAACTGTCCTCCATTTCTGTAGGAGATATGAGACCTAAGAAAAAAATATTATATACCCATATTGAATAATACAATATAATGAGCACTAAGTACTCACTCTTATATGTTAAAAATAAATAAGCATAATATGCCACTATTGCCAGAGAGACAAAATAGTAAGTGCATTGAACCATGGTAGCCGAGATGGTAGCAGTGATATAGAAAAACTATATGTAAATAATAAGTGAAAAATTTCCATAAAATTACTTACTACAATCATCATTTCCTACACTTTCTAATTGGTTGCTCATGTTTTGTACACCTCCACCTGAAGTTGATGCCTGAATGAATTTTTGATGACTCCATTTATTTCGTGCATCAATTCCTAGTTTCTTATTGGAAATTATCATTTTCTTATTTATTTTAGTTTTTTTAAATTCAACCATCAATGAGTAGACACCTTCACATAAATTATGTTTTTCTGTAGATTCTACTTCTATTCCAGACCTAAAACAAATTAATAATATAAATATTCTCATATATGATATTATTGTCATCAGTACAATAAGTTTGGTCGAGAAAACATTGTATTAAGTAGGGTTCTCTCATATCCTGTTTCTGTAAACATTACAAGTTTGCAATCTTAAGCAAAATTCTAGAATAGTGCCCCCAAATGAATTTCGACAATTTTTTGCATAGGGCCTTTTTGAGGTATTTTTAATGGAATGACATCAAAATTTCCGCGCGGAAAGGCCGATTTTTGCGGAAAAATTAAAAAAAGATTTTCAAAATTTGGAGGTTATGTGCGATATCCGATAGGTTCAAGGTCAATTAACGACACGTACTGAAACTACATAAATACTATATCACAACGCCAACGACTATATCAATAAATGTAGGCATTTAAAGGAATAACACATATAATGTGAAGTGTATTTATTGATAGTAAAGTACGAAAAAAAAGTCATTTAAAAAATAACAGTGATAATTTCAATCGCTGAATTCAGATTTACAGTAATTGTAAAAAATAAAACGGATTATTTAATACACATAAAAACATTCGAAGTAATATGTATAAATAATTTCAGATACATAATAATTTTAAGAAAAAAAGGAGGATAACGTAAATTATAATGATAACAAAATAAAAATGATTCTAACCAAAAAAAATCAAAGTAATTCTAATAAAATAAAAAAAAAATAAATTAAATTAAATGGGGACGCATCTAGAAGCCTTCATCATCCCCATCATCGGACCGATCTTCGTCCAAATCTTCTCGACCAACCAAGGGATTATACAACTCGCTCGCCAATCGGAAAAATTCAATTGTACATCTTTTAAGAAACATGTACCTGGCCAAATGGCCTTAATGCGGCCTGAGGCTGTCATCGATGTCTTTGCAGCTCGCCAAGAAGATTCAATGGAGTTGGTATAAACACCCGTCTCCGGATCCTTGAAGGTTATGTAGTGGTTAACCTGCGCATAATAAAAAACAAACATTGGTAAATCAGACCATATAACTTTGGTCAGACCGGGCCGCATGATACCAAGCCAGGCATAGCGTGGCCAGACCGGGTCAAACGGTGCCAAAGCAGAGCATAGCGGGGCCAGTCCGGGCCACACAGTGAAAAGGTAGGGCACAGCGGGGCCAGACCAAGCCATACGATGGCACATAACCTAACCTGATCTAACCTAACCTGACCTAACCTAACCTAACCTAACCTAACCTGACCTAACCTAACCTAACCTAACCTGACCTAACCTAACCTAACCTGACCTAACCTAACCTAACCTAACCTAACCTAACCTAACCTAACCAGACCTAACCTAACCTGACCTAACCTAACCTAACCTGACCTGACCTAACCTAACCTAACCTGACCTGACCTGACCTGACCTAACCTAACCTAACCTAACCTAACCTAACCTAACCTAACCTAACCTAACCTAACCCAACCTAACCTCACCACAACTAACCTAACCCAACCCAACCTAACCCAACCCAACCTAACCTAACCTAACCTAACCTAACCTAACCTAACCCAACCTAACCTAACCTAACCTAACCCAACCTAACCTCACCTAAAATCACCTCAACTAACCTAACCTAACCTAACCTAACCTAACCTAACCTAACCCAACCTAACCTCACCACAACTAACCTAACCCAACCTAACCTAACCTAACCTAACCTAACCTAACCTAACCTAACCTAACCTAACCTAACCTAACCTAACCTAACCTAACCTAACCTAACCTGACCTAACCTAACCTAACCTAACCTAACCTAACCTAACCTAACCTAACCTAACCTAACCTAACCTAACCCGACCTAACCTAACCTAACCTAACCTAACCTAACCTAACCTAACCTAACCTAACCTAACCTAACCTAACCTAACCTAACCTAACCTAACCTAACCTAACCTAACCTAACCTAACCTAACCTAACCTAACCTAACCTAACCTAACCTAACCTAACCTAACCTAACCTAACCTAACCTAACCTAACCCGACCTAACCTAACCTGACCCGACCTAACCTAACCTGACCCGACCTAACCTCACCTAACCTGACCTAACCTAACCTAACCTCTATCTGACCAGGTAAATAATGGCAGCTTTACTCACTACTGTCTAATTTCACCGTATTCATTTTTTATAAAATTTCTATAATCGCTACAGCTTACCTTCAAGTGCTCATACCCTTCTTGACCCAGGACATCATAGGCTTTCCAATAATCGGAGATTATGGTTGTCCCGAGCTCAATCCATTTCTTGATAATGGGGATGATGGTGTCCGTGTCTCTCTGCTCCACTGGCACCATAAATACCCGTCCGGAGCCTCTCTCGAAACTTCCAAAAACCCACTGCCCCTCGATACGATGTCCCCGGTGGTACTTCCTTCGCCCAAATTTGGATTCGTCTATCTCGACTACAACTCCTGGGCCGCCTAATTTTGTGGGTCGGTGCATAAAATACTCTAAGCAGACTTCGCGACAAAATGAAGCCCAATCCACACCAGTCTGGCGGGAGAGCTCCAATTCCTCGCAAATAACTGCTAGAGGTACGCATTTGACCCACAAATTTATGAACCCGAGGATCTGCAGTAGAGGCAGTTTTGACCGCGCAAAAAATGTTCCTGTCCTAAATTCCACCCGCGTCGCGCACTTTTGAGCTTTTTGCTTCCGGACAGATATTTTATGGTTGCATTGCCAAATCCAGCCATCTATGCTAAAATGACAACACAGTAAGCAATCAACAAATATAGTGAATATATAAGCCTTACCTATCCTGCATCCTCTGCAAAGTTAACGAATTGCCACACGCTGGACATTTATAATTCCCTTGCTGGGGAATAAAGCCCCACCGTTGTAAATGCTGTGGCAATTCATCTAGGTTTCCTAAAATTGCAGCTAGCCGCAGTAGATTCATGACCTAAATACATAAAAAATGAAATAAAACTTGCAATCATTCAACAAATTTCACTTACCGGACTAGAAGGAGCAGATGACGACGATGATGTCGACGCACAATCCATTTTTATGAATTATAATTATAATTATAATAAAATGTAAAACGTTAATAGGTTAACTGTTCAATAAGGCTTTCCAAATAACGTGACATAAAGATGGCGTCTGTGGGCAAACCTTAGAACATAACACTGTCAAAGTCACAGACCGCATATAATCAAAGTTTCATAAACCATTCTATACGTGGTTTTTGTCAGTCATCCTTGTTTGATCTACTTCCACAACCAATCACAAGGCATGTAACAGGCATTTTTCAACTTATAACGTTAACAAGTCCAAATAATATATAAAATCTATTGTATAAGGTCACAAAAACTATATTCTCTCAACAATAAAAACTTCTACACCAACTTAAATAAAGAAAGAACTATGACAACAATACAAAACAATACTATTGTTTGCCTACAGCCGCCATGTTGAATAATTTTTGACAGATCGTTGGAAAGCCTAATAGATAAACAAAAAAATGGCGTCGTTTCATCAACAGGATCGGGATTTTATTTTACGATTCAATTACTAAAAAAATTCGACAGAAAAAAATTCTATTTCACGATCACATCGTGACAACTCGATCAGAAAAATTAATAAAAACTCATCGTTTTAAACAAGAGCAATCAGTTCGCGCATGCGCAGAAGTAGTAGTGAACATGGATGTCATCTACTAAAAATAATTATTTAAAAAGAAAAATTATGTAGTGAAAAACGTTTCCGCGGAAAAATTTGCAGGTTTTCCATCATTTCCCCACCCATACATACGCTGTGCAAAAAATTGTCGAAATTCATTTGGGGGCACTATTCTAGAATTTACCCCAATCGTATAACATACAGCTTAAGTAAAACTGTGTAATCTAAAATCATACTCACTTATCTTTTAGAATTTTTACTTGCTCTTCCCACATTTTAATAAGGAGTTCCAAATGTTCTTTTAGTGTTCTCATGGAAAACAATTTTCCTGTTAAGAGGTTGATATGTTGCTGAATTACTGCCCAGACATCTGGATTTTCGAATGGATTATTACTTAGCACCTCCCTAAGAAGTAACAGATCCTCCACATCAGTGAATCGGAGTCTTTTTTTTATGGCTGACATTGTCGTTATCGTCGAATGTGATGAGCAAAATAGAAATCGGTGTATTTATTATCTGTGAAATCGCCGGACCCAAACAACCAAAACATAACCAACTAACCAAGAAAAATAAGGAAACTGTCAATGTCAAAACATAAATTGTTGACAGATAGAAGCCTGTGATTTATGGTTGCCAGATTGTAAGAAATGCATTTTTTTGTGCGAATATCCAATAAAAAGGCGGAGAAATTTGAAACACATAATTACGATAGTTCATGTGGTAGTGGGTTTCTATAGTGTCAATGATATATGGAGGGCTTATCGTGTCTTGGATTTCCTTGACTAACAATTTCTCCCAAAATAAGAGTGGACTGTATTTTTTATATATATTATATTTACGAACAAATTATAATTACTTATTTAGTTACGTTACAATACAAAACATTAGATTGTCTCTAGTTAACGGTTGAAGAACGACTCTCTCACTCGGTCGCAGTGTTGCCAACAGGACTAATATAAAATATGCTAACCTGAAGTCAAAATTTTGCCAAAATTATGCCAAGGGCTTTATAATTATGCTAAAAAATTATGCTAACATTTTTTAATGTCAAATAAAAGGTCATTTAATTTTAAATGTTTATTAATGAACAAAAATAACAAAATATTCAGACTTATTTTATGTTTTAATCGATTAATCGGTTATGTCATCACATAAAATGTCAAAATTTTGCCAAAATTATGCTAACGGCTTTATAATTATGCTAAAAAATTATGCCAACATTTTTTTATGTCAAATAAAACGTCATTTAATTTTAAATGTTTATTAAATGAACAAAAATAACAAAGTATTCAGACTTATTTTATGTTTTAATCGATTAATCGGTTATGTTATCAAATAAAATGTTTAATCTATTAATCGATTATCGAATAAAATATTAATATCTTGGTCTACATCGGCACTATCGGCAGCCGATGTGGATGTAGATGTAGAAGCCACATTGCCAAGCCCATAACTCTCATTGGTTCCAATAGAGCGCAGTACGTTATCCGGAACTGTATAAGAATAGCAGCATTTCCCTACCCTCTTTAGGCCGAATCTAATGTATAAAACGGCATTTAAAGTTTTTACCGACAAACGGTTGCGGAGCTTAGTTTTGACCACATTCATTTGGCTGAAAACACGTTCAATTTCCGCGTTGGAATGTGGTAGAGATAATAATGATATTGCTAACTGAGATAAATCTGCGAAAGGGTTATTATCAGCTGCATCTTTATAATCCATTACTTCATTCCAGAATTCTATAGTGGAAGATGTGCGTTCCCATTTAATGTGCACTATGTTTCTCCATTGAGACACGAGCCTATCTATTGTAGATGCATCCTCTCGAAATTCTTGGGCAATATCAACTAGGGAAGGTTTGACTACTTTTAAAGTTTCTTCTACCGAAAATATGGATACTTTCTCAAGTAAATTAAAATTAATTGGTAATCTGGAACGCAGTTCTGTTACAAGTTTCAGTGTGAAATTCATGCAACGTTGCCGTAAATTATTTTCCACTTCAGGTTGAACGTGGTACTCCTGTAATTTTTTTTTCAAAAGCAAATCCCATGTACGGTTTAGGATCCAAATAACTTTCTATATTTTGGGTAAAAATATCGACTCTCGCAGTTGGGTTCAAGATACGCCGACTGGTAGACTGAACTAAGGCACACAAATCTTTATAAAGTTTTGTTGGATCAACGTTGTTGCTTTCAAACAGCTTGTTCACAGCTTGAACTTCCTCTAAGATAGGTTTTAAATACAATAAATATAAATGATTTACAGGATCATTATACATGTTGTATAATGTTTCTGCCATATAGCAGTGGTTTTCACGCCTGGCAACTTCAAATAGGAGTTTCAATTCCACCCATTGCTCTAGAATGCGGTTGACTGCTGGTTCAATTGATATCCATCGGGTGTTGCACATCTGTGGAATTAACAATGGTTTGGAACTACAGTTAATTGTTTGATAGATACTTTTGTATTGTAGTCGACGGTTTGAAGAATGACTAAACCAATTGTAGGTTTCTCTTATAAGAAATTCAACATTACGTGGTAGAGTTTCTTCTGAGGCATGCGATAAAGCCAACTGTAATGAATGGCAAACGCAGCGGACTAAAACCAAATTATCATTACCAGTTGCGTTTTTTAATAAAGCATGTACTCCGTTGTTAATCCCTGTCATCACCGTAGCATTATCGGTGCCAATACCGATCAATTTTTTTATGTCAATGTTCAGAAATAATAATAATTTTTTAATACCGTTGACGATGCTGTTTGCAGTACCATCTTCGAGCTCGACTAACCCCAAGAAGGTAGATATTACACTTTTTAAAGATCGACTAAAATACCTTATAGATACTCCCAAGATTTTACTTACTGAAATATCTGTGGACTCATCGAGCAAAAGACTGTATTGTTGGTCTCTCAAATCCAACACAATTTCTTTGATAAAATGAGGCGCCAAAACATTTTTTATTATATTTGTGCATTTGGTACGATGGAGTCGCAAGTCTCCACTTTTGCTATCATCGAATCGGTGTTTGCATAATTCTGATAAATGATCGACAGCCATAATGGAACAATGTGCGCACACGAACATAGCTAGTGAAGATTCTGCTCTCTGTGTATTTAGATGTTTTTTTACTTTGGGAAAATTAATTGTTCTTTGACTTGTCATTGGTTCGATAGCTTTTTTATGCTTTGCTGACAAAATATGTAATTTTAAGCAATGGATTTTTGCAATCATTTCGCATTTACAGTACTTACAATAGACCTTCGTTGCATCATTTCCAACAGGCTGTAACCAGTCCTTGAACTCGGTCATTTGCTCCCACTCGGACCGGTAATGCTGAGTGTATTTAGGCGGCATATTAACGACTATCAAACAATTAACTCACTTAAAACTTAAAACTGTACTGTATAAACTGTAACAACTTTCATTTATTTACAATAACAGTAAATACAATCACGTGTACCGTACTGTCCTGATCTGGTTTTAATCGAAGCTCCGTCACCCACCAAAAATATCCTATTTACTATTTAAAACTAAAACTAAAAGCTCGCTCTAATTTCCGATCCGATTGATATTGATTATTGTAAATTGTAACTGGGCGATCGAGGTTGGCTCGTTGGCTGTACTGACTCACTGACTGACTGACTGTCTGTGTGTTTATTATTTGCTGTTGTTGGGGTGTTGGGGAATCCCCGGCCGCCCGAAATGCGCCAGGCCAGAGAGATAACACTTTCTAGAGCGTTCTAAATAACAAAATAAATAACACAAGAAAAGAAAAATAATATTAAAAAATAATTGTTAAGTACGCTTAACGGTTAGCAAAACGGATCCTTTGTTTAAACTTTTATTTTTTATGCTAAAAAATATGCTATATGCTAAACAACAAATAAATTTGCCAACCAACATAAAAATATGCCAAATCTAGCATAAAATATGCTAAATTGGCAACACTGCTCGGTCGCCGAAAAAGAGGGTTGCACTCGCCACCGGCGAGAACGGAGAAAGGATACCATGGGCGTCGCATCTGGGATCCGCCATAGCCGCCGCCCTTGAAAGATCCAGCTTTCAAGAAAACACTAATAAGTTTCATTGTCCACGGGCAATACACTAATTTTTGTAATTGCGCGTTTGAATTCACCTTCAATTGTTTTTATTGACACTACTCGAACTAGTCCATCCGTACCCGGATGAATATTTGTGATTCTTCCTAGCTTCCATCTTAATGGTGGAGTATCATTTTCGCGTAGTAGCGCTAAGGATCCAATCAACGATTTAGGATTCTTGTCGTAATGCCACTTCGTACGCTGTTGGAGGGTGTGTAAATAATCATGAGACCATCTGCGCCAAAAGTTTTGAATCAGTAGTTGCATGTGACGGTACCTGGAGACATGCGTATGACGACTGTCAGATACAATTCTTTCTGGTAACGCTGTAAGCGGTCTGCCAATGAGAAAGTGCCCAGGAGTTAGCACTTCTAAGTCTTCCGGATTCTCAGTGAGGGGTGTAATAGGACGAGAGTTTAGGATGGACTCTATTTGGGTAATAATGGTATAGAAATCTTCATAACTTAAATGTACGTTCCCTATGATTTTTGTCAAATGTGATTTAGCTAGTGACACGGCTGACTCCCATAAGCCACCCATATGGGTAGACCTAGCTGGAATGAAATGCCATTTAATTTGATTCTCAACGAGATAATTTTGAAAAGTTTCACTCTTAGCTTGTCGCGACATTTCAAGTAAATACTTATTCGCGCCTGTGAAATTAGTTGCATTGTCTGAATATATATCGTTACACTTTCCACGCCTAGCTATAAAGCGCTTAAATGCATTTAGAAATCCATCAGTTGTAAGTTCAGTGACCAATTCTAAGTGTATAGCCTTAGTGGCAAAGCAAATAAAAAGACATACATAACACTTAATTATTTTACGATTACGAAACTTGCATTCTTTTATTAAATACGGCCCGGCGTAATCTACCCCACAAATACTAAAGGGATGAGAAGGCGTTACCCTTGATGCAGGCAAGTTGCCCATTCTTTGATACATTTGAGTCGGTCGTATACGCCAACAAACGATACATTTTTTCAATACGCTACGAATTGTTCGTCTGCCTCCAAGAGGCCAGTAGTAAAGACGAATATTTGCGAGAATTAATTGCGGACCAGCATGAAGACATTTATAATGCTCATACCTGATAATTAAGTCAGTAACAAAATGTTTAGCAGGAAGAATCATTGGATGTTTACTGTTATATGAAAGATTTGAATTTTCCAACCTTCCACCTACACGAACTATTTTGTTATTATCCAAAAATGGAGTTAATGTTAAGATTTTGCTATTGGAAGGTAGTGGTTTATGAGTTTTTAGAGCCTGTATTTCGCTATTAAATTCGTCACGCTGTACGATCCTGATTATAGTATGTATGCTCTCTTCTATTTCGTCAGGCGTTAATTTTCCCAATTTTCTATTTTCAGGTTTGGTTAAGGAGTTTCGTTTGAATCTGATTATGTAAGCAACAACGTTTGTTAGTTTTGGAAAGGAGGAATATCGTGTTAAGAGATCAAAGTCAGATTTAGTGTTCATTAGAGTAATAGACTTTGTTTCGGGGAGTTCGCTTTCGGGGGTTAAAATATGTGAGTTGGGCCAATGGCCTTCATCGTCCGCAAGCCATTGAGGACCTTCGAACCACATGCTTGCATTTTTAAGTTCATCACGATTTGTTCCTCTACTAATATCGGCTGGATTAGAATCAGTGGGTACGTATCTCCACTGACTGGGGTTTGTGATAGATTGAATTTGGGTGATACGATTGGCTACAAAGGTTTTAAGTTTACTCGGATCTGAATTGATCCATGACAATACGATCGTGGAGTCAGTCCAGAAAATAATTTGGTCCAAATTAAAATTAAGAGCCTTTGAGACAGTTTGACACAGTTGAACGGACAATAACGCTCCACACAACTCTAAACGAGGTATACTTAGCACCTTCAGAGGGGCTACACGTGATTTAGCACATATTAACCTCGTCAGTACGTCACCATTATTATTTTTGGACCGTAGATATACACAGCATCCGTACGCAACTTCAGATGCATCGGAAAAGCTTAACATTTGAATTTGTATAGAATCATCGATTACAATGTGTCTAGGAATTTCGATTTCGTTTAAACATGGCAGTTTATGATAAAATTGATTCCAAAAGGAAAGTATTTCAATAGGTACACGTTCATCCCATTGAACGCCTGACCGCCATAAATGTTGTAAAACAATTTTAGCCCTAACAATTACAGGACCCACAAGGCCTAGCGGATCATAAATTTGACTAACTATTGACAAAATCGTGCGTTTTGTTACCGGCCTGACCTTTTCTGGGTTGACTACATATTGGAAAGAGTCCTTAGCAGAGTTCCAAAGAATGCCTAGTGTCTTTGTGCCCTGTTCATTTTTGATAATATGTTGTGTTTTGGAGTCATCTTGGCAACGATTTAATATTGATTGATTATTTGAAGCCCACTGTTGCAAATGAAAACCTGCAGAAGACAATATCTTATTCACATCCCTTATTAAAGTCAACGCTACATCAATATCATCCGATCCTGCCAACCAGTCGTCCATATAGAAATCCCTTAAAATAGATTGCGACGCTGCAGGGAATTGATTGGAATTCTCTATGGCTAGTTGTTTCAAACAACGAGTCGCGAGAAAGGAAGCTGGGGCAGTACCATAAGTTACTGTGTTCAACCTAAAGTGCTTAAGACAATCTGTAGGGTCCGAACGCCAAACTATTCTTTGAAATTCTTGCTCAGTTTTTGATACTTTCACGCATCTATACATTTTAGCGATGTCTGCAGTAAATACAATTTTTGGCATACGGAATCGGGTTAGGATTGAAAATATAGATTCTTGAATATTGGGACCTACTTTGAGGACGTCATTTAAAGATATGTTATTTGAGGTCTTGGCTGAAGCATCTAAAACCACCCTTAATTTGGTAGTAATAGATGTTTCCTTGATAACTGAATGGTGCGGCATATAATAATGTAAAGAACCTTTAGATGCTGGTTCGCATTCAGTCATGTGACCTAAGTTAATGTAGTCGTTCATGAAATTAGTGTAATGAGATTTTAGCTCGGGGTTTTTAGATAATTTTATAGCAATTTGTTGTGACTCACCTAGTTCACTAGGATTTTTTCGAAATGGCAATTTGACGCAAAAATGACCATCGTCAGTACGAGAGAAATTTTCTAGGAAATGCTGTTCACACTCAGCTTCTTCCTTTGAATATATGGTTTGGTTATCAGAGCATTCCTCGACATGCCAAAACCTTTCTAGTTGCGCTTGAATTTTAGAATTTTGAGAAAGATTACAAATGCTGCTAGTAAGAGTAGTAGTTAAATTGAAAGGACCTGCGATTACCCATCCCAGTTTAGTATTTTGAAGTGCCGGCTTATCGTAACCAAATTTGATTTGTTCCTTTAATAGAAGGTTATAGAAAATGTTGGCACCCAATAACAGATCAATGTCAGAAGATTGATTAAATTGAGGATCTGCTAATTGAATATGTTTTGGAATGTTTAGCTCTGCTAAATCAAATGGGTTTTGAGGAATGGGATCCGTGATTTTGTCAATGACCAAAAACTGGAGATCGAGAGTTTTGTGTAGTGGTTGACGAGATTTTAGTATTAGTAATTTTTGAAATGTACGAAGTTTTGGCATTTATGCCTGATATTTGCATTTGAATGTTTTGATAATCGAGGTTTAGTTGGTTAAATAGATTTGCTTTCATGAAATTAGATTGTGATCCCCCATCTAGTAGGGCTCTATGCCGGAGCAGTAAGACCCTGAATTATTGGTTTGTCTGCTTAGATGCAACAGACTGTTATGTTTTTTATGGCAATAACGACATCTACCTTGTTTACAATCACTCGTTTGGTGACCGCGACGCAAACAGTTGACGCAAGCCTTTAGTTTTCGTACTTCATCTAATCTGACTGTAACTGGTAAATCTAAAAATCCCCTGCAATTGTATATGGTATGATTACCCTTGCAAAATGAACAAATGACTTCGTAAGAAGTCATGCTTACTTGACCCTTATAGTTGGGGTTATAATTAATTGTTTTCTTTAGGCTTGGAGATTGATTTGAAGTAGTTTTGGTGTCTACAGATTCTAATAATTGACATTTATCTGTGAGAAATTCAATAAATTCCTTAATTGTAGGAGAAAAAGATTCCTTGGTTTTTATTTCCCAGTCCCTTTTTGTGGACATGTCTAATTTAGATAATAATAAATGAATGAGTAAGGTGCCCCAATGTTGGACAGGTTCGTTTAAGTTTTCAAGAGCTCTAAAATGCCTTAAGAATATATCCAGAAAATTACGCATTGACTGATGAGAATCTTTAGAAACATTGGGCAGGTCAAAAAGTTGTTTTATGTGAACCTTGATTATCGATTTTTTATTTTCGTACCTGTCTTTCAATAAGTTCCAGGCTACGGAATAGTTAGAATCTGTAATTTCCAATGATTCTATTACCCGCTTAGCATCACCCTTTAAACACGACTGAAGGTAGTAGTATTTTTGAATATTTGATAAATCAGAATTTGAATTTATTAGTGACTCAAATGTATCAGAGAAATTTTGCCATCTATCATGTGCCATGAAATTCCGGTAACGATAGAGGAGGTAATTGAACGTTTAATTTAGAAAATTTTGGATTTGTCACCAAACTTACACTGTTACTCTGATTACACAATATTGATTTAGTTTTAGTAATGATAGAATAGAATTTTGTTTCAAAATTGTCTATTTCATCAACCCCGATAACATCAGGAAATTTAGATTCTATTTCTGATTGAGTAGCAATAAATTGTTCAAGAAGTGGCTCAACTTTCTGAAGGCGTACTCTTATTTCGCTTTTGTTTTGCTGATTTGCGACATCATTAATATAGTTGCAAAATCGTGTTAATTGACCCTTTAGTGCCTTTCTCCTAGTCACAAGATTTTGCTGCTCCTCAGTCATGATAAAAGAATAAATTTACGCAAAGTTTTTTGTTAATATAGAAAAAATTAAATTAAAATAAACAAGTTATTATTTAAATTAATAATTATCTGTTAATTAATATTTTGTGCGCGCCTATGGTTGGCTAACAACAAAAAACTCTCAGTTCTATCGATAGCGGCTAGTGCCAGGTGCATGCAAAATTCGGAGTAAAAGTAAAACAAAATATACGTCGTGTCTACTAACTACGCAGGGACAATAACGTAAAATGTAATTTTGATATAGACCAAATGAATTTTTGTTCCAAATAATTGTTGATTGCTTTATATTAATATTGTTTTTAAATAGATATGTGTTCCTATAAAATATTTAGATTACAATTATAGGTATTATTATTTCTTGACTTTTATTGTATGATACAAAAAATAATAAATGGATTTAAGTATCGAAACTTTTTTCTAGATTTTTTTTTAGATTTTGAATAAAGTTGATAATATTATTTAGAAATGTTAAAAAAACATTTAAAATTGTTTAATGAGTAAATTCAAATGAATTTGAGTTTGATTGAATACAATTTTGATGTTATAAAATAACTAATGTCTGTATTGTATGTACATTTAAGTTAGAAAATAAAGGATTTTGAAGGTAAATGTAATAAGATTAATAGGAATAACTCACTGATTATCCTTGTGATTTTGTAGGTATGTTGTTCTCGATGCTTCGGGAACGGTTTTGTAAGTTTTTCTTCAAAATCCGGTAGAATGGCCAAAATGGTTTTTCTTGAAAATCCGGCTCGAAGGACCAAAATGGAGGGCTTATCGTGTCTTGGATTTCCTTGACTAACAATTTCTCCCAAGATAAGAGTGGACTGTATTTTTTATATATATTATATTTACGAACAAATTATAATTACTTATTTAGTTACGTTACAATACAAAACATTAGATTGTCTTTAGTTAACGGTTGAAGAACGACTCTCTCACTCGGTCACCGAAAAAGAGGGTTGCACTCGCCACCGGCGAGAACGGAGAAGGGATACCATGGGCGTCGCATCTTGGATCCGCCAATATATTTCTATTTATTCTGCAACAATTTAACACAAGCGTGTGTTTAAAGTTGACAACATCGCAAATATAACGGACGCTTATTAAGCGAACGTAAAGGTTCCGTAGGTAACGTAGAACGTTATCGGTTAATAACTGACTCGGTTATTTCCAAGTTGCTGCGCATGCTTAGAATAACCGAAAACGCTAATTACGGGTAGATTAAGGGTTTCAAAAACTCTCTATTACCTAGCGGCAAAACGCCTATTATAACATAACCAACAATCAAGAATGATAAAAATTTACCAGGATTGTCTAATCGGCCTGATTTGTCCGCGAGCTGTGTGACGTCACTGCAGTCCTTTATTATAACGTTTACCATATAAATGCATGGAAATAATAGGAATTAGGGGTCTATTCTGTAACTCTTCCTCTAAAATTTAGATGCCGTTAAAAGTTTAACTGGCGCTAAAATGAAATCGGTATTCGCTAACCACATTTCCGTTAAAATTTTAAAAGATTCCTTTAAAATAACCTGTTAAAACTATGATTTTTAAAGGGATGTTAAAGTGTACCTTTAAATAATAGCGGTAACAAAAATGGCGTATATAGATGTTGCTGGTGAAGTTTTGATTGAGGAATTGATAGCAAATCAAGAAAAGTAAGAGACAATTTTATGTTATATTGGAAATAGATATTATTATATTATATTATTATTATTATTTTATATTATTATTATTATATTATATTATTATTCTAGGGCAGAATTTAGGTTACACCAAAGAAGTATTAGAGACTTAAGTGATCCATTTCAAATACCAAGTAATCTATTTAAAAGTCTTTTTCGCTTTTCCAAGGAAGTATCAAGAATTTTAATTGATATGATAGAACCACATCTACAACAAGGACACAAAATTACTGCCATTCCAAAACATTTAAAAATTCTTGCCAGTCTCCACTTTTATGGTTCGGGGGGATATCAATTAAGTTCTGGACAGGGTCACATTTTTACTATGAGTCAACCGAGTATGAGCAGATGTATTAATGAAGTTACTAATGTTATTTATAATCATCTATTACCTAACTGGATAATATTTCCAAACACTGAAAACTCGAGAAGTAAAATTGTAGATAATTTTTTACAAAAGTATAACTTTCCAAGGTGTTTGGGAGCCATAGATTGCTCACATATTGCAATTATGTCGCCCCCAGAACAATATCCTGCGCTTCCATACTACAACAGAAAAGGATCTACTCACGATTCGGCAATTTGGCAGGCTTCAAATGTACGGGTTATTATGGAAAACTTATACCTGCAGGGTTCAATTTTTTTCCTTATCGGCGACTCTGGATATCCTCTTCAACCTTTCCTTTTAACTCCATTTGAAGATCCAGAAGAAGACACTCCAGAGTATAATTATAATTACCATTTTGTAAGAGCTAGAAATACTGTTGAGAGAGTGAATGGAATACTTAAGTCAAGATTTAGATGTTTATTAAAGCACCGAGTTTTAAACTATGATCCCATAAAAGCCGGGAAAATAATTTATGCATGTGGTGTTTTGCACAACATAGCTCAATTTTTCAAAGACGAAATTCCAGAAGAGGAAATTTTGGATTTAAATAATGAAAATGTTCTACAAGATTTGCCCTTTATTATAGGTGAAAACTGGCATATAAGAGGAGAGCAAGTTAGAAATGAAATTGTGCAACAGCATTTTAATCATTTATAATAAAAAGTAAATGTTACAAATTAAAAATGTTCTTAAAAACTTTTGTAGTTATTGCATTTGTGAAAATAAAAATACAGTTGCTTTTATAAAAAAAACCCAAATTTAATTAAAAATATAAACTATAAATATAACACAGTTATAAAACACCCAGTGTAAGTACATATATTATATTTATTTAAAATAAAAATAAACATTTACAAAAATATATAAAAATAAAATATGAAAATAAAAAACATGTTTCTATATGTTAAAGACTTTATTCTGATTTATAAATTACTTTTGAGAACGCACCTCAACAGCGCGCTCTTTCGACTGTTCTATGTCATATTTTCTATTCTACGATCTACGAATGTCTTGTCAATGGGTGCGTCTAACGTTACCAAGCGGAAGAGAGCGCATGCAAGCCGCTTAGAGTGATGACACACACAGCGGTTTGTGCCGACTCGGCGGCCGAATCGACTGCCGGTGACACGTTGACACACACAACGGCTTTTCAGTCGACAGCCGGACGGCCATTGAGAAAACATTGTTGGGACAGAACAAGTGTAGCTGCCCAAACAATGGACGACGAATTAGCATGTGTAATACTGTTAGGTTTGCTATATTTACGATTCAAAAGAAGCGACGAATGTGGGTGCATCCAATTGTAAATGACTGTCTAAGTAAAGGACATTTTTATACTTTATTTGCTGAAGTACGAGAAGATAACGAAAAATTTTTTAATTTTACTCGAACGTCAATGGCTTCTTTCGACGAATTACTTGGTTATATAAAAGAAAAAATAACCAAGAAAAACACACGTATGAGAACTAGTATTCCACCAGAAGAAAAATTGGTTATAACTCTCAGGTAAATATAATATTTATTTATAAACTTGTCATTTTCACCAACAAAAGTAGATATATAAGATGCAGCAGATTCGGCTGGAGATGGAGTTGGCATTGGAGTCACAGATGTTGTAGGCTGATGTTGTGAATGCTGTGATTGCAATTGACTGGGAATGTACATTTGTGTGTGATGTGTTGGTTGAAAGTGAGGTAGTTGTTGCGATTGCTGTTGAGGCTGAGGATTATATTGCTGATAACTTGGATACGACTGTATTGTTGATAGATGTTGTGATGGCGGCTGGTTCTGATGCTGGTCCATAGTTTCGTACTTGTTAATGCATTGCATAATTTCAATTCTGCAACGTGTATTTAAATGTTGCGGTAATGCCGCAAGACTTTGTACTAAAGACAGCAAAAAAAGACGATTATTATCGTCTTCAACCGTTTCTTTTGCTTTGTCGATTTTGGATTTCTTTTCGTACCGGTCCAATGATTGTAAAATCTTGTCCTCGACAGGGTGTAGTCTTTTCTTGCCAACCTTAGTACGTGAAATGTTTCGTGCAGAAGAATGGGTGGAAGACTCAGATGTAAATTCCTGAGTTACATCTTCTTCGTCGTTGCTTTCATGTTCTTCTTCTCGTTCTTGATCTGATGTGAATTCCATGTTTGTTTGTTCCAACGAAGTAACTGTTCTTTTTGATGCGACAATGTCCCTTAAGAATTCTAACTGCTGCGAATACATGTAGGGGGCTTTTTTACGAGCTCCGTCTCCAGACTTGCCTTTTCGCTCTTGATTGTCTCTGGCAAAACGATCCCTTATGTTTTTTCATTTTTTCTGCAGTATGTCTCCTGTAAATAAAAATTATTATAATGCATGATTTATAATGATGCATGTATATTCAATAATAAAACCATTTTTTTATATTTCAGATATTTGGCTACTGGATGTTCGCTAACTGAATTACACTATACATTTCGAGTAGGAAGATCGACTGCCAGTTGTATTATTAAAGAGGTGAGTGAGGCAATATGGGTTTGTCTTGCTAAAGCTGCTATACCCCCACTATCTACTCAAAGGTTTTTAGACATGGCATTAGGATTCGAAAAAAATGCAAATTTTCCTAATGTCATTGGCGCTATCGATGGAAAGCACATTCGAACTAAACAGCCACCTAATAGCGGTTTCATGTATTTCAATTACAAAGGATATTTTTCTACAGTACTATTTGCCATGTGCGACGCCAATTACTGCTTTACGTACATAGAAGTAGGTTCCTACGGCAAATCAAGTGATGCTGGAATTTTCAATAATTCCATACTTTTTGAAAAGATATGTGACAATTCGCTTGGAATCCCACCACCACGTTTGCTACCAAATTCAACAGAAATGTTTCCGTATGTAATTTTGGGCGACGAAGCTTTTCCCTTGTCTGAAAATTTGTTAAAACCATACGGCGGAAAACAATTAGCTGAAGATAAGCAAACTTTTAATAACCGATTATCCATTGCCCGACGATATATTGAATGTACCTTCGGGATATTAGCAAACAAATGGCGAATATTTCATCGACCTATAGATGTTGACATCGATTTTGCCAATAGTATTATTAAAGCTTCCTGCGTACTGCATAATTTTGTAAGAACAAGGGATGGAACGCGTAAAGAATCATTTCGTGACATGAATATCCCACAAAGTCATAGTTTGGAAGATATTATACCTCACTCGCGCAATAGAGGAAATGCGAGGGCACTGTCAGCCAGAGATAAATATGCACACTATTTTTCAAAGAAATAATACATACATAACTATATTACATTTAATATTAGATACAAATAGATACAGTGTATATTATTATAATAAAAAAAATTACTCACCTAGTTTTTTCTTATCATCCAAAGTCAGTTCCTTTTCAAAACTAAAAAGGTCGATAATTTCATCCCAGCACTGTTTTCTTTTAATTCGATCACTATAATCTTTTTTAGTCATGTCCCATAATGCTGGACGGTTCTGCACTTCACTTATTAATTTATCTATATCGAGATTCGCCTCTATGAACTGCAACGTCTCTTTCGAAGACATTTTCAATAGTAAAACACTATGTTATAACGTACCTAAGCTTGTAAAAAAAACGATGTGTGTGTCTTCGTTCACATACAACAATGTAAACAAGTGCCGCGTCAGTTAATAAAAGCGCCGAAACCGCGAGTCGTTTCTTGGAGCAAACGATGTGTCGAGACGGCACTGCAACCGCCAGGCAACGATTTCGGCGTGTGTGTTTTGCAACATTTGAAAACATAAACCTATTTGCCGACTCGGCAGTCGAATCGGCCGCCGAGTCGGCACAAACCGCTGTGTCATCGCTCTTACTGCTTGTGTTACGTTAGACAGTTGTGTAGCTTTTCGAGCGCATGCAAGCGTTCCAAGCTGAAATTTTTTGAGCTTGGTCGCTTGCGCTTGCTGTGAGCTGTCATTTTTTGTCGGTTTAAAAATATCAACATAACCAATAAAATAAAACAAAAAACAACTACAGAGAAAAAGCATATTATTATAACCGAAATGGAAGATATATTAACACATTTTAGACTAGTGTTAGATGAAGATGGTAATGTGCTTATTAATGGAAATAATATTGTGCTACATCACGTTATCAGTAAGTTACGAATTAAAGTTTTGTAGGACAACATTAATTCAATCTTATTTTTAAGCAAATGAAATTGGATATTTGGAAAATACCATAGAGAACAGGGAGATGTTAAATCTACCTAGTGAAAGAGAGGTGTTAAATCTCCCTAGAGAAGAAATTTTAGAGACAGATATTCAAGAGCAAGTTGAAGAAGATTTATCCATGTACCATGAAGAAACTTGGACTGAAAATGAAGTCAAGCAGCTAATTGCCTTGTATAATGAAGAAATCGCTAATTTCAGAAATCCAAAAATTAAAAAAAAGGAGCTTTGGAGAGGTATTGCTATGAAAATAAGTGGAAAATCAGCAGAGAGTTGTGATAAAAAATTTAGAAATTTAAAACAACATTTTATATATTTAAAAAAAAATAAGAAAAAATCTGGAAGGGGGGCAGTGAGGTGGCCTTATTATTCAATGTTAGAAACACTTTTTCAGAGTGATGCAAATATAAATCCAGAAAGAGAAATAAATATAATTCAGACCCTAGAACATCCACCTACAGAGAATGAACCCATTCAACAGGACCAAAATAATCAGTATCATAATGAGCAGCCACAATCAAAAGAAAGTACATCTGTAACAACTAAAAAAAGAAAAAGAAATGAAGACATAAGAAAACTTTTGTGTCAAAGTGATAAAAGACAATTAAATATCGAGAAAAAATGGATAATCTTCTTAAGTTAATGGATGATTTTAATAACATTCAAAAAGAAAGAAATGAATTATTAAAACAATATATTTCTTCAATTAAAAAGTAAACCTGTAAAATATGTATGGTTAAAAACAATATTTTTTATGTTATTATATTTATATAATATTTTATTTATACCACAGTTTTTGTTTTTAGAATAAATTTTATGTTTTATTTTATATTTTTATACTAGAGAATAAATTGTTTGTTTATTTTTATATTTTTATTACAAGAACTAAATAAACAAAAGTATTTCATCTACATATTAGCTAAAGCTTCTACAATTGCATCTCTTTTCACTGAAGCACAGTGGTATGGCAAAATAATTTCTTCATGTTCATGTTGAATATGGCTTTCACTCGATTCAAATTTTAAAATAAAATTGTGCAAAACACAAGCTGCAGCAATAATGTTGGGCCCTTCTCTAACTTGAAATAAATTTAAATAATTTAATCTTCTGAATTTTGATTTCAGTCTTCCAAATGCTCTCTCTATGAAAGACCTGGATTGAGCATGTATTGTATTAAATTTTTTTTTGTTTTCATTTAATTGTCCATTGTCTCTAAATGGTGTCATAAGAGAAATGCTAAGAGAGTATGCAGAATCTCCTAAGATATGCTCTTGTGGATTGATTAAGTCCTGTAAATGGCTTCCTAGTGGGCTTGATCTAAAAACCCTAGCATCATGGGCACGTCCTGTTTGACCAATAAATATATCTGTAAATTCTAATTTATGATTACAAACAGCTTGTAATATAATACTGTGAACTTCTTTTCTATTATAAAAATCCACTGCATTATGTCTAGGTGCCTTTATTTGTATGTGGCAACCATCTATAAACCCAACACAATTTGGGAATCTTGTTTGCCGTTTAATTTGCCGTTTTTTGCTGATGGTTTGGCCATTGGATCCAATCATTTTTAAAATTACTGATTAAATTACACATTTCGTGGAAAACAAACGAAACACTGGATCTGTGTATCCCAAATAAATTTCCTATTTCCCTGTATGACTCTTGATTCGCTAAAGTCCATAATGTGATTGCAACTTTTTTTTCAAGTGATAATGACATTTTCTCCCTTTTTGGTTCATACTTCTCTCTTGAGTATTCAACAAGTTTCTGTAATAAAATAATTACAAAGTTACAATTATTAGATTAATATAAAATAAAGTACAGCATGCAACTCTACCTTCATTGTTGTTTTTGTCATTCGAAAATGACTATGAAATTAAAAAAAAAGTACAGGCGAAACACAATTCAAAATTCAAACGTTAACGGTTAACAATTAAAAATGAAATGACAAATCATGATTAGTTTATAAATATGTGATGACAGTTCACGTTTCCTACGATTGGGCGATACTGTAACGTCACGCTACAGATACGCCCTCAAGTGGGTGGGCGCAATAATATAACTTGGATACAAATTGTAGATAAGAGTTAAACTGCTAGGAGGGTGTGCTGTGATTTAATACTATGTCAAAGTCAAATGTCAAAATTAGACTGTCTAACGTATCATATGCGCTTGTAAAATGCGCTTGCGAGCACACCGCTTTAAAAGCTTGGTAACGCTAGACGCACCCAATATATATGAAGAAATGTTGTATATGGTTGATGTACTTAAATTATATCAGAATATAGTTATTACAAAAGTTCACTTGAAGTTTGTATTAAAATTAACAAGTCGTTAAACATAAAATCGACGACATAAATTGGTAGCAGAGCGTGGTTCTTAATTTTTAAGTGAAAATATCAATAAATCACACGTGTTGAGAAGCTTCGTACCCGGTAATCGTTGGAATTCCAGTTGCCCAGTGGTTTGTTGAACGACTTCGCCAGTGTAAACATTACAAAAACAGACGAAACAACTTAATAATACTCTGTGAGTACATTTTCCGTTATCTATCCTATACAACTTGTTGAATATTATTATTGCTTTGATTATTACTTTAAAAAAAATATACATATATAAAAACATTAATATCACAAATAATCTGTGTTTTATTGAAGTAAAAAGGTATATTATTATTATTTATCGTTAAAATGAGTGAATTAGCAACCAAAAAAAGACAGCGAGCTACATTAAAAGCTAAATTAACAAACTTTAACAAAGTACTTGATAACGTTATTAATAGGTTTGTTCAAGCAACGAAATCACTGACAGTTTGATGCATTTATGTACTCTTATAACTGCGCTTGTCTAATCCAAATAATGGTTTTATGTATTTCTGATTCGTTTCTTGTTTGAACGTTTTATAAGTTCATGTATTCTTCTCTTCTAAAATTAAACACAGCATAACCTCAAATCTCAAATTGAAAGTTGGAATTCGAAAATATGGCAGGTAAGTTAGATTATTATTTTTGTATTTATTTATCATTTACACTTCAAATTTGCAGAAAACATTGATCATCAGTATTATGTTATCACCTTAGACCATATACAAATAGACGTCAATTTTCTGTCCTTGTTGTGAAGCCAAAATAACTTTATGTTGTGTTCTATATATGTATACATATGTATATATATGTTTACAAACAAATCCACGTTTGAATAAAACTTCTTCGGTTGTTTTCGTATATCTTCGACTGCACTGTCTCTTATAGCATGGAACATTGCGAATCATTATGTAAACATTAATCTTACCCTGTTCATAAACTATTTGTGTTATTGTTTTCGTTGTATTAATTTTGGGTTAAAGTTATGATTTAAGAATTTTGATTAGAGTTAAAACCTTGTTAGGTACCTATTAAAAGACCTTTGCGCCGCTGGTATTTGTTGTTTGTAAACAGTACTGCCCACACACCTCATCCCGTAGCTCCACGAACTTCTTGCGACAAAGAGAGATAATATTGGCTTCAGTATGTTGTTCAGAAAAATGACGTCACAGCCAGTCTATTTGTATATGGTCTAAGGTGATCACACACTCGCAGAATCCGTTAGGAAATTTATCTTTAACTGCCAAGTTGTGAAGGACACAACAAGCTCTTATAAAGTGAACAATATCATTGACACTTTATAAGTTTTACATGGTAAAGTTGCCTAAATTTCTGTTTTAAAACTCCCAGACAATGTTCAACTAGATATCTATTTTTACTCAATTTCAAATTGAATCGTTGTTGAATGGCAGTCAGATGTCCATGATCAGGATATGGTGTCAGCAAATGGCGTAAGCAGGGATAACCACTATCACCTAGCAAATAGTTATCGCGACACTTATTTAGTAGATCATTACTCAAAGGTGAATTTCTAAATACGCGACTGTCGTGCACATAATAAATTGTGGTCACAAACCACTTGAATCTGAAAAAAATATGAGTGCACTAGCAAGAAAAACAAACATATTTCTATATTTACCTGGATTGAGTAGTATTTTTTTCTATTTAGGTAAGAATCTGCATCATATTCAGGCTTGTCTATTTTTATATGACTTCCATCGATAACTCCAATTACACCAGGAAACCCATTATTTTTAAAATGTTCCAAAATTTCTGCCCTATCTTGATTTTCAGGCCATCTAATTATTTCCTCGGACAGACCACTCAAAAACATTGTAATTCTTCTGATTACATTGTATAATGAACTAATTGAAATGTTAAAGCGATCAGCTACATCTCTAAACGATGCTTCTGGTGACCAGCATACCACAAAAATATTAAAACATGCTGTAATGCCGAGAGTTTACCAAATCCTCCTGAGTGATGTTTAAAATAGTCACTTGTTTGGAATCTGTTTGCAATTTCTTGGGAAATTTGCCTGCTTATGCGAAAGTGTTCCTGAAATTCTTTTTCGCTGTATACGGGAATGGTTTGTTCAAAGTAACCTTCGTTTTTAGGACGAATTCTATCAATCAACACTGCTTCTATGTCTAGGTCATCATCACTGTATAAATCAGGTAAACCCGATGAAGTGTCAGAGCTTGAAGAATTACTGTCATCCATTATATATTTTATTCTGAAAATATATAAACATGGGTACATAAAGAATAGTAATTCAGTAAAAAATTGTTGATGTTATCAAATGTTAATTTAAGAAGAAACTAATATACTCACTATATTTCCACACGATCTTGAAGGAAGATTTAATATACTAACCAAAAGATTGTCACATTAAAATGCGTAACAGACAACAAAACACAGAAAAATTAAAATAAATTAAAAAGTAAACAGTATTATAAAAATTATTAAATAAAGGTTAAATTAACAGTTCAATGAGCAAGTCAGCTAGACTAAATTATAAATCCCGTAAAAACTCCGTGGACTATTTTGACTGTCAGCAAACCATCCCCAACCAAATTTCATTTTCTGCTTGAACACATAATTTGAAATCCACAACAGTTTGAAATCCGTAATTGCACTGCATGAACGGTATAGAGCTAAGGCGCTCGCGCCTGATAGTCTGCAACCAAATCTGATTTATGCTTGAACAAACCTAATAAAGAAGCAATACTGATTTAATTCAAATTTCGGAAAGACTTAAAACTTTGGAACAGGTAAAGGTAGAATTTGACGATATACAGGGTAGTATTGAAACATTTGTTGATGAAACTGATTTAGAAAATGAATATTCAGTACATAATAATTTCGATGACTATTATTTCAGTCTAGTTTCAATTGCAAAGGACTTTTTATCAAAACAAGTTGATACGCCAAATAATTCTTTAAATGAACAGTCAATCAACAGTAATAATGTAGTTATAAGGGATACTTTAAATAATGTACGGTTACCAACAATTAATTTACCCAAATTCGACGGAACTTACCAAAACTGGCTTGAATTCAGGGACACATTTAAGTCTTTAATTCATGATAACACTTCAGTCAGTGACGTGCAAAAACTACATTATTTAAGGACTTCCTTAGACGGTGATGCTGCAGTAATAATAAAATTTTTAGAAATTTCCACAGCAAACTATACAGTTGCTTGGAATGCATTGTTAGAGCGTTTTGACAATAATAAATTACTAATCTATAATCATGTAAAATCATTATTTAGTAGTGAATCCGTAATTAGAGAATCAGCAGGTTCCCTTAGAAAACTTATTGATGAATTTTCAAAAAATATCAGATCATTAAGTCAATTAAAGCAACTGGTTGAAACTTGGGACACCTTGTTAGTTTATTTAATTACAACAAAACCAGATCAAGTAACTCTACGTGAATGGGAAAATATTAAAGCAGAACTAGATGAACCTACTTTCAATGACATAAAAAACTTTTTAGAGTCTAGAGCTGATACGTTAGAAATTATCGAACAAAATCAAACCGAAAAACGCAAAACTTCAAAAAACTTTCTTACAGTTGATCAATACAGTGATAGTAGAATATGTATGTTATGTGGAGAAAATCATTATTTACAAAATTGTAAACAATTCTTAAAACTATCCATATTTGAGCGTGACAAAAAGGTAAGAATGTTAAAATTATGTATAAATTGTTTAAAAAAGGGTCACCATCATACAATGTTGCATCGCGAAAAACCTTCCTCACCAGACTCAAAACATTCAAACATTACTGTTCACCAATCTGAAGATGTTAATAAAACGGATAAGAGTGAGTTAGTTTTATCAGCTTGCAGTTCAGTAAATCATGTCTTTCTCTCAACAGCTTATGTCCAGATCGCCGACTTAGACGGTAATATGCACACTGCTCGCGCATTACTTGACAGCGGAGCGCAATCTAGCTTCATAACAAAAACACTTTGTGATAAATTAAATCTTAAGCTCCAAAAGGTTAATATTTCCATTCAAGGTTTTAACAATATGTCATCAAAAATAAATTCCAAATGTGCTGTCATCTTAGATTCCTTACACACCAACTATTCATGCTGCAATTGTTTTTTCGTTATAGATACAATAAGTGGAAACTTACCCTCAGTCAATATTAATGTTAAAAATCTTTCAATACCAGAATACATAAATCTCGCAGATCCAACATTCTATAAATCTAGTAAAATTGATCTAATAATCGGAGCTGATATATTTTGGGACATAATTTCAGTTGGTCAAATATCTTTAGGTAAAGGTAATCCTATTTTGCAAAAAACAAAATTGGGCTGGGTCGTTACAGGTCCAATTGAAATCCAAACCAATACAGTCTCATGTAACTATGTACAAAACAACTACAGCCTTCAAGAGCTAATACAAAAATTCTGGGAGATTGAAGAGTTACCAACGAAATCAATTCAGTCTGAAGAAGACGTCTTCTGTGAAGAACATTTCAAAAGAACTACAAAACGAGATGCAAATGGACGGTTCATAGTATCAATACCATTCAGGGATCCTCCTCAAAGGCTTGGAAATTCGTTAGGTATCGCCAGGAAAAGGTTTATGTCGCTTGAACGTAAATTAAATAATGATGCCAATTTAAAATTAATGTATACACATTTTTTACACGAATATGAAGCCCTTGGACATATGGAAAAGCTTAAAAATCCAAATACAGACGATTTAGCCTACTAGTAATTTTGTTAAAAGTGATATAAATATATTTGTGGGTGACATAAATATGAATTTGTTGTCTTTTGATGAATGTATTGAAGAGTACAAGAATATTTTAAGCTATTATGGTTTCACTTCGTTTGTGAATGAGTACACAAGACTACCGAGTAGAACATGTCTAGACCATTTTTGGGTTCAAAGTAGGTTGGAACAAAATTTAAACTTAAGATCCTTTATCATTAGAGAGTACATTACAGATCATTGTCCAATAGCCTTGCTATTTAAAATAGAGGAAAACGATTCTAAAAGACATAGAAAATATAAAAAAATTTATCAATTATAAAAATTTAAAGGATAGTCTTGCTAACGAAAGTTGGGATGAAATATATAATGAAAGAGATGTTAATTATATGTGTGAAAATTTTATTATTAAACTGCAGCATTATATAGATAAAAGTACTAGAAAAGTTAAAATAAAAAACGAAATAACCTTTAAAAAAAGTGGATAACAAATGGAATACTAACCTCTATTAAAGAAAAACAAAAGTTATACAAATTAAGTTTGATGTATTCAAAAAATATGCAAATTAAAGAAATATATAAAAATTATAATAATAGCCTTAATAAAATAATAAGGAAGGCAAAAAAAGATTATTTCTTAAAGCAAGTGCAAAACAACCAAAATACAAGTAAAATTCTCTGGAACTGTGTGAACGACCTCTGCGGAAAGCGGAAACCTAAATCAAATATTGAAGAAATCAAAAAAATTCATGGTACAAAAACTAATTGTAAAAAAGAAATTGCTAATACTTTTAATAACTACTTCAGTACAATTGGTGAGAATTTAGCTAAAGAAATACCAGACTTACATGATTATTCAGATAATTTGGACTTTTTGGAAAACAACATGTATATGTATCCGACAGATCAACCAGAAATATTAGATATTATTAAAAATCTTAAAACTAAAAAATCACCAGGACTAGATCAAATTAGAGCAGAAACTTTAAAAGAAATTGCATATGAGATTGTTGATCCTCTAACATTTATTATAAATAAATGTCTAGATACAGGATGTTTCCCAAAAATATTTAAGTGTGCCGTCATCAAACCACTTTATAAAAGTGGTGATAAATCTGAAGTTGGTAATTATAGACCAGTTTCACTGTTATCTAACTTTTCCAAAATATTAGAAAAAGTAATAAAGGTAAGGCTTAGTAAGTTTTTTAAGAAGTTTGGAATTCTTTCTAATTGTCAATACGGTTTTAGAGAGGGGAGATCAACTGATGATGCTATTTATAGCTTAACGTCGAACATATATGAGTCATTAGATAAAAAGACGCCAATTCTCAGTATATTTCTTGACCTCTCTAAAGCCTTTGACACGGTTTGTCATAGGCTATTAGAGAAACTTGAAAAATATGGAATTCGTGGGGTAACTTACCAATTATTCGAAAGTTACCTTTCAGATAGAAAACAACTGGTACAGATAGACAAACAGTCACCTTCGGTGTTCCTCAAGGAACTGTTCTAGGACCAATACTCTTCATATTGTATGTAAACAGCTTACTGAATTTGGACATAGTAGGGAAAATTATTAGTTTTGCGGATGACACGGTCGTGACATATTCATCATCTTCATGGGAAAACCTAAAAGTTTTGGTAGAAAATGATTTTTAAAAAAAAATAAAATGGTTCCAATTTAATAAATTGACTTTAAACTATCAAAAAACTTCCTATTTGCCATTTTCTTCGTACAGTTCAGGACTTCCAGATTTGGGACCTCTAAAAGTTGGAACAAATATGGAAATTTTAGAATCTTCTTCAGTGAAATATCTTGGTGTTTTTATTGACAGACATATGAGATGGGACATCCATCTAAAGCAACTTACAAAGAAATTAAGAGGATTTCTACCAAGATTTAGGTACCTTAGAGATTTTATGAATATAAATGGTTTGAAGACTATTTATTTTTCTTTAATACAGTCAATATTATCATATGGAATCATAGGTTGGGGTGGTGCTTACGATAATGTCTTGAGCGATGTCCATGTGGTACAGAGGTGGATATTAAGAGTGATTTATAGGAAAAATATTTATTACTCGAGTAATTCTCTTTACGAAGAGTCCTCAATATTTGATATTAGACAATTATATATTTTAAAAATATTACTCTTTATAAAGCAATCTAAAATTAGGTTGGTTCCTCATGAGCATCGCTACAATACACGTCGAATAGAAGCTATTTTATTTCCACGTTCAGAAAAAACCATTGGTCAAAGATGTAGTAATTATATAGCACCTAGAATATATGTTTTGTTACCCACAAATATAAAATCAATTACTTCCTATAAATCATTCAAAAAAAAGGTGAAAATTTGGATGCAAGAAGAAAATCGGAGGTTAGCCAGTGATATTATTAATCATTGTATCTATTAAAAGACCTAAACATTACTTTTTTTTAGATATATGTATTTATGTATGAGTATGTGTGTTTTTGTGTGTGGATGGCTATGTATGTGTATTTGGGTGTGGATCTATATGTATGTGGATGTGTATATGTATACCTGGACATGACTTACTTACCTAACTATGGACTTGTTTACCTGGATACGAACTCTTCCCAATTATGACGCTTAATTTCTCAATCATTACTTATGTAAAAAATTTAAATGTGTTGTCATTAATTTAATGTATTAAATTTTTAATAGGGGCAGATGCACAAAGGGTTTACTTTTTACATCATCCTGGTGTTTGCCATTTTGGAGAATAGTGGCCCTTTTGTAACGTTCTAAATTAATTTTAATATTCCCACCTCTACATTCGATTTATTGAAAAGGTTCCAGTTTTTTTCAAAAGCGTAAGTCGTGTTGCCTATCTTTTTAGTTGGAATTTTCAAAATTTATTTTATAGAATATATTAAATTATATTAGGTTTAACTTTAATAGTATATTACTATTGATAATTATAGTAATTTTTGACAGTATTTAAATTTTATATTTTTCCGTATTAACTACTTTCGTTCTATTTGATGGTTATTTTAAATTTGGTACCAAAATGTATTTCCTGCTAACGTCCCAGGTAGTACAAGGTTGCCAAGTCTTCATTGGTATTTTCCTGGTACTCCAAACGGGAATTTGGTTAGTTTTCTCCTGAAATTATCCCTCTTCAATACCTTGCGTTATTGAATATATAAACAGGAAAAAAATTCCTTTTCACTACATCATAATTTTAGGTAAAAAAAACGTTTTTGTTTTATTTTAAAAATTATTATTGTAACGCCATCTACTTTCGAACTTTTGAAATTTATTTTGCCTCACTTCCTGCTGGACACATCTTGGTGGAGAGTCACGAAAGGAAGACCTTGTTAAATGGTGTGTAGTTGTTAGAAGATATTTTTATGATATTTAAGTCATCCATAGCTGGGTTAAAATTTTCTAGCAACAAATTGAAATTTGGTGAGGTTTTGTTTGGATTCGGAATAGTATTTTGTGAGACCCCCAAATAACTTTCTTTATTAAGGATTCTATCACACCAGGCATCGTCATTTATCCTTATTTGTGACACCCATTTCGATATACAGGTATGTAGAATTTTTTTGTATAACTAAAGCTTCCTTTAGTGCATTTTAGGGCAATTTTTCTGATAACCAAATTGACTTATTGTATATATATTTTTTTTATCTCTCTTTAACCCCATACTTTGTTCGCACAATATTCATAAGAAATAAATATACATTTTTAGATCGAGGAGATTTGTCCTAACTCACACAAGTATTGTTTGTTGTTTGCTGTTACCATCTTTAATATTTTGGAGAGAGAAACAAAACCCCTATTCTAGGGTAAGACTTGTTTAATTTATTTTTAGATTATTTTAATATTTTTAAGCAGTTATTTTTCCTTAAATATTTGATTAATCGATCCCATCTCTACACTGGTTTCGATTTACTGGTTTCACTTTATTATTATTCTTTTTTTGGGATTAAAATACTATATTTACTTAACTCAGCTGTTAAATGAGGAGATAATGTTTGTTTTCAATATTTTAATTAAAGAAAAAGAAAATTATTTCTCCTTTTGTTTCGAGGGCTAAACTAGTTTATTGAAATAAAACGTTTTCATGTTTTTTATTATTAATACTCTCAGATAATTATTTCAATTCATTGTTTTGTATAATTTCCTTTTTGCAAACGATACTGCATTTTTCTTTTCTATTAATAAGGTATAGAATTTTGGCTGTTAAATATAACAGTGCATCGGTAATGCACTTTCTTTTTTAATTATATTTCTATGGTATTTTTAATTCTAATTTAATAAATATTGCTATTAAGTCATATTCCAGTTAATATTTTTTTGTTAAAGATTCAGTTTAATGTTTTCTTACTTAATAAAACGTAAAGGGGAGAATACTAGTTTGTGATTTATTTATTTTTCTTTAGGGTTTTAGTTTTGGATTTAGTTTCCATTATTACCTTTTCACTTTGGTTTGAAGATTCCGCCAACTTTGAATGGATTTTGGTTGGCAAATAAATGAATTAGTATTTGGTTCCCTCTGTACCCTTCATGTCTGTTCTTGAATGAATTAATGGACAACAGATCATCTGCCTTCGCTGGATTTACGCAAGTTTTACCTATTTTGCATCTTGAATTAATAATTTTAGTACCTTTTTTATGAATCGTAGTGCTTATTTATTTTTAGTTTTTTTATTTTTATGATAGTGCTGCCTAGTATATACCTGCTCATACAAAAAAGATTGATTAATGCACTTGCTTTCGGTTCATGGTTTACCTTATTTTAGAGCATACTATAGTAACTTATAACATATTAGTTCAAATTTCTTTTTCTTTATAGTAAAATTAAATAGATAATTTCTTATTTAAATTTACTTATAATGTTAAAAGGGTAACTAAGGTTAGCGGTTACTTATCAGTAGATTTGCTAATTATTTCTTTTTGTGGCGCATGTCGGTTGAGCTCAAGCGGTATGATAATTTGCTATGTCAAATTGACATAATCTCATTAATTTATTTTTTTCTTGCGTTTGGCCGTATCTATTACACCTTAGAAGCCATTGGTAGATTTTAATATAATATTATATGTTAATTGTGGCATGTCGAGTGGCATGTTAAGGTAGATGCTTTTTCTATGCTTATTGCTATTTTCAAATGCTTTATTCGCTTTCAGTTAATACAATATATTTAATTTTTTATGAAAGCTTCAGTGATTATAGAATAAAGTGTTAATAAATCTTGTTTTGTTTGAATTTAATTGTTGGTACTTTGGAACTCATTAATTCGATGACTTTTTGGTAAATTAAAAGATTCATCTGATAGCACAGTTCAGATACTTGGGGAAAATTTACCTGGCGCCCATTTATAGTGAATAATACTCTTAAATATTATTTTTTTTGAAGATCCACGACCTTTCTTCACTGCAGTTAGTCGCGAGTATCTTGAAAATACTAATCAATGTAACCAAGTACTTAGTTTTTATATTATTTTCACGATTTATTTTCAAGTAAAATTGAAATTGGTCCTAAGCCAATTTTTGGGGTTACATTTTTGGCGCCCAACGTGGGGCGAAATTTGAAACAACAAAAAAATTTGAAAATAGCAAAGTTATATCTACAAATTTATGAATTTGGATTTATAATTAATATTACTTTTACTTTATTCGTTATTACATTTACCTTTTTAAATTTATCTACCTCTTTTTGATCTGCTTGGTTATTTTGTTGGATTATATTTGTAACAGGTATCTAGGTAGTTAGTCTTGGTCTGCAAAATGTCTCGTAAATTGTTAATAAATAGGCTGGAGAAGGAAGAGCTTGAGTGGAGCTTAAGTTAAGGGAATCCAGACGGAACCACGGACGAGATGCGGATAAGTCTTTCTTCGGCACTTAGAATGGAGAAAGCTGGTGATAGCTTCCGTTATCCAAAGTATCCTTTTAGCTTTGATGATGATGAGGCCTCCATCAAAAGAAGTGTACAGAAATTACAGCTCTTTTAGATGCATATGGTGGTAGTTTAAATGTGAGTGAGACGCAGAAACTTCAAACTAAGCTGACACATACAGCCAATAGATTGGATCAGATGAATGATGAGGGTGATCCAGATAAGGCTGTAAGGAAGTCTGCATTGTTGGCTCAGTTTCTACAGTTGTCTGAGAATTTTCACAAAAAGTCTAACAAAAGTGTCTCCTTGTAGTAGTCTACCTGCAGCATTATCTCTTACTAGTGGTTTAGCAGGACAATTTCAAGCTGGTGTTCAGCACGCTGCTGCTTCTTCTCCTGTCTTAGGTAACGTGTCTCAAATAAATTCGACACAGGCTTCTTCAAGTAAAATGATCGCACCACATAAGTGGGGACTTGAGAAATTTTCTGGAACGGATAAAAACTGGTCCGTCTCTGCATTTTTCGAGAGGGTTGAAGAGCTTCGCCTTGCTCGCCATGTCCCGAATGATGTTTTGTTAGACTCCGGAGTGGATCTATTCATGGGCAAAGCATATCAGTTCTACAAGGATGTTCGCCTGAGAGTACAAACTTGGGAGGAGTTAAAGGAAGAGTTCAAAAGGGAATACCTCACAGCTCACCATACTGATGCGCTTTTTGATGAGTTGAGAAAGAGAACGCAGCATGCTTCTGAATCCATTGGTGTCTATTTGGCAGTCATGTCGAGTTACTTCAATAGGTTAGGGTGTTTTATTCCGGAGGATTCAAAAATTGCCATTATTACTAAAAATCTCCACCCATTCTATCAAGATAGGTTGCCTGACCCTCTTCCCAGTACAATTGAAGATTTAAGAAATGTTTGCCGTCGCATGGAAGATAGACGTGACATAATCAACAGTTATGTTGAACCTAATGGAAGGAAAGGAAACGTATTAGAAAAGGATTTGGCTTTTATCGAGGTGGATCCAGTAGAATCTCTGGAAAGACTGGAAATTAACAGTTCGCATTCCGTTCAAAGGAATTCCATTGTGTGTTTTAGATGTAAGCAACCAGGCCACCGCGCTGTCGGTTGTGCTCTCCCGAGGGCCTTGTACTGTTTCAAGTGTAAAAGGGAGGGGGTAACTATAAAAAGTTGTCCCAGTTGCAGTTCGGGAAACGAAGTCAAGCGCTCCTAGTTGGTCGACAGGGATGCGCTAGACATCATTCGACCAAAGTCCAACCCGTCCTCGATTACATTATTGATCATGCTGTTGGTGACGAAAGGCCATACCTTAAAGTACAGATTTTAGGCGTGGAATTGTTAGGTCTCCTAGATTCTGGTGCTTCAAGGACCATCGTGGGCAGTGCTGGATGGAAACATTTACAAGGTTTGGGGTTTGTTGTCGATTCATCTAAAAAGTCGAGTTGTAGGGTTGCAAATGGAAATGTCTGCGAAGGTATTGGTGAGTGTTTGGTGCCATTTTCAGTTAGAGATCGTTTAAGAGTTATGCCGGTTTTGGTTGTTTTGGACATTCCTCATGTTCTAATTTTAGGTGCTGATTTTTGGAAAATTATGGGTGTAGTTCCTGATCTCAGACATGAAGAATGGTATTTTTCAAATGCACCTGCTACCATATCTTCCGTGGATCACTTGCGGGGTGAGGCTATTCTGAGTGATCTTCAGAAGGCGAGATTAGACGCTGTTGTGTGTAGGAATAAGGATTTGATGGGCACTAGTTTGGGATGCACAACTTTGACTGAGCATACCATTGTCTGCAAAGCTGCTCCAATCAAACAGCGTTACTACCCTGTGTCACCAGTGATGCAGGCTCATATCGACAAGGAACTGGATGAAATGCTTAGCCTTGGAGTTATAGAGAAATCTAAGAGTGCATGGAGCTCTCCCATCTTATTAGTGAAAAAGAAGGATGGATCATACAGATTTTGCGTTGATTACCGCAAATTGAATGCAGTAACCGAACGGGACAGCTATCCTCTTCCCTACATATCCAACACGCTCGATAAATTACGGAACGCCCACTATTTGTCTACTTTAGACATAAAATCTGCTTATTGGCAGGTCCCTGTTGCCGAGTCATCGAGACATTTCACAGCCTTTACCGTCCCTGGACGTGGGCTATTCCACTTTAAACGAATGCCATTCGGCCTTCATAATGCGCCAGCGACCTGGCAAAGGCTTATCGACCAAATTCTTGGCCCTGAATTAGAGCCTTATGTCTTTGCCTACTTGGACGATGTAGTGGTGATATCTGAAACCTTTGAACAACATCTTACCATTTTGGAGGAAGTTTTTAGGAGGATTCGTGAAGCTAACCTCAGCGTTAGCTGGGACAAGTGTCATTTCTGTCGGCCCCAGTTAAAATATTTAGGTTATATGGTTGACAGTCATGGGCTTCACGTTGATCCCGACAAAGTAAAGGCAATGTTGTTGTTGCCTTCGCCGAAGACTGTTAAAGAGGTACGTGGTATTATCGGTACTTTCTCTTGGTATAGGCGATTTATACCTGAGTTTTCGTCTCTAATTTCTCCCATCACTGCTCTTTTACGGAAGGGAAGGAAGTTCGAGTGGACTCCAGAGTACGAGGTGTCATTCCAGAAAATTAAGGAGTTGTTAGTTAAAGCCCCAGTCTTGAATTGTCCCGATTACAGTTTTCCCTTTGTTGTACAATGCGACGCCTCTGGTTATGGCCTAGGGGCTGTTCTTCTTCAGACTTTTCCTGATGGTGAAAGGGTAATCAGTTATTTAAGTAGGTCCTTGACAAAACAGGAACGCAATTTTTCTACGACCGAGAGGGAATGTTTGGCGGTGTTGTGGGCCATAGAAAAATTGAGACCCTATCTGGAAGGTGTGCCTTTTACCGTCATCACAGACCACTACTCATTAGTATGGCTTCAGAATTTAAAGGATCCCACCGGAAGGCTAGCACGTTGGGCTGTGCGCCTTCAACAATACGATTTCAAAATTATCCATCGCAAAGGCAAGGATCACGTTGTCCCAGATATGCTGTCTCGAGCTGCAGTCGATATTGATTTAGTAGGGAGCCCGGCAATCAAGGATCGTTGGTATGACGATATGTTGCAAAAAGTTTTGAAATCGCCTTTAAAATTTCCTCAGTGGAGGGTACACGAGGGCAGACTTTTTAAATATGTCAAAACTGGTTTTTCGTCATTGGGAGATGAGAGTGACAACTGGAAGGAGTTAGTACGAAAAGCTGACAGAAGACGGGTATTGGAACAGATGCATGAACCACCATTAGCAGGTCATATGGGTATTCTTAAGACCTATAAGAGGATTAGTGCCAAGTTTTATTGGCCGAAACTCAGATATGATGTTGCTCGTTTTGTTAGGAGTTGCCATAAATGTGGGGCACACAAAGCTGATCAAAGTGGTCCAAAAGGTCTTATGTCTTCTCAGCCTCAAGCCAGTCGTCCCTGGGAAATAATTTCCACCGATTTAATGGGTCCGTTTCCGCGATCAACTAATGGTAATAGGTTTATATTGGCAGTCGTTGATCTTTTTAGTAAGTTTACTCTAACTTTTCCACTAAGATCGTCTACTGGTCCAACGTTAACTAAACGATTGGAAGAGGGAGTATTTCTGTTCTTTGGAGTACCTCGTCTATTGTTGTGTGACAATGGACCCCAATATACTTCGAAAGTGTTTTCGGATATGATTAAGAAGTATGAGGTAAAGGTACGCTATAACGCTTTTTATCATCCTCAAGCTAACCCAACTGAGAGATATAACAGGACCTTAAAGACCATGTTGTCAATGTACGTGTCGGACAATCACCGTGTTTGGGATAAAGACTTAGCCAGGGTCACGTGTGCACTTCGCACTGCTTTTAATGAAACCATAAAGCAGAATCCATATTTTGTAAATTTTGGTAGGCATATGGTTTTAAACGGTAAGGAATATAGTATAAAAGAAGGTTTACAGAGGGGGATAGCAGAGGAAAAGGGTAGAAAAAATGTAGAAGACAGGGAAAAGGAGTTTGATAAATTGTTTCAAGATGTTAAGGAACGTATAGCTAAAGCTTCTAAAAGGAATGAGAAGGTGTATAATTTACGTCGTCGCCCAGAACAACTACTTCCCAATCAGCTCGTATGGCGCAAGAATTTTGTTTGCTCAGACGCAGCTAAATACTATACCAGTAAGTTAGCTCCTAAGTGGGTTGGTCCTTTCCTGGTCAAGGAAAAATTTCTCCTTGGACATATGTTTTAATGGATGACCATGGAAACGAAAAAGGGACTTGGAATATTAAAGATCTGAAACCTGCTAGCGCAAATGAAAATTTACCTGAGTAAATTTTCTTAAAGTAAGGGGGGAATTGTAACGTTCTAAATTAATTTTAATATTCCCACCTCTACATTCGATTTATTGTAAAGGTTCCAGTTTTTTCAAAGCGTAAGTCGTGTTGCCTATCTTTTTAGTTGGAATTTTCAAAATTTATTTTATAGAATATATTAAATTATATTAGGTTTAACTTTAATAGTATATTACTATTGATAATTATAGTAATTTTTGACAGTATTTAAATTTTATATTTTTCCGTATTAACTACTTTCGTTCTATTTGATGGTTATTTTAAATTTGGTACCAAAATGTATTTCCTGCTAACGTCCCAGGTAGTACAAGGTTGCCAAGTCTTCATTGGTATTTTCCTGGTACTCCAAACGGGAATTTGGTTAGTTTTCTCCTGAAATTATCCCTCTTCATTACCTTGCGTTATGGAATAGATAAACAGGAAAAAAAATCCTTTTCCCTACATCCTACTTTTAGGTAAAAAAAACGTTTTTGTTTTATTTTAAAAATTATTATTGTAACGCCATCTACTTTCGAACTTTTGAAATTTATTTTGCCTCACTTCCTGCTGGACACATCTTGGTGGAGAGTCACGAAAGGAAGACCTTGTTAAATGGTGTGTAGTTGTTAGAAGATATTTTTATGATATTTAAGTCATCCATAGCTGGGTTAAAATTTTCTAGCAACAAATTGAAATTTGGTGAGGTTTTGTTTGGATTCGGAATAGTATTTTGTGAGACCCCCAAATAACTTTCTTTATTAAGGATTCTATCACACCAGGCATCGTCATTTATCCTTATTTGTGACACCCATTTCGATATACAGGTATGTAGAATTTTTTTGTATAACTAAAGCTTCCTTTAGTGCATTTTAGGGCAATTTTTCTGATAACCAAATTGACTTATTGTATATATATTTTTTTTTATCTCTCTTTAACCCCATACTTTGTTCGCACAATATTCATAAGAAATAAATATACATTTTTAGATCGAGGAGATTTGTCCTAACTCACACAAGTATTGTTTGTTGTTTGCTGTTACCATCTTTAATATTTTGGAGAGAGAAACAAAACCCCTATTCTAGGGTAAGACTTGTTTAATTTATTTTTAGATTATTTTAATATTTTTAAGCAGTTATTTTTCCTTAAATATTTGATTAATCGATCCCATCTCTACACTGGTTTCGATTTACTGGTTTCACTTTATTATTATTCTTTTTTTGGGATTAAAATACTATATTTACTTAACTCAGCTGTTAAATGAGGAGATAATGTTTGTTTTCAATATTTTAATTAAAGAAAAAGAAAATTATTTCTCCTTTTGTTTCGAGGGCTAAAATAGTTTATTGAAATAAAACGTTTTCATGTTTTTTATTATTAATACTCTCAGATAATTATTTCAATTCATTGTTTTGTATAATTTCCTTTTGCAAACGATACTGCATTTTTCTTTTCTATTAATAAGGTATAGAATTTTGGCTGTTAAATATAACAGTGCATCGGTAATGCACTTTCTTTTTTAATTATATTTCTATGGTATTTTTAATTCTAATTTAATAAATATTGCTATTAAGTCATATTCCAGTTAATATTTTTTTGTTAAAGATTCAGTTTAATGTTTTCTTACTTAATAAAACGTAAAGGGGAGAATACTAGTTTGTGATTTATTTATTTTTCTTTAGGGTTTTAGTTTTGGATTTAGTTTCCATTATTACCTTTTCACTTTGGTTTGAAGATTCCGCCAACTTTGAATGGATTTTGGTTGGCAAATAAATGAATTAGTATTTGGTTCCCTCTGTACCCTTCATGTCTGTTCTTGAATGAATTAATGGACAACAGATCATCTGCCTTCGCTGGATTTACGCAAGTTTTACCTATTTTGCATCTTGAATTAATAATTTTAGTACCTTTTTTATGAATCGTAGTGCTTATTTATTTTTAGTTTTTTTATTTTTATGATAGTGCTGCCTAGTATATACCTGCTCATACAAAAAAAGATTGATTAATGCACTTGCTTTTCGGTTCATGGTTTACCTTATTTTAGAGCATACTATAGTAACTTATAACATATTAGTTCAAATTTCTTTCTCTTTATAGTAAATTAAATAGATAATTTCTTATTTAAATTTACTTATAATGTTAAAAGGGTAACTAAGGTTAGCGGTTACTTATCAGTAGATTTGCTAATTATTTCTTTTTGTGGCGCATGTCGGTTGAGCTCAAGCGGTATGATAATTTGCTATGTCAAATTGACATAATCTCATTAATTTATTTTTTTCTTGCGTTTGGCCGTATCTATTACACCTTAGAAGCCATTGGTAGATTTTAATATAATATTATATGTTAATTGTGGCATGTCGAGTGGCATGTTAAGGTAGATGCTTTTTCTATGCTTATTGCTATTTTCAAATGCTTTATTCGCTTTCAGTTAATACAATATATTTAATTTTTATGAAAGGTTCAGTGATTATAGAATAAAGTGTTAATAAATCTTGTTTTGTTTGAATTTAATTGTTGGTACTTTGGAACTCATTAATTCGATGACTTTTTGGTAAATTAAAAGATTCATCTGATAGCACAGTTCAGATACTTGGGGAAAATTTACCTGGCGCCCATTTATAGTGAATAATACTCTTAAATATTATTTTTTTGAAGATCCACGACCTTTCTTCACTGCAGTTAGTCGCGAGTATCTTGAAAATACTAATCAATGTAACCAAGTACTTAGTTTTTATATTATTTTCACGATTTATTTTCAAGTAAAATTGAAATTGGTCCTAAGCCAATTTTTTGGGGGTTACACTTTGTACATATGTCCCTCATCACGTACAAGTGGTTGAAACTACTTCTGTGATGTCTTTTGCATTTTATTGCATTGTTTATTCAAATTTATTTATTTGTTTAAATTGTACTCTATTGTAAAAAAATTTTTTTTATTGAATAAACATTATTATTATATTATTATTATTATTATTATCTTCCGCATCACGGCGTGGTAAAACAAGATAGTCTAACTTCCAAACTCCGTGTAGTATTCGATGGTTCAACTCCTACGTCTTCAGGCCTATCTCTAAATAATTTACAATGTTCTGGTCCAGTAATTCAAGAATACTTATTCTCTATCCTCATTCGTTTCAGACAGCACAAAATTGTCGTTTGTACTGATATAAATAAAATGTTCCGCCAAATATTAGTCACCCCAGAAGAATGTTGTTTTCAAAGAATTCAGTGGAGGGATGAACCAGAGGACCCCTTAATGATTTACGAGCAAAAAACTGTAACCTATGGTACAACCTCTGCATCCTTTCTCGCTATTAGGTGTCTTTTACAGCTAGCCGAGGATAACGAAAAGGAATATCCAAGAATGTGTCAAATTATCAGAAACGATTTCTATGTAGACGATCTATTAAGCGGTGCAGATAGTTTGGATGAAGCAAAGGAAATTTGTATAAACGTAAAGAAAATATTAAAACAGGGTGGTTTTGAATTACTTATTCGAACCAGCAGGATGTAGTAAAGGACCAAGAAAATATTAACGAAGAGCACCATGTCCTATTCTTTGGAGACAATGAAAACACAAAAACATTAGGAATAAAATGAAAACCCCACAATGACACATTATTATACCAAATCTCACCAGTATCAGAAGAACCGTTATCGAAAAGAAAAATTCTGTCAAGTATTGCACAAATATTTGATCCCTTGGGACTACTTGCACCATGCATAATTCTTATAAAATTATTAATACAGAAACTTTGGTTGGAGAAGTTATCTTGGGACGATCTTATTCCCAAGGAAATTCACACCTTTTGGAAGGAAATCAACAATCAGCTCCCTTTATTGAATAACTTGGACATAAACAGAGGTGTCATATGTAACGATGCAGTTAAAATCCAAATTCATGGTTTCTCAGACGTCTCAAAAAGTGCATACGGAGCCTGTATTTATATTACCTCTACATCCCAAGATGGCAGAGTGTTTTCAAATCTTATTTGTTCCAAGTCAAAGGTAGCACCATTAAAAACAATTACTCTTCCACGACTTGAATTATTGGGAGCTTTAATTCTTGCAAAATTGCTCCATCAGGTCAAAAATTCACTACGAATAAACTTTGAAGATGTCGTTTTATAATCAGATTCCACCATTGTCATAAATTGGTTAAAATATTCACCAAATCAATTAAAAACCTTTGTGAGCAATGGAGTGGCAGAAATTCAAAGCTTAACCCCTTCAGATTCTTGGCGTCATGTCCCTTCTAAACTTAATCCAGCTGATCTTGTCTCCAGAGGAATCAAACCAAGCATGTTAATCTCTAATATGTTATGGTGGCATGGCCCAAAGTTCTTGGTAGAAGGAGAAACTAATTGGCCTAAAGCTTGTGCTACAAATTCAAGCTTACCAGATATTAAAAAACTAAAAAGACTTTTCCTTCAGACCACAATACTAGAAGAAGGTTTTATTAAAAACTACTCGAACTTAAATAAAATCAAAAGAGTCGTAGCATATATATTTAGGTTTTCTCACAACTGTATTGCAAAATTACGTAACATTCCAAAGCAAGCCGGCCCCTTGGAACTTTATGAATTAACAGACGCTTTTAAATGCATAATTAAACTATCTCAACGAGTATATTTCAGTAAAGAGTTTAATAAATTAGTAAAGGGCAATCCACTAAAGGACTGCAAAATTCTAAACTTAAATCCATTTCTAGATGATGACAAAATAATTAGGGTAGGAGGTAGATTAAATTATTCGTCGTTTACTTTTGCAAAAAAGCATCCGATAATACTATCACCACTGAGTCACTTAGCTCAGATAATAGTCCGACAAGCTCATCTGAATTTATTACATGCAGGACCACAACATACCTTAGCTAATGTGATGAATATTGGATTGTAAACGGTCGTATTTTAGTAAAAAATATCGTCAAACAATGCATTCCATGTTTTAGGTTCAAACCCAGTACAGCAAATCCTATAATGGCACCGTTGCCAAATATGCGCCTTAGTGCAAGGCAACCATTTGAACAAGTAGGCGTGGACTACGCTGGTCCAATCATGATAAAAAGTAGAGCAGGTCGCGGTAATAAAATTTCAAAATCCTATATATGTTTATTTATTTGTTGTGTAACTAAAGCAACACACATTGAATTAGTAACCGATTTATCCACAAATGCGTTCATGCTAGCCCTGAAACGTTTTATATCGCGAAGAGGTAAACCTTCTTGTATATACAGCGATAACGGGACAAATTTTATAGGAGCAAATAATGTTCTAAAAGAATTAGGAAAGTTTAGTAAAGACGATTTAATAACGGCTTCACAAAGACATAATATAACTTGGAAATTTATCCCACCACAATCTCCACATTTTGGGGGATTGTGGGAAGCCGGCATCAAAAGTATAAAACATCATCTGCGCAGAGTTGCTAAAGATCTCATTTTGACGTACGAACAGCTTTGTACACTCTTAACAGAGATTGAAGCAATCTTAAATTCACGCCCTTTATCCCCTCTCCCCGATTCAATCCATGACTTAAACCCACTAACGCCAGCACATTTCTTTATTGGTCGTACTCTCACATCACTACACGAACCAGACTTAAGCCAAACTCCAGTAAATCGCTTATCGATGTATCAGCATCTTATACAAGTAAAACAACATATTTGGCAACGCTGGAGTAAGGAGTACATAAGCGAACTTCAGCAGAGAAGTAAATGGAAAACCAATTCCCACTCATTGAAGATGGGATCTCTGGTCCTAATCAAGGAAGACCATCAACCTCCACTCAAATGGAAACTAGGTAGAGTAGAAGCTGTTCATAAAGGAAGTGATGGTGTAGCCAGAGTTGCAACAATAAAGACTAATAGTGGACTTATCAAAAGATCATTTGCAAAAATATGTGCTCTACCAATAGACTAGTTTAGCTAAACCTAATAATTGTTTAGATATGTTCATTTTTTCTTTTTTTTTGTTGTTAGTTGAAAGTGTTTTATTTTCTTTCAAGGCGGGGAAAACATGTTAAAGACTTTATTCTGATTTATAAATTACTTTGGAGAACGCACCTATACAGCGCGCTCTTTCGACTGTTCTATGTCATATTTTCTATTCTACGATCTACGAATGTCTTGTCAATATATATGAAGAAATGTTGTATATGGTTGATGTACTTAAATTATATCAGAATATAGTTATTACAAAAGTTCACTTGAAGTTTATATTAAAATTAACAAGTCGTTAAACATAAAATCGACGACACTATAAAATAAAAAACAAAATGCAAAAACAAATAAAAATACATTTTTGGCTTTTTTTAAATAATAACTAATAAATAGAGGACAAGTTGTGTATGTTGGTACACAATTTTCAATATAGGTTGCACAGTACTTTCAGTTTTTTAACAAAAACTATCTTCAGTTCATTTCAAAAACTATCTTCACTTCAAGTTATCACATTTAAAATTTTTTCCAAAAATCAACATATTGGTTAAAACTCTCTGCTACCTATATTAATACACAACTTGTTTTCTTCTTTTATTTTTCTTTGGTACACAATCAACCTCAGTTGTTTAATATTGTTACATAACCTTTTATCTGCGTTGGGTTATCAACCTCACTGATCTTGCCAAATTGTTGAGAGCTTTTGCTATGGCAAAATTTGATCTCGCAAGCATCATTATTTGTTTGTCATGGCTTTTGATAACAGTCTCTACTCTATTTACCTGAGGTCTTCTCTTAAACTTTTTTATGTGTTTAGATGTTTTATTAATTGTAGGTTGGTTTTCTTTTGTACTAAGTTCTTCTCCCAGTTTCTCTTCTTGCTCTGCATTTATTACCTCAAATTCCTAAAAAAAAAATGTATAATAGATATGCTTTTATTTTACATATGTATTATTTTATGCTTGGTTTCATGTACATTTACAAATTTGGTCAATATGTTTTTAATATATTTAATCAGAAACTGAAATGAATTTAATAATTTAATACATTTCCTATTACTAGCTTCTTTTATTTAAAAAAAAGTACTCACAACATTAGGGACTACAATTTCTTCTGTCGTTAGTAATAATGGACCTTCTTCAGCAATTACAACTCCGGCTTCCTCTAGATTAGCCCCTTCTACAGTAAGGTTGGATATTAGAGCCAGAATTCGTTCTTCCAACTCCGTTAAAGGCTTAACTGGAGCATCACCTCCAGTGCCTCTGTGACCATACCTTACGTCCCTGGCCCGCCTCCTAACATTAGTTTTCATTTCACTAATTGTCTAAAAAATATTTGTAATAGGTATAAAATGACAAAAAATGGATTTTATACAGTTGTTCACATCACTTACGTCTTTCCATTGTTTAATTGTTTTTGGCGGACCCAATGCATTTAATTTTGTACTTATATCCTTCCAAACATTATTTCATATCATAAACAAATCATGCAGGTTAGTTACAAAAGATGTTCTTTCTTCTTCTATCTTTATTAATTTTCTCTTCTTTTTTATTAATTTTTGTCTTTTACTTAGCTATTCAATGTCAAAGAGCCACTTATAAGCACCGTTGCCAAATACTCTACTTAAAGTTTTAAAGGAACCCTCTAAAATAAATAATTTTTAAGAGTCCTCTAAAATGCATACTTGCAGAATAGCATTTCAACGAAAAATTTTTAGAGGCCCTTTAAAAACTTATTTTTAAGAGGCCTCTAAATTTTAAAGGACCCCTAAGGGGTCTATTCTGTAACTATGCCGTTAAATTTTAAAGGCCGTTAAAAATATATATTTTGAAGGTCCGTTAAATAATAATATCGGAATAGGTATTCTGTAGGAACAGTTTTTAGAGGACCGTTGAAAATATATATTTTAAAGGATGCCGTTAAAAATAGTGTACAACATTTGGCAACATTGATATAAGTTAGCTTTGTGAATCAAAGAAAGCAAAAAGAAGAAATTCCAACCTATAATAGTGATATATAATTAAATTTGTGGTTTATTTTAATATTTTTGTGTTCAAACAATTAATTGAATTTGTCTAGAGCTAAAAGAATAACAAGGAAACAAAAGGAATATTTTTTAAGTTTCCTATTAGAAAAAAAATTTTGATGGGCAGCAAGATAAAACCTATGGACTTATTTGAATTAAATGAACTGTTGAGATGAATTACAACGAAATTAAATAGTCTGTGTTCACCTAAAACAATAAACCAGTAGAAAGATGTAAGTATTTAAAAAAAAAACACTGTACTTCTGTTTTATAGAGTAAAAGCACCATATTCCGTCGTAGTTTAGGGTTTTTGAGTTTGATTATAAATATCAGAGGAACGAATTAAGTTATATCATGCCTGGTATTTTTAAGGCTTGTATTGATATGTCCTGAATGATAGGCATATATTTTTTTACAAAATGAAATGTCATTTTTAGTAAACAAAAATATTTTTTTAAAATTGTCAAAATCTCCTAATTCCGACGTATGTATATGTACTCAGACTCAGGCCTTATTCCGACCTAAGAGGTCCTTTATTCCGACGTATATTTTTATATTGTATTATTTAAATAAAAGTGGTTGTAATTAACACAAAAAATATTAAACAGAAATAGTTATATAGATTATATATTTATATTTATTTATTTAAGTAATAACAATATTTAAAATTAATATATATATATATATATATATATTAATCGATTCACAACGTTCTACGACGTCTTTCGATACCCAGTCGCCATCTATCCCTGTCTCTCCATGCATCCTCATCCAAGTTACTCTCTCTCATTTCCCTATCTACGCCTTCTCTCCAGCTTCTTCTTGGTCTTCCACGTTTTTTGCGTCCCGGCGGTACCCAATTTAACAGTTGTTTTGGTAATCTATTTTCTGCCATCCTCTGTACATGACCGTACCATATTAGTTGTTTTGTCCTAATGTCGTCTATAATTGTGTGTCCTACTCTCATTATCTCTCTAATACGGTCATTTGTTATTCTTTCTCTTCTGGACTTTCCTGCAGATCTTCGCCAAAAGTCCATTTCTGTGGCTTTTAACATTTGCTCTGTTCTGGTTTTTATTTGCCAGACTTCACTGCCGTATGTTATAATGCTGCGGATTATGGTATTATATATTTTTTGTTTGTTGGCTTTGGATATCGTTTGATCCCAGAGGACTCCATTTAGCATCGATATTGCTCTCCTACCTTGTATGTTTCTGTGTCGTATTGCGTGATCCAACGTTCCGTCATTTGAAATATGTACACCTAGATATTTATAGTTGTCAGCAATCCTTATGTGTTCCCCACTTTGTAATATTAAGTCTTGTTGTATACCTCCTATACACATGGTTTCTGTTTTATTTATGTTTACTTCTAGCCCCCATTTATTGTATTCTTCTATGAGCTTCCTTGTCATGTATTCTAGGTCGTCGCAATCCTGGGCCATTACTATCTGATCATCTGCGAAACACAGTGTATATAGGGTTTTATTGTTGTTTAGTGGGATGCCCATTCCTTCACATTTCCTTTTCCAGACCTTCAATACCTGTTCAAGGTAAATTTTAAAGAGCGTTGGTGAGATGCAACAACCCTGTTTCAACCCTTTGGTTACCTTGATGTTTTCTGAGAGTTTATTCCCTATTTTTATTCGAGCCTGTATGTTGGTATATAGTTCCTTAATTGCCTTTATAATGTTTATGTTAATGTTGCTCAATTCTAAGGCTTCCCAGAGACGTTTAAGGGGGACACTATCGTAAGCTTTTTTGAGGTCGACATACAGTAAATGCACTTCTTGATTCCTAGCGGTTTTCTTTTCTATTAATTGTGTTAAGCAGAAGAGATGGTCTACCGTTGATCTCCCGGCTCTAAAACCTGCTTGCTCCTCTGCTTCTATATCTTTGTACTCTTTTTCAATTATGTTTTTTATTACTGCACCATATATCCGACTCAAAGAGCCTGTGACCGCTATTCCCCTATAATTTTCACAGTGGTCTTTGCTGCCCTTTTTATGTATTGTTGAAATGTAAGATTCTTTCCACTCTGCTGGAGTTTCCGCTCTGTTAATACATTTCTGGAATAACCTAGTTAGTTGGTAGACTAGTAGCTTACTTCCATATTTTACTAGCTCAAAAGGTATTTCGCCAGGACCGGGGGCTTTTCCGTTTTTTAAATTCTTGCAAATTTTTGCTACTTCCAGTTCTTGTATTCTTATCGGGGATGCCATTACCTCTACCTTAGTGTCTATGTTATCACTGTCTATTTAAAATTAATAATGTTATAAAAAAAACAGAAATTTGTAACTTTGTAAGAAAAGCACTTTATCATTGGTACAAAAAAAACATTTACAAATTTAAAAACTTACATTAAATAAAAAAAAACTTTGGCATCTAAAACTTAAATTTATACATATCATTAAAAAAATATGGCACTTTTATTCTAAACCTTTTATCTCAGGAACAGAGTAAAATCCTCTCTTATTTATAAGGCTGGGAGCACTTATGCAAGAAATAATTTCCTTCTTTTTGTTATACTCAATGGTTGGCCATTTCCAATATATTCCAATTTTTTCCATTGCTTTGATCAAAATTTTTTTTGTTTTTGTCAATAACTTGGCCTGGAAAATATTTATCTTCATTAACTACTATTACGTAATCATCCTACTGATAATCGCTCTTTTTTTTGTAATCACTTTCTACCTGTTCCTCTTTTCGTTTGTCTGAAAACAATTTTGCAGTATCTTCTCTGTTTTTATCTAACTGTTCTTTCACTGTCGTTAAATTTTCATGTTTCTTCTGCTTGTAATCGTTCTTGTTTTATTTGTTCTTGGTGTACTCCTTTTATTTTTTTACCGATTAATTTATTAGTGTTTGTTATTTTCATTTTCTTTTCATTTTTTTTCTTTTTTTTCTTTTTTCTTTTCCTCTTTTGCCATTTTTTCGGCTTCAAGTCCTCTTTGATACTCTACAAACTCATCAACTATTGCAACAGCCGGTGTTATCTTTTTTGTAATACTTATTAGCTGAGTTCTAGACACTAAAAATCCAGCTTCTCCTAGAAAATGAATCCAATCAATTATTAGGCTTTCTTCTTCGGCTGTTAAGATAGGTGGTTTTTCACTTGGCTTAAAAATATCTCTCTGTTGTTTTTTATTCTTCAATGTAGTCTGTGGTATTCCGTAAATTCGGGAGGCTTTATATACAGACATACCTTGCCGCATTTTATTATGTGAATACCGTTTTTTTGTCTTATTTATCGGTTTAGCTATTGATGTATTTTGCTAAAAAATTAAAAAATGGGTAGGCATAAAAAAATTATAAAATGTACATATTTATTTGTTTACTGTTAAAACAACCAAAACAGTAATTAAGTATACGAGTCGGAATTACTTTTTGGACTGGATAAAAAGTCTCCTTATGTCGACGTAATTTTTATAAAGGTTTGTCATATTTGTATTATTACTAATTAAAACACAAAAAATGCAATTTCAAACATACTTTGGTTCTATTTTAACAGTATTTTTATTATACAAGAGTTTTTTTAGTATAATTGCAAACATTAAGTTTGTTGTAAGTATAACTTTTATCTAAAAACATCTTTTTCAAACATTCTTTTAACATAACATTGCTCCATGTTCTAGTGATAAATGTATAGAACGTATTTTGCTCATAACTATTGTTAATGCCCAACTTAAAGTTTACATATATTTTTTGTATAATTGCAATTTATTTAGATTTTAAATTTTGATTTGAATACAACAGAAGAAAATCCTTATTTCGACGTAATACGGCGACATTAGCTCTGGTAACAAAAATGAGCCCTTATTTCGACGTATTTATTTATACGTATTTTTAACAAGTTTATGTTACAATAATAAAAATCAAATAATCGTGGTTTACTCCTTCAATTTTACGCAGTTGCGTAATCTAACAAACACTGTAAAGACTCACGTTGATTGTGCTTAGATATTTTTGGTCAGTTTAAAGAAATTGACCGACTAAGTTTACCCTAAGAAATACGGCGGGATTAAGGCTCGATTCAGCGTACGTCGGAATATGGTGCTTTTACCTTAATACACTTAATCAAGGCTGTCATTATATAAAATACTATTATAATATTTAGTTTAACTAGACCACCTCCTCCTATGCCTTGGGGACCATATTTGATGTCCCTTGTCCGTCTTTTAATATTTACCTCCCTTCACTTAAAGTCTAAAATAACATTTAACTTAATAACATATAACTTAGAAGAAAGACTACTGGCCCTTATTTTAACCATTAGTGCAGAAGGAGCAGATTTAGTGGAGGCTGGAATCCCTCAAAATTTAATTAATTCAGTTGAAGAAATACCAGACACATTATATTTATAAATATTGAGTCTGATACTATACCTACTTATAATGAGACCTAAAATACACCTTCATATAATGAAGCCGGCAATGCAACTATAATATATGATGAGACTGTAAACATAGTAAATTAAGAAATATTCATAGTATTTTTTAAACTCTCAAAATTAATTAATATTTATTCATTTTAAGAAATTCTCAACCAAGGAAGCACCTTAATTGGAAAAAGTAAACTTGCCTCTTCCTGTTGGAAATGAATCAAGAGAAGAAAAAAATACAAAGGAAGAGGGTTAAAACTAGAAAAGTTTGTGCTGAACATACAATAAACCCACACAATTAGCAATTGCAAAATTTAGCAAATTTGCAATTGCCTGCTCTCAGGGCCGGATTAACACTTTTGCCGCCCATGGGCCAGAGGTCTGCCTGCCGCCCTAGCGGGGGTGCAACACCGGGGGGGGGGGTCCGGGGCCCCCCCCCGAAAAAAATTGAAATTTAGAGGCAAAATAACGCATTTTGGGACATTTTCCAGCGCTCAACTGTCTCTTGATATTGTAGTTTTATGACTATTTTGGCTGAGAATGATTGATTTGGAGTGAAGTGAAAATTCGGCTTCGTTACTCGGCGACGGCTCACCTGTGAATGTGCCCGCAGGCTTTGAGCCATAATCGGTCATTGCTGTCGATTTATGGGCAAAAACAGGACAGTTAGGAAGGGGCTAAAATTAGTAAAAGGTGTACAGAGTAAGACTGCAAAATAAATGATAATTTCTGTATTGAATATAGGATAATAACAAATATATACAACATCGAAATATAACTGTTCAGAGCATACAAATCACATATCCAAACAAATAACTTACTCACTAAATTAGCTTTGTTAAAGTAAATATAACTTAAAACTTCTTCTTTCTTGCACGTGCATTGGAAAAATCATCAACAACTGCACTGAAATCGAGTTTTGTTGTCAGTTCATGTTCTATGGCTAAAACAGCCAGGCTGACGAGTCGTTCTTGAGTCACTGTTGAACGCAGATAGTTTTTTACTCTTTTCAAGGTCGAAAACGATCTCTCAGCAGAACAGTTTGTAGCAGGAGTTGTCAAAAACATTTTCAAACCAATAGCCACGTTGGGAAACAAGTCCTGTAGATTTTTTTCTATCAAAAATCTGTACAAGTTTGATAGTGAAAAGTCTTTTTCGGCTTCTTTGTAGTTTCCTCGGATCAGAAGTCCTTTCAGATGGATGCACTCGCATATAAACTCTGACTCTTCAATGTCTTCAATATAGATTTTCTGCAAAGACGTCGCGTTAGCAGTAATTTCTTCGGTAGTTAGAGTCTTTAATTTTGTTAGAAATGAAAACTTTGCAACGAAGTCTGTGTACATAGAGATCCTTTTGTCTAACTGAAACTGAAGTGTTTCCACGATGATGTCATAACTTTGTTGAAGACAATTTCCCCTAATGTCATCATCCTCATCATAAGTTCTTTCTTCATCTTCTTCTGAAGATTCATCAAAGAACCTCTTTCTTTTCGCCTTTCTTTTTGGGCGATCAAAATCTTGCTGCACCTGCGGCTGCGTCTCTTGTGGAAGTTCTGGCTTATCCATTACTTATTCAACTCATTGTGAAACCTGTACGTATGGCAACATGCCGAATTACATTTTTCCTTATAGAGAACGGAATTAGCTAGAAAATCGAAATTTGCCTTAACATTTTCAGAAAAATATGCTCTACACGAATTTAAAACATAAAGAAGAATTTTTCCCATACGGGCCCCAAAAACCAAAATGGCAATTGATACTTAACAATATTTAGCCTATTCAGAGAAAGCAAAAAATATAGTTTTTTTGCACAAAGTGCTTCTCTTACTACCACAAAGTAAAATGGCGAAATATGCAAAATTAAATAGCCACAAAATTTGACAACTTACGGCCTTACGGCCTACACAGCACAGCTCTCACCGTCTCACTACTCCTTACACCAGTGCTAACTGCTGCTGCATAAACTTATCTGAACCTTTAGATGTAAGATCTATATTAACTTACATTACCATTACTATTAACAAATAAATATTTCTTACCTCACAAGTTACAATTTCAAAATGTTACTCCGCTCAAAACAAATTACAAAAACGTTAAACCTAAACAGTTAGACAGACTGCAGTACGTGGAGTTGAGACCAGACAACCGAATGACAATGGCGCGTGGCGGTGATGGAGTTGGTGGGGGGAGGGAAGCGGCAAGGCGACAAGACGCCTGCCATCAGCCAATGCTAGCAACTACTACGATCCCACAACTAAATTTCCCGTGCGTAGCGTACGATACAGACTGCCGCCTCGCCCCTTCGACTCACTTGGATAGAGTGGCGTAGCGTAGTGTACTGCGACACATTACACCACGCAGAGTGTCGCGTTATAAATGAATAATAAACAATAAAATAGTTTTTTAATATTTAATGCTCAGGTTCACTGGTCTTGATAATCGATAATAAAGCTTTATAATCAATCAAAAATAATTACACTTTTTTTTTCTCAAATCCGCCGCCCCAAAATTTTGCCGCCCTGGGCCGCGGCCCAGTTGGCCCGTGCCTTAATCCGGCCCTGCCTGCTCTATTAGATGTTTAGCCACAGTTTTAAACCAATTGGCTAAAAACAAGTAGAAAAGAGACAAAAATAGTTTTACTCATGTTGTTACCACAGACCACATATAATCAAAAGACTGCCCTCTCTCTTTAATATTTTGGCTTTATTATATGTGCTGCCATCTGTAGTTGTCATGACATATTAGGAAAGATAGTTAAGCAGAACTCTATCAATTTTAATAGCGGTAAACTCAAAAGTTATACCTTTTCATTTCAAAAATCCCCATATGTAAAACATCCTAAGCCCAAAATAACAATTTTAGGTGTTTGGCCCTTAATCCCTTTTTTAGGTAAAAAATACTTTAAAAATGATGAAATGCCAATAACCTAAAATTGTTACCTCTGGCTTGAAATAATTTTTAGAAGTTTTTGGTTAATAAATAAAACAAGATATTAAAAAGAACACGTTTTATTTAATCTTGTAATTATAGGTACAAGTAATAAAGATTTGTGTCACAAAGATCAGTTCCTTTTATATTTGTTTTTTGAATATTTAGCAAATGCCATTTTATGTAAAGGATAGTGATCTTTGTGACGCAAATTTTAACCATTTATCAAATTGGTAACATTTCTTAGATACATATAAACTATAATATTTATGGATATACTTATCAAAGTTTTATGATTTTCCAAATGATCACTACAAAACAGTGAAAGCAATGGAGTTGTGTCGATATTTTTAAGTAACTCTTTTTTTAAATTGTATTTTAATATAAACCGAGGCAGCATTTCTATTATGGAATTAGTTATTTTTTTAAACAACTGCAAAAATTGACTAGATGGGTGCATTAAATTGCCATGCCTATTCTCTCTTTCCCTAATTAATGTATTTTCAACAATAGAACTTTATGCACTCATCCTATTCTTGCAATTTAAACAGTTATATTTTTTAAATATTTTTTTATGACTACCCCGGCTACATATGGAGTAGCTAAGTCCCATTTGCTGTCACTAATTTGAGTGTCATTTGGTTTGTAAATTGGTTCATTTACAATTGGACAAATTTCATTTTCTCCCTGTTCATTAATAAATGATTTTAGATTGTCCAGTAGGCCTTCTGATTCATCCTCCTCACAGTTAGCACCCACAGAGTATGGTGATGTAAAATTGTTGACAATCAGGGATTTTGTTGTGGAAATAAATGAGGAACAAGTTGGATTTCTTGATCCATAGCTTCTTACACAAGAAAAGAAATTTTCAATGGGATCCTGATTGAAAGCTTTTGGTGACATGTATTTGAAACCTTTTTGTTGTAAGAGCTTCCAAATGTATAAAAAGCTATGAATTGAAAAAATCCAATTTTTTATGGAAGGGATTGTTGTTGGTTTAGGATTATCAGGTGTAGTGTAATAAAGGGATCGTATGAAGGGAATGCAAGAATTCCAAAAGGTGACATGAGGGGACTTTGTACTTACCACACTCCGTAGTTGCTTCCCATCTGGAGGTGATAATGAACTACCATTGACACTGTCAAATAGCTGATCGAATTTCAGAAGAAGGTCAGCGGTCTCAGCAGATTTTGGATCAATATAAAATGAAGAGTCCAGTTCACTGGCAATCTTTGCACAAGCATGCATTGCAGTTGCTACTGTGTGGCTGAACACCTGTGTACAATTCTTCACCTTCATTTTTTTTTAATTTTATTGGGCAAGATATGTTCATCAGTCAATTTAATGAACTGGCTGTATGGTCCCTGTTCACGATCCATTCTATAAAGATCCATTATATGTGACCAGGAGGCTTTTTTTTGTTAATCCCATCTAGGGTAAAATGTAGATCTTTGGTCAATAAGTTATTTCTTATATTTTTCAATAAATATAGTAGCAACTACAAAAAGACCTATACTTCGAATACTTCGAATTATCTCCTTAATAAGCCTTTTTAACGTAGGTGTTGGTGTCGAACTTTCACAAAAAGTGACACATACAACCTGCTTCCATTTTCTTTTTATACCCTTGATCATAAACACAAGAGCGTGATCTACAAATGCAGCACGTCTGTCTGAGCCACCAAAATCTACAAAGCCATCAACACAGTCCTTGCTTGAATTGTATTGCAATCCAGGCTGAATTGACATTTCATCAAACATTAAAACACAGTATTTTTCTAGTTCACCCAGTTTACTTACTGCTTTTTGTAAATTATTTAAAATTTTATTGTTAATTCCACAAGAAAGAGGAATTTGTTGTAACAATTTAGAAAGCGTTTTTCGTGAACGTAAACTGTATAAACTAAATAAGTACCTATAGCCTTTACCACTTTTCTTAGCTAATGAAAGAGCTAAAATTTTATCATCTGTGGTGTATCTTCTGCCTCTAGATTTTTTCTTTTGATTTTTTATTTGATTGTTAATAAAATTTATTGTTACTGAATTTAAATTTTTAAATATATTATTTATATTGCTCTGGTTGGCAGTTAATAATCTTAATTTCTTTTTATTTTGGCTACATACAATTTTTCTACGATGTGCTAGCCGTCGGAGATTTTGTATTTTATTACTGACATCAAAATTTTTGATCCTAGTCCTACGACATGCTTGTGCTTCTAAAAAATAGAAGTATATTAATATATAAAAAAATAAACAAATTAACACAATAACTTCATTTTTATATGAGACCAGCTTGTCGAAGGATTAACATTTTAAATAAAACACCTTTACAATTTAGCCTTGAGAGAAGTTACTGTTACATAATAATTTTGTTACATTTTTACCTTCTATTTGTTTGGGTAGTATAAACGAACTTGATGATTCTGAAGAGCGATCTACAAAATGTGAAGTACCTGGTTCCTCTTCAAAATATATTTTTTTTTGGCGGGTCATCTTTTTCATCGCTGCGAAATTTCCTCATGATTTCTACAAAATTTGAATAATATAAATGAATGTAGGTTAAACAAAAATTAGTATTAATTACCTCTTATTTTTTGGGGCGTTTTAATAACATCCTTGGTGGGAAATGCAAAACAATTTACTTTAGTATTATCTTCTTCAAATTCTGCAGAAATAAAAAAATACGTTATTATAATTCTACTAAAATAAGACGAAAAAACTTACCAGGTAAATGTAAAGGTAAAGTAGGCAGTGCAAATTTTTTAAGTTTATTTCCTTCTTTGCAAATATTTTCAAAATGAGTACTGCAAACTGTTTTCCTCTTAAAATATTTCTAGACTGATTGAATAATGTTGGATTATTAATCCTTTTCGGCCACAGGTCCTTTATTCTTTCATCCGCAGGAATATAATGCCTGTAAATATTTTAAACAAAATTTAAGATATTTATTTTGATTTGATTTGTTATAAAAAGAAATATACGGAAACTTTTAATATAACTAACCTTTGGGCTTCTCTGTTGGTACACAACAACGAACAAATCCCATCTTATAATTATTATTGTCAAAAACACAAAAACAAAATAACACAACTCTACAACTCAACAAAAACAAACACCACAAACACCATTTACAGTCATAAACAACGTAAACCACAGCACACCCTCTAGCAGGCTAACTCTTCTACTAATTATCAGATCTAATATATTAGTACTGGGCCCACCCGCCTCATGTTGCGAGCGCTAGTGTACGTGCAGCCCAGAACACAGAACTATACAAATTTTATTGATATTTTTGGAAAGTTGGGTTTTAAAGAAAACTTCGACGTTGTTCATCAAGTTTATATTAAATAAATATACATAAAAAATATATAAATAAATAAGAACTATAAAAAATTAAATTTACTTTTTTCTCTTGATTCTATTTATATAGGATTTGTTTGCCTGTACTTTTATTGGGTCAATGTAGGAGGCATTCTTGACCCTATGTAAATATTTTTCATATTTGAAGACTTTGCCTGCAGCTATTTTATTCACTTGTTTGCACCAAAGAAAGATAGTGCATCTAATTATCAACCTGCAGGCTTTTTCTCCACATGTAGATGGAGCTTCCAAAGACACCGTTGTGGATGATGGTAGAATAACTGAAGTATCTGAAATCAAATAATTTTATTCACTTACAATATAACTTGAAGTTGTATCTACTTACCAGATAAAAGTAGAGTTGGGTAGGCACCTGGTTTCAACTCTTTCTAAAATCCCGCGTTATGAAACTGCTGGTCAAAATGTTGATGGCACACTCTATAATTGCCATAAAGTTGTTCTGGAGTTTTCTCCTTTAACACAGGATTGTTTATATTCTCCATCCAAAACGATGCCTCTTACTTGTTTGATCGTACCAACTAGGATCACAACACTATATAATTTTGAAATAATTGTTAATATTTAAATATTAACACACAATACTTACACTGCTCTAATTCTCTTATAATACAGAAAACAATTAAAAAGTTCATAAACTAAAATATAAAATTCAATAAACTGGAAGAAACTTTCACAAATAATAACGAATTAATCAATTTAACGATAATCAACGGAAAAAGCACAGGCGAAACACAATTCAAAATTCAAACGTTAACGGTTAACAATTAAAAATGAAATGACAAATCATGATTAGTTTATAAATATGTGATGACTGTTCACGTTACCTCCGATTGGGCGATACTGTAACGTCACGCTACAGATACGCCCTCAAGTGGGTGGGCGCAGTAATATAACTTGGATACAAATTGTAGATAAGGGCCGGTTGTACAATTCGAGCTCAACGAGGGCTTAAGCTTGAACCACCTTTGAGCCAAAAGTTGCTTCGAATGTCAGTTGTACAAATGCGGTTCAGGAGTGGATCTGTCGTTCAACTGTCGCTCATGTAGAGCTCATCAATTTGTTGGTTTAAGCTTCGGCTTAAGGATTTCGCACGTTTTCCCGGGATAATTTGACATTTTAACATAGCCTTACTTTCTTTATTTTATTTTTTAACTTGTTTTTGTTTTACTAAATTTTTGAAGTTGCATAGTGAGTTATATTTGTCAAAATATGGAAGAATATTTAAATATATTGACAGATGATGAAGATATGTTGCAGCTAATAGATGTTGTTGAACGGCAGCGAAAACGTAAAATATTTCGAGCTCGTGAAAATAATTTCGACAAATGGGATGACTCCGAATTTATAAAAGATTTCGTCTTACAAAAAATGCAGTACGATTTGTGTTAGAAAACATAGCAAATGAGATAATGCACCCAACAGAAAGGTTGTATCTGAAACCTTCAGTTTAGTTAAATATGTAATTAAATTTTTTTTAATGTTACAGGAATAATGCCGTTTCTTCCGAAGAAATGTTGTTTGTTGCCTTACGGTTTTATGCAACTGGATCTTTTTTGCAAGTAGTTGGTGATTTTGTTGGAATTGATAAATCAACAGCGTCAAGAATAGTGTATAAAGTTAGCAGGGCAATAGCTAAATTACATACGACTTTTATAAGAATGCCAGAAACCGAAGAAGAAATGAGAGCTTATAGTACTGAATTTTATAACATTGCCCGTTTCCCCAAATGTATTGGAGCCCTTGATTGTACACACATAAAAATTTGTTCCCCGGGTGGTAATCAAGCAGAAACATATCGAAATAGAAAAAACTTTTTCTCCCTCAATGTTCAAACAGTATGTGATGCAAATTGCAAAATTCAAAACATTGTCTGCCGATGGCCCGGATCTTCACACGATAGTACCATTTTTCAGAATTCACGAATAAGAGCACAGTTTGAAAATCGAAACTATGGGAGCTATTTACTAGTAGGTGATAGTGGTTATGGAAATAAATCCTATTTAATCACACCATTAGGTAAGGTTAAAAAATTATTTGCAGATAAATGAGTAATTTGGTTTTGGTCCTCAGGTAATCCAGTTACACCAGCAGAACAATTATTTAACGAATCCCAAATACGAACACGGAATCCAATTGAAAGAACATTTGGAATCTGGAAACGAAGATTTCCAGTTCTTGCATTTGGAATTCGTCTAAAACTGAACAAAGTCGAAGCAATTGTCATTGCTACAGCTGTGTTACATAACATAGCTACACTTTTAAAAGATGAATTACCACCAGTAGAAGCAGTTGAAGAAGAAGTTGTGCAATATGCAAACAATGTAGACATTGAGAATGTTAGGCATGAAGTAAATGCAATTAATAACGGAGTTAGATATCAATTAATTCATGAATATTTCAATGCATTGATATAAAGCTACAATAAATGTTTATAAATAAATAGCTGAGCTTGTTTTATTTTTTCCATTTATCTAATTATATCAAATGTTGACAAAACGACATACTTAATATTTAAATTGACATATAGAAATGAAGTCAATGAAACTACGTGATATCTATTGTCTTGAATTCATGCTAACATCGTTTCAGTTGGTTACAACCATCTTTAACTATTCTCATAATCATATATAATCCAGCATAATAAATTGGTGTTGACACAATAATAATAAATAAAACCCATATAATCAAATCATTTTTTATTAATCTTATTTTTTTGCAATTGCAAGATTTCCATTTTCAATTTGTGCTCTTCATCCATATATTGCAGTTCTTTATCTGCCTTTTGTTGGACTATGTTCATATCTTGGATATGTTTTTCCCTCATAAACTGAAGCTTCAGTTTGTTCTCTTGATCTGTAAAATCCTTTTTTGCCTCCTCTAGACGACACTTGGCATCTGCCCATTGCGATACTCGTTCAGATGCACTCGTATCTCTCTCTCGTTTCCCTACAAAGTAGAGTTTTTTATTAGTAAGAAAAATAAGTGCAATTATAATAGAAAAGAAAGAACTGTCAACAAACAACACTTACTTTTATTTTTTGCAAGTTGTAAACTTTCAGATTTTTTGATCTTAGCATCTTGGGTGTGTATTTTGCCCAGTTGGTACTAGCTGAAAACAAAATTATTTTTGTAATAAGATAATAGGTATTAGTCTTGGGCATTGGGAGCGCTGAATTTAGTTCGAAATTATTTGGCAAACTAGTTCGCTCTTTTAGTTCGTTAGTTTTTTCTCAATATTTCAGTAGAGATAATTAAAAAATACGACGCATACAATACAAATCACATTTCTATTTATGCTGTGACTAATCACAGATAATATGAATTAATAAAACTTTAACCATAGATTATAAATTACATACAGTCGGTTGGTCATGAAATACCACTCCGTAATAGAGAGGATGCCAGAAAAATAAATATAAAGAACTTATATCGAGATCATCAACGAACTAGTGCGCATAATTCACTTAAAGGAGCGCTCTTGTCATCTAGTTCGTAGTTTTTTAGCGAACTACCCAAGCCCAATATGTATGCATATTTTTAAAACTTAACTTACCATCCGTGTTTGTAGCTGACTCGTTCATCATCAGGACACTACTGGTACTTTGAGATGCAGATAAACCATAATCATGGTCTTTATGATGTCCTCTTGGCTCATACATACTTTCTGTAAAAAATATTTAAAGTTTACATAATGTATTTGCTTTAAAGCTGTATTGATATATCTTACCAGTCTCTTCAGCTACTACTTCAATAATATTTTCTTTTAATTCATTTAAAAGTCTGTTTTCTGATGGCTCTTCCAATATAACTAAAAAACAATGTACATAAATTATCTATACATACAAGTGGAAATCATTGAAACTCACTATCGGTATCTCCATCAAACTCCGAAACAGTCCCCTCAATTCTTACACCTAGGATTTCCTTCATTTCTTTATCCATATCAGTGAATTTGACTTCCAAGGGTGGGCCTCCTCCAGTTCCAAGTGAATAGCATCTTTCATCTGCAAATTTCTTCTTTACTCGCTTTTTGATGTTGTCATATTTCTTCCGTAACACCTCTTTTGATCGGTACACTTCTCCAGATGCCCCATTAAATTCAGTTTCTACAATTTTCCAGCACTCTGCCTTTTCATTATGAGTTCTCATGTCTGTCATCTTACACTCCAAAATATGTTTATATTTTTTTACGAGGCTTATTAATAAAGACTCCTCTTTGGCATTAAAGTTGACAGATCTTTTTTTAAAGTCCATTATTCTAGGATCCAGCAAATTTTAAGAAAACTTAAAAAACAAACACCGCAATCCTCAAACAGAAAAAAAGATATCAGCTGATATCAAAACGTTCAATATGGACATTGCGCATGTTCGAATGATACCAACCTAAACGTATCTTACATTTCTTCGGCTTTATTGAGCCTGTCATGAATTTACATTTGTACAACAGTCGACGAGCTTAAGCTCAAGCTCAGGCTTACATGGGGTTTAGTTAAGCTCCGGCTAAGCTTGCGTTTGTACAACTGGCCCTAAGAGTTAAACTGCTAGGAGGGTGTGCTGTGACGTAAACAATGGCCGACAAATTGACAATTGATCACAGAGCACAGAAGTTTGGCACAGAATTTGACAAACAGCTTAAACAATCTTACCATTTCATTTGTGCTGCCAACATAAAATTTCAGTTATTTACGGAAACAATGCCATCTTTAACAAAAATCTTTACTATGCCTTCAATCATAACCCATAACAACTACAGATGTCGCTGTATAACGTGTACAGCTTTTTTCACGAGTAACGACGAAAACAGACGGAGCGGTTTGCGCCGAGTCGGCACAAAAGCGGCTCAAAACACACGAAGCGTGAAAGCAACTAGCGACTGAAAAAGTTTTTAGCCATTTCTTTCGCTGTTGCCTAGTTGTGCACATTGTGTAGAGTAGCGAGATGGCTTCTTCTGAATCTTCTGATGACAGTGATGATTTATTTTTCTAACGACCCTTGGCATGCTGTATAATAGAACTTTTTTCCACCAAATTTCCCTTTTTTTCTTCGCCACATGAAAGTCAGGCTCATCGATAACAACTGGCGCCGAATCAGTTTCTTGGTTTGGGAGGCGGGATCCACATTATCCAAAGATGTCTCTGTAGGCCGGCGATGAATCACATCCCTCAAAAACGCCAACTGGTTGGCGTACATATATACATTCTTGCCCTTTCGAGCTTGTCCAGACTTTCCCTTTAAATCTCGAGAGTACCTATCTCTTATATGCTTCCACTTCTTTTGAAGATTGCTACCTAAAGATACGTAAATAATTTTAAAGCTACGCATGTAAGCTAAAAGTGGCGATTACAGATTTTAAATGTGTTTTCCGAAATAGTTTGCCTGGTAGTTTTTATTGAAACACTCTGTATTTCATATATTTTTTTTTAATTTTTAATATCGAAACCTTGTATCTTTTTATTCCAGATGCCTAGCAACTGGTTGTTCATTTGTTGATTTGCACTATGCTTTTAGAGTTGGAAAATCAACAACAAGTTTGATTGTTCAGGAAGTTTGTAGTGCAATATGGACACACGGTAGATATATTGCTTTTTTGCCATTAACTACTGAAAAATGGCTTGAAATATCTGAAGGATTTGAGAAAAATGCAGATTTTCCACATTGTATAGGAGCGATCGATGGAAAACATATTAGATTGGTAAATCCTGCGAATAGTGGCTCTATGTTCTACAACTATAAACAATATTTTTCAATGGTACTTTTTACAATGTGTGATAGCAATTATTTATTTACATTTGTCGATATTGGCTCATACGGAAAATCTAGTGACTCTGGGATTTTTAAAAATTCCACACTATATGAAAAAATGGTAAATGGTACACTGAGCATACCCACAGCAACGCCCATCGAAGGAGATTTGATAGACTATCCATTTGTAATCCGAGGAGATAAAGCCTTTCCCCTATCTGAAAATTTGCTTAGACCGTATGGTGGATCAAATTTATCTTTTGAAAAAAGAATTTTCAATTACAGATTGTCAAGGGCTCGAAGATATGTTGAATGCACATTTGGTTTATTGACTAATAAATGGAGAATTTTCCACAGACCGCTTAACGTAAATGTTGATTTTGCCCAAGATATAATAAAAGCCTGCTGCGTACTCCATAACTTGGTCAGGTTAAGAGATGGACATCATGAAGATAATAGTACATCGGCAAACAACTTGAAAAATTTAGGCGCTGATTCGTTAAGCAGAGGAAATCCAAGAGCACTAAACTGTAGAGAAGAATTCACCAACTATTTTGTTAATATTAATCCGTTAAGAGTGGCAAAATGCAAAAATATAAAATATATCAAATCATATACTCAAATGCTAATATGATTTTGTTTTATATTAATTAATAAATTTTGAATTTACATTATTACCTATATTTTTTTTCCTCCTGAGTAGCATTCTCGTCAACAAATGTGTTAAGGATTATGAACGCACCCCATTTATTTCTCTCTCTTTTTAATTGTCAATGTCACTTTACTGTCATTCGTGAAATAAAAGTCGAAGTATTGTTTCTCTGAATTTAATCTTTTATTTCCATGAAAAACCTTTCATGGTAGCATCGCAGTGGTTACGATCCACGGAAAAATGAATCCAGGCAGCTCAAATATGTTCAACATACCGAAACTAACCGGTCGCGACAACTATGCGACATGGAAGTTCGCCGTGCAAACATACCTGGAACATGAAGATCTTTGGCAGTATGTGGTGTCTGAGGCTAAAACGGATGCGTCGGCGTCTTCTACAAAGGAAGTCAAGGCTAAAGCGAAGTTAATTCTGTTGTTGGACCCTCAAATCTACGTCCATATTCAAGATTGTTCGAGTGCCAAAGAAGTATGGAAAAACCTCGAAAAAGCCTTCGATGACAGTGGTTTAGCGAGAAGAGTGGGTCTCCTGAGGGATCTCGTCAACACAAATCTCGAATCGAGTGACAGCGTTGAAGATTACGTGAGCAAAATCATGTGTACTGCACACAAATTGCGAAACATCGGTTTTGAGGTTAACGACGAATGGCTGGGCACCCTGATGTTGGCTGGTCTCCCTGAAGTTTATATGCCCATGATCATGGGATTGGAGAGTTCTGGAGCAAAAATCAGCGCCGATCTTGTGAAAACAAAGCTGCTGCAGGAGGTTAAGTCTACAAATCCCAGCACTGCTTTCTATACACACACAAAGAAAACCAGTAACGCTGATCAGCAGAAGAAGTCAAAGGGACCACGGTGTTTCAACTGCAACAAGTTCGGGCACATCGCTAAATACTGTAAACTTCCTAAGAAAAATAAAACTAACGACCACGAAAAGACAAATTTTGTCGCTGCTTTCTCCGCTACTACCGAAAATGACAGTCAAAAATGGTATATTGACTCTGGTGCATCCATGCATATGACTGGAAAGAAAGAATGGTTGTACAACGTCACCGAGCCATCAGTTAAACAAATAACAGTTGCGAACAGTGAGCCACTTGTAGTAAAAGGGGTTGGGTGTATAGACATTACTCTAGTTCAAGGAGAGAAGATTCAACTAAAGAATGTGTTATTTGTTCCTGGACTAGCTGCCAACCTACTTTCAGTGAGTACTATAGTGAAGAATGGACATAAAGTGATCTTCAATGACAATGGTTGTGATATATGTGATAACAATGGGAAGTATATTTGTTCTGCGATTCTCAGGAATAAACTGTATATATTGGAAACAGTAAACAAATCAGAAACTGCCCATTTAACCTCTGAAGTCAAAAATGAAGAAGATACTTATTTATGGCATCTACGCATGGGCCATCTGAATATGGCTGATGTTGCTAAGTTACCTGTATGTGCTGAGGGAGTGACTCTGACTGGAAGTGAAAGTGATGTCACCAGATGTATCCCGTGCTACGAAGGAAAGCAGACCAGACTTCCCTTCAAGAATGTTGGTACCAGAGCAACACAGCCACTGGAAGTCATCCATTCGGATCTGTGCGGTCCCATGGAGAATTTATCTTATGCAGGCATGAAATATTTCATTACTTTTGTCGATGACTTTACCAGAATGGTATTTGTGTATTTTTGTAGGACAAGTTGAATATAATCGAAATATTTAAGCATTATAAAATGCATGTAGAGAATATACTTGCACAGAAGATAAAAACCATAAGAACCGACAATGGCACAGAATATTGTAATGCTCAGTTTGAAAAATTCTTATCAGACTGCGGAATTACACATCAAACTTCAACACCGTACACCCCTCAGCATAACGGACTGGCTGAAAGGATGAATCGAACGCTGGTTGAACGGGCTAGATGTATGCTATTCCAGGCAAACTTAGAAAAGAAACTATGGGCCGAAGCCATTGCTACAGCCGCTTATATTGTGAACCGTTCTCCAACGAAGTCCTTGCAAGGGAAAACACCTTATGAAATGTGGACTGGGAGCAAACCGAACCTTTCCCACATGAGAATTTTCGGTTCTGAAGCGATGGTTCATATCCCAAAGGAGAAGAGGCATAAGTGGGATAAAAAGTCTAACAAAATGATATTTGTAGGATACTGTGAGAATACCAAAGGGTACCGTCTCCTAGATACCAAAACCCACAAAATACTCAAGAGCAGAGATGTAATATTTTTTGAAGACCTGAAAAATAAAAAAGTTTCAGTTGACACTACTGTACCTGTACCAATCTTGGATGACAGCTCATCACCACCAGCACCATCAGAAGACAGCACTAGCCCTGCACAGCCTGTCTCAATCCCAGGACCTAGCAGTATAGAAACATCAGAGAAGCAGCTGAGTGGACAGGATGCTGGTATGTCTCAAACTGATAAATCTAGAAAGGATTCTGATGAACAGTCTGGTAATGATGAGTGGAGTGAGTGTGAGAGTGACACTAATGACCTTGATGATACGTACCGTCCTCCACGACATGTAACTACTCAGAAGCCTACCGTTAACACTAGGATCTTGAGGTCACATGTTCAAGGTGAAGAGGATAAAACTATGTACTGTTTTCTCACAAACTTCTCAGATCCGCAGACAGTTGAAGAAGCCTTGTCATCTCCATATGCTGCAGAATGGAAAAAATGCTATGGATGAGGAATATGGCTCCCTGATGAAAAATAAAACATGGGTTCTTACTGAGCTTCCAGATGGCAAGAAAGCTCTTCCTTGCAAATGGGTATTCCGGACAAAGACTGACCATGATGGTAAAATAACCCGATTTAAAGCAAGATTAGTTATCAAAGGATACGCACAGAAACAAGGCATCGATTATGAAGAGGTGTATTCTCCGGTAGTCAGATACACTACTATTAGATACTTATTTGCTCTTGCTGCCAGATTTAACCTTGATATAGATCAACTAGATGCTGTATGTGCGTTCCTGCAAGGTGAGATTGATACAGACATATTTATGATACAGCCTGAGCTATACAAACAAGGATCCCAAGTATGCTGCTTACAGAAATCTATCTATGGCCTAAAACAAGCAAGTCGCCTCTGGAATATAAAATTAAGCAGTGTTCTTCAAAGTATGGGCCTTCAGCAATCAAAATCAGATCCTTGTTTATATTTCAACACTGAAAAAAATACTTACGTTGCAATCTGGGTTGATGATATCATTCTACTTACCGCAGACAGTAGATCAAAAAATGAACTAAAGGAAGAACTCAAGCAACATCTAGAAATGAAAGATCTTGGAAAAGCCAGTGTTTGTGTAGGACTAAATATAACAAGAAAAGAAAATATAGTAATGATAGACCAGGAAAAATATATAAAAGAAGTATTAAATAGATTTGGAATGACGGATTGCAAGACTGTCAAAACCCCTATTGAAGCTGGTGTCAAGTTTAATCAGAATACAGAGGATGATCATAAGGTTGACTTTCCATATCAACAAGCTATCGGCAGTCTTCTATATATAGCACAAGGTACCAGACCAGATATATCGTTTGCAGTAAACACTTTGAGCAGATTTAACAAGGAGCCAAAATATGAACACTGGATTGCTGTCAAACGAGTGTTCAGATATTTACAAGGAACGAAGGATCTCAAACTAGTTTTTACCAAAGATGCTAATACTAATATTACTGGATTTTGCGATGCAGATTGGGCTAGTGACACACATGATCGGAGGTCTTGCACAGGTCATATTTTTATACTACAAGGAGCTGCAATATCCTGGTGTTCTCGCAAGCAACAAACAGTGGCCTTATCTACGGCCGAGGCCGAATACATGGCTATGTCCTCCACCACTCAGGAAGCCCTTAGTCTACGACAATTGCATTCCGAATTGGGTCACCTGCAAGATAGTCCCATTATTATTTATAGTGACAACCAGAGTGCTATAAAGCTTTCAATGAACGATTGTTATTTACCCCGTTCTAAACATATAGATATCAGATTCCATTTTTTGAAAGAACATGTTAATAATTCAAATGTGAAATTCTGTTATTGTAAAGGTAGTGAAATGGTTGCTGATATTTTAACCAAAGGGACAACGGTAGATAAACATTTGTATTGTGTAAAAGAAATGGGATTGCGTTCAAGGGGAGGGTGTTAAGGATTATGAACGCACCCCATTTATTTCTCTCTCTTTTTAATTGTCAATGTCACTTTACTGTCATTCGTGAAATAAAAGTCGAAGTATTGTTTCTCTGAATTTAATCTTTTATTTCCATGAAAAACCTTTCAAAATGTGTCGGTTACCTCTTCCCAAGAACGTTTTTTTATTATTTTGTTGGAATACTCATCCGAACGCAACGCATATCCCAAATCGCAGGTCTTTTATGAATCTCATCATTCAATTTTTCGATGTCCAAATTTTCCAAATTTTTCATGGTTTCAATTTAAATCTGCTGGAGTGGCAACACTGAGACTCTCAAAAACTAATAAACGCAACGAAAACACTCTACGTCTGTTTCATACCATTGGCGAACTTGTACTGGGTGCCGATTCTCCGGCTTCGTAGAAGCGATCAAAGTGTCGGCGATTCTCCCTCCCTGATTTTCTGGGGAAGGTCCCTGAAGCTATTCTTGAATGGTGCGAATCAACCTCAATCGAGACTCCCCGTAGAATAAATGTTGACGATGTTGCCAGTGTTATTTGGAGCTTCAAAATAAGAAAAGAAGAATAATAATGTTTACAACCACTAATTAGTTGCGCAGTAACCGCAGTGCGTCGTTATTTGTTTTGGTTTTGCTTATGATTTCTTTTCTTTTGATAATTGGGTTATGGATTAATAATTTGTTGTGGATACCTAGTTTATGTATTTCAATTTAAGATATAAAACTCAGGCAAATATAGATATATAATGTTGTTCTTTGCGAATAATTAAGCTTTTTTAAAATATTTATCTTTCCCTACTTTTAAATTGAAAATACCCTGTGCAGTTTTGAATACTCTTGCCCTTTAACCTAAATTATATGTATCAAAAAATTTACCTTCTTTACTCTTTTAGCATGGAGAAACATTAGTTTTGTTTGGGTAAACATCAAATTTGGTTCAACTATTTCCAAAATATAGAAAGTTGAAAATAGTATTTTGTTACTTTCAGAGGCTGTAGAACCAAATCCATTTTTTAAAGTCAAATGCAAATATTACTGAGAATATTTTTAGTTCCTTTTTTTGTAAATTTAATATACTTACCTAGTCACCATAATTAATTTTTAAAGTATTTTGTTTCTTTTTTTCTTTTTTATCGTCCATTTTATATATTAGTCCAATCCACGAACTTAAGTTCGTGATCCAATCTCTAACTGAATTTAAAAAAAAGTAACTTTAAAACTTAAAAAAAGCAAAATTTTCCAAACAAACGAAAATACTTGTATAAAACAAAAAATTATACCAAACACTGACTGACAACTGACTCCAAAAACAACAATTTTCAAAGACGAAAGACAGTAAACAGCTGACTGTTCTCTTAACTTTCGTTCGTTCTATTGCTTCAAAGGGAGAGAACGATGTTCTATTAAAAATACAGGGAGGGAGCTCATCCTTTTTGTCGAGAATAAGGCACCATCAAGTTTTAATAGAACCACGCCCATCTTTCTCTCGGGGAGCGCTGTTCCCTGGCCCGAGAATTCGCACCCTGATGTGCCGACTACAGTCGTAAAAAAGCTTTCGTCGCATGATACACGACAGAGTACGCTCGGCGGCCGTCTCGGCTGCCGAGTCGACAAGGTACCGTCTGGTTTAAACAATAGGAGTGTCATTACGGAGCTGCCGACTCGACACAAAACGCTTCGTCTGTTTTAGCTCTAAGATTCCACAACCTGGTTGTTACTTTCAGATCAGTTTTTCTGCCAGGAATTTTATGATTGTTTATATTTTAAAATCTAGTTATGTTTTTTAATAAATATTTTGTTATAATACGTTTTGTTATAATTATATAATTATTATAATAAATAATCAAACATTTTATTTCAAAAATTCTTATAAATTGGAGGAGTACTTTTTAATAATTATAATGGCATTATTATTTCATAAAATATGGATGCATAATCATAGCCATTATTTATTGACATCTTGCTTGCCAATTGTTGTTTCTATGAATATTATTTACCTCATTGTGATCATCTAAATCTACATTTTCTTCTGCAACACTATTATCTTTTAAAATTTCTCTAACAAATATCACAGTACGCCATTTTAACACTCCTTTATTTTTTAAAGCTTTGGTTTAACATGGCTCTAAATAATACAATTTTAACGGAATCCTTTAAAATTTTAACAGAAATTTAGTTAGTGAATACCGAAATAATATTAACGTCCGTTAAAATCTTAACGCCCTCTAAACTTTAACGGAATGGTTACAGAATAGACCCCTTAGACAGTATTTTTATGATTTCTGAAATACTAACGTACCACTATTTGGATTTTTAAGATTAAAAACTTATAATTTTTAATAAATATTCCCATAAAATCGTTTTAATACTTATATTTCATTAATTTATTGAATATTATTTGGGAAATAGGTAGAGTAAAGAAAACACTATTTCAAACATTTAGTTCTATTTTTATTTTAAAAAATACATTCAAATAACTTTATTATTACACAAAATCATACCTTTGTTTTGTTTTGACAAACAAAGAAACATAACAATTTGCAGCACATTACTAGTACAAGGAAAGCGATGAAATGCAACTTCCTTTGCCATCAAAATAACTTTTATTGCACCCATATATAGCACATCTAATCCCAGGCATATTTCTATTCAAATAAGTAAAATATCTCACTAAAAACGTAAAATAAAAAATGTATTCACTATTGAATATTAACTTTGACACTCAATGATACCACAGAGTATATAATACAAACCAGAGTATCGACTCGCTGTCGGTACCTTTGATGTTTATAAAGGGTACTTCAGACTATGTGATTTATCACATGACTTATCAGAGGATTTTATCACATGAAAATGGTATGATTTTAATTCAACGTATGACTAAACCCAGTTTATGTTTACACTGTTAGGACTACTAATATGACAGCTGCAAACTGCAAATGCAAAGTTGGTTGTTTTGTGGTTGGACTTATAACTTATAACCTAAAACAAAGTGAATCTGAAGAAAGTAAAAAAAAACATGATTAAAAGACATTTAAAACAAATAGTTAGTGGTGTAATTTGTTTAACAGTAATACTACAACGAAAAAGAAAATATTATGCACAAACACCAATAACACACAGGAGTAAAAGAGTGTGGGCTCGTAAGTGGCTTCAACGCCGGGATTATGGTACAGGCATGGCATTTCTCATATTCAAAGAAATTAAATATGAAGATCCGTCCAGTTTTAAGAACTTTTGTCGAATGTCTTTAAATTCATTTAATACTTTGCTACATGATGTAGAGCCCTTTATTCAAAGACAAGACACGGTGCTTCGTCAAAGTATTTCAGCCAGATCAAGGTATCTTATTAGGTAATATTTACTGTTATAACTAATTTAATTTTCTCCTGTTGTAGGTTATTACTTACTTTAAGATTTTTGGCAACAGGTGAAACTTACCGGAGTTTAAGTTATTCTTTTCGAATATCAGTTCCCGCGATTTCAGCGATCATTATAGAAACGGTTCAAGCTATTTATACTGTGTTAAAGGATGAATACCTAATAATGCCAACTACAAAGAAGAATGGCAAAAAATTGCTGATAGATTTTATAAAGAGTGGAATTTTCCTAATTGTTTGGGAGCTCTAGATGGTAAACACATTGCCTTTAGAGCTAGAAAAGCTGATGGTTCGTTCTACTTTAATTATAAACAGTTTCATAGTATCATTTTATTAGCACTTGTAGATGCAGACTACAACTTTATTTATGTCGATGTAGGATGTAATGGTCGTGCCAGTGATGGTGGTGTTTACAACAATTGTAGTTTGTATAAAGCTATAGACCAAAATTTGCTTGATTTTCCAGACGATTCCCTTTTGCCCAAATCTGAGATAAAAGTTCCCTACGTTATTGTTGCAGACGATGGTTTTCGGCTAACTGAACGCATGATGAAACCCTCTCGACTGAGATCTAACCAAGAAGAAAAGGTTTTCAATTACAGGTTAAGCCGTGCTAGAAGAGTAGTGGAAAATGCCTTCGGGATACTTTGTAATAGATTTCAACTATTACAAAGAGAAATTAATTTAGACGTTGAAAAAGTGCAGAATATTACTTTAGCTTGTTGTGTTCTTCACAATTACATTAAAAAAAAAGAAGGCAAAACCTTTTATGTTAGTACAGATAATGAAAACACAAACAATATAACACTAACTGAGGTCCAGTGGCGAGGAAAAGTGTGCTTGACCGATTTAGAAAGGTGCCATGTTAACAAGTCTACTGATGGGAGTATCCAAACCAGGAAAAAATGTATACATTATTTTAATAATGAAGGTTTTGTACCCTGGCAATGGGAAGCAATAAAGCGATTTAATTTTTATTCATATTTTTTATTCTAAATAAACTATACATTCTAAGCAAACCTGTCCCATTACTCATGTCCCAGTTGAATATCTTTTTTTAATGACCTACTGTGTATTTTTAACTTTTTGAGTTATACATTCAATAGCCTATTCAATGATTTATCGAAAGTCATATTTCAGTTTTAAAATAAAAAGGAAATTAACAATAACCAAAAGTAACAAAATTTATTAACTTTTTTCTTTTATTTATAAATGAAATATGACTTGTGATATATTATTCAATAGGCAATTTAATATAAATAACAAAAGGTAAAAATAATATACAGGATGTAATTTAAAAAATAAATCAGTGTAATTTTCGGTTAATAATAAAAAAATCCATTTGTTCCTATATTTATAATCAAAAAAAAACGTAATGTTCATTATTAAGCAGCATCCTCAAATATTAACTCAATAGTTTCAGCTCTGGTCCTCTTTAAAGCTAGCCATTTCTTTTTAGTTTTATAAATAATTTCACTAATTTCATGTTTGGCATCATCAATTAATTCATCATTATTGATTGTTTGCAGTTCACTGCTTACATATTCACCAAATATTTGCAAGTGGGACTGTACATCTGAATTTAATTTATTTTCCAATTTCTAAAACGGGAAGAAGTTTTATATTTTTCTAATTACAGTACATACCAAGACAAACCTTTAATGTTGTCAGTGCCTGGTCTATAACTGGGTCTGTCCCTAATTTCTCCTCCTGTACCTTTCTTTTTTTTACAGAATTTATTGCATTCTGTTTATGACTGACTGTACTGTCACCACTTACATCAGATTCTGTTTCCAAGATCTCGTATTGTGACTCCGTTTCCAACTAAAATTAAAATATTGACGTTATACATTTAAAAATAATTTGATAAACAAACACATACCACAGAATCTAAAGAGCTTTTGGATTTTCTCGTTTTTATAAATGGTACCAAAAATAACAATTTGTCATACCACCATACACTAGGTTCATAAATTTCATCTGAACCCATACCTGAATGAATTACTTCCTTCATTTTGGTTCGCTCATGTGAAAATTGCTGGCGAAGGCTTGTGATTTTTTTTTAATGTCCAAGTTGTAATGTTTCGTCTATTTTCTGCACTTCTTTTGTTATATTTAAAAGCGCTTCATTACGGGCATGCTTGTTGGGGTAAAACTTATGCTTGGGATCATAAAGGCATGGATACCTTTCGTATTCTTCAATTAAAGAAGAAGAACTTTCTCTAGACCACTCTGCCTATAAGAATGTATAAAATATTAATTATTATAAAAGAATCAGTTAAATGGTATTTACCTTTTTATTATTCTTCATTTTTAAACTTTACCTACTTTCTAGAAAAATACCCTTTTTTTTTCAACGTTTGATTAAACAAAAGGTTCTCTGTGGTTTACACTACACAGTATTGTATGAATTATAATAAGATTGACATGGAAAATTTGACGCAGACGATAAAGTAGAACAACTGCATTACCGACAATCACCCGAAATATCATACAGAAATAGATACGGTTCTATTTTGAAGATCTGCCTATGAGAGCCAATGATTTTTCTTATGACTACACTTATGACTTATTTCTGCGTGATAAATCATATAGTGTGAACATGTAAAAATTATTTATGACGCAATCATGCGATAAGTCATGTGATAAATCACATATGCCGGTATTCATAGTCAACCCTCAACTTGAGCACTGAGGGAGACTTGGGTAAGGGTCACTTAGCACTCAACCTCTTACTTGTTTCATAAACGTCACTTAACCAGCCCTTAAGTGAGTAAACACGTTTTCGGGGTTTTTAATGCATTTGTGTTGGTTGTGCTGGCTTATCTTACCGTTCTATGGTTGTGAGCATGCGCCAAATAATAACATACTTTTTGATATCTTCATTATTGAATTTGTCGATTGCTATGGGTGTGTTCGGGGATCACGCTTTCGAGCTATGTAGCGCCAAGAGCCATATAACGCAAACGAGGAATAGTAGTAGATAGCGGCAAATGGCGCAAATAGCGTGCTCCCCGAACACACCCTATGTCTAATCAGATGTTGTAGTACAAGTGGCAGTAAAACATTGGTGACACAGTTTTTGCTAAATCTAAATCATCTTTGGAATTCTCGTTCCTCAAACGTTTCCAAAGGATTCTGCATGTCCCTAATATATTTTTTAGGCAAACGATTTACTTCTTCAAATTCCTCATCACTCTCAAAAGTTCATCAAATTCTTCCATTTTCAAAAAAAAATGTATGCAAACTGTCTATAAATATAATAACTATTCTTCCTTAATAACAAACTACCTAAACATAAATAACTATTTCTTATTATATATGTAATACCTATTTACTACCATAAAAAATGTCAATAATGTAATATAATAACCTATACAGAGCATAAGATATGTCAAATCTGTCGAATATAAAACTCTCAAGGTGCCCTCAAGGGTAGTCACGTCTTCACTTGAGTTAAGGGTGACTTGAGGGACCCTTAGATCTTGAGGGTTGTTTGTGAAACACCCAAGTGCCCTCAACCTACCCTTACCCTCACACTCATACTTAAGGGATGACTATGAATACGGCCAATAGTCTGAAGTACCCTTAAGACAAGAGCGGCCATTTTTTGGGAGTATAAATCACAAAACAGAAAATTGGTTAGTCTGTTTTGTGGTATAAGCTCAGGGTAGTACTAAAAAATTTGTTATTATAAATAAGACCCGTACTTGAAATTTTTCTTTACTGTTGAGATAATTGTTATTTTCAGAAAGTTTAGAAAAATAGAATTTGTTTTCAACAAGATTAATAATATTAACTAAACGTTGATTTATTTGTTTTTAAAAAAAGTAAAAATGGTTTTTTAGGTTAAATAATTACATATAAATAGAATTTCTACGCAAAATAAATGACCGAATATGTATGTCTTACATGCAATTTTCCTCGTTAGTAAGGAAGGATATAAAAAAAACACATCAACAGCTTTAACACTTATTTATTTGTCCAAATTAACAACTTTCTTTATTTTCATTAGTTTTAAAATTTCTGTTAATACATTTAATGGTAGTGTATAGTCTTAACCTAAAATATAATTTTTTCACATACAGTAATGGGAAATTTGGACAAGGATGGACAAAAGTTTCATTATTGCTAATATTTATTATAGTTTGAAGAACATTATGTTTTAAGGCCAATTCTTCAAATACTTTTACAAAAATGGTATTTAATTTAGCAATAAATATAATAAAACTATTACCAGGCATTAAAAGATTTCCATATACACTATTGTCTTTATTTCTATATGCTTTTAATAAACAGAAAAAAGCTGAATCATCTGATAATAATAATGCTCACATTTAGGACATGTATGTTGTTGTAAACATTTTTTTATTAAATATCCACATACATAACGATCAGCATTTTGTTTTAAAATATCCGTATTATTACGATAATCCGTTTCGTTTAGTATAATAGTATTTTTATCAACAGTAAATACACAAGAGCTTTTTTTTTACCGGAAAATTTTTCGATTCATCGAAAGATTTTGCCAATCAGTAATATTACGAAAAAAACTGAAATGATAAAATCGCGAGACCGAAGGTCGTATCTAATTTATCCATTAAAAAAAAGATCGCGTGTATTTTGCTAAGATAAATTAACGACTAATTATATAAAGAAACAATAAAATTCGTTAAAATATTTCTGTTGTAACATTTTAGCAGTCGTGTTCCATATTGTTTTGACCGCAAATTCTTTGTAATCTTCTCCATTCTTTTTTTTCATATTGAAAGCCCAATCTTTTAATATTTTTGCTAGATCTTGTATTGTAGTATTCTCTTCCAACTTATAATTTCGGCTTTGACAAAACTCCATGAATTGTTTCCATATTGATGACTTCGTATTTTTTGTTGACTTCGGTATTGACTCAATATTTTTTGTAATTTGTTCATGTGAAACCTCTCCAAATCGGTTCATACTTTATGTTTTTTGCAAAAAAAGGTAGTATTGTTTTATATTGTTAAATTTGACAATTAAATACCTGTCAACAATAATGCAAAATTGATACACACCTACTAGATTGAGGAACATGCGATAAAAAAAAGCGATAAAAAAGGATGCACCTTTTTTATCGATGTCAAAATGACAAAATAGTTTGTAGGTATATGACATTTTAACCATAACATTGGAGTTAATTTATCAGGTAAAGAACACTGAGAAGTAGTACATGTATCAGTAGTATTTATTTCATTTAATGTAAGTAAAATTTGTTCCGCATCTCCTTCGCAGTTTTCTGTACCTGAATTAAATAGTTTAATGCATAGTAATTTTTTCATTTAGCGCTTAAATTGGACAGGGGTTGGGTTTTTACAATTTCCATTTTGTTGGCGAATAATTCCAAAAGGTTTTCAATGGTTTAAGCGCCTTGTATATAAAAATATTAATTCTTTGCTCAATATAGAATCCCATAAAACTCCTAGACCAACTAATGTTATTTTTAAACATTTTATAAACCTGACTTGATTAGTCATATTTTTGCCACTTTTTGAAATAATTTCTAAATTGGTAAAAAAATCAATGCATGATTTTAAAAATTCTGTTTGATATAGTTGACCTTTATATGCTCTATTAAATTCTTTTGTCCTTGAAGAATTTAAAATGTCAAACAATTTATCCATCATTTCAATAAATTCTGCAGTTGCCTTTCCGGTTGCTGGTATTTTTCCAAATCTTAAGTAAAGATTTAATCCTGATGCAACAGAATGGCTAAATACTTGAGTTGCAAATTTAACTTTCATTTTCTCAAAGTTGCTAGGAGTAATATGAGAGTCTGTAAGCTTTGGTGCTGTCCTTATAGAATAAGTTTTATCATGTTGATAAAACTGTTTTATATATTTCCAACAAATTTCTTCCCCATTTGGTTTAACAAAATTGTGTTTTAATAAATTATTTCTGATTGATTTAATCAAATGAGGAGGATCAAACAGAAATATTATTTTTTGATCATTGACAAAAAAATAGGGTGTTAAATGAGTAACATTCAATATATTTTTTAAATTAATATTATTTGATCCCAAATCTGTAATTAATGTGCAAACAGTTAAACCAATTTCTTTAAGTTTTATAACTAATTTAAAAATAATCGATTTCATAGTTACTGCAGGGCTGTTTTTATGAAAAAAATTATAACATAATGGTTGAACCCACTTATTTTTAATACCACGAAGCATAAAAACAGAAGCTGACTTTGCACATTTAAATGTTTTTGACCTAAACCATCATCTTCCACTCCAACTATACAATCCTTCTGAATTGAATAAAATAAATTACTTTTTATATTCATTTCATCAATGCACAAAACACAAAATTTATCTGAAAAAGCAACATTATCCACTTTCTTTTTTAACATAACAAATAATTCAGAATTATTTGGACCTGGTTCAACAGTTAATTTACTTATTAAAAGCAACAAAGTTGATGGCGAAGGTAAAATGAATTGCATCATGAATTTATTTTTATATTGTTTTGGGCCTGTAAAATACATATTTAAACATACATTTTTAAATTGTAAAGTATATCTACGCCCCTTTGGTTTTTTTTGCAGCTGGGATACCTGAATATTTATAAAATTGGCAACAGATTGTGATGAACAAAATTTATTTGTTAGTTGCATATACTGCTCAAGTGTTATATTGTTAGTAGCTTCTTCTAAAGTTTTTTTTTAAATTTTTCTGTAGAGCTTTATTTTGTTTCTTTAAGTTAATATTTTGATTTCTTAGTTTTTTAATGGTTTTGCGTAGTTTCTTTTTCTGTGGAGTACCAACTGACAGACTCAATTCAGTTTGACTATATACAGGACTTACAAGTGGTGGTGTGACTGATTTTTCTACTGCTGCTTGTAAGTTCTGAATAATTTCATTGGGTGATGTGGATCTGTCACATGGTAAACTACCTTGGGAGACTTTAGGATCTGAAATATTAAAGAACAATAAATAGAAATAAGTAATAAATTAAAATATTAAAGGAGACAGTTCATCACTAAATGTGGTGATCACAATGATAAAATTTATTTAAAGTAGTTCAAGAATTTAATTTACAATAATTAATTATTCATTTTAGGTTAAACTGTATGAAATATTTAATAGAAATATAACAGTGGAAAGTATTTTAATAGCTTACCACTCTCTAATTGACTTTGATTCTGTAAGCAGTAATTGTGTTCACTTGCTAAACGTGAAGTGCTTTCCATATTTATAAATATGGTTGGAATTGCAGTGGGCAGTAAACGATTTCTAAAATTATTAGTATACATTTCTTCCTTAAAATGAGCTGAACATAATCTATAACTGGACAGTTTGTTCATCTTTTCTCGTAAATCTACTCTTCCACATGCCATGAGCCACATATCAGCCCTGCAAAAATAAGCAAATACTAATATTATAAAAGTAGTTATACTTAATACCTTTTTAAGAACAATAAACAACGAAACGTTGGAACCAAACTTTCACGTGTATTTAAAAAACTAGCTTTTTTAATTCGAAACTGCTATCATTGAATTAAAAGAGCTAATTTTTTAAATAAACTTGGAAGTTTTGTTGAAACGTTTCGTTGTTTATCATTCTTAGTAATATGGACTTCCACAGAGTAAGGGTTAGTACAATAAATTTCATTTATTTCTTTTTCATAATAAAGTTTGCGCCAACTTTCTATACTAGTAATCTGGTAACATAATTTTATTGATAAAAATGAACCGTTATATTCTGCCGGTAAAATCGATAATCCTAGTTTAAATCAATTATTTATGAGTACAACATTTTGTCACATATTTTTAAATATATAAAATGATTAGAATGTGACGTAAAACTATTAGGTACCTACTTGAATACGTTTGCAAGAAAAAGTTTATTTAATTTCTTCTAGTATTCTTTCAATAAGTCTTAAATTAGCAATATTTAAAAGCATATGTTCATTGAATTTATAGATAATCAACCAGAGTTACTAAGCGGTAGTATTTAAGTTAACTTACCGTTTGAACTCTTTTGGAAAGCGAAAGAAACTCAATCTGCAATTATATCTCTTGTTTGCACAATTTCTTGCCGCACACATGCTACCCCTTATATCAGTCATATTGTTTTAATAAAGTATATATAAACTAACACTAATAATTAAACTAAAATAATAAGTCACTAAAATATAAAATACACTATTCCACACAATACAAACGCCACCACTGATTTTTTCACATAACAACCAACTGCCTACCTTAACCAAAACTAATGGCGACGGCTATGGATACTCCCAAAGTGTCAGGGCGATACCTGCAAATGGATGCTTACCCCCTCCATATAGAGTCGATACTCTGGTTTGTATTATATACTCTGTGACGATACTAACCAAGCAATGCCCAGCCAAGCAGTGTAACACATGAAATTTAAAAGTCCGAACTGGAGTTTAAAAGAACAGTTTTTTAAATATTTTTCACAAAAATGCAACGTACACTAATGTATCCACAATAAGTACCAGTAAAAATTTTGAATATTTGGTAAAAGTTCGGTATAGCGGTTTTCGCTATTATAAGAGATTTTGCAAAAATTCTTTTTCAGGGCGTTTCTATAGGTCGATTATGACACAAATCTGTGTGCGCGTTTTCAAAAATTCATTTCTATAATTTATTATTAATAAAAACATACTTACGGGACGGTGGAGTGAATAGGGGTGCTGGGTGGGGACGAAACAGTAGAAATCCAACGTCAAACACAAGAAAACACTAATACACTGCACTCGGGGCACATGAAAAATGTAAATTAATTTTGAAAAGTATTAAATTTTTCGAAAAACTTTCCCACACATGACAAATCTCGTTCGCCATTATTTTGATCAGCTGATAACATGAAGTTCGTCATTATTAAAATGACAGGCTTGATAGAAGCAGTGGTATTTTTTGTAGAAATGCCTCCTTCTTTATGTTTAGGTATGTTCCTTTTTTCTCTACAAATTATAATAGGAAGAAGGAATAACTTAATTTTCATATCAATTTTGTCCTGTATGTTCCTTTTTTTCAGCTATTAAGACTTTTTCACTCTATTTGACAACACATTGACAGTTCTATTGCACTCTTCTTTTTATGCAGTGACAGTCGTGACAGCCATGGCGGTATTATTGTATTAATTATTATTTATTTTTATTTTTTTAAACAATTTCTTGAACATTTTTGTGAACAGAAAGTGCGGTGTGTACTCTGAAATACTGTTTTTTGGTGTTTAATGTAGGATTTCTATTGTTTCGTCCCCACCCAGCACCCCTATTCACTCCACCGTCCCGTAAGTATGTTTTCATTAATAATAAATTATAGAAATGAATTTTTGAAAACGCGCACACAGATTTGTGTCATAATCGACCTATAGAAACGCCCTGAAAAAGAATTTTTGAAAAATCTCTTATAATAGCGAAAACCGCTATACCGAACTTTTACCGAATATTTTTACAATAAATCTAAAAACGACGATTGAAAACGACCTAAAATGCACTGTCAAGATAGGAATAACACGGCCGAGGACTGCAGTGACGTCACAGGCCACCACGTGCGATCGATTTTTTGGCGAACGTACGTCTTATGGGATTAAGCAATCCTGGGTAAATTTTTATCATTAGGTGCGTTCTTTTTGACTGAGATCTCAGTTAATCTCAACTCACATCGGTAATGTGCGCGTTCTTTTCGATTCACTCACTTCGAAGTGAGCTGAGATTTTTCCTCTCCCTTTACCGATGCTGAATGTGCTGTGCGGGGGTATCAGTTAGAATTGAGTCGGAAATAAAGTGGTGGGGAGCAAGAAATCGTAGGTCGCGCGTTTGTCGTTCTTTTTGGTGCTTACTCACATCACTTTATATCAGATCACTTCAATAGACCCATCTCGTTAATGGCACAAATTGAATACTCGTGCGCGAACTAACTCCCACTCTCGTAGTTCCCCCTAAATATTCGTGCCCCTTATAAAATTGTGTTGGTATGACATGCAAAAGTAATCAGTAATCCAAAGTAAAGTAAATCCAAAGAGAAGTCTAGGTACACACACAAGTCGTTAATATTAAATACACAAAGACAAGAAAAACACAATAACAACTAGCAAGCGGCGTACACGAACGAAATAAAAAGGAAGTGGATAAAATCCCGTACGTGGGATCATACTAGTGATGAGCGGAATCGAATACTTTTAAGAATCGGATACATGGTATTCGAAACATTTAAGGAATCGAATACTTATCCGAGAACCGAGTTCTCGAGAACAAAAATTATTAGAACGAATACGAAATACACTGGATACCGATGCCTGGGCGAACTCGTTTTCGCTTTCGCTGTTCTCAGGCGGTTCTTTGTATCCCAGTTTTCGCTGAGGTTGCAGTTTAAGGTTTTGGTTTCTTCGTTTAGACAAGACATTAATAAATAAGAGATTGAATAAATATTTTGAATAAATCAAAACAAACAGAATTAGTCATGTATTTTATTTTAAAATAAAAGTTCAGGGTTTCTCTTAAAATGTTTTTAAAGAAAATATAAAATATTGAAATAGATCATGTAAATGTTGCATAAATGTAAAAATAAAAAAGATTCTAATAAAAAAAAAACAAAAATAAATTCTTTAAAAAATAAAAATGAAAATAAATAAAACAAACAAGAAAATAGAAAACATTAAATAGACTATGAATGTAAAAATACTTAATAAGATTCTAATAAAAAACAAAAATAAATTAGTTAAAAAATATCGGCCTATTTACAGAAACTGTTTAAAAATATAATCATCTCTAAATTTTTTGGAGATAAACGGTTTCGCCTAACATTTGTTAGTTGTCCAGCTTTGGAAAATACCCTCTCAGAAGGTACAGATGTGGCTGGAATTGATAAATATTTTATTGCCAATTCATACAGTTCTGGAAACATTGTATTATGCTTTTTCCAAAAATCTAAGGGATTGCTGAGCCTGTCTACATGCAGAAGTTCCAAATATTGTCTAATTGATAGTATCGATGTTGTGATGGGAGTAGTATGCGATTTTGCTTTTAACATTTTATTATCAAAAAATGCCCATATGTCATCTACTTTTCTTACATCAGAAGGAACTGCTGCTGACAAAGGTGGATTGTCTTTTGACGTACTCGTAGATGGAATTTCATTGATCAGATGGTCTTGTTGAGCTGCATGTTTTAAATTAACTTAATAGGGGAAATGTGCCCTTGATGGACCCCCTAAGGAGATTGGGTCACAAAATATTTATTTACGTAAGCAAAAAATTCAGATAGGTGTCTTTATGATTGTCATATATTGTAGAATGGGGCTATAAATAATATTTTAGTCAAAAATATCTTAATAAAATCGTAGAGGGTGTTTTTTAAAAAACCTCAAAGGGTCCATCATAGGCACATGTGTGCGAATGATGGCCCCCTCCATGTGCCTTTGATGGACCCTTCATGTTCAGTAGTAATAGAACTTTATTCTCTTGCGATGCTTTAGAATATCTTACAAAATGTTTTAGCCAATTATTAAAAATCTCAGTGATCATCCATCCTTTTTCTTGAGTAAATCCTACGGATCCAGGCGGAGCATCATTCATAAGCTCGTTTTTCATACGTTGTCTAGGAAAGATAAGTGCTGGAGGAACAAATGTGCCAATTGCATTCATGGCACAAACTACTGTAATATGTTGGCCACGCTCCGCACTGCTCAAAGAACCAACTTGCTTACGACCCTTTGCTGCATAGACTTTTTGGGACTTCTTTTGAACTGTTGTTAGTCCGGACTCATCCATATTGTAAATATTTTCAGGAAGAAACTGATATTTGTCCAAAATATTAGCTAATGCTGTAAAATATGCCTTAATATTTGGCTTATTAAAGGCCATAGCTCTAGCTATCGATGTGTTTTCTGGAGTTCTCAAAGATATTTGAGGATTACGCTTCAGGAATCCTCTGATCCATTTCCATCCTGCCATTTTCTTTTCTACGTTAAACGTATGCTTGATATTATTCTTTTCGGCGAATTCAAATATTAAACTACGCAAGTTTTTAGTATTTAAACCAAAAAATCTTGTTTCCATATCTATGATATGATCTACTATTTCTTTTTCTAGCTCTTTTGTAAAAGTTGATCGTCGCCCACCCAAATCTCCTTTCGAACTTCCTTGCTGTTTATCAAACCTTCTTTTTAAAGTTGTTTTTGGCACTCTAAAAGTTCTTGCTGCCAATTTAAACCCCATGGTTTTTTTTATTTATACAGTTTAGAGCTTGTTCCATATTAACCTCTTCCCATTGTTGCCTTTTCTTCTCCATATCTGCAACTAAAAATGTTTAGTTAAATATATAAATGTTCCTAGACCTATGATGGACCCCTAGTCCATCATAGGAGAGTTGCTCGGGGTCCATCATTGAAATTATACACATTACTACCTAAAATCACTTAACTTCATATTTAATTATCCTAACCTCAATTTAAATACATTTCCACGTGGCTAACATGCTACTCTTGTTATAACAGCAAAATGAGTTCTTAATTATCTACAGAGTAAAAGTAGCAACAAAAAATCTTTACATGTTTCTTACATCAATACGTACATTTTCAATTTAATTTTTTTTCGCACACTAATGGACGACTCACAGTATCAAAACTTTACTACAACTAACAAATTAGACCGAGACACACACCGCATGTAATATTAGGGCGATATACGCGCGTAATTTGAAATTTCAGCTAGTGGTCCATCATAGGAAGGGGTTCATCATAGGCACATTTCCCCTACGTCAATTCGTCTGTTATCCATTTTTGAGCATTGTTGGCATTATCCTCCAATCCGAAACCTACTTTTTTAAATCTAGGGTCCAAAAAAGTGGCTTTAGCGACCATTTTATTTTCCTCCAAACATCCAAGCCGACGAGAAAAAACTTCTTAGAGCTTCGTTTTCAGTACTTCGCCACATAGAGTTTTAGTTTTCATGTTCCGAAGCGAATGTTGGAGGCCCCTGACTAATGGAATAACAATAGATAAAGTAGGATATTGCTCACCCGAAAGTATTGTTGTTAAAACCTCGGCTGGTTTTAAAACCTTAGTGCAATCTTCTAGAATTATCCATTCGGAAGCATCTAGACTCTCAGGAGCCTTTGGCAATTTGGCCACACAAATTACAAGGCTGTCTTTAATTTGTAACAGTCTTTCCATCATAATTAAACTAGAATTCCACCGTGTGGAAACATCCTGTTTTACTTTCAATATGGGAGCATTCATTTGTATTTGAGTGTTTTTTAATGTTTCTGTCGCCAAAACACTATGTTTAAAATACGTCACCAAAGCCTTGCACTTTTTTAACAGAGGGGATAATATTTCGTTTGAGGATATGGCGTCGATAACACATAAATTTAATGTATGTGCCACACACGGATGATGGTGTTTTTTCAAATGTTCATTTATTGCGTTTTTCATATTTGCTGCATTATCTGATACAACAGTAACCACTTTATCAAATAAATTCCATTCATCTAAAATTGTCCTGAGAACTGTGTTAATATTTTCGCCAGTATGGCTTCCCAATATTTCCCTGGTGGCAATATTATATGAATGCAATTTATGATTAAACACAAAATGAGCTGTTACAGAAATATATGCCCTAGCACTATCGGATGTCCAAATGTCAGTTGTAATAGATGCATATTTAACTGCATCGAACATACTTCGCAAATATAAGACCGATTCTTTATTTAAATTAGGTATCATAGTCTGGGATAACACTTTTCTGCTGGGTATTGTATACTGACTGTTAAGATTTTGTGTATATTCACGGAATCCTTCATTTTCCACAATCGATAATGGTTGATAATCTGTTACAATCAATTTCATTAACTTTCTGTCTATTTCCGTTTTCTTGACATTGGACATTTCATTTTTACTAGCACCAAATAACTTTAGTTGGCGAGGACGCTTAACAACAGGTGGTCCTACATTATCTTGACTCTGCTCTTCTACCTCCATCAGTGTCCTTTTGGTTGTCAAAGTTACCAAATCCTCAGAAGTTGAAACACCCGCAGTTTGAGTTTGTACGTTATTTTCATCGTCACTTTTTGCTTCGTTTGGGAGATTAGTACTTTCAGTAAATTGAATAGGATGTAATTTAGTCAAATGTTTTTTCATATTTGTAGTATTTCCAAAATATTTTAATTCTTTGTTGCACAGTGAACATCGCACTACTTTGTTGTCCTTCTCCTTTTTGCCACACAACAGACTTAATGCAACCCGGCCTCATCTTGTTTTATTTTTAAAAATCGCTCCTATCCTAAACAATTCTCCAAAACAGCACTCTGTAAAACCGGATATTCGAATATATTATAAATCCCACAGGTTACCTAACCTTACAACTTACAACGTGAAACTAAATGCATTCGAATATGCGATATGAGTTCCTTAATATCCGAGTTTCGAGTTCGAGTCCTCTACCCTCGAACGGATAGTAAGGTGGCTGGCGCCGGCTGTTATTTTCGAGTTTATGAAATCACCCATACCGAGATTCGAGTGCAGCCGGTATCCGAATCAGGGCTGCCAGAATGAAAACGCAATAATGTACTAAATCATAAAACAAAAAGTACTAAATTCGAAGAAAATGTACTAAAAAGAATAAATGTCAAAAAGTACTAAAAATTACCAACACAGAACACAAAAAGTACTAAATAAATGGCGGGAACTTTAAATAAATGGCGATAATTTTAAATTATTTATTTATAACAAAACTTTACAACTGTAGACCCATATAAATAAAAAAATAAATATATACATTTATTACAATAAAAATATCTTCTAAAATACATAAGTACTAAAAACAATGGTAACAAAAAAAACTTTAAACATATATTGCACTTGTAAAATATACTTCTTGTACTTGTAAATATACTTCTTGTATAAAAATATGTATAAAATATAAAAATATAAATATACTTCTTGTATAAAAACAAAAAAAATTAATATTTACATAAAAACAACAAAAAAAATTATGCAGAAACTAAGTAACTAAAAATTTATCACCTTAATAGAAACTTAAACATATTTGTATGGTGGAGTGTAAAAAATATACATTTTTAATGAAATTTGAGTTTAGATATCCTTATTATAATAACTGACATTCGTTTTTTAATAATTCATCTGATGGAGTCCATGTTATACAATTACTGTCCTTCAATATTGCCTTACAGTGTAGTAAAGAGCTGCAGTTTTCCACTGATAAGGAATTTCTTGTTTTTGTTTTAATTAAATTTAACTGTGAAAATATTCTCTCCACAGTAGCACTAGAATGGGGAAAAGACAGTATAGCAGTAATAAATTTAGATAGGTGAGGAAACATGACTATATCAGATGCATTTCTTATGTTTAAAATATGAAACCAAAATTTTTCGAAGTCTAGCGACTGTAACTTTTCAATAATATCAACTGGTAAATCAGGTATGCTCCTAAATTCTATACTAATCTCTTCAATATCTTCTTCTTTGATTATAAATTGGAATTGGTTTAAAAGTGGCACAATACTTTGTGTACCACTAAGAACAAGTCTTGGATTTAATACATCAAAATTTTTATAGTTTTCTGTAAAAGTGGAAAAACGGTTTTTAATCTGGCAACACAGTTCTATATAATATTCCAAACATTTTTGCCGAAACCCATTTAACTCTAAATGATTTATTGTTAATGATTCTATGTACATTTGACATTTTGCTCCTATATAAATTTTATTTAATGATAAATGCTCACTTATATTGGAGGGTTCGATTTTCCTTAAATCATTGCAGAGATCAACATAACCTGGGTTCATAAAATTTTTAGCAATTTTTTTAAATAAAAAATTTATTTTATAATTTAAGTCGAATAATTTTGGTCTTTCAGATTGAAATTCCAAATTAACTTGTTTTATGAGTGGTAGTACATAGGACAAGAACAAAAAATATAATTTGTAAACTGGATTGTTAAGTGCATTCAATAATGTAGCTGCGGCCTGCAAATTATCTTCTACAACAGCTAAAGTAAAAAAAGGAATTAATGATGACCACAATAATAAAATCCTATTAACGACTTGCTCTAAAGATAACCAGCGTGTTTGACTAGGACGTAATAATTTCTTTGGTTTTAGATCAATAAACTCTTGAAAGTTTTTTAATTCACTCAATCTCTTTGAACTGTGGCTAAAATAAGAATACAGATCACGTGTAAAGTCTTCAATCTGTTTAGGCAATTTTGATGATGCTGCTGAAGCACATAAAGCCATTGAGTGACAAACACATCCAATCACAAAAATATTTTTATTAATTTTTTGCTTGAGACGTGCTTGTACACCAGTAAGATTTCCTAACATTACAGAGGCGTTATCTGCCGCAAAACCTATCATGTCAGAAGTCTGCAGATTATAGTTTTTTAATGTTTCAATTATTTTACTAGTAATAGCTTCAGCAGAGCACTGCTCTACTTCTACCATATCCAAAAAACAATCTTTTACTTCATTTGCTTTTAAATCTGAAAATCTAATTACTAGGGCTAAACACTTTGTTGTTGATATGTCAGTGGTTTCATCTGCAATAATAGAAAATTTCTGACCCTGGACAATCTCAGAAATTTGGGTGGAGAAATAATTTTTAAATATTTTTAAGGTCATAGTTGCCTTAGTACGTGCACATTTAACATTTTTTAAAATATTTGAGTCATGTCCTATGGAAGCTACAAATTTAGGGAGATGGTCCATAAGTAAAAATGGAAGATTATGTTCAGCTAGAAACATTATCATTTTTAATTCTGCCCTCTTTATATCATCACGGATTTGAGATACTCCTTGTGGTAATAAACTTTTAATGGATGGAGTTGAGTGAGCTGCCCTTTTTCTAGATGAATGCTGCGTACTGTTATCATGTCTCCTTAGATGGACTATACTACCACTAATGTGTTTTTTACAAATACTGCAAAAAGCTTTTCCGTTCTTGGATTGAATCCATTTAAACTTTTCTCGCCATTCTTCCCGAAACTTTTGCCTATAAATGTGTTTTCTTTTTCTTGGCTCTTCATTTTGAGACTGAAATTCTGATGAAAAAACTTCATTCCCTTCCAGGCTAATATTACTGTCAATTTCTAAAATAATAACTTCATTTTTATCGACCGGTTCTACTTCCATAGCATCCTGCTTTATTTTTCGTATAACAAATCTTTAAAAATAAAACGTATTTTAGATAATTATTAATTATAATTTACAATTAACAACTTACTCTTCCATTATTATAATTTATATAACAAATATATCACTCTTTTTACCGTTGTTTACAATTCAAATATGGCAATTGACAGTGACAATTGACGATTTTGACATTTGTACTGAAAACTGTACTAAATTTAAATAATTTGCTAAAAGGTACTAGATATATTAAATGTAACACTAACGTACTAAATATCGGCCAAAAACACTAGATCTAGTACGAAAACACTAGTTCTGGGCTCTGATTCTAAGTGAAAATTTCGACTCGAAATTGTCCGCCATGACAGTCGAAATCTTTAGCGATTCCAAGTCATTTCGACTTTTGGTAATATCTGGGGAAAATTAATTTATGTCATTGGCATCGCATAAATATATGATTGGCACACATTTTTATATTTTGATCAGCTGTTTGTAGAGTTGTATTAAGGTTAAATTAGTTTGTTTTGTTCGGGTTGTTTAAATTTATTTATTATTTTAATAATCAAAATGAATTATTTGAAAGACGAAGGTGATGGTGTGTCCTTTCAGCAAAAGGAAATGATGTTGGATTTTATATAAGAGCATCTGGATTTTATAAACAATATTCTGGGAGAGAAAAGCCGTGTGGGAAATCTTAAGCATCCTGTTAAACAGGATGAATAGGGCAAGAAGAACAAGCCAAAAATGGCAGCAAGTAAGTACCTACAGCTATTTTACATGTATAAAGCAATATTATTTTAATAGATTTGTAATATATTGCCATTACCTGCTTAAAGGTATAATAATATTGTTAACATTTTAGGTAGGTATGTATTGGTTTGAAAAATAAAGTTAAAAGGAAAGCTAGTTCCATAAAGAAACCTTAAGACAAACAGCAAGGGGCATCCTTTAAAAATTATATTAACAAAAAACAACAAAAATTAGTGATAAGCCAGCACTAGCAGTCAGCCAATTTGGAACACTTTGTGATCTGGCATAAATGTATGCCCCTATTTTACTACAATAATGATTCTCTGGAAGATCAATATTATTATTATGTAAGTTTTCACATCAATTTCTTAATTTTGAATTTATTGTTAAAGCAAAGAGATAGGTTATTATATTATTTATTTTTATTGACAACAGTTTCAAAAAGAAGTTTAAATATTATTGGTGATCTCTTTAAGCACCATCTTTTTAATTTTCATAAATTTACAAACTTAAGCTTTCATATTCCCTTTATTTTTAGTTTATATTTTTTAGTTGGGTGACAAATATCAATTTCATCAATGGCAGAAAGATTTCATAAAACTTACAATACTCTGAACATGGAAAGGGAATCCATAAATTCAAAGCTGTACATTAACTCAGGAGAAGCAAGAAACAAACAGCATTCTCAAAAAATTTTTAAAATAATGGTTATAGTATCTAGGTTTACCCTAGGATACTTTTAGGTTTTCTATGAAAAAATTTTTTAATAAAACATGACATATGCTATGCTCTTTTAATTTTTTACCTGATGCAGACACAAATTAGGTATGTTATATAAACTTAATTCATATATTGAACATGCCATGCCACCAACTACATCTAAGTAAATGTTGGGCTTATAAGCCTACCTATTTGAATCAAAACCTGTTTATTTATTTATGTGGATGCTAGGGTACATATTTAGATATTATACCTAGCATTAGGTGAGAGTTTTAAGTATTAAGAAAAATCTTAATAAAAGATAAACTTTATTGATTT